>CM060975.1:179303506-180036006 GCA_030765065.1 Deroplatys truncata | reverse complement strand
CTGGTAATGCAAAGAGAATGGAATACTGCACATAGCAACCAGCTCTTAAAATATTTGACTACCGCTTAAAGGTTACCAATTCCCCTTGCATCCACAAGAAAATTAGCAATAAGATTAACATCTCGATATCTCTATTAACATGAAGCAATTGGAGAATAAGCGTTTGTAAAAATAGTTTGCACAAGAGTAGAGAAAGTAATGTGCGTGTAACACATCACATTTTTTAAATTTATTTTGAGGGTTGGTTTCTTTCTGCCAAATGCCCACAATTTGAAACTGTTTTCTTTCCAGAATAAAAGAAATGCTTGCTACACTAAAATATGTGTGTGTTGTGTAACATCCCCTGCTTTAAATGAACATGGTGAACCCATGGTGAACATTACCATGGCATTATCTAGGCCTGTTAAGTAGTTTGTCGTATTGTTTGTCACACTTCGTCTATACTAAGGTAAAAGTAACCCGAGGTGAAACTTCTGTCGCACCCTGTAGTGAATGGCCTGAAATCTTGATGTTCTGGGTAGAATTTGGAACGTGTAAGATCCAGTTCTGCACCCATCCACTTGGAAGGCAAGTCATATTCATACTTGTCTCGGCCACTTTGGAATCTATTTCGGAACGCCCAGTGTATGCATACAAGGTTAACGGGCTGGGAGCGCCGACATGTCGATACAAAGCTTTGACTTTGTGTACTGGATATCCATCTCTGACAGAACTCATGCAATGCGCGTTCTCTGGAACACAATCTTTCTGTGTTGCACTTCATAAGATTGCTTCGAACCGAACCGGGATTTGCAACCCCGGGGCCTCCGAGAGTTATTAATTGTTTCAAAGAACCAGGATTTCTTTCACGTAGAGTTGGTTGGGTTATGAAAAACTTAGGCTGGTGTATGCGAAAATTCCCTGAAAATACTTGCCTCAAATCTCAAACTAAGCAATACAGAGTTGGTTGCAGGCAGAATACATCAACAAAATATGAGTGTTCGCTTATCCTAAATCGTGAATCGAATGTGGTAAATCAGTTTTTTTACTAATGAACCCATGTGGGAAAAAAACGAGAATCGCAAAAAATACTTTTTGGTGTGCTCTCTAAAAGAACTGCTTGTCAGACTGTTAATACGCCGAAAAACAGTACTTTATCGGCATAAGCCGTAAGGTCCTCACGGAAACATTCAGCGGCGTAATAAACAAAATACTTTAAAAAAAAAGAGACAAGAAACTTTAGCCAACATTGTTTTATGTTAATCATAAACAACATTTTTCACAAAACAATTCATCATTTAAAACCAAAGTTGAAGGAAGCCTTATTTTAACACAACCAGAGAGAAAAGGTGTGACACGAATATAAAAGCCTCCGAAAACTCAAAATTGTACATTTGAATATCTCTTGAAGCTTATGTCCATTAGGAAGAATAGTGGTTTTGAATGGTGAAGGGATCAGACATGTTCTGTGATGTAATAATAATAATTATAATAATTATTATTATTTTTATTATTTTCGGATTGACAATTACAAACACTTTTCCGGCAGCCAAATCTACAGTCTTCTTATCGCTTTTCTGCATTCTTGTCTATTGAGACATAAATCTTCAATTTCCCAATCCATTGCTGCCTCTCTAATTCCTTGAATGGGCGTGCTATGCGGTCTCCCTTTTCTCCTTCTTAGCTGCGCCCACTCCATTATTCTTTTGGGTAATCTATCATCCTCCATTCTTTTAGCATGCCCATACCATTCTAATTGTTAATTTTTTCTCCTTTAGATATCCTAGCTATCTCCAGTAATCCATTTCTATTACCAATAATTTTCTTTTCAATTGATAGTTCGGAATCCACACGTCGGAGTCATAGGTTATAATACTTCTATTGTTTTAAAAATTGTAGTTTTAGCTCCTTTTGAGAGCTGTTTATCCTATAATATACCATTCAAGGTAGATACCTACAGCATACTTTCCTGAGCTTATCTTTGATTCTATTTCCTGTTCTTGTTTCCCATCTTGCGTAATCTTTACTCCAGGTATTTATATTCCCCTGTGTGTTTAATTATCCCCATTTCTTCTTCCAATACCAAATCTTGATAAACATCTACAATGGCCATATATTTGATTTTATCCATATTTACTGTTAGGCTCCCATTTGTTGTATTGCTTGAATCAATTTCCTTGATTCTGTCTTCATATTCTTGGGCCAGAATTAATTGATCATCCGCAAATACTGTTGAGTCGTCATCTATTGTAATTGCCATACTTTAACATTTCTTCTTCTGTGTAAAATATGATATAATGTAGGAGATACAGGGCATACCTATTGTAATCCTTTAACTTGAAATCCGTTTGACAAATACTTTTCCAGTGTTACTTTTACATATACATTTTGTATAAATTTTGAATTGCTCTTATCAAAGTAGGTATAATAATGATAATAATAATAGATGAAGATTTCTCAAGAATGATAAGGATTACATATTTGGAGGAAAATTTAGATATCCACATATCTGTCCCATCTCACAATGATTAGTTACATGGTATTTACGAGATTTGTCATTATTTTATGAAACGCCATACTATTTATACCGCATACACGTAGCTCTTTTTCCAAAATACCTTTTTTAAAAGGAGAAAAATTTACTAGCTTTAAATGTGTATTTCGAAATACCCCTAATTCCGGGATAGTTAAACGTAAAATCCATACATACGTACCTAATGTGACACATAAACGATTTTAAATTCTCTAATTATTGTGTTTGTGGTTCTCTCAAAACAATCAAATTGGATAGGTCGCCATAGCCCTAGTAGTATCATTTAATAAGGACCGTCCTTCAAGGGAAATGGCTAGCAATAAGAAAATGACAGTGCACGTAACTACTTCACACAGAAACAATTTTCGATCTTTTGCGGCTGCGCCTTTGATCAAATGCCAACTAGAAGGCTGACGTCAGCAAACCTAGATGATGGATGTAGTCTATTTACAAGTTTCTGTCTTATCCTCCTCGACCTGTTGCGGATATCATTTTGTCGGTTACTTCTCGGATCGGCAATGAGGGTCTCTAGGCGATACCAAAGACGATTGCGTGACATTTCCGTTGCATTATTCAGCGTCGTTTTCTAGCCTTGCTTCCGGCTTGCCATTTGTTTCCCCTCTCCGTCTGTTACGCTACGTGGTCGCTTTATTATTTGCACACGTAAAAAACGTAGCAATTTTGGATAAATAAATTATGTTTACGTTTATAATGCGCAAAACCACGTTTTCATCATTTATGTTTGTGTACACAGTTTCAACAATTCTGTTACTTTATAACTCGCGGGGTAGAGGCGAAATCAGTGCAATTAGCGTATGGATCATCCCGTTATTTCTTAGGGAAAACGCTGTAACCTATCAAAAGACTAAATTTCTTTAAATGAAAACTGCATCGTTTCTGCAAAGAAACAATAGCAAACTCATAACAACAGAAAACAAGAAAGTTCACTGACCAGAATAAAGACAGGGAAATACAGATGACCAAACATCCACATTCTGTTTGTTCGCCAGTTTCTATACACAACTCGCGAACCGCCGCACATGCCGAAATTAAATATTCATGTCGAAAAATTTAAATTGAGTTTTATTTATGGATGCTCTTTAACTACGAAGAACATAACTTTTATCACATATTCTGTGGGTTATAAATTAATCCCTTCTAATTTATTATTATTGTTATAATACTCGAACGCATCTATATTGTTTCAGAATGTAAGTAAATTAGATACCACCTCTTTGATGTTTTTCAAAAGTTTGACTTATCTAAATACACTTAAGAATTGGTACAAACAAAAAAGCATAAACTGGGTTAAAACTATTAAAAATTACAACATTTAGAATACAGGAATGAACAAATAGTTCATATGTGATTAAAGAGAATATTAATAATAGAAAGCAACTTATTTTAGACAACTTTTTTACCTGCATAGAAATTGCATTGCTTTTTGTTTGTTTGTTTTTTGTTTAATGGTTTAAGTTTTTTAAGGGCAGGCAGACTAGCGAGTTCATATCCTCGTTTAAATGTTTGCATAAAAATCCAGTCATCACCCTTGGCTTGGGGGATTGCTGTAAATGGAACAATCATAAATTGGCACCATTACACTTATTAATGGAAGCATAACAGCGAACAGCAAGCTCACGTGGCGAAAATATCAATTCTGGATCAAGGTAATATACATAACACTCTAAAGTGAAGAAGAAACTACGTTGTGACTAGCACACACTCCTCTGGGTCAGAGAAGGGCTTACTATCTCGAGGGCTTATCATTTCCAGAAGACAAAACTCCCAGTTAAGCGATGGTTGGTTAGACATTGTCGGGGGCTCTTCAGCAGCTGAGGTGAGCGTATCATTCACTGTAGCAGCAGGTGGAATATAAAATCAGGCAGTCTACCAGCCAGAGGGGAAGCTTTAGAAAGGGACCAATGTAATGCGACTCAACTTTTAGCCACGCCTACATACAAACTGCATGATGCATGATGCAGCAGTGAATGGCCAAGGCACGCGGAAATAAATCTCCGGACTCCCACCTGTAGTCATGCACCTAACTTGATGAGTGTATTCCATGAATGCAAGGTGCCAATTTATGGAATCTTTGTAAATCAAAACAAGTTTCAATTTAGTAATTTGTAAAACGCTAATTTCTTACAGATCATTTCCCAAAATATTTATTTTATTTCAATAAAACCGGATGCATTTTCTCGTTAAGTTTACATTTAGATAGAAACAGGCGACAGTATGCATAGCATGCAAGAAAAAGATTTATAAGATAAAACGCCAAGCAAAATAGGTCATAACCTAATATTCAGAAAACTGCAGAAAGAAGAGAACACAAGCATTTTGGAAGTGGTGGATCATTTACATCTTAAAATCTATAGTTTTGGTCTGTGTCATTTTTTTAACTTCGGTTTTATTTACCAAATCCGTTAAAGCCATCATTTTGCTGAAAATGTCTTAAATTAGTGAGCAGAGTTGGGCACAGTAATTTATATTTAACGATTCTACCTAATACCAAAAATACAAACTTAGTTTATAGAATACATCTGTGCACTAAAGAAGCGTTATAAACTAAGCTGTTCGTCAGCTATTTCTCTAAACTCGTCGCCCGTACAAACAAACGCGATGGATGCACAGTAACAAAAACAAAGCGGGTGATGGGATGCTGACATTTTGCGCGGTCTCGCATCTGTCGGTTCAGCATCTTGCGCGCACATGGCCTCCCTCTATATGACGTAACCTTCAGCATCTCCTAATGCAGTTTTCTGATGCAGTTTCTCAAGGCGAGCTTCTCGCAATCCTTACTGAAATTTTGCATTACTGAGGAAAAGGAACTTATGTTCAACCTGATGATCACACAGGCGTTTGTTTTGTAAACAAATGATGCCTTAGAAACATACAAATGGCGCTTTTTAACTTACCCACTTTGTAGCACAGAGGGCAAGCTAGTAGAATGTTTGGGGAGGCTGCTACATTTCAGTTTAAGTCGCATAACCCGTCTTTGACAAACTATGAGAGAGGACTCTTGGCTTACTTGCCTATCTCATTAGCATAGCGGTACGGTAAGCCATCAATGGACACCACCTTCAACTGTGCACACAGCTCCAGCTCCTCCGACGCTAGCACCACCTCCAGCTCCGGCCTCCACAGACACCACCCTGCGAGATGCGGGCCAGGATTTCCACGCGGAGGTCTTCAACATAGGACCCGCATCTCACTACAGGAAGAGAACATTTCATCTCTCACACACCGCCGTCAACTACGCCACCTCAGATCATCTCCGCCGACTCGCCTCCATAGAAGCAGGACTCGCCATGACTGCCGCCTTCTCCACTGCCCTCAATAACTTCACCACCAGCTGCCTGCAGCGATTTGACAACACAGACTCAACGATCAGTGGCCTGGGCCAAGTCATCGCTGCCACAGACCTCACCACCGCCTGCTCCAACAGATCACCTGGAAGAGGTCAGGGGTACTTTGACAGGTCTTACCGACCTGGTAAAAGTCCTGATCACGACGACGGCCGAGTGGACTCCGGTAGTCGCGTACCTGAGGAGTGGTCAGGAAAAATTCGGCTCCACATGCTTACACAACCAACTCATTGGACATACGGTAGCAGATACCAATGCCAAAACTGAGCGCACCTCTCGAGGGGTGTTCAATAATTCTGAAAAGCAAGCAATAAAGACTTCCATAATCCTCATCCAATTCCGTTCCACTCCCCGGGGGGGGGGGGGCAAACAGGGCGCTGGCAAGGTCATGGCTGTCTCCCGGACATTTCCTTCGCCCGCTGCCAGCGCAATAAGCTGGCAGTTACCTTCCGCACTAATGGGGGTGCTCAGCGGAACTCCAACACCTTTTCTAACTTCTCCCTTCTAACCCACTCCTACACATAACCTATTCCCGAACCCCCCCCCCAAAAAAACCAGTTTCGTGTTCATATACGACTAGCGTTAATGTAATCAGCAAGAAATTACGTTAACTGTCTTGACTACTTCATTTTGGGAATCTTTAATACAAATAATTCTTTATTTAAAAGCGGTATATTTATATTAGTCTTAGTCATTACACGTTTATTTTATATCTAATATAGGCGCTTTAAGTAAATAATAATTTCTCAAATAGTTATTTAAACCATTCAAAACTGTTCATTTATAGCCATTTTAAGTGCATTGTCACTGACATGTAACAATACCCAACAGCTAGGATAACGGCTAAGCTTGCAAACACAACATAAAAAGAATGGCATTTTTGCAATTAGACCGAGAGATCAAGTACTCATATTCTTATTGGTGCAATAGTTGCTTATAAAACCTTTGAGGTTTCTAATGAGAGAATTATTGTGTGCAGTGAGTATCAAGGCAGGTAGACGATTTCAAATTAATCGAAAATTTTAACCGTGCGATTTGTTTGAATGGATAAACCTTCGTGTAGTTTGACAGTTTAATTGTGTCCTATATTTATGAACAGGATTACAAAATCGAGAATGGGAAACGTATTGGATAACCAAGAAATAATGCAGTTGCATTTTTTATGTTGTTCTCTTTCTCCTCATTCACGGTTAAGTAATTCCCCATACACAACGTAACTTATGTCGGACACGGATGTCTTTCTAAGCTTGATGTACTGTTTGATAATGCTAATGTGTTTATATGTTTACATTGTCACATGCTTTATATTACGCATTAATCATTAAAAATGCAGACTACCCTATGTGTAAGCTATTTTTCTTCTTTTCCAGACACAGGTGAACATTGCGCTCACAAATACGTCGGCCATGGCATCTTCGCAATGTTTCCAAGCGTTACAAATTCGTGGACCTCACTTTCGGTATTGCCAGGAAAATGTAAATACTCTGATTGCCCGAAATGGATCTGTGATAATAAATTTCGCAGTTGTAGATAAATGTCTATGGAGAAAATTTATTTGTTCCAACTCCTTCAGCTGCCATGGTATGAGCGCTGCATATTACCAGAAGTATGTCGAGCCAAACATCTGAGACCCTCCTGAAGGGGAGCTATTCGGATTGAGTTGGTGCGGGATAGTGGTTCCATGTGTTTCACATGGGAGATTGGATACGTATAGGTGGTGTGATGGCCAGGCGGGGTTGTTAGACGCCTCAATGTTCTTTGGCGCCACCTGGAGAGCTTTAAGACGGCGTAGTAGATCGCTGACAACCCTAACGAGGTTTATCGATAGTCTTCCCTTCGGGGATGTCGCGCTAAGTCCTTTCCGTCCCCGCGAAAGCGGAGGTGGGGTGGGGTTTTTTTAGGAAACCAGGTACTGGCCTAATGGAAACCCCACGGAGACAGGAGTGCCACTCGGTTGGCGCCTTTTCCTGGTCATAGAAGGGGAACTTCGGCTGCGGTAGACCTTCGCTCACAAATTCAAACTAGTCCGGAAACTTAAGGTCTTAGGTGCGACCAAAAACTATATAATCTCCGCAATACTTTTTTTAGAATTTCTTGCTAGACAGATCCAAATATTGACCATCAATTCAAGGAAAGGTTTCGATTTCTTCATTCTATATTATTTTCCAAATAATACACGCTTCAGAAAATGCAATTCCAAATACATTTAAGAGACATTAAAGGGACCATTTATCACGCTGATTAAAATAAATAATAATAATAATAACCGTTAAGAATCTGCCATGCAAAAACTGTTTTCGTTTAAAATCACAATGCAATGATTTAAAGTAAGATTCACAAAGACTAAGAGGAATATAGTTCAAAATATAACTTTTATAACGCCTATTGCGTACTTTTCTGCTAGAAAAATCACTGCATCTGCTCTATCGGTAATGTAACGCAGTGGCTATAGCCTACGGTTATCGGAGATCGGCGCCGGAAGATTGAGTAAACAACGATAATACACGATTGCATGCGTAAACACCGGGCGCGCTATCGAAAGATAACTAGAAGCTTCTGGAAGCTGATCTTTCCCCTCCTCCAGAAAGTGTGTCGCAATAGTTCTAGAATGTTAGAGAACCTTGTGGAAATATTCCGCGGACAATACAGAGTGTTGAAGAAAAAGTATTCCATATTTTGAGAGGTGGTAGTATGAAAGAAAAAACATCCAGTAAACATGGGCTCTAAAATGCATACCTTAAGAGCTACGAGCACTTGCTCATCTTCACTACTGTGAAACGTCTCTTCTACTGCAAGAGCTCTTTGCTATTATGTATGACCTACATAATGCAGTAAACAAATGAGGGCACATTATACTGTTGCTGTGAAACAGCACAAATTCTAAAGTACCCTGCCTGCAACTACATACGACCTGCACTTGTGAACCATCGCTAAAGCAGGTGCTCAATATGGTGCTCATTCATAGTAAGGCATGCTTCTCTCCGACGTCTTAGGGAATCACGCACCCACACCATTCAGGTTGGTCACGGATTCTCTGGCACGCATTGATGACGCCTTCCTGTAGTATTTGTACATCATTAATGGGGGTTGCATAGATCAAAGATTTAAAGATAAAAGTGCAATTAAAAGTACTTCACAAACTTATCAAAACAGAAGCTGATTCCATTAGAACTAATAAGAACATGCGTTGCACCTACCCAAAACTGGAATAGGGTTTACAGTAACAACGCTAACAGATATTTACTGCATGCTGTATCCATGGACAATAACAGAGTATTGTGTCATTTGTTTACTGCCTGCTGTAGATCGTACGTAACAGCTTGCAGTAGAAGACTTTTTTTTCAGTAACGAAGATGAACAAGTGCTCATAGCTCTTAAGGTATGCATTTTAGAGCCCATGTTTACTGGACTTTTTTTCTTGTTTTGATCCATACTACCACCTCTCAAAATATAGAATGCCTTTTTTAACACCTTGTATAAGCGAGCGCTCTCGCGGCAGTCAGTCGTGAGAGTCGAGTGAGGGTAGAGTTGTTGAGTCAAGCGAGTTAGCGACTGTATTTCTGGTGCGATATCAAGAGCAATTCTCCAAGCGAGTTGGTGACGTGCAGCGAGTACTACTGCGGAGCGATGGATTGTGGAAGTCTTGTGTTCGACTCCCGAGTGA
The DNA here is from genome assembly GCA_030765065.1 of Deroplatys truncata. Taxonomy (NCBI): domain Eukaryota; kingdom Metazoa; phylum Arthropoda; class Insecta; order Mantodea; family Mantidae; genus Deroplatys; species Deroplatys truncata. Next base: position 180,026,465 of record CM060975.1, on the reverse strand, counting down.
AAGAACCGTTCGGCGTGAAGAGGCTGCGTCACGAATGAAGTGAACTGCGGAGAATTGAACTGGTTCACTTTAAAGAAGTGATAATGTGAACGAAGTGAACTCCCAGTGAAGGTGAATTATATAGCAACTTAGAACAGTAGTAAGAACTGAGAGAAATGACTGGAAAAACTGATGGATTTTCACATTTTTTCCTGCTGTCTATTCATTGCTGTACAAACTTGGTTATTTAACACGCAGATTCGCGAATGAGCCCGTTCCTTCGCCATGATATTGAATTTTCCTGCAAAGTTGTAGAACCCTGGAAGTAAAGGGCGCAGTTATTAGCATTGAGCCCCTCCACTAAGCAGTGAAGTGGATACCTCCATACAGTTTTAAAACTAGCACAAACTCGGACCAAGTTTTGCAACTGATAAACTGCATAAGAGGTTGGATCTTCGCGGTACTGCGAAATAAAACTAAAGTAAAATAGTCTGGCATGGGTGTAAAAATACTGCCACCCCATACCGGCCATGCTAAACAGTTTGCACCTCCTATGCTTAAATGATTGCAATGATTAGATAGAAATAGCTATATCCTTTGATTAGTTCCTTAATTAATAATCTGAAATCATCAACTACATGTTCCTATTCTACTGATATTTGGGGAAATAGGAATACACACTAAGTTTGCAAATATTTAAAAGAGAACTTCTTTTCTAATGATTGGCAGATATTCCTATATATTTTTACTTTCTTGTTGGTAACTTTCATAAAATATTATCGCTCCACTTTGTTTCACTGTCTTCCCGCATAACACATGATTTATGCAATGAAAATTGGACAACTTACTCCAGCTTTTCTAATTAGGCCTACTAACTTGTCTATCATTGATGGTGCACCATCAGTAACAATATATAAAGACTTTTCAAAACCGCGATGCTGCTGCACTGCTTTATTAACTACTTATAATATCTTCTCCCTTGATGCTTGCATTTAAGGAACCCGATGAAACAGCTTTCCTCGTGTTGAAAAATCACTGAAGATCATGCGTATAAAATTCAAAAGTTAGCTGTTGTCAGTTTGGTCAACACTGTCGTCTAAGCATAAGGAAATGTAAGTGTATTTTCCTTTCACTATATTCCTATATATTTTTACTTCCTTGTTGGTAACTTTCATCAAAATTTTATCGCTCCACTTTGTTTCACTGTCTTCCCACATAACACATGATTTATGCAGAAAATTGGACAACTTACTCCAGCTTTTCTAATTAGGCCTACTAACTTGTCTATCATTGATGGTGCACCATCAGTAACAATATATAAAGACTTTTCAAAACCGCGATGCTGCTGCACTGCTTTATTAACTACTTTTAATATATTCTCCCTTGGTGCTTACATTTAAGGAACCCAATCAAGCAGCTTGTGTTGAAAAATCACTGAAGATTATGCGTACAAAAATAAAAAGTTAGCTGTTGTCAGTTTGGTCAACATGTTGTCCAAGCATAAGGAAAAGAAAGTGTATTTTCCTTTCACCTCTGGCTTTTGTTGTTTTGTTTTGTTCTTTTTTTTCGCTATACTCTCTACTCTTCTTGAATTGCTTGGTGAGAAAGTGGAATAGATGCAAATTTTGTAAATAAACTATTTTTATCAAATGCGTCTGCAATGACAATTACACATTTTGAACCATTTTACTATAACTAAAAGCTTTCTTACTTTTTGCAAGTTCCGATACATCATTGGAAGTAGCTAATGCAGCTGTCTGAGCAGGTGAAAGTTTTGTAAAAATGATTGTATGATGTTTTAGGCTCTTCTTGTAATCGTGTAAGCTTACAGCTCTTGCTGCTCCCTTATACAGAGAGAGCCAAAAGACTACGAACCGTCTGCGCGGAGTTTTTCCTGTTCGCGCTCGTTGCCGTCTGCCGATATCATAGAAAGGCGCGGAGAAACCATGCTACATTTTTAAAACTGCTTTTAAAGACTTTACTTACCAACTTTATGAAAGGAGATAATCAAACTGGCCACCGTCGTTGTCCATACATTTTTGGCATCTCTTTAGGAAATTATCTATCACTCACCGTGGTTCACGTTGAGAAATGTCGGCAATTTCCTGGCGGATATTTTGTTTTAATTCTTCTAGGGTGTGTGGGTTTGTCTTGTACACTTTAGGTTTTAAGTTACTCCAGAGATAGTAAGTACAGAAGTCCTAAGTTTTAAGTGACAAGTTCCGAAATGCATTTGGAACCATCAAAGCGTTTTCTTTCTCTTCGCGCACAGCAAAATTCCAACACTAGGACGACAGGAAGATGGGGAGTGCAGTTTTCCGCCTCACCCCAACTCAAATACCGGACTTCAGGTCCGTCCGACTACGGGCTTCAATTTGATATCAAGAAAATGGCGATTATTTATGCCACGCAAACAATTAAACAAATACTATTAATTCCTAGTTTATTGCATACAGTCCAAATAATTATACAAACGCCTACCTCACGTGGGCGTAGCGTGTTTCCTCACATTCACGAGGTCATGAGTTCACATCTATTACCTGGATTGGTTTTCCCTTATCCTAATAAGACGAATCATTCCAGCATTATTTCATCCGTTTCACTTATTCACGCTTCGACATCACCTACACAATTAAAGCACATTAAATTCATAAAAAAGAAAAGGCACAAAATTCAATTTCCTTATATTCCTTGATTTTTAAAGACTGAATTCAAGTGATGACTAATTCAACAGGAACAAATAACAAAAGCTTACTCTCTCCGTACACTTGCATTTCCCGGGTACAATAAGAGTTAATAAAATTAAAAGAAATTTCATAAAACTGTACGTATAAAACATGAAGACTGTCCATGACTAGATTAATTGTCGCAAAGAATGTTATTCTACCAATCAATGATTCATGCTAACGTCACTTACTTTCCCTACCATGTATCTAGTAGGTAGAAGAGTCATTGCACTCCACCCAAAAGCTCGATACCGAGATTTCACCAGAAACACACGTTTTGAGGTCCCCGGTATAAAATATTTTTATAAAACGTTCGCGCGCGCGTTTGTTTCAATAACATACGAGAAACGAGAGTTTTGATAGGTAACCAAACAATATTTCAGTTGCAAATCTTCCAAACGTGTGAGACGAAGATTTTCAAGAAAATCTCCTCACCTCAAAGTTTCCTTTATGAGTAAAAATTTCGATATTTTTATTTTACAAAAATGGCTTAAACGATTTTGATTAAAATATTTAAGAATTTATATCACAAATAAACACATAATCTTGAACTTTCTGGGAATAGCCCGCGAAGCCCTCTTCATGCGGAAGGAAATGTATAATTTTGTATAACGGGCATTCTGTTTACGAGATAAAAAATGTATCTGGTGTAGCATTCACGTGACTTCCTCTACTCACTCTGCTACAAACTATTCTTACGAAGACTTAACCTTCTATCCACTCCTTGTTAATCGAGATAAACTTTCATAGCGCATTTAACCTTTCGTTGTAGGTATAAGTATACAGTAGGCTGAAGCGATAATTTTTAAAACGCTGGTCGCTATGTGATGGTTTTGAAATTGTATGCTATTTGTATAACCCGAGAAATATCTTTTTTACGTTTATATGACTTTCTCTACTCGCTATAGTTTATTTCATATAAACTCTACAAACTCGTCTTACGAAAGCTTATTTTTATATCCATTCCATGTTAATCGAGATAAACCTTTGCAGATATAGAATTACACATTTCGTTTTAAACACAATGGATAGACGAAATCGAATCGTTAGTCAGGTGTTTAAAGGGGGACGCTATATGCTGGCCTTAAAATTCCATGTTTCCATGATATCGCGAAAAATAACTAAACTCAATAGCACCTTAAAAAATAACTCAAGTACTGAACAATTCTGACCAATAACAATCTTGGAAATGACTAATCACACAAAAGAAGCTATTCTTAATAAATTGTGTGTTTTAAAAAAGTTCTACATTTTTTGTGTAGTATATAAGTAGTATGTCTTGCCCGTTGTACAAAATTATATAAAATTCCTTCCGAATTTATATTCATAGGCCATTCCCAGAAAATGCAAGATTAATAATTAATTGTTCGTTTTTGAGTTAGGCTGTTTACGGACACATGGACCTTTTTCTAGAAAAATGTTTGTTATTCTGGGTACCTTATAACCTGCATTTCCAGTGAAATCTCCATATCAATTTTTGGGTGGAATGCAACGCTTCTTCTACTTACTATAGGTAGAGAAACTAACAATGCTGGTTTTAGATTCAGGGGCTTGAAAACACCACTTCCGGTGAATTTCCTACAAATTTTTGGGTGCATGATACAATATCTACCTACTAAGGTAACTGATAGAGAAAGAGTAAGAAAAGAAAACCTAATACTTACTTATCACTTAAAAAGGGTGTTTGAAAATTCAAATATGCAGGGTTATTAAAAAAGAAGGAACAGACTTTAAATATTTATTTCTAATGAACGACAATAGATGGCGACACATGCAAACCATCATTGAATAGAGAAATTTTCAAAATTTTATTTTGTGTTCAAAATGAGCACCATTTGTTATACAAGGACGACCAAGCTTTTGCGTTTGCATACGCAACCATCTCCTACGAATTTGTTGTATCAATTGTCAATTTTGTATGAACTTACAAGAAATGCACGCTGCAATGAAACAATGGATTCACTCTTTGCATAATGCAGCACAAAAATCGACTTTTCCTTTGGCGTCGCCATTTTTTCGTAAGCAAACACAGCGCCGCTACAGACACTGAATAGAACCAATATGTGGGGCTTAAAACTTTGAACTTTCCTCTATTCAATGATGTGTCGTATGTGTCGCTAACTATTGTCGTTCATTAAAAATGAATATTTAAAATCAGTTCCTTCTTTTTTAATAATCTTGTATATAGTGCTTAGTAGAGGATTAAGACAGAGTTCACGTCGTGTTTGAAGAAGAAATAATAATTTGAATAATCATCAAAATTAGAGTATAATATTGATTTGATTATCACTGCGCACACTATAGAAAGGAATGTAACTTTAGCGTCAATTATTGTATTTATAGTTGTTTTCACAAGGAAAATAATTTTTGTTGCAGCATATTGTATACGGACACAAGAAAGATATAATTCCATAGACTTTGAATACACCTACTTTTGTTAAGTATAATCAGTTGGATGATAAAAGCTACCATACAAATAAACGTTGCCAATAACTCAGTATTTTCGAGTTCTGATTATTAGCATTTACTAACTTCCTTTGTTGAGCATCACCACTCGAGATAAAAGACCTCTAGGACTGCAGCACCACAAAAACAACCCTGCAGCAACATCAGCCAACGGCATGTGGTATTACAAATGTTAATCAGCGATGGTTTTCTTAAGACCTAGGAAACTAACATGTTTCAATTTGGAGTTGTAAAGGTTCAAGAAAACTATCTCATATACTTAAGTTTAAGGGTTCTTTTTTATTAGTTTTACTCCCAAAATTATGTGGTTCGATTGTATTGTCTACAGCTGAATTAATAAATCATTGTATTTTGAATTATTTTAACCCTGAGAAAAAAGGAAATGGCATATAAAACATTTATGAGACTCTCTCTAGTTACACAAGGGATATACAGTATCTTAAATGCACACAAAACATAAGCTAGCGTAGCGAACAGAGGGCTACTTACTCGTGATGCATTTTTTTTTCTCCAACACACAATGATTTTTCATGTATCTACACGGATAAAAATTAATTATGGTTATATAATCCCACAGATGTCCAGGCAGGTTTTATGTTTTTTTTCGGTGTAGCAGCGATATATTAAGAACTCAAAACAACTCTTTCGTTGTGACAGATAAGCAGTGGGGCTAGGATTTCTATGACTGCAATTTTTAAAGTCTAGTTCCTTAATGAGTTATAAAGGAGTTAAACTAATTTTGTTACAGCATTATATGAGATAGGGCATATTTTAGGGTTTTAATTGCATTTTTAAATATTTCATGGGTTTTACTGCATATTTATGGATTTTAAATGCACCATACGTACAGTTGCACCATACATGTTACAAGTTGCTAATTGCTTTTTACTGGAAGATAGTGCATGTATAACATACCTAGCACGTGCTTTACGAGTTCATCGAGTTGATAGTTTCCTAAAGTTGACCGGCTAATATGATGCATAAAGAAGGCAGCTTCTCGAGTTGCAGCATTCAAGTCCGGCGCCTCTGATGTCCCTTTGCCTCTTCCAGTTATAATCAGATGAGGGACCCAGATAAAAGCATGAAACTGCCACTGCGAGAACATAAAGATGGTGGAAAAAATCACTGACACGTTTGATAGTGATGCTGCCTGAATCAAAGTTGATCAGGAACTTCTGACAGAGAACTCGCAGGTAAACTTTTGTACATAAAGTCAAATTTTGGAATGCTACCTGGTGCTACAACTTGCTTAGAAAAATCTGGAGTTAAGTTAGTGGAGCAGAGAGACTTGGTGAAAAAAGTGACAAGTGCCTTTAAAAATGTGAATGGGAATGTGGGGAAAGTTGTAGCGAACAAATTGATGCTCATTTTGAACAAAAATAAATGCTTTACTACACTGTCATCAATTGCGTATGTTCTGGCGGGTGAGAAGTGTTCCCTTGGAGAGTTAGTAGGAGACTTGGAAGCAAATGACAGTTTACTTTAAGTATGCCCCTATAGTATCACTACAAGTGTAAAGGAGCTTCTCAAAGTACAAGGCTTTGTTAACACATAATCGATAGACATTTTCCTTTGAAATCTACAAATGATGTTTATTGTGCATTACAATTCAGGATGATGACATGAACAATCAGTATTTTCCAGTATAACATATCAATCATTTATAGAACAGTATGCGTTTTTAATTTGTGTAACTTCATTAAATAAACTTTCTCTTGCTTAATTGTATTACCTTATATTGCCAATTTTGCATTTACGCTGCACAAACTAATATTAAAATAAAAATTTTCAGTTTTAAGGCATTTTTAAATTTTGTAGGGAAGTTTTGAGATTTTAAAAATCCTAACCCTAATAACGAGTTTTTAAATTCATTAATTTAATTTTGTTCTATATCTTCATACATGAGTGGAACTATCGCTTCATGAGACTAAACGCTACTACATTATATTAAAGAGTAAATGCAAAAAGCAAAAGCCCTTTCATTCAAATCTACGGAAACAAATGAAAAGACTTAGATTTATGAACAATTACTTAAGCAAGAATTCTATCAACTTATTTTATTTTTCTCCAATTATTCCCGAGGGGAAAATGGAGAACTTCTAGCATTCTTGAGCTTCCATTAAACAGTAACTACCTTTACAAGAAATCGCTTCACTGATAAACAATATTTAAGAGAGACATCATCGCAATGCATCGTGTAGATATCTGCGAGAGATAATTTTATTCTCCAAGATGTTTTAAAGGGAAAGTAATCATTCTTATGATGCTCGTGGTATACGTTAACTAAGCTAAAATTTACACAAGCAAAAATGTCACCATAAAATATAATAAGCGTTTTCTAAAGCGTACAAAAAAACAAATACATAGATACGTTGGCTTTCAAAACGGCAATTAAATATGATTGCAGTACATAGTGAAATAAATTTGTTAATACATGTATACCTTTCATTTTACTTATAAGGTGTGAATAATTGTTTCACATTGTTTCGTATGAAATGCAAGTAACAAGAAAATATCAGCATAACTATTACAACAACGTGAACTGATATGATACATTACTTGCAAGTGCCATAAGCGGTGGCTTGCCTTTCGTTTCCTAGCATAGGCAGAAGGTGGTGCAGGCGGCGAATATAGAAAAAACCAAGCTGATGGCACACTATAAGCTTGTTTCTTAACTTACGCCGTGCTGCGGGACTGCGTTTTAAACGATAAAATTAGATGTAATTCTAAGCGACAACTACCTCTCTGCACTTCTATATGGTTTATTAACACCCTGTATGTAAATAATACAACTACGATTTGCAATTATCTGTCTAGACTCTAGAGCGTGAGCAGACGTCGCGACATCGTTCCGAAATCGATTCTGGGCGTCTGTTGCGGTAACCACTGAACCATGGCGGATACTTAGGGTTTCGAAGCTAAAGATACATACACATGTAGAGGCTGTGTGAAATCCAGGTACACAAATCCGATACCTACACTGGCAACAAATGTGTTCCCTTGTACACCGCATCTTTAGAGAGTTAAACGATGGCAAAAATTTATTGAAGAACGCTTTTGCATATATTCACTGAGATTAATTTTCGGTTTCATTACCGCCTTTAGCCCTCAGTTTTCTTAAAGGAAGATTAAAATGCCTTTTCTGGTATATTAAACTTGGATTTTAATTTATTGAGAGTGGTTAATTTTAAGAAAATTGGAATTAACTATACGAAAATCAATTCAGAAAACAAAAGCAAAATTATGACCTGCTGAGAAAAATAGCCTATACTTAGCAAAATATGCTTGGGTTAAAAAATTTTAGGAGTAACTTCATTTACATATTTCGGATACACTTATTCTTTTTCGATGAAGCAAACATTCCTGAATACACCAAAACAATGGGAATAATCAGTAACATTATGAAACCTTCCTTAGTAAACAGACATACTAGAATCCGCATATACAAGACCTTTGTACGTTCTTTGATACGGCAGTGAGGCATGGACATAAATAGAAAGATGAAAACAGACCAACTGCTAATGAAGTGAAATTTAAGAAAGATGCAGCTGGATATACCAACATAACGAAAAAATAATGGAGAATTACAATTATAATCTGTAATTGATTAAATTCAACAATACCAGAACAAACGAGTAAATCATCTGTATCGCCTGCGTGCAAATAGAAACCCAAAAGTCATGCTTTATTACCGTCCAAACGAGAAGAGATTTTTAGTTCGTCCAAGGAAACGGATTGAAAATGCAACTGTGAGGTGGTAAGAGACTTTAGGGCCTAATACTTCAAAAGAAGAAGAGGAAATATTTGACATTGGTAAACCCTAATGCTTTAAACAGATTTAAGAAGCAACTTATCTAAGTCCTTCAAGTTTCATACATGATAATTGAATGACATTCACACTTTTATTTTTTATTAATTTGTTTGTTCTCATTAATGGTAAATATTGGATGATCGGGCTCCCGACATATTATTTGTCATTTCAGAAATTCGATTTACTTTTGGCATTATATTCTAAGCAAAAAAGACGGTTCCGTGTGGATCCTTTACTTGGTATTCTAATATTTAACATTTTAAAAGTATTTTGACGAAAATTTCAGAAATCCCTATAGTTGCTTTAAACCTATATTTTCAAAAGAAACAGACTAACAATTTCGATCTGCTAATAAAATAGTTCTTTAGGAAATTTCTAAAGCACTGTGACAGTAACTGATTTCTCAATTTAAAATTCCCGCCACAAAATGCTATAAAACTAGGATAAAACATTGAATTTTACTTATGTGTCAAATGATATTCAGAGATTAGATTACACAATGCACAATATAAACAACTCTGCCAAAGGATAGACCCACCTCCTGTGAAGTGGGTCAGGAGCAGTAGGAGCTGGGCTGCGTGTTACTATGGTAACCTCTCCGGGTTACCAAACTGTCTTACTTGATGGTGGGCGTGACCACCAGCCAAAGATGCCAGAGTTCAGTCCGCTTCCCCAGATTTCAGTGTGCACGAAATGCATTACGCTTTCCAGCGTGTGGGTTAATGCCCTTTAGCTAGCTCCAAAACTTATAGTGTGACACAGATCTACTTATTTGCAGACTGTTATCTATATCCAAAGCTAGTTTTATCTATATCCTAAATTTGTCGTCGAATCAAGCAATTAAAACTAATTTTGATGAGCCTTGTGCAAAGTGTAATTAAATGTGATTAGTTGAATAAAAAATTTGTTTTGATTAAAATGTGATTAGTTGAATAAATTGTTGAATTGTTTTGAAATATAACTCTATTTGTCTGTTTTAGGCTAAGATAAAAATTTACCAATAATTTCTCGTATATCATGAGACTTCAATAAACAGCTACTTTAATCGGTTCGTACTTGAACTGGTTATGCAAAGAGAGTTGCGCAAAGCTTAATTTTTGTTACTTTTAATTAAGCATTCAAAGGCTAAATTGTTGTCGAAGAATTTTTCATTTGCCTTGGCGGCTGGAATTTACGTCCCTTTCCTCCAGTATATTTACTTCCCCCCCCCATTTCGTCTATATGTCTATATATATATATATATATATATATATATATATATTAAAAGTGTTGGAAAGAAGCTGCATGCTTGTTTTTGAGTCTTTGTAGCAACTGTTTATCCCTATAATTTACATGCTGTATCAGGGACCTTTAAACGTGTAGCTCCCTTGGACAAATTGCTAAAATGTGTATACAGTAAAATAGTTATAATTAGTATATGAACAAGTGCCCATGAATTTCATTTACTTCTAATACACACACACACACACACGCGCGCGCGCGCGCGCACACACATAAATGCAACGAAAACATGTACAATTAAACTTAAATTCTTTTTTTTATCAGTTGTGTCAATAAAAGTGAAATTTAAACGTTATAAGAAAACTTGGACAATACACAATAGTCAATATGTACTTGGCAAAACTTATTTAGCGAATATGCGTTGATATTTATCTCATTCTGGATATTTAGTCTTCACTTACATCACCATAAAGGTGGAAAACTCAATCTCATTAAGAGCTTGTAAAATCAGCAGAATACGCAAGGTTGTTTTTACTTTACTCCCGAAACTTCATGGAGTCTAGAACTCAGGCAGTCTTTAGGAAAAAAGTAAATTCTTCTTCGTGTTTGAGCAGATATCACTAAGCTGCCCCTCTTTTACTGCCGTGAAATTTGGAGGGTATAAAGTTAAATGGATTCCTGATCAGTTGTTTCGTAAACAACGTTTTCAAGTAGATATGAAGCTGTGACAACGATCCAACAGCAAAGATTAAATTCCTTACTTTAATTTTAACTGCCCTTCTGTAAGAAGCATTCACCACAGTTCTGAAAGCCAATCTTTCTCTTCCAAAGCATAACATTGAATCGTCACAAATCTTGTCTGAGAGTTTCAGCATGTATCTTATGCATTCCTTGGTAACAGATACATATTTTGTGGAAATTATCCAAAAGGTATGCCAACTCTGAGAGAGCCTCTAGTTCCCGAGGTCGCGGGTTCAAACCCGGCGGAAGGGCGATGGATCTTTAGGACGTAAGAATCCTTAGCATGGCTTCCTTCGGAAGGGAAGTAAAGCCGGTGGTCCCGCGTCGCAGATTTACGGCACGTAAAGGAACCTCAAGCCTGATAAAGAGGCCTCTGAGCAAAACTACGGTCTTTCACGCCTAATATAGAATGGGGCGATAAGGACCACAGCAGTTAAAGAGCATCCATAAATAAAATTCAGTTTAATTTATTTAACTCTGAGCGAAGGTAATGTTAATGAATTTTTGACATAAGCAGACTTTCCTTAAATACAAGGCATAGGGGAGGCAACTAACGTGGGCTGCAATGATACAAAGAGATGTGTTTCAGCGACCATAACAATTTTTGTTTTTAATCTACATTATATAATATATATATATGTTAATTAAAACCTTTAAACCCGTGATTAAAAAGTGGGAAATTAATTCTTGCTTCCCCTAGAATATCTGACGCCTAACCAGAAAGATGCGCCGCACAGTTTGAATCGTCCTGTTCCTAATATCTAATAGGCATATAACTTTTTAATTTATACTATTAGATACTGAGTCCAAGTCCATGATGATGATGATGATGATGATGAGATGCAGTTTAAGGGCGCTCAACAGCTATGGTCATCAGCGCCCTTACAAAGTATAAAATGGAAAGTCCAAAAATAAAATAGGGGTAAAAAACCGCAGATACAACAACACTATAAAATAAGCCATCGAAGTCGAAAATTTAAAATCCAGAAATTAAAATACGTGACACAAACCCGCGTAGTCGATACATTAAAAAAACATATCAATGTCTAAAAAACAACCACACTAAAAACGTTGCAAATCAAATAATAAAAGAGTAAACTACGTGTCAGGATCTGTAGAAGGCAAGGGTCCAGAGCGTCGTATGACCCCAGGGGAGAACAGCCCCCCCATTAAAATGGACAAAATAAAATCATAAAACTAAAAGACGCTCCGCGCATTAAATGCGTCGAATAAAATCACTGTCACGGATAAAACGTAAAAGACTTGCTACAGTATACGCGTCGTCTGCCAAAATGTCGGCTAAACCAACAGGCAGAAACAGACGAGCGCGCAAATGTGCTAAAACCTGACACTCCGTTAAAATATGACACACTGTTAACGGTACAGCACAGTGATCACACAGTGGTGCGGGATCACCAATAAGCAAGTGTCTATGACTAAAAATGCAATGTCCGATACGAAGGCGTGTTAAAATAACCTCTTCCCGACGAGAAGCACGGGAAGAGGTAGCCCACACTAACGGGAGAGGTTTAACCTCCCGCAACTTGTTCCCCCGGAGGGCCGTCCACTCATCGCTCCAAAGCGAGAGGATGCGGCGACGTTAAACAATAAACAAATCTGACGAGGGAACAACAGAGGTAAAACTGCTGGGTGATAAAATCACCGATTTGGCAGCGGCGTCGGCAGACTCGTTCCCTGAGATGCCAACATGACCTGGAATCCACACGAAGGAGACGAGGATGCCAGAGACTCCAAGCTAGACTCCAGGTCATGTATGCGCTGTACGAGTGGGTGGTAACTGTACAGCGCGTTAATACTCTGAAGGGCACTCAGGGAGTCCGCGCAAAGAACGTAGTGCTGTAAATCATGCCGCTGGATGTATAAAAGAGCCTGACAGATACTAGAAGGTTCGGCGGTAAAAATCGAACATTGCTCAGGTAAACGAAAGGTAAAACTATGCTGACCAAAAACAAAGGCACACCCTACTCCAACATCAGTCTTAGACCCATCAGTGTATATAAAATGAAAGTTCCCGATTTTCGCCTGGTGGTCTAAAAAGGCTGATCTAAGAACTGAAGAAGGGGTCTCAGTCTTCGGCATCGACATTAGCCCAAGGTGATAGTGGGCCTCAGCGCGCAGCCATGGAGGAAAAAGCGTTTCCCCCCTGGGAAGGCCCGGCGCTGGCGCAACGTCCAAATGCCGAAAGAGCTGTCGAAATCGAACCCCTGGAGGTAGTAATGCAGAGGAGCTAACTAAATACTGACGATCAAGCGAATCCTCGTAAAATAATCCAAGTCCATGGTTAACTAACGTTATCTGCGGTTTTCTGGAAATCGATACATTTGTGATACACACATGTTCCTCTCCGTCAGCAGCTGTAAGGCTTATCATCGCTTAAATTAATCGTTGCTGGCCTGGGAGTTTGTCTTCCTAAATTTATCCGCAAGCCTGCAAGCCCTCCAGTGACAGCCTGGAGTAGTATGTGTCAATCACAAGGTAATTTCCCCACACTTTAGTATTGTGATCATATAAAAGTTACAGCTAGTTTCTTAAGGGTTTCAATGTGAGCTGTTGAAAACATAACACATTAATGTTTCATGCGCCTAAACCTCCCGGAAGTAGCATACTTTTTAACTGTAACTAAGTTTCTCACGTGTTCATTCCTACTGTAAATAAAGTATTACATCAATTTGTTTTGTGATCAATGTAGTGTTTAGGTATACTGCGTACAACAATGTTTATTACGCTAATAAACATAACAAAAAGTTTATTACTTATATTGCATCTCACGCTCAAAAGGCAGTACAGGTTAAATGGGACACACTGTTGCCCCATGTACCCACACGTACGCTTGAAAATTTGGCGCCCAATTGTAGTCGATCTACTAGTCGAATGTCATCTTGTGAATGATACTTCACCAAATGGCGAAATACCTGCACTGCTGTTTAAGGCAGTTGTAACATATTTAATTTTCACCTGCACTTTATGTCTGCTTTTTGTGATTTTAGTACTTCCAAATACGATTTTACAGGCATAAAAATATATATTATCAAAAGAATATGAAGACATAAAATGACGAACGTTGTAATTTGGTAGGGTATCATCACCGTTCACCATTGACAAAATACATTTAACGTGGGTGGAATGTTTTCAAACAACCAAGAATGAACGATGCGCCACACTCCGCTTTTCGCCATTCCATTATATTTCGTTAATCTAATGTGTTTTTGTTTCCCCCATCCTGTTCTGCATTTTTTATGGGTTCTTACAGGTCCTCTCATTCGTTCCTTTTTTATCCTATAAACTACTGTTTCTGAACATCTGGGTAGCCTTAGCTGTTTCTTTTACCGCCTTACTAACACACATTTTACTTTAATAATAATCTAACACATTCATTATTACAAACTACCATGGCAACATGCCGGTACGACATTAAATTCCCCAACTGATTCGCATGTTGCTCAGTGGTTAGAGCAACCGGACGGAGACCGGAAAATCCGCGGTTCAAATCCCGGCTGTGACACTGAATTTTTCAGTCATCTGATTCTACCTTTCCAACCTTACCCAACACACGGCTTGTATGGAAGGACAATTAATTCTATTATTACTGTTCTTAGTTTACCAACATTTCGTCTCTTCCTAGCTTCTCCCTCCATAACCACAAATATTTAAGTAAAATTTAAATAAATAACCTACATAACACTTCACAATATAACACCTCCTTACAACTGACGTTAACGTTTGCTCACTTCTACGCCTAGCTGGCCTATTAGCTGGATAGATGGATGACTTTTGTCATACACAATGAATGGAAGCAGGTACAGGATTCCGGCTTCTTTTAAACTGTATCCAATCCTGCTCAACATTTTCTCTCGTTTAGTCCACGTTATAAACCCAATAACAAACACTCTCGCTGGCTGACTTTTCTACAGCATAGGTATAGAATTTTTCGAAAATATTTATTTTAAAAAATTATAACCCTCAAGTTATTAAAGGTAGATAATTCAAACTCGGTAGGTATCAGCACACTAGTTTACTCTAGCTATGAGAAAAATATTGTTGCATTTCACCCTTTTAGTTTATTACTTGCTGCGTGATAAGCACAGAAACAGCAATTATCGCACTTTTACTGCAAAACTAGTTTTCTTTAGAAATTTATGGCCATAAAAATATATAAAGGCTCTAAAAATTATGTAATCTGGCGTAGAAAAATATTCCGCATAGGATGTGTTCAAAGCAGAAATTTATAATAAATGAATATTTACAGCATGTTATTAGTTATTAGCAACTTAGCGACAGCGCGCGAGTAGGAAAGGACGAAGCTAATTGAAACATGTGTGTGTTAGATGGAGACAGAGATATCCCATTTACCTCCATACTATCTTTTAAAGTTGAGACAAGACAGCTGGCGACAAAACCCCTGGCCTGAGCTTCACTTTGGCGATGTTTTACATAAACCATACATGAGTCTTTTTTCGCGTTTTATCAGTAATCGCATTCGTTGATAACTAAATATACGATTACTGGAAAGTCAGGCAATTGCAATCCGGCCGACTTTTTGGAATAAGGAACATTAAGGCTGTACTAGAGTACCTGCTGAGTGACTTGCTCCTCTCATCATTAGACGTGTACCCAGGTACTTCCTCGGCATCCTTCTCCCTGTTGGCCCACATGTTAATTCCTGCAGCCCTCCCACTTCCTCCTACAATACGGTCTCATTTCATTTGGAGTTCTAGAAGCTGCTAAACGTTGAATCATGGAATTCACTGCGACAAAGTTTGAGAAGACATCTCTATTATCAACAGCTTTCAATATAGAGAAGAGGAAAACATTTGATGACAAATGCACATGCATTTGTATCAATGAAACGTGCAGATGTACCTATACGGAGAATAGCCACGAAAGGTAATTAAATTCTTAGTTTAAACGATCATTCCTGCGCACCGACTTAGCTAAGATAGAGGTAGCGAAGGTTGTGTGCAACGTAAGGAAACGTGTACGCTTGGAAGACAGCTAACTTACGAAGACATTAAAGAAGAATTTCTAGTCGCTCAAGGGAAACGAAATGAAGATATATACACTAAATTATAATTCCATTACAAACACAATGTTTAAGAAATAGAAAGACGGTATCAGCAACGTTTCCGAAACGAAGACCAGAGAAAACATTGTTTGAAACCAAGGGAATATGATTTCGCCTGATGGATCTAGTTCTTCGTTCTTTTTTGATGGGACCAAAGACAACTTCTTGTTTTCTGTAATTCTCGATGTAAACAGATGTTGATTGATAGAGAGAGATGTTTTATGCACGGCACTTTTAAAACCCGTTCAACTGCTCACAGTTTCCTCACACAATGCATATGGATGTGGATAGCACATCGGTAGAAATAAGAGTAATACCAGTAATTTTTGCATTACCTAGCAAGCAAAAGAGAAATATAGGAATACTGAATACACTCAATAATGAAAACTAGCTTGCCATACTGCAAACCGAACAAAATGATAATGGACGTTGACTTCGAGAGAAAATTTACCAGAAATTCAGTATTAGGTTGCAATTTCTATTTCAAACAGTCCAGTTTCTACAGAGGAAAATACCAGAAATTGGACAATTATGAATAACAAGGAAGTACTAAACATTTAAGAATGTGTGCGGTATTGGCTTATCTGCCCCTGGAATACGTTGTTGAAGGCTGGCTTTTCAGGAAAGTACTCCCCAGAACACGAAGCTCACAATTTCGTCATTACTGCGTTGATCAGTGGGTGCATACCTTGTGTTGTGGAACTGTAACGCAAGGACCAACAATGCTGTAATCCATAAATTGAAAGTTGCTCTAGGAAAGCAAATCCCCAGGCACTTCTCATCTTTTCAAAATCTTAAAATGCGAATCTTTAGAATCACCTATTGAATATGACAGAGCCATTCTTAATCTACCTGAAAGAAAATAAACCAACATTATGAAATTAGTTGACAGAATATATTACACTGGGCTAGTTTTAAAGAAGTGAAAAGTATGAAAATGTCTCAGAAACCTTATCGTGTGAATGCAGAAGCAAAGAAAGACGTTGGTTCTAATAACAATGGTAACAGCATAACTGTAACAAATGACAACAATATGTTTGCATCAATCCAGCTATTTATAAACATACCCTGATAGAAGTATTCACTTACATGCTTGCCAGTTCCAAGCCTGAATAAAATGTGAGGAAAACTTGCTTAAAGTGCAATTGAAGTTTTAAATAAATGCAACCAATTTTAAAATTTACAAAAGAGATATGGACCTTTTTCTCCTATCCAAAATCTTTATCTCCTATTAAAATCCGATCGTTTCTCAGAAAAAGACACCAGCCACACAAATGCAACTGCAAAGCTAATCTATAGGTTCCCAAAACAATACATCCTGACTTTATAGACATATATAGGCTTATAGGATTTATACCTTATAAGTAAAACTTAATGTAGAAGGATTCTAAAATGATTGATTGCTGTATTTTTCAGTTCGCAAGCAGCATGCCACAACGTGCGATATTTAGTAGTGTTCATTACATCTCACTTGAAAAATTGAAAGCTGTGCCACCTGACACGATTCCGTTAGCTCCCCTCCATGCCAACCCTCATTCGTTCCGGCCCCCTCCCATTATTTACGTACAGCTACGTTCCTCTCCAACAGTTAGCACGATAGATATTTAACTGCTCATAATAATCTCCGTTCCGCTGACACCTGCAGGTTAACTTAATGTATTGAAGGCAATGATTTCCGCACCTTCTTAATCTCGTTAATATCAAAAAACCTGTAAATACACTATATAACGCGCACAATATTTTGCCAGCGAGAGAAAAAAGAAACAGATATGTCCTAAACTAAGATAAGGTGACGGCCCACATATACTCTTTAAATCTCCTACTTATTTTTAAAGAAATCACGAAGTTATATAAATTCAGAAGGCTGATGTCGTCTCAGTTTTGAACTTAAGGACTTTTAATATTAATAAATTCTTTACCTATACAGAGCTTTAAATAAGGTACTGTATGTTTTTTTTAATAACCACGCCCTTTCAAAAATGCAGTACCAGAAAACTATCTTTTAGGTATGTTCGTGCTGCAGAACTTGCTAATTTACTTGCATCAGTTTGTCCGTCCGTCTGAGGAAATGACATAATTAAAAACTGCTGCACTTATCAACTCTTTAATTTTACTTGCATGCGTTTGCATAACATATGGGGACACATTTCAAATTTGGTTGAAATTCGCATTAGATTAAAGGTGCTTAATACCGAGAGCTTCATATAAATATACGGTATTTAGACTAATCTAAGGAGGTTTAAATAGAGCTGAAATTTAATTTTAAGCGCATTTCAAGAAAATCGGTCAATATTTAAAACGGCGAAATGGGCAGAAACGGCTCGTACTTTTGTAACAATAGTTCGACTTTCCGATTGGTAATATCTTTAATTACGATCAAATTAAAGCTCGCAAAGTATGGAAAAAGTATGCAATATTTTAGATACTTCAAATAAAAAAAACTGAAAGTGGTTAAAATATGAAACAATATAAAGATTTTCATCAACATTGTGAAATAGGAATCATTTTTTTCATGCTATAATGGTCGAGATGCTTAGAGCTTCAATAGTCCACCCCTTCTATGTAAATCTAACTCGTAAAATATTTTGCACGCATACTCATAGAAGGCTTAATTCGAAGCATTGGAGTTTCACATCTTGACAATCTCGAGATGTAGTCATGTTCGTTTTGCCAAAGAATAACCTCTTTTTTTCTCACTAAACTTTAGCCATATTGATTGCATTACGTCTTTTCTTAATAACCTTTTAACACTTTTTGTGAAAGCAATGAGGGCACTGGAGATCGTAGGAATGCTTAGCCACCTCCGCCATTATACACTTACAAGTATTAAGTTCGTTTTTCTATGGAAATATCAAACTACGACAAATTAATTCGTAAGTGTATTGCGTAACTTTTCTTCTTCACCATCACGGTTTAGAACTGAAACTGTCAGCCCGTTCCTACTCCAAATTGTTGTTCTGTCAATCTCTTTTTCTCGGTCTTCCTGGTTTGCATTTTCTTTGAAGTCTGTAGTGTAAACTTGATTTTGGTATTGCGTTATTGGTCATTCTATGTACGAGTTGTATTGCTTCCAATGAGTCTTGTATTTTGTTACTGTAGTATTTAGTTTCAATATTAAGCTGTCTTATTTTACTGTTTATTTTTGGGAAAATTTTAGACACTAAATCCTTGAATAGGGCATTTCTTTTTATACTAGCGTTAGATTTTACTGGCAAGAATATTTTATTTGAAACAAATATTAAATTAGTCCAACTTAGCTTGGCATGCGCAATAAAATATGCAGTAATGTATAATCATTAGTATTTACGGTGATATTTATTTCTCGCAAACACTTCTCAAAATGGTCACAACAGATTGGCATTACGGTATAAATAAATAAATGCAATCGCACCACAAAAATGCTTGAGGAAGGTATTCCATGAGTCTTGCGAAAACTATTTCTGAAGTATAGATAGATCACTGGACGCACATCATCTCCTGAAATTTGAAAGGGGGAGAAATCGGCCAACCAAATGACATAACTAAAATTAAATATCAATTTATACAATATGCGCTCTCAGATTCCCTTCAGCCAACATATTTCCAGCATATGATTACACAAATAACCACGCGAAAATTAACACTAGAAAAGCCAGAAATCCGTGGTTCAAGTCACGGTCACAGCACCGTATTTTTAAAATTTGATCCAAAGTTCCAACATTTAAACGCGGAGAGAGTGAATGAATACAAAACAAAACAATGTGCTCTGGTTCAAAATTTTAATGTTCCTCATAATTATTCTTAATAGATAATTGAAGCTTTAATCTCAAATAATCCTTGGTTTTGTAACCCAAAGATCCGCAAAAATATGAGGGAAAATGTTAAAAATATATGACAATATAATGTTAAAAAATCCACCCGTTGCATAGATAGCTTTGGTTTCATAGCATAGAAGCTTTCAAGGGAAAGGGGGGATTAAAATGTTACAGAGTACGGGAACTGAAGTTATTTACAATGTATCTTCGACACTCCAACATTATTAGCGTGAGTCCGAACAACAAACATGATTTTGAAGGTGATACAGAATCAAGAGAAAGTGTTTGTTATTTGGGATGATTCAAAGGCATTACTGACTTTTTACTTTCTGTATCACTTAGATGCCTAAGATAAATGAAGTATTATTGCACTGACCCAAAATTTCATAACGAGATTTCACGCTTCGAGACCCAGTGGATTAGAAAAAAAAACAGAAAAAAATAGTTTTAAACTAATGCCTTCGCGCAGCTGCCGATCTGTGAACTAAACAATAAAAATCTTGTGTTACATTCAGGTAACTTTCTCTACCCTCTATTGTTTATTAGTGGGTATACTAATTATTCTTACTTAAGCTTATTTTTCTATCTACTACATTTTAATCCAAATAAACCTTTGCAGAAATAGCTACATTACACATTTCGTTACAGAGACAAAGGAAACAGCGATAAGAACTGGACACTACATGCTAGCTTTAAAATTCCACACTGTTTCCTTGCAATCGCAAAAAACAGCTGAATGTTAACAGAACTTTTAAGAGAATGACCAAGAAATGAACAATTCGAACCTTTAATAACGGATATCTCAGAAATGGCTTATACCGCTAAAAAACTTATTTGAAATAAATTGTGTTTTAAAGGACATTACAGGCTATTCCCAGAAAATTCAAGATATGCGTTTTATTTGTCATACAATAATCTTTATATGTGGTAATTTAATTAAAATCGTTAAGAGTCATTTCTCAGAAAACCAAAAATTTCAAAAAATGTTCCATGTCATGGGTGGAAGGATTATCTTGAAATCTTCGTGTCACATCTTTGGAAGGTTCAAGATATACGTTTTATTTGTCATACTATAATCTTTATATGTGGTAATTTAATTAAAATCGTTAAGAGTAATTTCTCAGAAAACCAAAAATTTCAAAAAATGTTCCATGTCATGGGTGGAAGGATTATCTTGTAATCTTCGTGTCACATCTTTGGAAGGTTCAAGATATACGTTTTATTTGTCATACAATAATCTTTAAATGTGGTAATTTAATTAAAATCGTTAAGAGTAATTTCTCAGAAAACCAAAAATTTCAAAAGATGTTCCATGTCATAGGTGGAAGGATTATCTTGAAATCTTCGTGTCACATCTTTGGAAGGTAGTGAACTTAAATAGCAAGTTTGGTACTTATCTGACTTTTCGTTTTTGAGTTATGCTGCTCTCACACACGCACGTGCACTGTACGTGTACACTCGTAGAGGACGTTTTTCTAAAAAAAATTTTTTTTGATTCAGGGATCTCCAAAACATGCATTTCCGGTGAAATCTCGGTATCGAATTCTTGGGTGAAATGCGATGCCTTCTCTACTGCTTATGTACATGGTAGAGAAAGTAAAAATGTGAAAAATTCATTGAAATCTTTATTTAAGGCTGCATTTTCGCAGTATTTCCCAAAACATATAATCCTTTACAAGGAGAATTACCATTATAAACCTTTACAAGACTTTAGCATTTTCGTTTATTTTATTTTCTCAAAACGGCTGCGATGTTTTAAATTAAAATGCTGTAATTTTGGGAGTACTGTAGGTATGCACAAAATCGATGCCTTGAATGTTGTGTGAACAGTCTGTTTAGTGATTGTCATTTGTCATTAAATTTTATACATTCCCGGCTGGGGAGTGGGAATTTGTTGTTTCTCTCTCTCTCCCCCCTCTCTCTCTCTATTCCCTATCCTCCCCAGAGTCTGGAAGTATGAATGACAGTGTGGATTTGAGTGTGTGATTTAATGATAAAAACCCAAAGTGCAAGAAACCCAATGAGTACGAGTTACCATTGCCTCTACCATTGCCTGAGGCAATAAGTTCCAAAGGAAAGGGCCGCTGATAAGACCAATGTAGTTAAAGGCGAGGTATAAATGGAACTTAAAAAAAATAATAAATATTTGTGTGTGTGTGTGTGTGTGTGTGTGTGTGTGTGTGTGTGTGTGTGTGTGTGTGTGCACAACTGCAAAACCTGAAAGAAACAGTGGGAAGGAAAATGGAGAGCTCCTTAGCATTTCCATTTAATGTCACATTCTTACTCGTACGACTTAACCAACCACTTTAGAAACACTCACCTTTGTTCGTTTGAGTTTTTCCACATTTTGAGCTCTATGAAAAGTTGAACATCCTTCTTTTGTCTCTGATGAGCTCGTGAAAGAGTATTTGTAATATCAGAAATACCACAGTATTTAAGAGTGGTCTCTCTACCTACATATTACTTACTGTGTCATCTAACCGACACCATTTCCAACGAATATTTTTTTACGAGTTAAAGCGGAAAGTAATTTTACATCAACAGTTCACAGAATAAAATAGAAAATAATTTGGTAATGTGTAAAGAAGTCCGTATGCGACTGTTGCGCATCAGATTTTTACTCTCTCTCTCTCTGCTGGAACTCTGGTACGGGATGCACTCAGGCTTGCAATGTCCTTGGGGATGAATTGAACGATTTGACAAAATGTAGTTAGTTCGCATGATTGAGGTACCGCGTATAACTGTCATTTCTACTACGCACGTCATGTGGTCAGAAGCGGAGGATGCAGGAACCGTGCAGTCGGCCTGTACTATTGCGCCAGGAGCTATACCAGTTTGTACCTGGATACTACCGCAAAAATTGAAAGTAGAAGTTTCCCTTTAGCTAATAAAAGCATTTTATGATAAACCAGAAGTATTATTTATAGTGATGTTATGTGACATTTAAAATTTTTTGAGTTGGAAAATGTAAATTCCCATCACATATGTGCGCTAGATGCGATAACATCTAGCGCACATATGTGATGGGAATTTACATTTTCCAACTCAAAAAATTTTAAATAATAAAAGCATGTTTAATCCGCGCGCACATTACTCGATCGCATTGTGAGTATAGCATTATCGCCTGTTTGGCAGCAGCGGAGTTGTGTTTTACCTGTATCACCAGTTTTACTTGACTGAAGTCATCTTGGACGATATTTGCATGATTATTGTAAACAGAAACATATTTCGTATTGTATATTGTGGAACAACTAAAATGC
Organism: Deroplatys truncata; assembly: GCA_030765065.1. NCBI lineage: Eukaryota > Metazoa > Arthropoda > Insecta > Mantodea > Mantidae > Deroplatys > Deroplatys truncata. Next base: position 180,003,384 of record CM060975.1, on the reverse strand, counting down.
AGACAAATTATCCTGTTGATTGTTACACATAAGGTAATTTTACACACAAATCGTTCTTGAAAAGCATTCACAGTTTGAAATTCTCCAACTCATTTCTGCAAGTGCTGGAATTTTAACTCATTAAACACCATTTAATACTACTTGTTCTTCCACTTAACTGTGCATGACGGTAATACTAGACATGTTAATTTGTAAAGACTAGGAATGTTTTTTTTTTTTTGTATAATTACTAGATGCCTGAAATTTTTAGGCAAAGCCTGAGAAAGGTTGCAGTTAACCGCAAGGCTTGGTTCGTTTGTCCAAAAGTGTAAATAATTCCAAAAGAAACTACGATAATTCCGCTATTCTGGACAAATCTAAGTGCACGTAATGTGATTCTAAAGTTAGTTAGAATTGAAGTCCGACTAGCTTTTGTTAATTTCAGGTAGAAACTGGCCCGTGGGCTGGACATAAGCCCGCCTTGAAATCGTACAATCTCTAGCAGTTTTCTATAGTCTATAGTAGTTAGTAATATAATGGCGTATCTCATATTCTAAAGCGTTTGGAACTTAACATTCAACAGAAACACGCTTTTTAAATACTTCTAAATAATACATCTATAATTAGGAGGAAATAATTCCCTGTCAAGTAGATATATAAATTTCACACTGTTACCATACAAGTGAAATCAAAAGATGGTTTGATTCTGGAACCTACAATATTTTACTTTTTCTACTACGTTTATTAAGTACGGGAAGCATTGTAAAGATCCGTGCGTGTGTCTGTGAACAGCGAACAGTGGTCAAATACAAACTTGCTATATAAGTTCAGTTTCTTCCAGGGATGCACCACGAAGATTTTCCAGAATATCCCCCCAACGTAAACTGCCCTTTACATCGAAAAGTCTTGGAATATTTTGATTTTCTCAAAAATGGTTCTAACGATTTTGATTAAAATCCCATATGCTTAAGATATTTTATGACAAATTAAATCTAATCTCTTAAATTTTCTGGGAATAGCCTCTGAAGTGTCTTGGTTCTGAATGGCTTTTGCACATCTTTTAAACCGTTGATAGTCAACATCCCACTACTTACAAAATGCAGACCTCGTTAAAGTGCACAGTTTATATCAAATACATACTACCTATTTTTTTTTAAGTTAACCATTTCTGAGATAAGCCTACCGTATTCTTCTATTCACTGTACCAACAAGGATATATGTAATAAAACATTACTACAAACGTTTATCTCGACTAATATAAATTAGATGAATAAACTACTGTAAAAATTGTCTGTTGAAGGTTGTGTACAGACAGTCATGTGAATGTAAAACATCAAATAATTTTCCGATCTTTTATACCACACACGATTGCAATCATCTTCCGTAAACTCGTGGCTGTTATACAAGGGATCATATCGTCTGGGCAAACGTAAAAGATTTCTCTCTTTTTTTCTGTGACTCGTTTAAAAACGATTATATGTGTTCCTTGACTGTTTGGCAAGGAAGCTTTTAATCCCTGTTATTTTGCTTATTTCATCTTAAATGCCTATGTTAGTATCTATTTCATTCAGAACGTAACAGTTGCGTTCAAACATTTAGAGAATATTACTGATTTACCCCGAAGGCAAATTACTATGAAATGAAAAGAATTCATTACTTGCACCTTTGTAATATTTAGTCTCACACAATGATACACGTTGTGCCTTTAAAGTCTGAAGCTTGACGTAATGTTTTGAGCGCATCCAACAAAAACAAAGATTACCGTTTACTTTTTTTTTTGGGGGGGGGGTAAGAATAGGGCTAACTTCCCATAGTTCCCTTATTATATCCTATACGAATGCTTCGAATCTGGCAATTTTCGTTTCCTGACCATTTTAAACAGTATCGGTGACATTCTCGCCTGTACATTATAGATATGTACAATCCTCTCCCCTCTATGTATGTAAGGTTAGCAACATTATACACACACACGCGGCAGGGTGTGGATTAGAAAGAGTGTAACAACGTCGGCAAGACGTAGGGCTAAAGCTTGTCAAGATGCACCATAGAAATGAGTGAGTTGAGAAACAACCCTTCCCCACACAAGTTTATAGTAATATTACGAATGACGTCATAACGCAATTAACTCCTCCCACATGCCAGGGTATCAAACGAGAGCGAGAAACACTGCCAAAACTGTAACAAAGCTCTTTTGCGTTTGAAGGTCAGCTAATTTCCATCTGGTATGCTATTTCCATGAAGGGAACTTTTTTTTTTCTTTTCCTTTCTTTTTTTAAAATGTATTATTAGTGCATCATTCTTCCACTATGCCAGTCGGAGGCACCAGCTTTAAACATATTATGTTGTCAAGGAAAGCTGTGATACAGACAGCAAATCGAGGTCATCGCCTCTAACGGATTGTAACGAGATCTTCGTGGCGAAGTGGAAATGTCAGGGTATACAGCACATACTATTTTTATTGGAACTCCTCGGCTGCAATTTTGCATTTACCTATTCACTTTTGCATGCTTAGAGATTGGCAGTTCCACGTTACGTAAAACTATTAAAATTAAATTAGCAATGTACACCGCTTTGTACCAGTTCTTAAACAGTAATACCTTAGCAACTAAAAAACATTTATTTTGATGACGTTTACCTTTAGTATTATGTCACCACTACATTGACATTTGAACTGTAATATGTTGATATTAATAACTAGTCTGCATTACAAGCTCCTTACGACTCTTTTACACTTATAATAAAATAACACTTACATTTCAGATTATGCTTATCAGTAGTAACATTCCATTCGAATTGGCGGGGAGGTTGGACGAGGAAAATTCCCATCTACACAACACCTAAACACTTGTATCATGCAGCAAACACGAGAATACACTAGTTAGCTTGCTCAAATTGACTCGCCCAACTACTACAAACGCATTTCTTTTAGTTGGAATAGAAACTCGCAAAATTTCCGAAAACTGTTTTTTTTCCCCTAACTCGCACCAACTATCACCAGTTGCACGATCCCAACTGCTTACGTGTCCGTTGGCAAAGATTCAGGAGCGGAGACGCGGGAGCTGCGAGGCTCGCCGACCGGCGTGTAGGTTGGATTGCCAATGTGTCCGTGCTGTTGGAAGCGAGTCTGGAACTACACGGAGCACTCCGATCGCGACCGAACAGGGCTAGTGGGGGAGGAGAGGGGAAGGTCACTCACTTGCTCGGGAGTCAATGAACGCGCCACGACGACCGACTGGTCCAGCGGCCAGCCGCAGACTCTCTTGGAAACTCTCCCCCCCTTCCTTATGCAAGTTTCCCAGGAACGAAACGCAAACTTATTTTTCAACTCTAATATACTAGTACACATGTGATAGAGAACGTGAAATTCAAAATTTCCACAAATTTGAAAGCAAAAATCCAAACATTTCAAGACACTTTTTGAGATAACAAGAGAAAAGTGTTCAAAATGTCAGCTTTCTACGCCTTTTTTCAAAGGTATATGTGAATAAAGGTTGTAAATAGAGTTACGAATCAAGGAATAAAAAGGAGTTGCTCATTGTCCCAAATTCATTTTAGCATATTAAATTTAATGCGTGATTTTAATTCAGAACATTTAAAGACACGTATATTCTATTATATGGCCAAGTAACGTATACAGGTAAACAGATGAACTCCAGAGAGGTTCTCAGCTGTTGTATTACACACCTGTAATTTGATTAGGTTTTAGATTAGCAAATAATAAGGCCCTTTAAGCGAAAGTAACCGATAAAGACAAAATAATCATAAACAAAGGTTTGAACAACTGTATTCTTTAATCATCTAGCTATGCTGTATTGCATATGCACATACGGGTTTTCTAGTAACGGGATGTGAACTGTGAATTCATAATGTCAATCAATAATATTTCGAATTTGTAAATAAGTTCCTTCAAAGGTTGCTTAAATAAACTCAATGATTCGAAATACATGGTCATTTAAGTAAATCAAATATAATTAAAAATTGTAGAGAATACACGATTAACAAAGCTAGAACATATCAAATATATTTCATACCACTAACTACAACGAAATGTGTAATAAAAGCATTTCTGCAAACATCTATCTGCATTAACAGTAAGTAGAAAGAAGAATAAGCTTTTGTAAAAATTCTTTGTAGAAGGTTGGGTATAGAAAGTTTAGAGCTTTCACAACCCCACCACCAAATTTTGAAAATGTTACGTATGCGCGCAAGCATTCGCGCGTGTGTGTGTGTGTGTGTGTGTGTGTGAGAGAGAGAGAGAGAGAGAGAACATCTTAACTTTAAAGCGAAAAATCAATAAATGTCAAATATATATGAACCAGACGCTGTTTAAGCGTGCCAATTTTAAAGAAAATCCTTTCATTCTCCTTTGCATGGAAAAACGTTTAGCTGCAACCACAATACGGGAAAGATCTTTAGAGACAGGAGCAACTCTTTTACAAATAATAATCAAACGGATTAAGATGGAGTGATCTCGGTGGCACGAAATTTTCCCACCCGTCCGATGCATTTATTTTGAAGCTCATTGTGGTGTTTTGGGTACCCTTGGGAGAAATATGTCGTCCTCCGTGGTCTAGGGGCACCTCTAGTTCCCGAGGTCGCGGATTCAACTCCGGCAGAGGGCGATGGATTTTTTTCGGTCGTAAAAATACTTAGCATGTCTTTCTTCGGAAGGGAAGTAAAGCCGGTGGTCCCGTGTCGTAGATTTATGGCACGTAAAAGTACCTCATGCCTGGTAAGGAGCCTCCTAACAAAATTTCGAATCTTTCACGCCCAATATAGAATGGGACGCTAAGGAACAAGTAGTTAAAGAGCACCCATAAATAAAACTCGATTTAATTCGGGAGAAATTTGCTAAAACGCTATCAAGCTGCAGCCACGTTCCTCTGAAGGCGCATTTTCGAGTAACTAAGGAAGCATGTCTTTTCGAAATTTAAAGCAGCAACAACCATTGGTAGTTGGCAACAGGTGAGGCCAGACAAGGTGTTTATTGATTGTAGCCGCCAAAATATTGACATCGAACCGTTTACGGTACCCTTGAAAAAACAAGGCATTTCGGGTTTTCAAATGTCCACATATAATTACCTGCTATTGGAGTTCAAAACACCTTTTCGCCTAAAGATTGCTTCATCAATAGCAAACACAGATGATGTAAAGTTGAAACGTAAGCAGACGGAGGACTGAGGCGGCACCCTACCCATAAATGAAAGCCCTCTTAAAAAATATATCTATAAATAAATCAGAAATAGGAAAGGAAGAATAACGTCAGTATACATTTCCGCACTCTTTTATTTGGTTTATACATATTTTTTAATATTTGTTCGACACATACACAGTAATCAGTGCGTATCTTTTCGGTACAGTATATTTCGGACCACATCAAGTTCGTCCGAGAATGCTCGCATTTGAAGGTACTGATAGCAGTGAGACGTGCGGAGGGGAACGCTTCAACTGAGGGCGAGGGGTGTAGAGAGGTAATAACAATTTGGCGGAGTTCGAGGCGCTTCATTATTCGTTCTTTCTCAACGCGGGTTTTTCCGTATGGATTCATTCAATTTCATTGCCGCCACCAGATAAAAGAAAGAAAACTGCTTTGTTCTGTCTAAAATTTAACCCTGTTATACCAATTGATTTTAAATTTAATTTCATTCTTAAGCTTTAGTACGTTTTAAAGCATATTATTGTGTAATTAAAACGATTCAAAGCAAAAAATAAATAATCTCCCTTTATTACAATCTTTGGTAGCTTTTGTTTGCACGTCACATAATCACAGTGTACGGGGAGAGAGAGATTTTTCAGCCCTCACGCAGTGCTGTGATTCACACACGCACTTACTAGTTAAGTATTGTGTAATTATTGTGTAATTAAGCACGTGTTGTGTAATAGCAATTTACGATACGATTATCGTAACGTATCATATTACAATATGAAATTGGAATATTGACAAGCGAGGTCTGCCGTCTCGTTTGAAACCAATCGAGTATTGTAATATATAGTTACGGTATATCGTACAAGTTTTATCTACTTTAGTTACGTAATATCGATTTTTTAATTACTTTGGTAAATTACATTTTTATTTAGAATTATTTCATTTGTTTATTTCTTTTTTTGAGAGGCATACAGATGTATAATAATTTTCTGTAGTTTATTTTTATACTCTTGAACATTTTCTAATGCGGGTGGTTATAGCTAGTATCATCACATACACGTTTAGATACGAGATGAGGTTGGGCAAGACAAAAATACTCTACGCGTTTCCGCTTAAGAAATTCGGTTCGTACTCTGACGTCTGTATAAATATTAGTTACGAGGGCTATCCTAGAAGTACCCGACCTGGCGTATATATAGCGGTTGTTGTTTCAAACAGATGACTATGGTAGAAAGTAGCACCCTTATAAAGCTTAAGTTTGAAGCTTGACGATAGTACGTTGTTTAGTATAATTGTTTGGCAGCCATTAATAGTGAACTCTCTCAGCGAATTTGTAAACATGGATAAAACTGGCCATGCTTATGTGATACAATACTTGCATTTGAAAGGTCTTAGTTCAACTAATATTAAAGCTGAGCTAGATTCTACTCTGGGGGAGTCTGCTCCTTCGTTTACAACAGTAAAATGTTGGGTGGCAGAGTTAAAGCGAGGCCGTACAACTTGCCAAAACGAACATCGCAGTGGATGAAACTATGGATGAAACATGGGTCCAACACTTCAGACCTGGAACGATCAAAACAGTGGATTGAGAGGGGAGAACCCGCTCCAAAGAAGGCGAAGACAGTTCCATCTGCAGGGAAGGTCATTGCGTCAGCTTTTTGGGATGCGCATGGGATAATTTTCATTGATTATCTTCGAAAAGGAAAAGAAATCAATGGGGAGCATTATGCAAACTTATTGCAGCATCTGAATGATGAAGTGAAGCAAAAACGGCCGCATTTAGCGAAAAAGAAAGATCTGTTTCATCAAGACAGTGCACCAATTCACACATCCATTATCGCCATGATCAAAATCAATGAGTTAAAGTTCGAATTGCTTCCTCATGCACCCTATTGGCCAGACTTTGCCCCCTCTGTTTCTAAAGTTGAATAAATGGTTTGGTAGTAAACGATTTGCCAACAGTGAACAGCTGGAGTCTGCAGTTGATGCCTATTTTGCAGAACTCGACGGTTCTCACTATAAACAGGATATCGAAGCTATTGAACATCGCTGGGAAAAGTGTATGAGCTGAAAGGAGATTATGTAGAGAAATAAAGATGTTTTTTCCCAATTTTTTTGTGTTTTCTTTGTTAGGTTGGGTACATCTGGGACAGCCCTCGTATTATAGAAGGTAGATACTAAAATTTAGAAGAAACATACTCACGCAACATAGACTTATCGATGTGTAAGTAGGTATGTGCGATTTAGATGTGTAAATGACTTATTATGTGAAAACAAAGCACAGAATGTCCATTTCTTAAAAAACCACGTGTTCTCCGCTGAAATTTTAAGGAATATTCATTAATGCAAGGGTGCACCGTATGCTATTAATGGCACAAGCCTTTCTGCGACTGAAAAAAATAATATAGTAATTATTAATAATAATTTAATTTACGCTCGCTTTATTGGATGCGGTCCATTGCACGTTTCTTTTTCTGAATTTCACTAATATATAAGATTTTGTACGCGACGAAAAATGAGTTAGCTAAGCAAACGGGAAATGTAATGCAACAGAATTTTTGTTTACATAGCTCTTTCGTTTACATATATTTTCTGGTAACTAGAATAAAACCGTGTAAAGCACGCTTAATGCAAAAACATCACCTGCGGCCCTCCCGAACTTGCAAGTCGAACAAACATACAGTACTATACACGCACAAACTAAGACGATAACTCATTAATGTAATAAGATATCTAATTCACAGCTTCTAAGCATCAACACATTAATAATTTCTTTCTTTAATATTTTGTTCTAAGTTTTACGTGTTATGTATTTTCTTTGATAATATTGTACTTATAATAATTAAGAGGATGTTAAAAACACATCTACTCATAATGTACACATGGTAGAGAATAATTATATAACGTTATAACATATAAAATATAAGTAGGAGGAATATGGAAAATCCAGCCCACATTAGATGCCGCCGATTGTTAAGATGTGTGAGATAAGGCTTTGTTCTATGCCGCAGGCCACGCTCCCTCTTCTTGTGCTATCCCGAACGCCGGTCACCAGAGAACCAGAGCAATAGACTATTGTTCCCATCGTTAATGGATGTGCCATATAGCTGCCGGTGTCCGAGTAGCACATTCCTGCACACAAATAGATGCCGGCAACTCATAAGCTTTTGTTCTATGCCGCCTCTTTGTGTGTTATTCTGACACAGCTCGCCCTTTGTGTCCTTTGTGTCACTTACAGATAATGGATGTGTCATTAACCTGTCAAATTTGATGGGACCCTTAGTCGCGTGCCACCATGCACAACCCCCCCCCCCCGTTATCGATGGAAGTGCATACGGCCACAAAGACACCGCCAATTAAAGCTTATTTGAGCGTACATGTAAACATGTGTGTTTACAAACGTTTTTGCAACCTTTGACGGTATTTTCCGACGCAGGAAGTGCCCCTCCCCCTTCTTTATGTGGAAGAATCCCCAACGCTTAAGTTCTAAATATATGTATTAATCAATCACGTAATGCTCGTCCATGCATAACATCATCTAGCCCTCATTGAAATCAAGGATTTAAACCGCTAACAAAGGCTATATCGCACATTAGCGCCCTGGATTCCCGTTATCACGTACCCTAAAGGGCGGGACGCAGGCCGTCGATCTAATAATACAATTATTCCAACTGAGTACTTTTGATTTTTGCAGTATGAAAGAGTCAATGTCTATAAAGTACCCCGATCACGCCTCGCAAGCAAATCTTTTTTCTAAAACCTAACTAAGTGATTATTATGAGTGTATAATTATTACGATTAATGGCAGTTGTCTAACTCTGCATTGATGCAAATTACCAGGCTTATAAGAATGATGATGATGAGATGCGGTTTAAGGGCGCTAAACTACTAAGGTCATCAGCGCCCTTACAATGTATAAAAGATAAAGTCAAAAAGATAAAATAACCGCATAATTAAAAAACGGGACAGAAACCCGCGATGTCTAAAAAGGCTAAAATAACAATAATATAACAATAACAATAATAATAACAACAATAACAACAATAATAACAATAACAACAATAAAAACAGTAACAACAATATCAATAACAACAAAATAACAATACAAATATCTAAAAAACCAACACACTAAAATCATGGTCACTAACAGAATAAAACGTGTCAAGAACTGTAGAATGTAAGGAACATGAGCGCCTTATGTCTGGGGAGAAGGGCCCCATTAAAACTAACAATATAAAATCAAACAGCTAAAAGGCGCTCAGCGCATCAAATGCGACGGCTAAAACCAATGTCAGTGATAAAACGTAAAAGACATTCTACAGCATGCGCGTCGTCTGCCAACACGTTGGCTAGGCCAACAGGCAGACCCACGCGAACGCGCAGTGGAGCTAAAACTTGACACTCGGTTAAAATGTGACGGACCGTTAAGGGCACGTCACACTGACCACACAGGGGTGCGGGATCACCACTTAACAGGTATCTATGACTAAAAAGGCAATGTCCGATACGAAGGCGTGTTAAAAGTACCTCTTCCCGACGAGAAGCACGGGAAGAGGTAGCCCAGACTAGCGGAAGAGGTTTAACCTCCCGCAACTTGTTCCCCCGGAGGGCCGTCCACTCATCGCGCCAGCGCGAGAGGATGCGGCGACGTAAAATGACACACGAATCTGACGAGGGAACAACAGAAGTAAAAAATCTGGGTAATAAAATCGCCGATTTCGCAGCGGCGTCGGCCGACTCATTCCCTGAGATACCCACATGACCTGGAATCCACATAAAAGAGACGCTGATGCCAGAGGCACCCAGCGAATGGAGCAGGTCATGAATGCGCTGTACGAGGGGGTGGTAAGAGTACAGCGCGTTAATACTCTGAAGGGCACTCAGAGAGTCCGAACAAACAACACAACGCCGTAAAACATGCCGCTGAATGTATAAAACACATTGATAGATACTAAAAAGTTCGGCGGTATAAATCGAACATTGCCCGGGTAAACGAAAAGTAAAACTATTCGCACCTAAAACAAAGGCACATCCTACTCCAACATCAGTCTTAGACCCATCAGTATAAATAAAATCACAGTCTCCGAATGTTGCCTGAAGTTCTAAAAATGCGGATCTAAGGACTGAAGCAGGGGTCTCATTCTTCGGCATCGACGTTAGCCCAAAGTGGATGTGGGCCTCAGCGCGCGACCATGGAGGAAAGCGCGTTTCCCCTCGGGTAAGGGCCGGCGCTGGCGTAACGTCCAAATGCCGAAGTAGCAGTCGAAATCGAACCCCTGGAGGGAGCAATGCAGAGGAGCTAACAAAATATTGGCGATCAAGCGAATCCTCGTAAAATACATCGAAGGACGGGTGGTTAGGCAAGCTTGAGAGTCGACAAGCATAGCTGCACAAAAGCATCTCACGCCGGAAGGACAGCGGAGGCTCTGCAGCTTCTGCGTACAGACTGGGTACAGGGCTAGTTGGAAAGGCCCCTGTAGCGACTCTTATGCCACGATGGTGAATGGCATTCAATCGACGTAACACAGATGGACGTGCCGACGAATAAACAATACACCCGTAATCAAGCTTGGATCGGACCAAAGAGCGATAAAGGCGAAGAAGGACGGTCCGATCAGCTCCCCAGGATGTGCCACTTAAAACACGTAAAAGATTAAGAGAACGGTCACACTTTGCTTTTAAAAAGGAAACGTGCGAGGTCCAACACAACTTCCTGTCAAAAATCAACCCCAAAAATTTCGCCTCGTCTGCAAACGGAAGTAGCCCTGGCCCAAGATGGAGAGAGGGCGGACGGAAATACTTCCGGCGCCAGAAGTTGATGCAGACGGATTTCTCGGCGGAGAAATTAAAGCCGTTGGCGTTACTCCAGGCGTAGAGATGGTCGATACAGCTCTGGAGACGGCGTTCGAGTAGACAAGTCCGCCGTGAACTGCAATAAATAGCGAAATCGTCAACAAAAAGGGACGATGAAATGCCAGGTGGAATACAATCAACAATGGGGTTAATAGCAATCGCAAAAAGTGTGACACTGAGTACAGAGCCCTGCGGTACTCCGTTCTCTTGAATAAAACGACGAGACAAAACCGAGCCCACACGTACACGAAAGACGCGGTCCGTCATAAACTCCCGAAGAAATATGGGAAGACGACCGCGGATATTCCAATCGTGAAGTGTACGTAAAATGCCGCCCCTCCAACAAGTGTCATAAGCTTTCTCCAGGTCAAAAAATACAGCCACGGTTTGACACTTTCTCAGAAATCCATTCATAATATGCGTCGACAAGGACACCAGATGGTCGACGGTAGAGCGATAGCGACGAAACCCGCACTGAGCGTTCGCTAGAAGTTCCTGAGACTCAAGCCACCATGTCAACCGCCCGTTTATCATGCGCTCCATCACCTTGCAAATGCAACTGGTGAGAGAGATAGGGCGGTAGCTGGAAGGTAGTTGGCGATCCTTCCCAGGCTTAAGTATAGGGACAATGGTGGCTTCGCGCCAAACGGAAGGAAAAATGCCGTCTTGCCAAATACGGTTATAGACCTGTAAGAGAAATAGTTTACTGTCGGCTGAAAGGTGCTTTAACATCAGGACATGAATGCCGTCCGGCCCGGGAGCGGAGTGCCGAGAGCAATGAAGAGCGTGCTCCAGCTCCCTCAGTGTGAAAAGTTCATTATAACACTCAATATTAGCAGATCGAAAATTAAAGGTGTCGGAATCCAGCCGGTCTTTGATAGAGCGAAAGCCGGCGGAATAATGGTCTGAACTGGAAACCGCCTCAAAGGCAGAACCCAGAGTGTTAGCGATGGCAGCCGGATCCACTATGGTGGCATTAGAAACCTGAAGGCCAGAAACAGTACAATGTGACACTTTACCTGAGAAGCGACGAAGTTTATCCCAAACAACGGATGAAGGCGTAAAACGATTAAAAGACTCGACAAAACGAGCCCAAGATGCCTTCTTGCTATCCTGAATAATGCGACGAGCCCTGGCGCGCGATTGTTTAAAAGTCACCAAATTATCAAGTGTAGGGTGGCGCCGAAACACCCTAAGTGCAGTCCTACGGGCACGAACGGCGTCCCGACAATCCTCGTTCCACCACGGAACAGGTGGCCGCCGAGGTTGGGAGGATGAACGGGGTATTGCACGTTCGGCGGCTGAGAAAATAATAGACGTAAGGTGCTGCACTAGTTGATTAATGTCGGAGAAGGGCTGGTCGTCAAAATGCACGAGGCTGGAATACAAGCTCCAGTCGGCTTTTGCGAATATCCAGGTAGGTACTCTGGAATGCTGTACGTGGTGCGACAGAAGAGAAACGATGCAGGGGAAATGGTCGCTGGAGTAGGTGTCAGCGACGACGTTCCACTGAAGGCGACGTGCAAGCTGGATTGAGCAAAGAGCAAGGTCCAGGTGAGAGAAAGTACCAGAAGAATCAGAAATAAAAGTAGGTGCACCTGTATTGAGGATGGAAAGATTGAACTCATAAAAAATGTCGGAAAGAAGAGTTCCCCTCGCACAAGCCCTTGGCGAACCCCATAGTGGGTGATGGGCTTATAAGAATATTACACCTTTTAGATGAATTACAAATACATGATTAAAAGGCAGTTAACGTAAATAGCTACATAAAAATTACGCAAGACGCTAACATATTTAAACGGGGTATCTTTCGGAAGCATGAGTATAGCTACATCCTTGATGGTCCTCTCACTCTGACTGAAACACTTCAGATCTCCGAGCTATAGATATACACACTCCCCCATTTCCACCCCAGGGAGGGAATCGGATTCAGAACAATGAGGCCTATTCTCTACTATGCTGTCAGCTAGTTAATTCCACTTTCCCCACTCCTAACCCCCTCACTCATTCTCTCTCTCTCTCTCTCTCTCTCTCTCTCTCTGCCTTCCACTGTATAAGTTGTTTGACCACTTAATGCATGAGATAATGCCGTAAGTCCACGATGATGGGCCTTTAACGCACGCTTGACATGTTTTTAAGGAATTTAAAAAGGAGATTATGTTCGTCTATAATACCTAATCGAACAGGTGTATACAGGTTTAGACAGACATTTGAATACCTTTAAACCGCGGATTAGAAAACATTATCTTTAACAAAAGCAGCATTAAAATGAAATATGAAAATCTTTAAACATGACAACTCTGGCATACTTTCGATATAAGTATTGCAAAAAATATAAATAACACGGATCTGGGGCCTTCAAAACAGACATTTACTCTGAGCAAATATATAAATATTGCAAAAATGTAAATAACATGGATCTAGGGACTTTAAAACATGCAGACAGTTGGGTAAAGATACACCGGCCTTCAAAACAGGTATTTCCTCTAAGAAAATATATAAGTATTCCAAATATGTAAATAACCTGGATATGGGGACCTTAAAACATGGGGTAAAATACAGAGGCCTTCAAAATAGACATTTCCTATGAGAAAATACATAAGTATTGCAAAAAATAATATGTCTCTCGGGGACTTTAAAACATGCGGACACTCGAGGTAAAATACAGGGGCTTCAAAATGCACATCTCCTCTGAGAAAATATACCAGTATTCCAAAAATGTATTTAACATGGATCTGTAGACTTTAAAACATGAAGACTCCCGGGGTAAAATACAGATGACCATCAAAAGTGCAAATAACATGGAACTGGACACTTCAAAACACGCGGACACGCGAGGTAAAATACAGGGGCCTTCAAAAAAGGTATTTACTTTTGAGAAAATATATAAGTATTGCAAATTTGTAAATAACCTTAAAACATACGATATCGAAGTTGTGATGAGTACACAAGCGGAAAATCTAGCCAAGGACACTACAAATATAAATTTGATGTCCTTTTTAAAAACTTTTTTCTATAAACACACACCAGCGGTCTTCGAGATATGCGCCAGCGAGTTATACCGTTGTTTAAGCACCTTATCAAATATGCTGTACAAACACCCCTGCTAAATATGTTGTATACCCCTGAGATGTGTAAATCCAACCTCGCTACCTCATTACGTGGGAAATTTCCCACCTTAATGATCCCCTGGATTTCCAGACAGTTCACATTGTTTCCAGGAATGCGATGACATCACACACCGGTGAATGCTGACGCGGGACTCGAAATTGTAGGATCGAGCTCTGACCGGTAATATTTTATACTGAATGATAATGCAGTTGAGTGAGGAATTAAAAACATTGAATACAGCTGGGAATCGAACCCGGAACTCAAGGGATAAAATGATTTATGAATAAAGAAAACAAAGTGTATATTGCATGTAGCTAAAAGGATAGGAATGGTGAGGTGTTTAAAACATACATTTTCGCACACTCGAAGTAAAATACAAGGGACCTTCAAAACATGCATTTTGTACGGAATAAATTTGTCTGAAAATCATATAGTCATCAGGGAAACCTCTCCACACATCCATTAAGCGTCTTTATAAACGTAGGTGTATAATGCATGTTTTCTTAAAAATGATTTCTCATTTGTCTGAAAACAACATACTTATCGGAAAAACTCTCCAAATACCCCATTAAGCGTCTTTATAAGGATACATAATGCTGTAAATCAGTTAATTTGTTTAGACGCGTTTATTTATACACTTGTCAAAAGCAATAATTGTTTGTTTGATACCGATAATAAACAGATTTGTTTACGGAATGTTAAAGAACAAAAATGATTTGTAGGGGATGATAAAAGTATTGTATTTTCAATTAAAACGGGAGAAAGAATTCAACTTAAGCACCCCTTCATTTCTAGAACAATCTCTTAAATATATATTCAATAGGGTGACCAAGAGCCAGAAGAGGAGACGTCGTTGTGTCGGAACGGGCATCATAATTTAACCTTGAAGAAAGAAGATCCATAACTAGGACCATCTGTAATCAAGATAGTGCTCTAAGTCGACTACGCAAGTAAGGTCATTTGTGTGTAACACACTAACTAATCGAGTGGAATGGTTCAGGCGGTAACGTCTATAATCGGAATTCGGAGGTCGTGAGTTGAATTTTCGCAGCTGGCACTCCTGACTCTGGGGTTTTTCGGGGTGTTCCCGGTCGATAGGCGAAGGTTCATTTCATCTCCGAATGTTTCCTCTCTTCCGTTTCACCTACATTCTCACTTTACTTCACCTTTCAGCTCCTCGGCTCTGACCGGTAATATTTGATACTGAACACCGGAACTCAAGCGATACAAATGCTTTATGAATAAAGAAACGTAGGTGTATTTGCATGTAGCTAAACTGATAGGAATGGTGAGGTGTTTAAAACATGCATTTTCGCACACTCGAGGTAAAATGCAGGGGAGGCCTTCAAAACATGCACTTCCAATGGGATAAGGTGTATAGGTCCCGTATATAGAGCTCTGTCCTTAAACATCCGTAGAGGGAAGGGAAAGCCTTTCGAGTGTATCACATAAGATATTTTCTTTATGTATTATGGATGTATGTAAGGATTTTTAAATAATACTTTATAAGAAATTAACTATCACCATTATTTCTAAGCGTACTTCGGTGCAGCATTCAAGTTTACTTTTATTATTATTATTATTATTATTATTATTATTATTATCTGTTTATTTCTGTTATCTGTTTATTTCATTTTAAACAGACTGATGTTTCTGCCTCCCGTCTAAAAATTATAGGATCCCTACATTGCTCCAGGAAAATTATATCAAGAGAAACAATACTTTCTTTTCATTATTTACCCTAAAATTATAGTTAAATAATACATACAATACGTTGATTATACCCAACGTCTGGGGCTATCTCTCTTCCAGAGCGACCCGACGAAAAAAATATTTATCGCAAGCCAACGAAGAGCTTCATTTCAATAACCAAACTTTAAGAAACATGTTAACATATCATATTAAATTAAATTGAGTTTTATTTATGCTCGCACTTTAAATACTGTGGTCCTTAGCGTCCGATTCTGTATTAGGCTTGAAAGACTGGCAATTTTGCTCAGAGGCCTTTTTATCAGGCTTGAGGTTCTTTTACGTTCCGTAAATCTACGATGATGATGAAATGGAGTTTAAGGGCGCAAAACCAGAAAGGTCATTAGCGCCCGACAAAGTTAAAATGGAGGTAAAACAATAGTTAAAAGACCACCATAAAATAAACGAAAAAAATAAGAGGCCATAATAAAAACAACTAGAAGAATGGAATGAGACAGTGTCAGAGGCGGTAGAACGCGGAAATAAAACATGGCAGGGCTAAAAACTAAAAGGTAGAAAGCACACTAAAAACCATAAAGTTAAAACACGTTCTATAACTAGTACGTCATCTGCTAAAATGTCAGGCAGGGTGGCGCCCATCTGCAGGGATGAGCGAAGGACAGCCGATGAGTGACACTCTCTAAAACATGCCTAACTGGGAGCAGGCTCACGGCGCAACAAGTGACAGTGGCTAAAAAGACAGTGCCCGATGCGAAGTCTACATAAAATCACCTCCTCTCGCTGGGAGGAACGGGAAGAAGTTGTCCAGGTTGAAGGTACAGGTTTAATCAGCCGCCGTTTGTTATCCTGGACAGAGGACCATGCAGAAAACCAACACGAGAGAATAGACTAAAATCATTTGCAGGGACAACAGAGCTAAAATATCTGGGAGAGAAAACAGCAGGCTTGGCAGCGGCATCCGCACTCTCGTTGCCCGGAATGCCAACGTGACCAGAAACCCATACGAACGAAAGGCTGACACCATCGGTGGTAAGCTGGCGGCAGCAATCCTGGAGGCGCTGAACGATGGGGTGGCAAGCGTACAGCGCACGACGGCTAGACAGGGCACTTAGGGAGTCCGTGCATAAAACACACCTCAGTAGACCTCGCTGACGCATAAAAGAAAGAGCTTGCTCCAAAGCAAAAAGTTCAGCAGTAAAAATCGAGCACTGATCAGGAAGACGAAAGCTAAAATGTTCTACACCAAACACGAAGGCACATCAAACTCCACGGTCATCCTTCGAGCCGTCGGTATAAATAAAACAATGGTTGGCGAAGCGTGACTGAACTTCGGCAAACGCCGAACGGATGACCGGACCAGGGGTGGTGGACTTTGGCATGGACGTCAATTCAAGATGGCACGAGACGCCTGAAGGTAGCCAAGGAGGGAAATGTGTATGGCCTCTTGGGAGCATAACCGGCAAGACGATGTCCCAAGTTCGAAGGACTTGGCGGAAACGAACCCCTGGTGGGAGCAAACCAAGGGACCGAGAGGCATATTGCTGTCCAGCGAGTCCGCAAAGAAGGAAGAGTATGTCGGGTGGTGAGGCATACTGGATAACCGGCATGCATAGCCGAAGAGAAGAACGTCGCGACGATAAGAAAGCGGAGGTTCGGCAGTCTCTGCACAAAAACATAAAACAGGACTGGTGTGAAAAGCACCAGTAGCTAGCCGGATACCCTGGTGGTGAATAGGGTCCAAACGACGCAAGATGGAAGGCCGCGCAGCGAAATACACGATACAACCATAATCAATCTTTGAGCGAACTAGTGATCGATAAAGTCGCAAGAGGACTTTACAATCTGCACCCCAGGATGTGCCACATAAAACACGTAAAACAGAAAGAGAACGTTCACACCTTGCTTTCAGATAGGCTATATGTGACGACCAACACAACTTCCTATCAAGGAGTAACCTAAGGAATTTGGTTTCGTCCGCAAACGGGAGGAGTGCTGGACCAAGTCGGACAGAAGGTGCTGGGAACTCCTTCCGGCGCCAGTCGTTAACGCAGACTGTCTTCGCAGCAGAAAATTGAAAGCCATTTTCAATACTCCAGGAGGGAAGGGAGTTGAGACACTGCTGAAGTCGGCGTTCCAAGACTCAGGTAAGGCGAGAAGTAAGGTAGACGGCGAAGTCGTCAACAAAAAGCGACGAGGAAATTCCGTGTGGAACACAGTCAAATATAGGGTTAATCGCAATAGCAAATAGTGTGTCACTGATTAACGATCCCTGAGGAACCCCGTTCTCTTGAGTAAAAAAAGAAGATAAAATCGATCCCACACGCACACGAAAAACCCGGTCCTTCATGAACTCACGAATGAAGACAGGAAGATGGCCTTGGTGATGATGAGGTGGGGTTTAAGGGCGCTCAACTGCTAAGGTTATTAGCGCCCTTACAATGTATAAAGTAGAAAATTGAAAAGTCCAACAACTAAAAAACCCCACACAAAACCGGTCAAAAACACTAAAAACACAACAGACCAAAGACTATGATCTACACACTAAAAGCATTGTCACTAAAAGAATAAAACAACGTGTCAAGAACTGTAGAATGCAAGGGACATGAGCGCCTTATGTCCGTCGTGGAGAAGAGCCCCATTAAAACTGACAATATAAAATCTCAAAGCTAAAAGACGCTCAGCGCATCAAATGCGACGGTTAAAACCAATGTCAGTGATAAAACGTAAAAGACATTCTACAGTATGCGTGTCGTCTGCCAAAACGTTGGCTAGGCCAACAGGCAGACCAACACGAACGCGCAACGGAGATAAAACTTGACACTCTGTTAAAATGTGACGCACCGTTTAGGGCGTATCACACTGCTCACACAGTGGTGCGGGGTCACCATTGAGCAGGTGTCTATGACTAAAAAGACAATGTCCGATTCGTAAACGAGCTAAAAGTACCTCTTCAAGGCGAGAACGAGAAGAGGTACCCCAGACTAACGGAAGAGGTTTAACCTCCCGCAACTTGTTGTCCCTAAGAGCCGCCCACTCATCGTGCCAGCGCAAGAGGATACGGCAACGTAAAATAACATAAAAATCTGAGGAAGGAACAACACATCTGGGTGATAGAATGGCCGATTTGGCAGCGGCGTCGGCAGACTCGTTGCCTGAGACGCCCACATGACGTGGAATCCACACGAAGGAGACGCTGATGCCAGATGCAGCAAGCGAGTGGAGGTCATGACGGCGTTGCATGAGCGGGTGGTAACTATACAGCGCGTTAATACTCTGAAGGGCACTCAGAGAGTCCGAACAAATAACACAGCGCCGTAAGACGTGCCGCTGAATGTATAAAACACATTGATATATACTAAAAAGTTCGGCGGTATAAATAGAACATTGTCAAGGTAAACGAAAAGTAAAACTCTGCGCACCAAAAACAAAGGCACATTCTACTCCAACATCAGTCTTAGACCCATCGGTATATATAAAACGACAGTCCCCGAACTGCGCCTTAGGGTCTAAAAAGCGGATCTAAGGACGGAAGCACGGGTCTCATTTTTCGGCATCGACGTTAACCCAAGGTGACAGTGGGTCTCAGCGCGCGACCATGGAGCAAAACGCGTTTCCCCCCGTGGAAGGGCCGGCGCTGGCAGAACGTCCAAATGCCGAAGGAGCAGTGGCAATCGAACCTCTGGAGGGAGCAACGCCGAGGAGCTAACGAAATATTGTCGATCAAGCGAATCCTCGTAAAATATCGCGAAGGACGGGTGGTCAGGCAAGCTGGAGAGTCGACAGGCATAGCTGCACAAGAGCATCTGACGCCTGAAGGACAGCGGAGGCTCTGCAGCTTCAGCATATAGGCTAGGTACAGGGCTGGTTGGAAAGGCCCCTGTAGCGACTCTTATGCCACGATGGTGAAGTAATCGACGTAATACAGATGGACGCGCCGAAGAATAGACAATGCACCCTTAATTAAGCTTGGATCGGACCAAAGAGCGACAAATATGTAGAAGGACGTCCGATCAGCTCCCCAGGATCTGCCACTTAAAACACGTAAACGATTAAGAGAACGGTCACAATTAGTTTTTAAAAAGGAAATGTGCGAAGTCCAACAGAACTTCTATCAAAAATCAACCCCAAAAATTTTGCCTCGTCTGCAAACGGCAGCATCTCCGGCCCAAGATGGAGAGAGGGTGGAGGGAAATATTTCCGGCGCCAGAAGTTGATGCAGACGGATTTCTCGGCGGAGAAATTAAAGACGTTGGCGTTACTCCAGGCGTAGAGACGGTCGATACAGTTCTGGAGACGGCGTTCGAGTAGACAGGTCCGCCGTGAACTGCAATAAATGGCAAAATCGTCAACCAAAAGCGACGATGAAATGCCAGGTGGAATACAATCAACAATGGGGTTGATAGCAATCGTAAAACGTGTGACACTAAGTACAGAGCCCTGCGGTACTCCGTTCTCTTGAATAAAACAACTACATAAAACCGAGCCCACACTTACACGAAAGACGCGGTCCCTCATAAACTCCCGAAGAAATATGGGAAGACGACCGCGGATATTCCATGCGTGAAGTGTACGTAAAATGCCGCCCCTCCAAGCGTCATAAGGTCTCTCCATGTCAAAAAACACAGCCAAGCTTTGACACTTTCTCAGAAATCCATTCACAATATGCGTCGACAGGGACACCAGATGGTGGACGGTAGAGCGATAGCGACGAAATCCGCACTGAGCGTTCGCTAGAAGCTTCTGAGACGCAAGCCACCATGTCAACTGCCCGTTGATCATGCGCTCCATCACCTTGCAAATGCAACTGCTGAGGGAGATAGGGCGGTAGCTGGAAGGTAGTTGGCGATCCTTCCCAGGCTTAAGTATATGGACAATGGTGGCTTCGCGCCAAACGGAAGGCAAATGGCCGTCTTGCAAAATACGGTTATAGACCTGTAAGAGAAAGAGTTTACTGTCGGCTGAAAGGTTCTTTAACATCGGGAGATGAATGCCGTTCGGCCCAGGCGCGGAGTGCCAAGAGCAATGAAGAGCGTGCTCCAGCTCTCTCAGTGTGAAAAGTTCATTATAACACTCGGTATTAGCAGACCGAAAGTTAAAGCTGGCGGAATCCAGCCGGTGTTTGATAGAGCGAAAGCCGGCGGAATAATGGACTGAACTGGAAACCGCCTCAAAGGCAGCACCCAGAGTGTTACCGATGGCAGCCGGTTCCACTATGGTGGCATTAGAAACCTGAAGGTCAGAAAGAGTACAATGCCATACTTTACCAGAGAAGCGACGAAGTTTATCCCATACAACGGATGAAGGCGTAAAGCGATTAAAAAACTCGACAAAACGAGCCCAAGATGGCTTCTTGCTATCCTGAATAATGCGACGGGTGCTGGCGCGCGATTGTTTAAAAGTCACCAAATTAGCAAAAGTAGGGCGACGCCGAAACACCGTAAGTGCAGTTCTACGGGCCCGAACAGCGTCCCGACAATACTCGTTCCACCAGCCCTCACACGAAGGTACCTGTTCAACAGTCCCCGTCTGGGTTAATTGTAAAGGGTCTCATTCTGCTTCGTTTGCCGACTGTCCGCGGTACTTGGACGAGAAGGCGATCCAGGAGATCCGGGTAAAGGAAAAACTCTCCTTCGCTAAAGCCCGGAGGCGTTACCATGCGCGCCAACCTTCACTCCTGCGATCTGGCACATTTAGTTCTGTTGTTGCCTCTCCAGTACCACGAGTAGATGCCGAAACTCAGACCTGGACCATGACTGGATTAACCGCCACTACCATCCGGCCGTCCATTAAGGCTACAGTTACCAAGCCGTATATACCTGGTCCCAAGTCAATGAAGTCGCAAGCCGTTGAAAAGAAACCCAAGCAGAAACTTCGTAGGGAAGATTTTTTGAAAGACCCTCCGCGTGCGCGCGATAACAAAAGTTCACCTTCTCCTCCTCGGAGGTCGCTGTCCCAGGAAGGTCCTGGGACAAACCGCGCTCAGCGGCACCCCTCACCCATCGCCACCCAGAACCGATTCACGGCGCTTGAATCGGTTTCTGGCACAGAGCGCGTGGGCCCTCCCTCCGAGGAAGCTATGGAGTCTGACCAACTCAATACAAAAAGCCCGAGCCCAAAAGTTAAGCAAAAGATTCTTCTAAGCCGCCCTTCTAAGTAGACAGTTTATCCCTTTTATTCATGGCTATCCTGACCTGGAATGTACGTGGTGTACGATCGCATAGGGCGGAACTGCAACTTTTATTGCGTTCCCATTCGCCTATGGTCGTATGTTTGCAGGAGACTAAGCTTCGCCCTCACGATCCTTTTGATCTTCGAGGATATACTCCGGTTCGCTACGACCTTGAACCGGAGGAGGGTACTCCTGCTCATGGAGGTGTCATGTTCTTAGTGCGTAACGACGTTCATTTTAAACCTGTCACACTTACATCCGACTTGCAAGCTGTTGCCGTTCGCCTTCACTTACCCGGCTTTTTATTTTCTGTTTGCTCTTTATATTCACCTCCATCGTCTCCCCTCGCTCCCGCGGACATTCGAGCTCTCCTGTCCGCTCTCCCAACACCATTTCTTCTGTTGGGAGATTTTAATGCCCATCACCCACTATGGGGTTCGCAAAGGACTTGTGCGAGGGGAACTCTTCTTTCCGACATTTCTTATCAGTTCAATATTTCCATCCTCAATACAGGTGCACCTACTTTTATTTCTGATTCTTCTGGTATATTCTCTCACATGGACCTTGCCATTTGCTCACTCCAGCTTGCTCATCGTCTTCAGTGGAACGTCGTCGCTGACACCTACTCCAGCGACCATTACCCCTGCATCGTTTCTCTTTTGTCGCACCACGTACAGCATTCCAGAGTACCTACATGGATATTCGCAAAAGCCGACTGGAGCTTGTATTCCAACCTCGTGCATTTTGACGACCAGCCCTTCTCCGAAATTAACCAACTAGTGCAGCACCTTACGTCTATTATTTTCGCTGCCGCCGAACGCGCAATACCCCGTTCATCCTCTCAACCTCGCCGGCCACCTGTTCCGTGGTGGAACGAGGATTCTCGGGACACCGTTCGTGCCCGTAGAACTGCGCTTAGGGTGTTTCGGCGACACCCTACAATTGATAATTTGGTGACTTTTAAACAATCGCGCGCCAGGGCTCGTCGCATTATTCAAGATAGCAAGAAGGCGTCGTGGGCTCGTTTTGTCGAGTCTTTTAATCGCTTTACGCCTTCATCTGTTGTTTGGGATAAACTTCGTCGCTTCTCAGGTAAAGTGTCGCATTGTACTATTTCTGGCCTTCAGGTTTCCAATGCCACTATAGTGGATCCGGCTGCCATCGCTAACACTCTGGGTGCTGCCTTTGAGGCGATATCCAGTTTAGACCATTATTCCGCCGGCTTTCGCTCTATCTAAGACCGGCGGGATTGCGACACCTTTAAGTTTCGGTCTGCTAATAATGAGTGTTATAATGAACTTTTCACAATGAGGGAGCTGGAGCACGCTCTTCATTGCTCTAGGCACTCCGCTCCTTGGCCGGACGGCATTTATGTCCTGATGTTAAAGCACCTTTCAGCCGACAGTAAACTCTTTCTCTTACAGGTCTATAACCGTATTTGGCAGGACGGCATTTTTCCTTCCGTTTGGCGCGAAGCCACCATTGTCCCTATTCTTAAGCCTGGGAAGGATCGCCAACTACCTTCCAGCTACCGCCCTATCTCCCTCACCAGTTGCATTTGTAAGGTGATGGAGCGCATGATCAACGGGCGCTTGACATGGCGGCTTGAGTCTCAGAAACTTCTAGGGAACGCTCAGTGCGGATTTCGTCGCTATCGCTCTACCGTCGACCATCTGGTGTCCTTGTCGACGCATATTATGAATGGATTTCTTAGAAAGTGTCAAACCGTGGCTGTATTTTTTGACCTGGAGAAAGCTTATGACACTTGTTGGAGGGGCGGCATTTTACGTACACTTCACACATGGAATATCCGCGGTCGTCTTCCCATATTTCTTCGGGAGTTTATGACGGACCGCGTCTTTCGTGTACGTGTGGGCTCGGTTTTATCTCGTCGTTTTATTCAAGAGAACGGAGTACCGCAGGGCTCTGTACTCAGTGTCACACGTTTTGCGATTGCTATCAACCCCATTGTTGATTGTATTCCACCTGGCATTTCATCGTCCCTTTTTGTTGATGATTTTGCCATTTATTGCAGTTCACGGCGGACCTGTCTACTCGAACGCCGTCTCCAGAGCTGTATCGACCGTCTCTACGCCTGGAGTAACGCCAACGGCTTTAATTTCTCCGCCGAGAAATCCGTCTGCATCAGCTTCTGGCGCCGGAAGTATTTCCTTCCGCCCTCTCTCCATCTAGGGCCAGGGATACTTCCGTTTGCAGACGAGGCGAAATGTTTGGGGTTGATCTTTGATAGAAAGTTGTGTTGGACCTCACACATTTCTTTTTTAAAAGCTACGTGTGACCGTTCTCTTAATCTTTTACGTGTTTTAAGTGGCACATCCTGGGGAGCTGATCGGACCATCCTTCTGCGTCTATATCGCTCTTTGGTCCGATCCAAACTTGATTACGGGTGTATTGTCTTTTCATCGGCACGTCCATCTGTGTTACGTAGCTTGGATCCCATTCATCATCGTGGTATTAGAGTCGCTACAGGGGCCTTTCCAACTAGCCCCGTGCCCTGTCTTTACGCTGAAGCTGCAGAGCCTCCGCTGTCCTCCAGGCGTGAGATGCTCTGGTGCAGCTATGCCTGTGGACTCTCCAGCTTGCCTGACCACCCGTCTTTCGCGGCATTTTTCGAGGATTCACTTGACTGGCAATATTTAGTTAGCTCCTCTGCATTGCTCCCTCCAGGGGTTCGATTTCGACTGCTACTTCGGCATTTGGACGCTACGCCAGCGCCGGCCCTTCCAAGGGGGGAAACGCGTTTTCCTCCATGGTCGCGCGCTGAGGCCCTCTGTCACCTTGGGTTATCGTCAATGCCGAAGAATGAGACCCCTTCTTCAGTCTTTAGATCAGCGTTTTTAGAACTTCAGTCGCAATTCGGGGACTTGCCTTTTATCTTTACTGATGGATCTAAGACTGTTGCTGGAGTAGGATGTGCCTTTTTTGTGGTGGAAATAGTTTTACCTTTTGTTTACCAGAGCAATGTTCGATTTTTACCGCCGAACATTTTAGCATTTATCAGTGTCTGTTATATATTCAGCGGCACGACTTACGGCATTTTTTATTTGTTCCGACTCCCTGAGTGCTCTTCAAAGTATTAGCTCGCTGTACAGTTACCACCCGCTCGTACAGCGCATTCATGACCTGCTCCACTCGCTTGGTGTCTCTGGCATCAGCGTCTCCTTCATGTGGTTTCCAGGTCATGTGGGCATCTCAGGTAATGAGTCTGCCGATGTCGCTGCCAAGTCGGCGATCTTATCACCCAGACGTTTTACCTCTGTTGTTCCCTCGTTATATTCGTGTGTTATTTTACGTCGCCGCATCTTCTCGCGATGGCGCGATGAGTGGACGGCCCTCCGGGGGAACACGTTGCGGGAGGTTAAACCTCTCCCGTTTGTCTGGGCTACCTCTTCCCGTGCTTCTCGTCGGGAAGAGGTAATTTTAACACGCCTTCGTATCGGACATTGCATTTTTAGTCATAAGTATTTGCTGAGTGGTGACCCCGCACCCCTCTGTGGGCAGTGTGATGCGCCCTTATCGGTGCGTCACATTTTAGCAGAGTGTCAAGTTTTAGCTCCTTTGCGCGTCCGTGTTGGTCTGCCTGTTGGCCTAGCCAACGTTCTGGCAGACGACGCGCGTGCTGTAGAGTGCCTTTTACGTTTTATCAATGACATTGGATTTACCAGACGCATTTGATGCGCTGAGCGTCTTTTGACTATGTAATTTTCTCTTGTTTTTTAATGGGGCATCTCCTCCCCAATGGATATTGGCGCTCGTGTCCCTGACATTCTACAGTTCTTGACACGTTGTTTTTACTCTTTTATTGCCCATGTTTTTAGTGTGTTCGTTTTTTGGTATTTGGTGTTTGGTTTTTTACCTTTTGGACTCGTGGGCTTGTGTCCCGTTTTTATTATGCGGTTTTTTATAGGACTTTTATTGTTTGACAGTACATTTTATACTTTGTAAGGGCGCTGATGACCTTAGCTGTTTAGCGCCCTTAAGCCGCATCTCATCATCATCATCATCATCACACCTCTTACTGGTGTTGATGTGTCACCAAAAGCGCAGCAGCTTCACTCGACGCGAGAAAATAAAAGCAAACTGTTTTTGAAAATGCTTAACCAGCTTTAAGATCAACCAACATCACTACGCACTGATACACCTAGGTTTTTTTAAAGCGATACAGACGCCCTTTGCACAGACGTAATTTAACTATACCAAAAACCTGGTACTGGACCATCGTAATGGTCGCTAGCGTACGTAGGACCAGGGTTCTCATTGCCGGTCGAAAGCGATCAAAAAAGTGTACGACGCACGTGTTCAAAGTAGCTACTGTCGAAGTCAACCGTCGAGGCGTGAATGAAAGAAATGTGTTCTTGCCGGCAATCTCGCTCGCAGATGTGAGGAGCGGTGGCAAAAATGGGAGCAGATAAAACCCCGAAAAATAGAAAGAGTTTGTGAGCTAATGTATGTGTGTGTGCGAGTATATGCTTAGTATCCGTGCGCTAACAAGGGAAAACGACGAAATTATAGAAAAACCTCATCATTTTTCGTGGTTTTATCTGCTCCGTATACGTATGCATGCTATTTTTCCGTTTTCATAACTTTTCCCTGGTCGGTAGGTCATTGCTGGAGCGGTTGTCGTACCTCTTTCTGTTTTTTTCGTGGTTTTCCCTTGTCGGTAGGCTATTGTCTAAGTTCTTTCTCCTATTTCGTGGCTTCCCTTGTTTGTGGGTAAATGCTGGGTGCACACAAACACACAAACACATGCACATTCGCTCACAAACTCTTTTTTTCGTGGCTTTCCTAGTGTGTAGGCGCTTGCTAAAGCTCTTTCTACTTTTTTCGACATTTTCTCTGGTCCGTAGGCGTTTGCTACAGCGTTTTCTCAAGCTCTTTCTATCTTGTTTTCATGGTTTTTCCAGATCGGTAGGCGTTAGAATACTCTTAGAGCTCGTACCGAACTGTTGCATTTCCTATGATTTACCTTGCGACGCTGTTTCTTCTACCACCCTCTTCTTCAGACTTTTCCTTATCCTTACGTACCCTCTTTCGGTTGTTCATCCTGTTTCTAATCATATTCCATCATTGCGTACTTTCTTTGCGTCGTCACCCGCTGTTTTATCTCACATCCTAAATTGGTAGTGCATGCAATCTTCTCTTCGTACACCTCAATTTCAGTTCCTATCCTAGCACACCTTTTTCACACATAGCCTACCACTTTTACTTCTACCGGAAATTAATAGCTTGTCGGCTTATTTCATGTTCATATTCCTTTTCAACGCATTTCGTTTAGAGGTATTGTTTATTTGTTTCTCTCACCAAATATCAAAATAGTAATCTCTTTACCCTAACCGCATCCTATTTCCTTTTCTAATTACTAGCTTTAGCTGCCTGCATATTAAACGCTTTCGTTATAACAGTTTGCCGTGTGTACAATAATGGACGCTTATGTTCAAGAGCTACAATCTTGGCGGTCCATATTTGTGTTTGTTTCACATCAGCCGTTTCTAACGCCATTAACGCAGTTGCATCATGAACACGTACAGTTCTGCCTTGGTTTAATAGACTTGCTAACTTTTGTGTGTACAAACAATGGTGTAACTAATGATTTCATACAAATCATGATGCATCCTATTAGAGCGCATTTTGTGGACATTGTGGAAATGTTTGTGGTAAGAGTTTCTCTGCGTAGGTTTTGTTTCCTCTCTTGATCTCACTCTCTTCTCCCTCTTCTTTTTGTTCTCATTCAACCATTTGTTCTCATTCAATTCTTTGTGCAGAATCCTCCTCCATTCGTCTAAGCATCGAATCAGGTAAGCCATTTTATTCTTGTTTTATTTTCTGTGTATAAAAATAAAATGTGCTTGTCCTGCGTAGTTCAAAGCTCTTTTCGTTTCATTGCTTGCTATCCTCGCACTTCAGCTACATCTCTTGTGCGTAAGGCTTATATAAAATTGGAATATGCCTCTAAAACGTATTTTTTCATGATTTTCCCTCGTCGGTAGCCAATTGTTTTAGTTCTTCCTCCTATTTAGCGATTTTCCCTTATTGTTGGGTAATTGCTGGGTACTCGCGCGCGCGCGCACACACACACATACATTCGTGCAGAAAACTCTTTTTTTTTCTTTTTTTGCCTGAGTTTCCTTAGTTTCCGGCAAATGCTAGAGCGCTTTCACGTTGTTTTCGTGGCTTTTCTCTCGTCGGTTGGTAAATACTGCAACAGTTGTTAGGCCTCTTCCTATATTTTGCCTTTCTCTACTACGTATAGTAAGTAGGGTAAGTTTTGTATTCCACCCAAAAATTCGTTTCCGACATTTCTCAGGAAATACGTGTGTCTGTGAACAGCATAACTCAGAAACCAACACTCGCATAACCTCCAAACTTGATTTTTAGGTTCAGTATCTTCCAGAGATGCGTCTCCAAGGTTTTAAAGAAAATCCCCATCACAGATTATCCTTTACATGAAACATTTTCCAAAAATTTTAATTTTCTCAAAAATGGCTCTAACGATTTTAATTAAAATGTCATATGTTTAAGATATTTTTATAACAAATCAAATGTATATCTCCAATTTCCTGGGTATGGCTCCAAAAGTATTGTTCATTATGAAACGTCTTTTGCATAGCGGGTGAACCATAAGATGTAGTCAACATTGTTCTACACAAAAAGTGTACATCATGTTAAAATACACATTTTATGTCATATCCATTTTTTGTTGAGTGAACCATTTTCGAGATATTGTTTCTTATCCCTTAAATTTTCCAATACTTATACTTTTTCTCAAATTCTTTATTAATTTTTTTGTGACGGTAATGCAAAGTGAATCCATTACTCCACATATCAACAAGCTCTTACAAATATTTAACTATAGCTGAAAACCTACCAATTCCCTTGCATCTACAACATAATTAGCAATAAGTTTAACATCAGCGTATCCGTTTAACATTAAGTATATGTATAATAAGCGTTTGTAAAATAGAACCTCAAATATCCTTACCCTCCTCTTGCGTCCGCCAGCTTGTTTAACTCTCACGTTGGCCACCGCATCTCCTTGTCGCCCACCCTCCGCCGTTGGTTTTTTTTGGTTTCCATGCTTACCTCCTATTTTAACCTCAAAATCTGCTCATCTCAGCTCTTCCTTCCGCCGTGTTGTTTACATCCCATTTTCACCGCCGCGTCCCAAATCTCCTTGCACCCCCACCTCTTGCGTCTGCCATGTTTAGTTCCCATTTTTGCCACCGCTCCTCACATCTCCGAGCTAGATTGCCGGCAAGAACAGATTTCTTTCATTCACGCCTCGACGGATGACTTCGACAGTAGCTTCTTTGGACACGTGCGTCGTACACTTTTTTGACCGCTTTCGACCGGCAATGAGAACCCTGGTCCTACGTACGCTAGCGACCATTACGATGGTCCAGTACCAGGTTTTTGGTATAGTTAAAATACGTCTGTGCATGATGATGATGATATGGGGTTAAGGGCGCTAAACATCAAAGGGCATCAGCGCCCTCACAAGGTGTAAATATAAGTCAAGAACTAAAAAGGGAAGAGTCGATAAGTAAAAACACTAAAAGCATGCACAAAAAAGCTAAAACCACCACACTAAAACAGATTACACAAAACAATAAAAGAGTAAAACCACGTCTCAAGAGCTGTAGAACGTATTGGACATGAGCGCCATATGTCCGCTGGGGAGTAGAGCCCCCATTAAAAAGGCAATATAATAGCACAAGATTAAAAGGCGCTCAGCGCATCATATGCGCCTATTAAAATCACTGTCATGGATAAAACGTAAAATACATCCTACAGCATGCGCGTCGTCTACCAAAACGTTGGCTGTGCCAAAAGGCAGACCCACACGACCGCGCAATGGAGCTAAAACTTGACACTCTGTTAAAATGTGACGCACCGTTAAGGGCGCATCACACTGTTCGCATACTGGTGCGGGGTCACCACTGAGCAAGTACGTATGACTGAAAATGCAATGTCCGATACGAAGGCGTGTTAAAATTACCTCTTCCCGACGATAAGCACGGGAAGAGGTAGCCCAGACTAACGGAAGAGGTTTAACCTCCCGCAACTTGTTCCCCCGGAGGGCCGTCCACTCATCGGGCCAGCGCGAGAGGATGCGGCGACTTAAAATAACACACGAATCTGACGAGGGAACAACAGGGGTAAAAAATCTGGGTAATAAAATCGCCGATTTCGCAGCGGCGTCGGCCGACTCGTTCCCTGAGATGCCCACATGACCTGGCATCCACATAAAAGAGACGCTGATGCCAGAGGCACCAAGCGAGTGGAACAGGTCATGTATGCGCTGTACGAGGGGGTGGTAAGTGTACAAGGCGCGAATACTTTGAAGAGCACTCAGGGAGTCTGAACAAATAAAACAGAGTCGTAGGTCGTACCGCTGGACGTATAAAAGTGACTGATAAATACTAAAAAGTTCGGCGGTAAAAATCGAACATTGCCCGGGTAAACGAAATGTAAAACTACGATTATCATCAAAAAAGGCACACCCTACTCCAACATCAGTCTTATACCCATCAGTATATATAAAATGAAAGTCCCCGAACTGCGACCGAAGTTCTAAAAAGGCCGATCTAAGAACTTAAGAAGGGGTCTCATTCCTCGACATAGACGTCAACCCAAGGTGACACTGGGCCTCAGCGCGCAACCATGGAGGAAAACGCGTTTCCCCCCTGGGAAGGGCCGGCGCTGGCGTAAAGTCCAAATGCCGAAGAAGCTTTCGAAAGAGAACCCCTGGAAGTAGTAATGCAGAGAAGCTAACGAAATATTGTCGATCAAGCGAATCCTCGTAAAATAAATCGAAGGACGGGTGGTTAGGCAAGCTTGAGAGCCGACAAGCATAGCTGCACAAAAGCATCTCACGCCGGAAGGACAGCGGAGGCTCTGCAGCTTCTGCGTACAGACTGGGTACAGGGATAGTTGGAAAGGCCCCTGTAGCGACTCTTATGCCACGATGGTGAACGGCATTCAATCTACGTAACACAGATGGACGTGCTGACCAATAAATAATACACCCGTAATCAAGCTTGGATCGGACCAAAGAGCGATAAAGGCGAAGAAGGACGGTCCGATCGGCTCCCCAGGATGTGCAACTTAAAACACGTAAAAGATTAAGAGAACGCTCACACTTAGCTTTTAAAAAGGAAATGTGCGAGGTCCAACAACCTTTCCTATCGAAAATCAACCCCAACAAATTCACCTCGTCTACAAACGGAAGCATCTCCGGCCCAAGATGGAGAGAGGGCGGAGGGAAATATTTCCGGCGCCAGAAGTTGATGCAGACGGATTTCTCGGCGGAGAAATTAAAGACGTTGGCGTTACTCCAGGCGTAGAGACGGTCGATACAGTTCTGGAGACGGCGTTCGAGTAGACATGTCCGCCGTGAACTGCAATATATGGCAAAATCGTCAACAAAAAGGGACGATGAAATGCCAGGTGGAATACAATCAACAATGGGGTTGATAGCAATTGCTAAATGTGTGACACTGAGTACAGAGCCCTGCGGTACTCCGTTCTCTTGAATAAAACGACGAGATAAAACCGAACCCACACGTACACGAAAGACGCGGTCCGTCATAAATTCTCGAAGAAATATGGGAAGACGACCGCGGATATTCCATGCGTGAAGTGTACGTAAAATGCCGCCCCTCCAACAAGTGTCATAAGCTTTCTCCAGGTCAAAAAACACAGCCACGGTTTGACACTTTCTCAGAAATCCATTCATAATATGCGTCGACAGGGACACCAGGTGGTCCACGGTAGAGCGAAATCGACGAAATCCGCACTGAGCGTTCGCTAGACGTTTCTGAGTCTCAAGCCACCATGTCAACCGCCCGTTGATCATGCGCTCCATTACCTTGCAAATGCAACTGGTAGGGGAGATCGGGCGATAGCTGGAAGGTAGTTGGCAAGGTTTCCCAGGCTTAAGTATAGGGACAATGTTGGCTTCGCGCCAAACGGAAGGAAAAATGCCGTCTTGCCAAATACGGTTATAGACCTGTAAGAGAAAGAGTTTACTGTCGGATGAAAGTGTGCTTTAACATCAGGACATGAATGCCGTCCGGGCCAGGAGCGGAGTGCCTAGAGCAATGAAGAGCGTGCTCCAGCTCCCTCATTGGGAAAAGTTCATTATAACACTCATTATTAGGAGACCGAAAATTGAAGGTGTCGGAATCCAGCCGGTCTTTGATAGAGCGAAAGACGGCGGAATAATAGTCTGAACTGGAAATCGCCTCAAAGGCAGCACCCAGAGAGTTAGTGATGGCAGCCGGATCCACTATGGAGGCACTAGAAACATGAAGGCCAGAAACAGTACAATGTGACACTTTACCTGAGAAGCGACGAAGTTTATTTAAAAAAACGGATGAAAGCGTAAAGCAATTAAAAGATTCGACAAAACGAGCCCACGACGCCTTCTTGCTATCCTGAAAAGTGCGACGAGCCCTGGCGCGCGATTGTTTAAAAGTCACCAAATTATCAAGTGTAGGGTGTCGCCGAAACAACCTAAGTGCAGTCCTACGGGCACGAACGGCGTCCCGACAATCCTCGTTCCACCACGGAACAGGCGGTCGCCGAGATTGAGAGGATGAACGGGGTATTGCGCGTTCGGCGCAGAAAAAATCGTAGACGTAAGGTGCTGCACTAGTTGGTAAATGTCGGCGAAGGGCTGATCGTAAAAATGCACGAGGCTGGAATGCAAGCTCCTGTCGGCTTTTGTGAATATCCAGATAGGTACTCTGGAATGCTGTACGTGGTGTGAGAGAAGAGAAACGATGCAGGGGTAATGGTCGCTGGAGTAGGTGTCAGCGCCGACGTTCCACTGTAGACGATTAGCAAGCTGGAGTGAGCAAATGACAAGGTCCAGGTGAGAGAATGTACCAGAAGAATCAGAAATAAAAGTAGGTGCACCTATATTGAGGATGGAAAGATTGAACTGGTAAAAAATGTCGGAAAGAAGAGTTCCCCTCGCACAAGCCCTTGGCGAACCCCACAGTGGGTGATGCGCATTAAAATCTCCCAACAGAAGAAATGGTGTTGGGAGAGCGGACAGGAGAGCTCGAATGTCCGCGGGAGCGAGGGGTTGATGATGATGATGATGATATGCGGCTTAAGGGCGCTAAACTGCTGAGGTCATCAGCGCCCTTACAAGGTATAAAATAGAAAGTCAAAAAATAAAAGACAGGTAAAAAACCGCATAATTAAAAACGGAACACAAACCCGCGATGTCAAAAAGCTAAAACGAACAATATAACAATAACAAATATAACAATAACAATAATAACAATAACAATAACAATAAAAACAATAATAACAATAACAACAATAATAAGAACAAGACAAAGATCTGAAAAACAACACACTAAAAGCATAGGCAGTAAAGGATTAAAACGTGTCAGGAACTGTAGAATGCGAGGGACATGAGCGTCATATGTCCACTGGGGATAAGAGTTCCCATAAAAAACCGACAGGATAAAAGTACGAAGCTAACAGACGCTCAACGCATTAAATGCGCAGATTAAAATCACTGTCATGAATAAAACGTAAAACACATTCCACAGCATGCGTGTCGTCTGCCAAAACGTTGGCTAGGCCAACAGGCAGACCCACACGAGCACGCAATGCAGCTAAAACCTGACACTCTGTTAAAATGTGACGCACCGTTAAGGGCACGTCACACTGCCCACAGAGTGGTGCGGGGTCACCACTCAGCAAATACTTATGACTAAAAATGCAATGTCCGATACGAAGGCGTGTTAAAATTACCTCTTCCCGACGAGAAGCACGGGAAGAGGTAGCCCAGACTAACGGGAGAGGCTTAACCTCCCGCAACTTGTTCCCCCGGAGGGCCGTCCACTCATCGCTCCAAAGCGAGAGGATGCGGCGACGTAAAACAATAAACAAATCTGACGAGGGAACAACAGAGGTAAAACTTCTGGGTGATAAAATCGCCGACTTGGCAGCGACATCGGCAGACTCATTACCTGAGATGCCCACATGACCTGGAATCCACAAGAAGGAGACGCTGATGCCAGAGACATCAAGCGAGTGGAGCAGGTCATGAATGCGCTGTACGAGCGGGTGGTAACTGTACAGCGAGCTAATACTTTGAAGAGCACTCAGGGAGTCGGAACAAATAAAACAGTGCCGTAAGTCGTGCCGCTGAATATATAAAAGAGACTGATAAACGCTAAAAAGTTCGGCGGTAAAAATCGAACATTGCTCTGGTAAACGAAAGGTAAAACTATTTTCACCACAAAAAAGGCACATCCTACTCCAGCATCAGTCTTAGATCCATCAGTAAAGATAAAAGGCAAGTCCCCGAATTGCGACTGAAGTTCTAAAAACGCTGATCTAAAGACTGAAGAAGGGGTCTCATTCTTCGGCATTGACGATAACCCAAGGTGACAGAGGGCCTCAGCGCGCGACCATGGAGGAAAACGCGTTTCCCCCCTTGGAAGGGCCGGCGCTGGCGTAACGTCCAAATGCCGAAGGAGCAGTCGAAATCGAACCCCTGGAGGGAGCAATGCAGAGGAGCTAACTAAATATTGCCGGTCAAGTGAATCCTCGAAAAATGCCGCGAAAGACGGGTGGTCAGGTAAGCTTGAGAGTCGACAGGCATAGCTGCACAAGAGCATCTCACGCCTGGAGGACAGCGGAGGCTCTGCAGCTTCAGCATAAAGACTGGGCACGGGGCTAGTTGGAAAGGCCCCTGTAGCGACTCTAAGACCACGATGATGAATGGGATTCAAACGACGCAACACAGATGGACGTGCCGACGAATAAACAAAACACCCGTAATCAAGTTTGGATCGGACCAAAGAGCGATAAAGGCGAAGAAGGACGGTCCGATCAGCTCCCCAGGATGTGCCACTTAAAACACGTAAAAGATTAAGAGAACGGTCACACTTTGCTTTTAAAAAGGAAACGTGCGAGGTCCAACACAACTTCCTATCAAAAATCAACCCCAAAAATTTCGCCTCGTCTGCAAACGGAAGTATCCCTGGCCCAAGATGGAGAGAGGGCGGAGGGAAATACTTCCGGCGCCAGAAGTTGATGCAGACGGATTTCTCGGCGGAGAAATTAAAGCCTTTGGCGTTACTCCAGGCGTAGAGACGGTCGATACAGCTCTGGAGACGGCGTTCGAGTAGACAGGTCCGCCGTGAACTGCAATAAATAGCGAAATCGTCAACAAAAAGGGACGATGAAATGCCAGGTGGAATACAATCAACAATGGGGTTAATAGCAATCGCAAAAAGTGTGACACTGAGTACAGAGCCCTGCGGTACTCCGTTCTCTTGAATAAAACGACGAGATAAAACCGAGCCCACACGTACACGAAAGACGCGGTCCGTCATAAACTCCCGAAGAAATATGGGAAGACGACCGCGGATATTCCAATCGTGAAGTGTACGTAAAATGCCGCCCCTCCAACAAGTGTCATAAGCTTTCTCCAGGTCAAAAAACACAGCCCCGGTTTGACACTTTCTCAGAAATCCATTCATAATATGCGTCGACAAGGACACCAGATGGTCGACGGTAGAGCGATAGCGACGAAACCCGCACTGAGCGTTCGCTAGAAGTTTCTGAGATTCAAGCCACCATGTCAACCGCCCGTTGATCATGCGCTCCATCACCTTGCAAATGCAACTAGTGAGGGAGATAGGGCGGTAGCTGGAAGGTAGTTGGCGATCCTTCCCAGGCTTAAGTATAGGGACAATGGTGGCTTCGCGCCAAACGGAAGGAAAAATGCCGTCTTGCCAAATACGGTTATAGACCTGTAAGAGAAATAGTTTACTGTCGGCTGAAAGGTTCTTTAACATCAGGACACGAATGCTGTCCGGCCCGGGAGCGGAGTGCCGAGAGCAATGAAGAGCGTGCTCCAGCTCCCTCATTGTGAATAGTTCGTTATAGCATTCATCATTAGCAGTTCGAAAAGTATATGATGCGGAATCCTGCCGGTCTTTAATAGAGCGAAAGCCGGCGGAATAATGGTCTGAACTGGAAACCGCCTCAAAGGCAGAACCCAGAGTGTTAGCGATGGCAGCCGGATCCACTATGGTGGCATTAGAAACCTGAAGGCCAGAAACAGTACAATGTGACACTTTACCTGAGAAGCGACGAAGTTTATCCCAAACAACGGATGAAGGCGTAAAACGATTAAAAGACTCGACAAAACGAGCCCAAGATGCCTTCTTGCTATCCTGAATAATGCGACGAGCCCTGGCGCGCGATTGTTTAAAAGTCACCAAATTATCAAGTGTAGGGTGGCGCCGAAACACCCTAAGTGCAGTCCTACGGGCACGAACGGCGTCCCGACAATCCTCGTTCCACCACGGAACAGGTGGCCGCCGAGGTTGGGAGGATGAACGGGGTATTGCACGTTCGGCGGCTGAGAAAATAATAGACGTAAGGTGCTGCACTAGTTGATTAATGTCGGAGAAGGGCTGGTCGTCAAAATGCACGAGGCTGGAATACAAGCTCCAGTCGGCTTTTGCGAATATCCAGGTAGGTACTCTGGAATGCTGTACGTGGTGCGACAGAAGAGAAACGATGCAGGGGTAATGGTCGCTGGAGTAGGTGTCAGCGACGACGTTCCACTGAAGACGACGTGCAAGCTGGAGTGAGCAAATGGCAAGGTCCAGGTGAGAAAATGTACCAGAAGAATCAGAAATAAAAGTAGGTGCACCTGTATTGAGGACGGAAAGATTGAACTGATAAAAAATGTCGGAAATAAGAGTTCCCCTCGCACAAGCCCTTGGCGAACCCCATAGTGGGTGATGGGCATTAAAATCTCCCAACAGAAGAAAGGGTGTTGGGAGAGCGGACAGGAGAGATCGAATGTCCGCGGGAGCGAGGGGAGACGATGGAGGTGTATACACAGAACAAACAGAAAAGAAAAAACCGGGTAACTGCAGTCTAATGGCAACAGCTTGCAAGTCGGACGTAAGTGTGATAGTTTGAAAATGAACGTCAGTACGCACCAAAATCATGACACCACCATGAGCAGGAGTACCCTCCTCCGGTTCAAGGTCGTAGCGAACCGGAGTATATCCTCGGAGATCAAAAGGATCGTGAGGGCGAAGCTTAGTCTCCTGCAGACATACGACCATAGGCGAATGGGAACGCAATAAAAGTTGCAGTTCCGCCCTATGCGATCGTACACCACGTACATTCCAGGTCAGGATAGCCATTAAGAATAAGGGGATAAACTCTCTATTTAGAAGGGCGGCTTAAAATTACCTTTTGTTTAACCTTTGGGCTCGGGCTTTTTGTATGGAGTTGGTCAGACTCCATAGCTTCCTCGGAGGGAGGGCCCACGCGCTCAGTGCCAGAAACCGATTCAAGCGCCGTGAATCGGTTCTGGGTGGCGATGGGTGAAGCGTGCCGCTGGGCGCGGCTTGTCCCAGGACCATCCTCGGACAGCGACCTCCGAGGAGGAGAAGGTGAACTTTTGTTACCGCGCGCACGCGGAGGGTCTTTCAAAAAATCTTCCCTACGAAGTTTCTGCTTGGGCTTCTTTTCAACGGCTTGCGACTTCATTGACTTGGGACCAGGTTTATACGGCTTGGTAACTGTAGCCTTAATAGACGGCCGGATGGTAGTGGCGGTTAATCCAGTCAAGGTCCAGGTCTGAGTTTCGGCATCTACTCGTGGTACTGGCGAGGCAACAACAGAACTAAATGTACCAGATCGCAGGAGTGAAGGTTGGCGCGCATGGAAACGCCTCCGGGCTTCGGCGAAGGAGAGTTTTTCCTTTACCCGGATCTCCTGGATCGCCTTCTCGTCCAAGTACCGCGGACAGTCGGCAAACGAAGCAGCATGAGACCCTTTACAATTAACGCAGACGGGGGCTGTTGAACAGGAACCTTCGTGTGAGGGCTGGCTAAATGTTGCACAGATGTTAACGGCACTCTTACATGAGACTTGCGTATGCCCAAAACGTTGGCATTTAAAACAACGCAGAGGTCTAGGAATATAAGGCCTCACAGAAATCCGTTCGTACCCTGCGGAAATGCTCGTGGGCAGATCGACGCCATCAAATGTAATAAACAGGGTACGAGTGGGTACCAATACGCCGTCGCGTTTGGCCTGCACTCGATGGACCGTTGTCACCTTCTGGTCTGCAAGATATTCTACCAGGTCCTCGTCCGATATACCATCGAGGCTATGGGTGGTAATAACTACTCGACAGGAATTCAATGTGCGATGCTTCTCCACACGGATGGGATAGCCGTGGAGAAGCGTAGCGCGCAACAAGGTCTTACTTTGCTGATCGGAGTTCGTTTGGGCGAATAAGGAACCATTCCGTAGACGAGTGCAGGACTGAACCGCACCAGCAATTGCATCAATGCCCTTTTGAATAATGAAAGGGTTCACCATCTCAAAGCTTTGTCCTTCTTCGGTTCGTGAAATGACCAAGTAACAACCAGTTGTCTGTGGTGTCACTTCTGTTACATAACTTTTCGGCGCTTGTTAGTAGTAATGGAGGAAGGGTGCTCCATAGCGAAATAAATCCTCCACCATTGCAACCGTCTCCGATCTCGGGCTCTGACTTCTCGGGCGTTACCCCGGCTTGGGTGAGTGGCCTATCTATACCAGACTCACCCCAGGGTCACACCTCCCAGAACATAGACAGAGGGACCCAATCGCCGTCAGAAGTCAGCAGCTCATGCAATGGCCCCCCCGCGGGACTGCAGTTGAACAGCGGATACGAACACAAACCCTACATGACGACCCCGGGTGGTGGGGATGACGCCATTACCCACTCACCCAGCTGCGCACGCGGTGCGCGGGTATCCGTCAGGCTGTGTCCACGGAGGATTTAAATAAAAAGATAAAAGAAACTAAAACTATGTGGGCGTTTCGCACGCAAGGTAGGCCGGCGGGGAAGAAAAAGAGAGATATGCGAATGTCGTGGTGCGAAATGGCCGGAAAGTGATAAGGGAAGAAAGAAACGATGGTGAGGTGCGTTATGGATGGAATGAAAAGAACGCACGAGAGCCTACCTTGGGTCCACCGGTCACTTGAAGAACCCACCTCGACCGGATGGGGGTGAGGGGATGAATATGTAGATGATTGGCTCGGGAACCCCCGGGTGCGCCAAAAACCCGTACTCACATAAGGTGAGCCCCTGAGGGGGGGAGCGAGGGGAGTCGACGGAGGTGAATATACAGAGCAAACAGAGAAGAAAAAACCGGGTAACTGCAATCTAATGGCAACAGCTTGCAAGTCGGACGTAAGAGCGAGAGTTTGAAAATGAACGTCGTTACGCACTAACAACATGACACCTCCATGAGCAGGAGCACCCTCCTCCGGTTCAAGATCGTAGCGAACCGGACTGTACCCTCGGAGATCGAAAGGGTCGCGAGGGCGAAGCTTGATCTCCTGCAAACACACGACCATAGGTCAATGGAAACGCAATAAAAGTTGCAGTGCCGCCCTATGCGATCGTACACCACGTATATTCCAGGTCAGGATAGCCATGAATAAAAGGGATAAACGGTCTACTTAGAAGGGCGGGTTAAAAGAATCTTTTGCTTAACCTTTGGGCTCGGGCTTTTTGTATGCAGTTGGTCAGACTCCTAGCTTCCTCGAAGGGAGGGCCCACGCGCTCAGTGCCAGAAACCGATTCAAGCGCCGTGAATCGGTTCTGGGTGGCGATGGGTGAGGGGTGCCGCTGAGCGCGGCTTGTCCCAGAACCTTCCTGGGACAGCTACCTCCGAGGAGGAGAAGGTGAACCTTTCTTACCGCGCGCACGCGGAGGGTCCTTCAGAAAATCTTCCCTACGAAGTTTCTGCTTGGGCTTTTTTCAGCAGCTTGCGACTTCATTGACTTTGGACCAGGTTTATAGGGCTTGGTAACAGTAGCTTTAATGGACGGCCGGATGGTAGTGGCGGTTAATCCAGTCATGGTGTAGGTCTGAGTTTCGGCATCTACTCTGGTACTGGCGAGGCAACAACAGAACTAAATGTGCCAGATCGCAGGAGTGAAGGTTGGTGCGCATGGTAACGCCTCCGGGCTTCAGCGAAGGGGAGTTTTCCCTTTACCCGGATCTCCTGGATCGCCTTCAGGTCCAAGTACCGCGGACAGTCGGCAAATGACGCAGAATGGGACCCTTTGTAGTTAACGCAGACGGGGGCTGTGGAACAGGTACCTTCGTGTGACGGCTGGCTACATGAGGCACAGATGGTAACGGCACTCTTACAGGAGACTTGCGTATGCCCAAAACGTTGGCATTTGAATCAACGCAGAGGTCTAGGTATATACGGCCTCACAGAAATCCGTTCGTACCCTGCGGAAATGCTCGTGGGCAGAACGACGCCATCAAATGTTAGAAGCAGGGTATGAGTGGGTACCAATACGCCGTCGCGTATGGCCTGCACTCGATGGACCGCTGTCACCTTCTGGTCTGCAAGAAATTCTACCGGTCCTCCTCCCATATACCATCCAGGCTATGGGTGGTAATGACGCCTCGACAGGAATTTAATGCGCGGTGCTTCTCGACACGGATGGGATAGTCGTGGAGAAGCGTAGCGCGCAACAAGGTCCTACTTTCCTGATCGGATTTCGTTTGAGCTAATAAGGAACCATTCCGTAGACGAGTGCAGGACTGAACCGCACCAGCAATAGCATCAATGCCCTTTTGAATGATGAAAGGGTTCACCTTCTCAAAACTTTGTCCTTGTTCGATTCGTGAAATGACCAAGTAACAACCAGTTGTCGGTGGTGTCACTTCTGTTACATAAACTTTTCGGCGCTTGTTGGTAGTAATGGAGGAAGGGTGCTCCAGAGCGAAATAAATCCTCCACCATTGCAACCGTCTCCGACCCCGGGCTCTGACTTCCCGGGCGTTACCCCGGCTTGGGTGAGTGGCCAATCTATACCAGACTCACCCCAGGGTCACACATCCCAGAACATAGACAGAGGGACCCATCGCCGTCAGAAGTCAGCAGCTCATGCAATGGCCCCCCGCGGGACTGCAGTTGAACAGCGGATACGAACACATACCCTACATGAGGACCCCGTGTGGTGGGGATGACGCCATTACCCACTCACCGAGCTGCGCACCCCGTGCGCGGGTAACCATCAGGGTGTGTCCACGGAGGATTAAAAGAAAAGATAAAAGAAATAAAACTGTGTGTGCGTTTCGCACGCAAGGTAGGCCGGCGAGGAAGGAAAAGAGAAGTGCGAATGTCGTGGTGCGAAATGGCCGGAAAGTGACAAGGGAAGAAAGAAACGATGGTGAGGTACAGTATGAATGGAATGCAAAGAAAGCACGAGAGCCTACCTTGTGTCCACCGGCCACGAGAAGAACCCACCTCGACCGGATGGGGGTGAAAGGATGAATATGGCGATGATTGGCTCGGGAACCCCGGGTGCGCCAAAAACCCGTACTCACATAAGGTGAGCACCTGAGGGGACGTCTGTGCAAAGGGCGTCTGTAACGCTTTAAAAAACCTAGGTATTTCAGTGCGTAGTGATGTTGGTTGATCTAAAAGCTGGTTAAGCATTTTCAAAAATTTTGCTTTCATTTTTTCGCGTCGCGTGAAGCTGCTGCGCTTTTGGTGACGCATCAACACCAGTAAGAGGTAAGTACCACACGCATAATTATTTTTCGGGCCTGCTTGGCGTAGGAATATATCCTTTGGTGTTTTGGTACTGGGTTTGAGTCCCAAACTACAAACTCCACATTCCACCAGCATTCCTATTTAAAATAGCGTTGGCGTAGAAATACATCGTTCAGTGTTCTGGTACTCGGTTTGAGACCCAAAATAAACAGAACTCTGCATTCCACCAACATTCCTATTTAAAATACCGTTAAAGTTCACGTTTAATTCCGTGTTGTGATGTCACATTCAAAACGAAGGTCCAAGGAGTAACTTTATTAATGTGTAGGGCTTTGGTAGTGGGTTCCAACCTCGACAGATGCGTTAACCATCACAGCTATCATTAATACCTCCGCAAATCACCATCACTTCATCTTGTTTATTCCTTTGTCCAATCCAATCACAACATGCCACGTCACTTTCTGTCTTCCTTTTATACACCAGCATTACATTTCTATGCTCTTTTGTGTTTCAGCTTTCGTGTTAGTTACTTGGCTGCTTCCATCCTCGTTCAAGGTATGATATTTAATTTTCTTTTGTAAAATCTTCTTTGACCACGCGCGTCCGCCAACTTGTTTAGTTTTCATAACCTCAAATCTCCTCGTTCCCACCTGTTGCTTTCAGCATCTTTCATATGTTGACCCCTAACATGAAATCTGCTCGTCCCACGACCTCTGGCCTCCGCTATCTTGTTTAGTTCCCTTTTTCGCCACCACGCCTCCACCATTTTGGTTTTAGTTCTCCACATTTATCTCATATTTTAAACCTAGATTTCCTGCGTCTG
The DNA here is from genome assembly GCA_030765065.1 of Deroplatys truncata. Taxonomy (NCBI): domain Eukaryota; kingdom Metazoa; phylum Arthropoda; class Insecta; order Mantodea; family Mantidae; genus Deroplatys; species Deroplatys truncata. The sequence continues at coordinate 179,960,992 of CM060975.1, read as the reverse complement.
CCATCTTGTTTAGTTCCCATTTCACCACCGCGTCTCATATCTCCTCGTCCCCACTCCTTGCCTCCGTTATCTTTGATTTAGTTCCCACGCTTACGTCCTGTTTTAACCTAAAAATCGTAACCTAAAATTTCCTTACCCCACCTCTTGCGTCCCGCCATCTTGTTTACGTTCTCACGTTCGCCATCGCATTTCCTTGTCGCCGACCCACCGCCACCTTAGTTTTTAGTTCCCATGCTTACCTCCTATTTTAACCTCAAAATCTGCTCATCTCAGCTCATGCCTCCGCCATCTTGTTTAGTTCCCATTTTTGCCACCGCGCCTCACATCTCCTCGTCCCCAACCTTGCGTCCGCAATTTTGGATTTGTTCCCATGCTTACGTCCTATTATAACCTAAAGCTCTTAACCTCAAATCTCCTTACCCTCCTCTTGCGTCCGTCAGCTTGTTTAACTCTCACGTTGGCCACCGCATCTCCTTGTCGCCCACCCTCCGCCGTTGGTTTTTTGGTTTCCATGCTTACCTCCTATTTTAACTTCAAAATCTGCTCATCTCAGCTCTTCCTTCCGCCATGTTGTTTAGATCCCATTTTCACCGCCGCGTCCCAAATCTCCTTGCACCCCACCTCTTGCGTCTGCCATGTTGACCACTAACCTCAAATCCCCTCGTTCTTGACTTCTTGTCTCCGCCATCCTGTTTAGTTCCTATTTTTGCCACCGCTTTTTACATCTCTGAGCTAGATTGCCGGCAAGAACAGATTTCTTTCATTAACGCCTCGACGGTTGACTTCCACAGTAGCTACTGTGAACACGTGCGTCGTACACTTTTTTGACCGCTTTTAACCGGCAATGAGAACCCTGGTCCTACGTACGTACGCTAGCGACCATTACGATGGTCCAGTACCAGGTGTTTGGTATAGTTAAATTACGTCTGTGCAAAGGGCGTCTGTACCGCTTTAAAAAAACCTAGGTATATCAGTACGTAGTGTTGTTGGTTGATCTTAAAGCTGGTTAAGCATTTTCAAAAACAGTTTGCTTTTATTTTCTCGCGTGGCGTGAAGCTGCTGCGCTTTTGGTGACGCATCAACACCAGTAAGAGGTAAGTACCACACGCATAATTATTTTTCGGGCCTGCTTGGCGTAGGAATATATCCTTTGGTGTTTTGGTACTGGGTTTGTGTCCCAAACTACAAACTCCACATTCCACCACATTTTAAAATAGCGTTGCGGTAGAAATACATGGTTTAGTGTTCTGGTACCGGGTTTGAGTCCCAAAGTAAAAAATAAGTCCACATTCCACCAACATTCCTATTTAAAATACCGTTAAAGTTCACGTTTAATTCGAAGTTGTGATGTCACATTCAAAACGAAGGTTCAAAGAGTAACATTTTAATGTGTTGGGTTTTGGTACTGGGTTTCAATCCCAACAGATGCGTTAACGATCACGGCTATCATCAATACCGCCGCAAATCACCTTCACTTCGCCTTATTTATTCCTTTGTCCAATCCAATCACGTTTTATTTTCACCAATCACAAATCGTCTTAGTTTCTCCAATCATAACATGCCACGTCACTTCCTGCCTTCCTTTTTACACAAGCATTATATATTCTGTGCTCTTTTGTGTTTTCAAGTTTCGTGTTAGTTACTTGACTGCTTCCATTCTCGTTCAAGGTATGATATTTATTTTTCTTTTGTGAAATCTTCTTGATCACGCGCGTCCGCCATCTTCTTTAGTTTTCACAACATCAAATCTCCTCTTCACCACCTGTTGCTTTCGGCATCTTTCGCATGTTCACCCTAACCTCAAATCTCTTCGTCCCTCGACTTCTTGCCTACGCTATCTTGTTTAGTTCCCATTTTCACCACTACGCCTCCACCATCTTGGTTTTGGTTCTCCCCATTTACCTCATATTTTTAACCTACACTTCCTACCTCCGCCATCTTGTTTAATTCCCATTTTACCACCGCGCCTCACATCTCCTCGTCCCCACCCTTACCTTCGCCATCTTGGATTTAGTACCCATGCTTACGTCTGTTTAACCTAACAATCTTAACCTCAAATCTCCTTGCCCCACCTGTTGCGTACGCCATGTTGACCACTAACCTCGAAATCTCCTCGTCCTTAGACTTCTTGTCTCCGCCATGTTGTTTAGTTCCCATTTTCGCCACCGCGCCTCACATCTCCGCGTCCACACCATTGGCTTCGCCATCTTGGATTTCGTTCCCATGCTTACGTGCTGTTTTAACCTAAAATCTTAACCTCAAATCTCCTTACCCTCCTCACTGTATGCAAATTTTAAATAAAGAAAACAGTCCCGGATTAGCCAATTGCGATAACGATAATCCTCCCGCTCATGGCGCTTTTCAAACTTACCGCCGTCGCTCTTAATCCACCTTAATCCGCGGATTAACAGCGACACTAGCGCTCCTAGCGGCAGGATTATCGTTAATGCAATTGGCTAGGTCGGGACTATAACTACTGGGCTCACAGAAATCCGTTCGTACCCTGCGGAAATGCTCGTGGGCAGATCGACGCCTCAAATGTAATAAACAGGGTACGAGTGGGTACCAATACGCCGTCACGTTTGGCCTGCACTCGATGCACTGCTGTCACCTTTTGATCGGATAGATATTCGACTAGGTCCTCGTCCGATATACCATCGAGGCTATGCGTGGTAACGACGCCCCGACAGGAATTCAATGTGCGGTGCTTCTCGAGACGGATGGGATAACCGTGGAGAAGCGTAGCGCGCAACGAGGTCTTACATTGCTGATCGGAGTTAGTTTGTGCCAATAACGAACCATTCCGTAGACGAGTACAGGATTGAACCGCACCAGCAATAGCATCTATGGGCTTCTGAATTATAAAAGGGTTCACCTTCTAAAAGTTTTGTCCATCTTCTGTTCTTGAAATGACCAAGTAACAACCAGATGTCGGCGGTGCTACTTCTGTTACAATAACTTTTCGGCGCTTGTTTGTATTAATGGAGAAAGTGTGCTCCATAGCGAAATCAATCCTCCACCATTGCAACCGTCTCCGACTTCGGGCTCTGACTTCCCGGGCGTTACCCCGGCTTAGGTGAGTGGCCTATCTATACCATGATGATGATGATGATGATATGCGGTTTAAGGGCGCTAAACTGCTATGGTCATCAGCGCCCTTACAGTGTATAAAAGATTAGGTCAAAATATAAAACAGGTAAAAGAACCGCATAGTTAAAAACGGGACACAAACCCGCGATGTTCAAAAAGCTAAAACTAACAATATAACAATAACAAATATAACAATAACAACAATAATAACAATAACAATAACAACAATAATAACAATAACAAAAATAACAATAATAACAATAACAACAATTATAACAGTACAAATATCTGATAAAGCCAACACACTAAAAACATAGCCAATAAAAGATTAAAACGTGTCAAGAACTGTAGAATGTCAGGGACACGAGCGCCAGTGTCCATTGGGGAGGAGATGCCCCATTAAAAAACAAGAATAAAGTACATAGTCAAAAGACGCTCAGCGCATCAAATGCGTCTGGTAAATCCAATGTCATTGATAAAACGTAAAACACACTCTACAGCACGCGCGTCGTCTGCCAGAACGTTGGCTAGGCCAACAGGCAGACCAACACGGACGCGCAAAGGAGTTAAAACTTGACACTCTGCTAAAATGTGACGCACCGTTAAGGGCGCACCACACTGCCCACAGAGTGGTGCGGGGTCACCACTTAGCAAATACTTATGACTAAAAATGCAATGTCCGATACGAAGGCGTGTTAAAATTACCTCTTCCCGACGAGAGGCACGGGAAGAGGTAGCCCAGACCAACGGGAGAGGCTTAACCTCCCGCAACTTGTTCCCCCGGAGGGCCGTCCACTCATCGCTCCAAAGCGAGAGGATGCGGCGACGTAAAACAATAAACAAATCTGACGAGGGAACAACAGAGGTAAAACGTCTGGGTGATAAAATCGCCGACTTGGCAGCGACATCGGCAGACTCATTACCTGAGATGCCCACATGACCTGGAATCCACAAGAAGGAGACGCTGATGCCAGTGACATCAAGCGAGTGGAGCAGGTCATGAATGCGCTGTACGAGCGGGTGGTAACTGTACAGCGAGCGAATACTTTGAAGAGCACTCAGGGAGTCGGAACAAATAAAACAGTGCCGTAAGTCGTGCCGCTGAATATATAAAAGAGACTGATAAATGCTAAAAAGTTCGGCGGTAAAAATCGAACATTGCTCTGGTAAACGAAAGGTAAAACTATTTCCACCACAAAAAAAGGCACATCCTACTCCAGCATCAGTCTTAGATCCATCAGTAAAGATAAAAGGCAAGTCCCCGAATTGCGACTGAAGTTCTAAAAACGCTGATCTAAAGACTGAAGAAGGGGTCTCATTCTTCGGCATTGACGATAACCCAAGGTGACAGAGGGCCTCAGCGCGCGACCATGGAGGAAAACGCGTTTCCCCCCTTGGAAGGGCCGGCGCTGGCGTAACGTCCAAATGCCGAAGGAGCAGTCGAACTCGAACCCCTGGAGGGAGCAATGCAGAGGAGCTAACTAAATATTGCCGGTCAAGTGAATCCTCGAAAAATGCCGCGAAAGACGGGTGGTCAGGTAAGCTTGAGAGTCGACAGGCATAGCTGCACAAGAGCATCTCACGCCTGGAGGACAGCGGAGGCTCTGCAGCTTCAGCATAAAGACTGGGCACGGGGCTAGTTGGAAAGGCCCCTGTAGCGACTCTAAGACCACGATGATGAATGGGATTCAAACGACGTAACACAGATGGACGTGCCGACGAATAAACAAAACACCCGTAATCAAGTTTGGATCGGACCAAAGAGCGATAAAGGCGAAGAAGGACGGTCCGATCAGCTCCCCAGGATGTGCCACTTAAAACACGTAAAAGATTAAGAGAACGGTCACACTTTGCTTTTAAAAAGGAAACGTGCGAGGTCCAACACAACTTCCTATCAAAAATCAACCCCAAAAATTTCGCCTCGTCTGCAAACGGAAGTATCCCTGGCCCAAGACGGAGAGAGGGGGGAGGGAAATACTTCCGGCGCCAGAAGTTGATGCAGACGGATTTCTCGGCGGAGAATTTAAAGCCGTAGGCGTTACTCCAGGCGTAGAGACGGTCGATACAGCTCTGGAGACGGCGTTCGAGTAGACAGGTCCGCCGTGAACTGCAATAAATAGCGAAATCGTCAACAAAAAGGGACGATGAAATGCCAGGTGGAATACAATCAACAATGGGGTTGATAGCAATCGCAAAAAGTGTGACACTGAGTACAGAGCCCTGCGGTACTCCGTTCTCTTGAATAAAACGACGAGATAAAACCGAGCCCACACGTACACGAAAGACGCGGTCCGTCATAAACTCCCGAAGAAATATGGGAAGACGACCGCGGATATTCCAATCGTGAAGTGTACGTAAAATGCCGCCCCTCCAACAAGTGTCATAAGCTTTCTCCAGGTCAAAAAATACAGCCACGGTTTGACACTTTCTCAGAAACCCATTCATAATATGCGTCGACAAGGACACCAGATGGTCGACGGTAGAGCGATAGCGACGAAACCCGCACTGAGCGTTCGCTAGAAGTTTCTGAGACTCAAGCCACCATGTCAACCGCCCGTTGATCATGCGCTCCATCACCTTGCAAATGCAACTGGTGAGGGAGATAGGGCGGTAGCTGGAAGGTAGTTGGCGATCCTTCCCAGGCTTAAGTATAGGGACAATGGTGGCTTCGCGCCAAACGGAAGGGAAAATGCCGTCTTGCCAAATACGGTTATAGACCTGTAAGAGAAATAGTTTACTGTCGGCTGAAAGGTTCTTTAACATCAGGACATGAATGCCATCCGGCCCGGGAGCGGAGTGCCGAGAGCAATGAAGAGCGTGCTCCAGCTCCCTCATTGTGAATAGTTCGTTATAGCATTCAGCATTAGCAGACCGAAAAGAATATGATGCGGAATCCTGCCGGTCTTTAATAGAGCGAAAGCCGGCGGAATAATGGTCTGAACTGGAAACCGCCTCAAAGGCAGAACCCAGAGTGTTAGCGATGGCAGCCGGATCCACTATGGTGGCATTAGAAACCTGAAGGCCAGAAACAGTACAATGTGACACTTTACCTGAGAAGCGACGAAGTTTATCCCAAACAACGGATGAAGGCGTAAAACGATTAAAAGACTCGACAAAACGAGCCCAAGATGCCTTCTTGCTATCCTGAATAATGCGACGAGCCCTGGCGCGCGATTGTTTAAAAGTCACCAAATTATCAAGTGTAGGGTGGCGCCGAAACACCCTAAGTGCAGTCCTACGGGCACGAACGGCGTCCCGACAACCCTCGTTCCACCACGGAACAGGTGGCCGCCGAGGTTGGGAGGATGAACGGGGTATTGCACGTTCGGCGGCTGAGAAAATAATAGACGTAAGGTGCTGCACTAGTTGATTAATGTCGGAGAAGGGCTGGCCGTCAAAATGCACGAGGCTGGAATACAAGCTCCAGTCGGCTTTTGCGAATATCCAGGTAGGTACTCTGGAATGCTGTACGTGGTGCGACAGAAGAGAAACGATGCAGGGGAAATGGTCGCTGGAGTAGGTATCAGCGACGACGTTCCACTGAAGACGACGTGCAAGCTGGATTGAGCATATGGCAAGGTCCAGGTGAGAAAATGTACCAGAAGAATCAGAAATAAAAGTAGGTGCACCGGTATTGAGGATGGAAAGATTGAACTGATACAAAATGTCGGAAAGAAGAGTTCCCCTCGCACAAGCCCTTGGCGAACCCCATAGTGGGTGATGGGCATTAAAATCTCCCAACAGAAGAAATGGTGTTGGGAGAGCGGACAGGAGAGATCGAATGTCCGCGGGAGCGAGGGGAGACGATGGAGGTGTATACACAGAACAAACAGAAAAGAAAAAACCGGGTAACTGCAGTCTAATGGCAACAGCTTGCAAGTCGGACGTAAGTGTGATAGTTTGAAAATGAACGTCAGTACGCACCAAAATCATGACACCACCATGAGCAGGAGTACCCTCCTCCGGTTCAAGGTCGTAGCGAACCGGAGTATATCCTCGGAGATCAAAAGGATCGTGAGGGCGAAGCTTAGTCTCCTGCAAACATACGACCATAGGCGAATGGGAACGCAATAAAAGTTGCAGTTCCGCCCTATGCGATCGTACACCACGTACATTCCAGGTCAGGATAGCCATTAAGAATAAGGGGATAAACTTTCTATTTAGAAGGGCGGCTTAAAATTACATTTTGTTTAACCTTTGGGCTCGGGCTTTTGGTATGGAGTTGGTCAGACTCCATAGCTTCCTCGGAGGGAGGGCCCACGCGCTCAGTGCCAGAAACCGATTCAAGCGCCGTGAATCGGTTCTGGGTGGCGATGGGTGAAGGGTGCCGCTGAGCGCGGCTTGTCCCAGGACCATCCTGGGACAGCGACCTCCGAGGAGGAGAAGGTGAACTTTTGTTACCGCGCGCACGCGGAGGGTCTTTCAAAAAATCTTCCCTACGAAGTTTCTGCTTGGGCTTCTTTTCAACGGCTTGCGACTTCATTGACTTGGGACCAGGTTTATACGGCTTGGTAACTGTAGCCTTAATAGACGGCCGGATGGTAGTGGCGGTTAATCCAGTCAAGGTCCAGGTCTGAGTTTCGGCATCTACTCGTGGTACTGGCGAGGCAACAACAGAACTAAATGTGCCAGATCGCAGGAGTGAAGGTTGGCGCGCATGATAACGCCTCCGGGCTTCAGCGAAGGAGAGTTTTTCCTTTACCCGGATCTCCTGGATCGCCTTCTCGTCCAAGTACCGCGGACAGTCGGCAAACGAAGCAGAATGAGACCCTTTACAATTAACGCAGACGGGGGCTGTTGAACAGGTACCTTCGTGTGAGGGCTGGCTACAGGTTGCACAGATGTTAACGGCACTCTTACATGAGACTTGCGTATGCCCAAAACGTTGGCATTTAAAACAACGCAGAGGTCTAGGAATATAAGGCCTCACAGAAATCCGTTCGTACCCTGCGGAAATGCTCGTGGGCAGATCGACGCCATCAAATGTAATAAACAGGGTACGAGTGGGTACCAATACGCCGTCGCGTTTGGCCTGCACTCGATGCACTGCAGTCACCTTTTGATCGGATAGATATTCTACGAGATCCTCGTCCGATATACCATCGAGGCTATGGGTGGTAACGACGCCCCGACAGGAGTTCAATGTGCGGTGCTTCTCAACACGGATGGGGTAACCGTGGAGAAGCGTAGCGCGCAACAAGGTCTTACTTTGCTGATCGGACTTAGTTTGTGCCAATAAGGAACCATTCCGTAGACGAGTGCATGATTGAACCGCACCAGCAATAGCATCTATGCCTTTCTGAATAATAAAAGGGTTCACCTTCTCAAAGTTTTGTCCTTCTTCTGTTCTCGAAATGACCAAGTAACAACCAGATGACGGCGGTGCTACTTCTGTTACAATGACTTTTCGGCGCTTGTTGTTAATAATGGAGAAAGGGTGCTCCATAGCGAAAAATATCCTCCACCATTGCAACCGTCTCCGACCTCGGGCTCTGACTTCTCGGGCGTTACCCCGGCTTGGGTGAGTGGCCTATCTATACCAGACTCACCCCAGGGTCACACCTCCCAGAACATAGACAGAGGGACCCAATCGCCGTCAGAAGTCAGCAGCTCATGCAATGGCCCCCCCGCGGGACTGCAGTTGAACAGCGGATACGAACACATACCCTACATGACGACCCCGGGTGGTGGGGATGACGCCATTACCCACTCACCCAGCTGCGCACGCGGTGCGCGGGTATCCGTCAGGCTGTGTCCACGGAGGATTGAAATAAAAAGATAAAAGAAACTAAAACAGTGTGGGCGTTTCGCACGCAAGGTAGGCCGGCGGGGAAGAAAAAGAGATATGCGAATGTCATGGTGCGAAATGACCGGAAAGTGATAAGGGAAGAAAGAAACGATGGTGAGGTGCGGTATGAATGGAATGTAAAGAACGCACGAGAGCCTACCTTGTGTCCACCGGTCACTTGAAGAACCCACCTCGACCGGATGGGGGTGAGGGGATGAATGTGGCGATGAATGGCTCGGGAACCCCCGGGTGCGCCAAAAACCCGTACTCACAGAAGGTGAGCCCCTGAGGGGCTATCTATACCAGACTCACCCCAGGGTCACACCTCCCAGAACATAGACAGAGGGACCCAATCGCCGTCAGAAGTCAGCAGCTGATGCAATGACCGCAGGACTGCAGTTGAACAGCGAATACGAACTCAAACCCTACATGACGACCCCGTGTGGTGGGGATGACGCCATTACCCACTCACCCAGCTGCGCACCGACTGCACGGGTATCCGTCAGGCTGTGTCCACGGAGGATTAAAGTAAAAGGATAAAAGAAACTAAAAGTGTGTGGGCGTTTCGCACGCAAGGTAGGCCGGCGAAGAAGTAAAAGAGTTGTGGAAATGAATGTGCGTGGGGCGAAATGTGCATAAATAGAACAGAAGAAAGAAACGATGGCGAGGGGGACATGGAATGAAATGCACAGAATGCTCGAGTACCTACCTTGAGTCCCCTGTTCACGAGAACGAACCCACCTCGACCGGACGGGGACGGAAGGATGATGATGGCGATGATTTGCTCGGGAACCCCCGGGTACGCCAAACCCGTATTCACATAAGGTGAGCCCTTGTGGGGATCTCCGTTGAGGTCCTTTAGCTTATATACCGCGGGATATCCGTTCACGATGGCGACGATCTCGAAATTTCTTCTATCCAGTTCTGCTCGTACACAGTTTCGAACCACACCTTCTGTTTCGATATGCGCACGTGATCTCCCGCATTTAGGGGGCGCTCCCGCCCTTGCCTTAACGGAGCCTTGGCGTTGGACATACAGGTTGTCGTACTCCAGCAACATGTTTGACGCGTTCACGTCCTTTGGCGCCATCTTTATGGACCTGTGGTACGAGCTATTGTACGACTTGACGAGACCCGGCAGCACGTCTACGTATCTAAGGGATTTCTGTGCGTGAAGTACAACTAGATTTTGTTCTTAGGCGTGCGATTGAAGTGCTCCACGACGCTGGCCTTAACGTTGCTATTGGTGGGGCATTGCGCCACATCGCGCCTCTTTAGAAACTGGCGAAAGGTCGCGTTGGTGAACTCGGTGCCCTTGTCGGTCTGCAGGACCTTGAGAACCCTATCTGAGAATAGTTGGGTGAACGCCGAGACCATTTCCGTGCCGGTCTTCGCCTTTAGAGCAAGCGCACAGGCCTATTTGGAAAAGTCATCGATAACAGACAAGACGTATCCGTAGGGCTTGATCTGCTCCTTGATGTTGGGCAACACGTTTAGATAAGCCATCCAAACATCGTTTTGTAGCCGGTTTTTGATACGTGTAGCTAACCTGCGTTTCGAGAATTGCTTGGATCTTAACACTGAGTACCCCCGTGGCCCTGCTCAGCTTTGCAGGCGTGAATAAACCTGCATAATGCTCGGGGTCGTCGTAGGCGCGCTTTTGCGCCGTCCACTCCTTCATGCCTTATTCCTTATACAGGGGTTCCCAACGTCGTTTGCGAAACACGTACGGCCGCGGTGATTTCAGGGGCGTAGAAAGCCGAACGGCCTGCTCGTCTCTATGTCGTTTCAGCGTTTTCCCTTCCTGCAAGCGCTTTACTTTGGCAATGCGAATGCCGCTTTCGGGCCTAGGTTCGCGTTTGTGTGTTTTCCTATCATCGAGCACCAGCTGCTTGAGCTTTGCACTTGTCTTTTCGGACACATCCTCGTACCCCCGTCGTTATCCCTCTCCGACGGCATAAACGGCTGCCTCATTTGTCCCATTAAACCTAGATAGGTTTATAATTTATATCTCATGAGGCGCCACCTTTTCGGAGGCGCCATCTTGGCCCGTTTCAGAAGGTCAATCTCTTTCACCAAGCCTGCAAGACTCTTGTCTATAACGTGTAGGCTATCTGCAACTTTTGGCTGTGGAGCGACGACGACGACATTCATTACATCATTGTACTTCATTACACAAAGTTTGTCACAAGGGTGCTTCCGAGGAATGCGAAAATGGGCAACAGCAATGTCGGAAGAAAGCTGCACCAGAATGCGTTTCTCTTTCTTTATCGACAGCTTCTTGTTGACTAACCGTCTCCAACTGGTCTCGTGCCTTTTTTTAGCGATTTAGACACTTCTGAGGTAATACCACATTGGACACGTTAAGCATGCATTCGGAAACGGCCTTCACCAGTTCGGGGCTGGCGTTCTGAGCAGTGGTTTGCGAACCGCTGGCTTAGGCTTCACCAGCACCGTCAGGTTGGCGTGTTGCCGCGCTATAAGCGGGCTGCTTAATCTAGCGATAGTCATCCGTTTCCCGCCCATGTTGCCTTTGGAATGCTTCCATATCTATGAAACATCTTGTATATCTGCATTCGTTTTAGTGCAGGTCGTTAGCGACGAAGTAAGAAAGGCGCTCACCTGGAAGATCGCCGGTTCGATACCGAAAGGCATCGGGCGTGTACTGCATACAGTCTAGGAGCAGGTACCCGTGGGGCACTTCCGTCGCTCTCTCGAATGCCTCCAATAAGAATTTAGACCTTTTAGGTTTCATCTGTTGGCACAGTCTTTGCACCTGCATTTTGTCCCTTTTGCTTTTAAGCATTAAGATGTAGCTTGCATTCAGCGATATGGTGCGAAACTTCCTACCCTGCGGCAGCACGGTTTGTAAAATGTATATCACGCCGAAACGTTTGTGATGCGTGTCAGGGGTGAAAATGATGATGATGATGATGATATGCGGCTTAAGGGCGCTAAACTGCTGAGGTCATCAGCGCCCTTACAATGTAGAAAATATGAAGTCAAAAGATAAAAACAGGTAAAAGAACCGCATAATTAAAAAAAAAAACGTGACGTAAACCCGCGATGTCCAAAAGGCTAAAAATAACAATAAGATAACAATAACAATAATGATAACAATAACAACAAGAATAGCAATAACAACAATAAAATCAATAACAACAATAAAATCAATAACAACAACAATAACAATACAAATATCTGAAAAAACCAACACACTAAAAGCATAGGCAATAAACGATTAAAACGTGTCAAGAACTATGGAATGCGAGGGACATGAGCGCCATATGTCCAGTGGGGAATAGAGTCCCCATAAAAACTGACAGAATAAAAGTAATAAGCTAAAAGACGCTCAGCGCATTAAATGCGCAGATTAAAATCACTGTCATGAATAAAACGTAAAACACATTCCACAGCATGCGTGTCGTCTGCCAAAACTTTGGCTAAGCCAACAGGCAGACCCACACGAGCACGTAATGCAGCTAAAACCTGACACTCTGTTAAAATGTGACGCACCGTTAAGGGCACGTCACACTGCCCACAGAGTGGTGCGGGGTCACCACTGAGCAAATACCTATGACTAAAAACACAATGTCCAATTCGTAAACGGGCTAAAAGTACCTCCTCCCGACGTGAAGAACGAGAAGAGGTACCCCAGAGTAACGGGAGAGGCTTAACCTCCCGCAACTTGTTCCCCCGGAGGGCCGTCCACTCATCGCGCCAGCGCGAGAGGATGCGGCGACGTAAAATAGCACACGAATCTGACGAGGGAACTACAGAGGTAAAAAATCAGCGTAATAAAATCACCGATTTCGCAGCGGCGTCGGCAGACTCGTTACCTGAGATGCCCACATGACCTGGAATCCACATGAAGGAGACGCTGATGCCAGAGACACCGAGCGAGTGGAGCAGGTCATGTATGCGCTGTACGAGTGGGTGGTAATTGTACAGCGCATGAATAGCCTGAAGGGCACTCAGAGAGTCCGTACAAATAAAACAGTGCCGTAAGTCGTGCCGCTGAATGAATAAAACAGATTGATAAATGCTAAAAAGTTCGGCGGTAAAAATTGAACATTGTCGAGGTAAACGAAAAGTAAAACTCTGTACACCAAAAACAAAGGCACATCCTACTCCAACATCAGTCTTAGACCCATCAGTATATATAAAATGACAGTCCCCGAACTGCGCCTGTAGTTCTAAAAAGGCGGATCTAAGAACAGAAGCAGGGGTCGCATTTTTCGGCATCGACGTTAGCCCAAGGTGGATGTGGGCCTCAGCGCGCGACCATGGAGGAAAACGCGTTTCCCCTCGGGTAAGGGCCGGCGCTGGCGTAACGTCCAAATGCCGAAGTAGCAGTCGAAATCGAACCCCTGGGGGGAGCAATGCGGAGGAGCTAACTAAATATTGTCGATCTAGCGAATCCTCGTAAAATACATCGAAGGACGGGTGGTTAGGCAAGCTTGAGAGCCGACAAGCATAGCTACATAAGAGCATCTCACGCCTGAAAGACAGCGGAGGCTCTGCAGCCTCAGCGTAAAGACTGGGCACGGGGCTAGTTGGAAAGGCCCCTGTAGCGACTCTAATACCACGATGATGAATGGGATTCATACGACGTAACACAGATGGACGTGCCGACGAATAAACTATACACCCGTAATCAAGTTTGGATCGGACCAAAGAGCGATAAAGGCGAAGAAGGACGGTCCGATCAGCTCCCCAGGATGTGCCACTTAAAACACGTAAAAGATTAAGAGAACGGTCACACTTTGCTTTTAAAAAGGAAACGTGCGAGGTCCAACACAACTTCCTGTCAAAAATCAACCCCAAAAATTTCGCCTCGTCTGCAAACGGAAGTATCCCTGGCCCAAGATGGAGAGAGGGCGGAGGGAAATACTTCCGGCGCCAGAAGTTGATGCAGACGGATTTCTCGGCGGAGAGATTAAAGCCGTTGGCGTTACTCCAGGCGTAGAGACGGTCGATACAGCTCTGGAGACGGCGTTCGAGTAGACAGGTCCGCCGTGAACTGCAATAAATAGCGAAATCGTCAACAAAAAGGGACGATGAAATGCCAGGTGGAATACAATCAACAATGGGGTTGATAGCAATCGCAAAAAGTGTGACACTGAGTACAGAGCCCTGCGGTACTCCGTTCTCTTGAATAAAACGACGAGATAAAACCGAGCCCACACGTACACGAAAGACGCGGTCCGTCATAAACTCCCGAAGAAATACGGGAAGACGACCGCGGAAATTCCAATCGTGAAGTGTACGTAAAATGCCGCCCCTCCAACAAGTGTCATAAGCTTTCTCCAGGTCAAAAAACACAGCCACGGTTTGACACTTTCTCAGAAATCCATTCATAACATGCGTCGACAGGGACACCTGATGGTCGACGGTAGAGCGATAGCGACGAAATCCGTACTGAGCGTTCGCTAAAAGTTTCTGAGACTCAAGCCACCATGTCAACCGCCCGTTGATCATGCGCTCCAGCACCTTGCAAATGCAACTGGTGAGGGAGATAGGGCGGTAGCTGGAAGGTAGTTGGCGATCCTTCCCAGGCTTAAGTATAGGGACAATGGTGGCTTCGCGCCAAACGGAAGGAAAAATGCCGTCTTGCCAAATACGGTTATAGACCTGTAAGAGAAATAGTTTACTGTCGGCTGAAAGGTTCTTTAACATCAGGACATGAATGCCGTCCGGCCCGGGAGCGGAGTGCCGAGAGCAATGAAGAGCGTGCTCCAGCTGCCTCATTGTGAATAGTTCGTTATAGCATTCATCATTAACAGACCGAAAAGTATATGATGCGGAATCCTGCCGGTCTTTAATAGAGCGAAAGCCGGCGGAATAATGGTCTGAACTGGAAACCGCCTCAAAGGCAGAACCCAGAGTGTTAGCGATGGCAGCCGGATCCACTATGGTGGCATTAGAAACCTGAAGGCCAGAAACAGTACAATGTGACACTTTACCTGAGAAGCGACGAAGTTTATCCCAAACAACGGATGAAGGCGTAAAACGATTAAAAGACTCGACAAAACGAGCCCAAGATGCCTTCCTGCTATCCTGAATAATGCGACGAGCCCTGGCGCGCGATTGTTTAAGTCACCAAATTATCAAGTGTAGGGTGGCGCCGAAACACCCTAAGTGCAGTCCTACGGGCACGAACGGCGTCCCGACAATCCTCGTTCCACCACGGAACAGGTGGGCGCCGTGGTTGGGAGGATGAACGGGGTATTGCACGTTCGGCGGCTGAGAAAATAATAGATGTAAGGTGCTGCACTAGTTGATTAATGTCGGAGAAGGGCTGGTCGTCAAAATGCACGAGGCTGGAATACAAGCTCCAGTCGGCTTTTGCGAATGTCCAGGTAGGTACTCTGGAATGCTGTACGTGGTGCGACAGAAGAGAAACGATGCAGGGGAAATGGTCGCTGGAGTAGGTGTCAGCGACGACGTTCCACTGAAGACGACGTGCAAGCTGGATTGAGCAAATCGCAAGGTCCAGGTGAGAGAATGTACCAGAAGAATCAGAAATAAAAGTAGCTGCACCTGTATTGAGGATGGAAAGATTGAACTGATAAAAATGTCGGAAAGAAGAGTTCCCCTCGCACAAGCCCTTGGCGAACCCCATAGTGGGTGATGGGCATTAAAATCTCCCAACAGAAGAAATGGTGTTGGGAGAGCGGACAGGAGAGCTCGAATGTCCGCGGGAGCGAGGGAGAGACGATGGAGGTGAATATACAGAGCAAACAGAAAACAAAAAGCCGGGTAAGTGAAGGCGAACGGCAACAGCTTGCAAGTCGGATGTAAGTGTGACAGGTGTAAAATGAACGTCGTTACGCACTAAGAACATGACACCTCCATGAGCAGGAGTACCCTCCTCCGGTTCAAGGTCGTAGCGAACCGGAGTATATCCTCGGAGATCAAAAGGATCGTGAGGGCGAAGCTTAGTCTTCTGCAAACATACGACCATAGGCGAATGGGAACGCAATAAAAGTTGCAGTTCCGCCCTATGCGATCGTACACCACGTACATTCCAGGTGAGGATAGCCATTAAGAATAAGGGGATAAACTGTCTATTTAGAAGGGCGGCTTAAAATTACCTTTTGTTTAACCTTTGGGCTCGGGCTTTTTGTATGGAGTTGGTCAGACTCCATAGCTTCCTCGGAGGGAGGGCCCACGCGCTCAGTGCCAGAAACCGATTCAAGCGCCGTGAATCGGTTCTGGGTGGCGATGGGTGAAGGGTGCCGCTGAGCGCGGCTTGTCCCAGGACCATCCTGGGACAGCGACCTCCGAGGAGGAGAAGGTGAACTTTTGTTACCGCGCGCACGCGGAGGGTCTTTCAAAAAATCTTCCCTACGAAGTTTCTGCTTGGGCTTCTTTTCAACGGCTTGCGACTTCATTGACTTGGGACCAGGTTTATACGGCTTGGTAACTGTAGCCTTAATAGACGGCCGGATGGTAGTGGCGGTTAATCCAGTCAAGGTCCAGGTCTGAGTTTCGGCATCTACTCGTGGTACTGGCGAGGCAACAACAGAACTAAATGTGCCAGATCGCAGGAGTGAAGGTTGGCGCGCATGGTAACGCCTCCGGGCTTCAGCGAAGGAGAGTTTTTCCTTTACCCGGATCTCCTGGATCGCCTTCTCGTCCAAGTACCGCGGACAGTCGGCAAACGAAGCAGAATGAGACCCTTTACAATTAACGCAGACGGGGGCTGTTGAACAGGTACCTTCGTGTGAGGGCTGGCTACCGGTTGCACAGATGTTAACGGCACTCTTACATGAGACTTGCGTATGCCCAAAACGTTGGCATTTAAAACAACGCAGAGGTCTAGGAATATAAGGCCTCACAGAAATCCGTTCGTACCCTGCGGAAATGCTCGTGGGCAGATCGACGCCATCAAATGTAATAAACAGGGTACGAGTGGGTACCAATACGCCGTCGCGTTTGGCCTGCACTCGATGGACCGCTGTCACCTTCTGGTCTGCAAGATATTCTACCAGGTCCTCGTCCGATATACCATCGAGGCTATGCGTGGTGACAACGCCTCTACAACAATTCAAGGTGCGGTGCTTCTCAACACGGATAGGATAACCGTGGAGAAGCGTGGCGCTCAACAAGGACTTACTTTGTGCCTCGGATTTGCTTTGAACTAGCAACGAACCATTACGAAGCCGAGTGCAGGAAAGAACCGGACCAGCAATTGAGTCAATGCCCTTCTGGATAATAAAAGGGTTCACCTTCTCGAATGATTGTCCCTCCTCTGTACGGGTAATCACTAAGTAACAACCAGCTGTCGGCGGTGCTACTTCTGTTACTAAAACTTTGCGGCGCTTGTTGTTAACAATGGAGAAAGGGTGCTCCATAGCGAAAAAAATCCTCCACCATTGCAACCGTCTCCGACCTCGGGCTCTGAGTTCCCGGGCGTTACCCCGGCTTGGGTGAGTGGCCTATCTATACCTAGCTCACCCCAGGGTCACACCTCCCAGAACATAGACAGAGGGACCCAATCGCCGTCGGAAGCCAGCAGCTCATGCAATGGCCCCCCCGCGGGACTGCAGTTGAACAGCGGATACGAACAACAACCCTACATGACGACCCCGGGTGGTGGGGATGACGCCATTACCCACTCACCCAGCTGCGCACGCGGTGCGCGGGTATCCGTCAGGCTGTGTCCACGGAGGATTTAAATAAAAAGATAAAAGAAACTAAAACTGTGTGGGCGTTTCGCACGCAAGGTAGGCCGGCCGGGAAGAAAAAGAGAGATATGCGAATGTCGTGGTGCGAAATGGCCGGAAAGTGACAAGAGAAGAAAGAAACGATGGTGAGGTGCGGTATGAATGGAATGTAACTAACGCACGAGAGCCTACCTTGTGTCCACCGGTCACTTGAAGAACCCACCTCGACCGGATGGCGGTGAGGGGATGAATGTGGCGATGACTGGCTCGGGAGCCCCCGGGTGCGCCAAAAACCCGTACTCACATAAGGTGAGCCCCTGAGGGGAGGGGTGAAAATGTTCGAGACGTTCAGGCAGTCTGCGTCGTACATTAAATCGTCTAGGATGATAAGGTAGTTCTCCCCCACCCTGTCCAGGGCCGGAATGCCCGGGTGCGCCTCGCACGTCAAAGGCAGATCCGACAGGTCGGGCTAGTATTCTTCGGGGTGGAACCACTCCGCCCTTTGTAAACATGCTGCCGGCGTTTCGAATAAAGTTTTTCACAAACGATTTGCCACATCGCGAAGGTCCTGCAACTGGCATGGTGCATGGGAAGGTAAGCTGCTTTGGACATGCGGTATGTTTTGGCATTGCGCCAGTAGTATAAGTCCCGGATGAGCCAATTGGCTTAACGATAATCCTGCCGCTAGGGGCGCTAGAGTCGCTAGTGTCGCTGCGTGCGACGGCGGCGGCGGTAAGTTTGAAAAGCGCCCTGAGCGGGAGGATTATCGTTATTGCAATTGGTTCATCCGGGACGAGTTAAAAGAATTGAGGATTAGGGAAAGGTGAAGGAGAAACAGGAAGTGACCGGGAGTGTTTTGATTGGTTCGTTAATTTGGGTGGAAGATGAAGGAAGGAAGATGAAAGAGTATGGAGGTCACGTGATGGAGAGGAGCGGGGTGGCGAGGTGTTGTCTGTGCGGAGGTTGGGACTGAAAGAGGGAAAAATGGGGAGCGAGGGATAAAAAGTATAACAGAAAGTGACGTGTGAAGTTGTGATTGGTGGGAATAAGAAGTGATGTTATTGGTGGAAAGGAACAAATGAAAGTTGTTGATTGGTAAGAATAAGAGAGATTATGATTGGTGGAAAGAAAAAGGTGTGGGAGTGGGGTATGTTGGAGGTGATGGGAAAGGTAAGTTTTGCTAGCAACAAGATTTGCAAAAGCCTGTCGTGAACTGATCAGCAATTTTTTAACGTTGGATGGTAGTTTTCTTGAGTGGATAGAGAGATGGGGCGATATGAGATGCGGTGGCGAAAATGGGAACTAAACAAGATGGTTGAGACAAGAGGTTTAAGGACGAGGAAATTTGGAGGTTAGTGGTGAACATGGCGGTCGCAAGAGGGGGGGCAAGGAGACGCGGTGGTGAGAATGGGAACTAAAAGAAGATGGCGGTAGCAAGAGCTTAGAAGAGCAGATTTTGAGGTTAAAATAGTGGGAACTAAAAATGGCGGAGGATCTGCGACAAGGAGATGCGGTGAGAACTAAACAAGATGGCGGACGCAAGAGGAGGGTAAGGAGATTTGAGGTTACAGTACCAAAACACGAAAGGATATATTCCTACGCCAAGCAGGTCCGAAAAATAATTATGCGTGTGGTACTTACCTGTTACCGGTGTGGATGCGTCACCAAAAGCGCGGCAGCTTCACGCGACGCGAAAAAATAAAAGCAAACTGTTTTTGAAAATGCTTAACCAGCTTTAAGATCAACCAACATCACTACGCACTGATATACCTAGGTTTTTTAAAGCGGTACAGACGCCCTTTGCACAGACGTAATTTAACTATACCAAAAACCTGGTCGCTAGCGTACGTAGGAGTAGGGTTCTCATAGCCGGTCGAAAGCGGTCAAAAAGTGTACGACGTAGGTGTTGACAGTAGCTGCTGTCGAGTCAACCGTCGAGGTGTGAATGAACGAGATGTGTTCTTGCCGGCAATCTGGTTCGGAGATGAGAGGCGCGGTGGTAAAAATGGGAACTAAATAAGATGGCGGAGGCATGAAGTTGAGGTTAAGGAGCGGTGAGGTGTTGTCTGTGTGGAGGTTGGGACTGAAAAAGGGAAAAGATGGCGAACGAGTGATAAAAATTATAACAGAAAGTGACGTGTGAAGTTGTGATTGGTGGGAATAAGAAGTGATGTTATTGGTGGAAAGGAACAAATGAAAGTTGTTGATTGGTAAGAATAAGAGAGATTATGATTGGTGGAAAGGAAAAAGTTGTGGGAGTGGGGTATGTTGGAGGTGATGGAAAAGGTAAGTTTTGCTACCAACAAGACTTGCAAAAGCCTATCCAGAACTCATCAGCAATTTTAAATGACTAGTGTTTCGGGGTTTTCTCTGGTTGGTAGACGAATGCAAGCTGTTTCTGCTTTTTCATAGGTTTTCCCAAAATTGAAAATGCATATATATTGTAACACAAATGTGTGCAGTGCAAAAGAAAATAAAAATTAAATAGGCACACACACACACACACCCATTGCAGTTGCCATACTTATATTATTCGTCTTTTCCTTTTTTCTTTTTTTTTAAAAAAATAACTAGTTTTTGGGGGTTTTCTGCGGTTGGTAAACGAATGCAAGCTCTTTCTGCTTTTTCATAGGTTTTCCCTGGTTGGTAGGCGTTTTCTGTAGTGGTTGACGAAGCCGTTTCTAATTTTCGAGGTTTTCTCAGGTTTTTTAGTGGTTGTCCCTGCCCGGTAGGCAAATGATGAAGTTTTACCTTGTCGGCGCACGGATACTAGGCACATACTCGCACACACACACACACGCACACCCGTTGCAGTTGCCATACTTATATTATTCGTCTTTTCCTTTTTTTCTTTTTTTTCTTTTTGTTTTTTCGTTTTTTTTAAAACAATAACTAGTTTTTTTGGGAGTTTTCTGCGGTTGGTAAACGAATGCAAGCTCTTTCTGCTTTTTCATAGGTTTTTCTTGGTTGGTAGGCGTTTTCTGTAGTGGTTGACGAAGCCGTTTCTAATTTTCGAGGTTTTCTCAGGTTTTTTAGTGGTTGTCCCTGCCCGGTAGGCAAATGATGAAGTTTTACCTTGTCGGCGCAGGGATACTAGGCACATACTCGCACACACACAAACACACACATTTAATAGTAGCGTGTAGCAAACTGTTTTTGAAAAATGTTTAACCAGCTTTAAGATCAACCAACATCACTACGCACTGATATACCTAGGTTTTTTAAAGTGGTACAGACGCCCTTTGCACAGACGTAATTTAACTATACCAAAAACCTGGTCGCTAGCGTACGTAGGAGCAGGGTTCTCATTGCCGGTCGAAAGCGGCAAAAAAGTGTACTATCTTGTTTTCATGGGTTTTCCAGATCGGTAAGCGTTAGAATACTCTTAGAGCTTTTTTCAGGTTTTTCGCGGTTGTCCCTGTCCGGTAGGCAAATGATAAAGTTTTTCTATAATGTCGTCGTTTTGGCTTGTGGCGCACGGATACTAGGCACATACTCGCACACACACACACACACTAAAATAGTAGCGTATAAAAAAAATTTAACAAACCGTAGATTTTCAAGAAAATTCCCACTCGCAAACTACCCGTTTAGTGGAAGAAAGTTCGTTATTTTTAGTGTCTTAAAAATGGCTCTAACCCTTTTGATTACGGTACGGTATGTTTAAGATATCTGCATGACAAATAAAATGTATAACTTCAATTTTCTGGGAATAGCTGTGAAGTAGTCTCATTGTGAATGTCTTTTGTACAACTGTTAAACCGTAGGAAACGAAGCCTTACTGTACAAGAACTGTACAAGAACGTTAAAGCACACAATTTATGTGTATTATTATTATTATTAATATTATTATTATTATTATTATTATTATTACTTTGTGGCGTTGTATATTTACAAAGTTTCCATGTTGATTTTAATGTTTAAAAGCTTTAGACCTTTCTCACTAAAACTCGTCATTCTTTTATCTTTTCTTTTTTCATTTTCATACAAAGAGAACGGAATTTCACAAGTGAAACAGTACTGTGATAACGATACCAACAAACTAATTATTATTCACCCACTGAAACACATAAAAACAATAAGTAATAATCACAGACCCAGTTTGTGGGTATTTAAATGAAACATCATGCACAATACAAGCCAATTATGTAATAAGTTGAAATGTGCAAATCTATAGATGTATTTCTGGTGAAATCCCGGTATGGAATTTTTGAGTGCAATGCAATTTCTCCTGTATCTGCTATGTACGTGGTAGATGATGAGATGATGATGATATGCGGTTTAAGGGCGCTAAACTGCTATGGTCATCAGCGCCCTTACAGTGTATAAAAGAGAAGGTCAAAATATAAAACAGGTAAAAGAACCGCATAGTTAAAAACGGGACACAAACCCGCGATGTTCAAAAGGCTAAAACTAACAATATAACAATAACAAATATAACAATAACAACAATAATAACAATAACAACAATAACAACAATAATAACTATAATAACAATAACAACAATAAAAAGAACAAGACAAATATCTGAAAACCAACACACTAAAAGCATAGGCAGTAAAGGATTAAAACGTGTCAGGAACTGTAGAATGCGAGGGACATGAGCGCCATATGTCCACTGGGGATATGAGTTCCCATAAAAAACAGACAGAATAAAAGTACCAAGCTAACAGACGCCCAACGCATTAAATGCGCAGATTAAAAGCACTGTCGTAAATAAAACGTAAAACACATTCTACAGCACGCGTGTCGTCTGCCAAAACGTTGGCTAGGCCAACAGGCAGGCCCACTTGAGCACGCAATGCAGCTAAAACCTGACACTCTGTTAAAATGTGACGCACCGTTAATGGCACGTCACACTGCCCACAGACGGGTGCGGGGTCACCACTGAGCAAATACCTATGACTAAAAACACAATGTCCAATCCGTAGACGAGCTAAAATTACCTCTTCCCGACGACAAGAACGAGAAGAGGTACCCCAGATCAACGGGAAAGGCTTAACCTCCCGCAACTTGTTCCCCCGGAGGGCCGTCCACTCATCGCGCCAGCGCGAGAGGATGCGGCGACGTAAAATAACATACGAATCTGACGAGGGAACAACAGAAGTAAAAAATCTGGGTAATAAAATCGCCGATTTCGCAGCGGCGTCGGCAGACTCGTTACCTGAGATGCCCACATGACCTGGAATCCACATGAAGGAGACGCTGATGCCAGAGACACCGAGCGAGTGGAGCAGGTCATGTATGCGCTGTACGAGTGGGTGGTAATTGTACAGCGCATGAATAGCCTGAAGGGCACTCAGAGAGTCCGTACAAATAAAACAATGCCGTAAGTCGTGCCGCTGAATGAATAAAACAGATTGATAAATGCTAAAAAGTTCGGCGGTAAAAATTGAACATTGTCGAGGTAAACGAAAAGTAAAACTCTGTACACCAAAAACAAAGGCACATCCTACTCCAACATCAGTCTTAGACCCATCAGTATATATAAAATGACAGTCCCCGAACTGCGCCTGTAGTTCTAAAAAGGCGGATCTAAGAACAGAAGCAGGGGTCGCATTTTTCGGCATCGACGTTAGCCCAAGGTGGATGTGGGCCTCAGCGCGCGACCATGGAGGAAAACGCGTTTCCCCTCGGGTAAGGGCCGGCGCTGGCGTAACGTCCAAATGCCGAAGTAGCAGTCGAAATCGAACCCCTGGGGGGAGCAATGCAGAGGAGCGAACGAAATATTGTCGATCTAGCGAATCCTCGTAAAATACATGGAAGGACGGGTGGTTAGGCAAGCTTGAGAGCCGACAAGCATAGCTACATAAGAGCATCTCACGCCTGAAAGACAGCGGAGGCTCTGCAGCCTCAGCGTAAAGACTGGGCACGGGGCTAGTTGGAAAGGCCCCTGTAGCGACTCTAAGACCACGATGATGAATGGGATTCAAACGACGTAACACAGATGGACGTGCCGACGAATAAACTATACACCCGTAATCAAGTTTGGATCGGACCAAAGAGCGATAAAGGCGAAGAAGGACGGTCCGATCAGCTCCCCAGGATGTGCCACTTAAAACACGTAAAATATTAAGAGAACGGTCACACTTTGCTTTTAAAAAGGAAACGTGCGAGGTCCAACACAACTTCCTGTCAAAAATCAACCCCAAAAATTTCGCCTCGTCTGCAAACGGAAGTATCCCTGGCCCAAGATGGAGAGAGGGCGGAGGGAAATACTTCCGGCGCCAGAAGTTGATGCAGACGGATTTCTCGGCGGAGAAATTAAAGCCGTTGGCGTTACTCCAGGCGTAGAGACGGTCGATACAGCTCTGGAGACGGCGTTCGAGTAGACAGGTCCGCCGTGAACTGCAATAAATAGCGAAATCGTCAACAAAAAGGGACGATGAAATGCCAGGTGGAATACAATCAACAATGGGGTTGATAGCAATCGCAAAAAGTGTGACACTGAGTACAGAGCCCTGCGGTACTCCGTTCTCTTGAATAAAACGACGAGATAAAACCGAGCCCACACGTACACGAAAGACGCGGTCCGTCATAAACTCCCGAAGAAATATGGGAAGACGACCGCGGATATTCCAATCGTGAAGTGTACGTAAAATGCCGCCCCTCCAACAAGTGTCATAAGCTTTCTCCAGGTCAAAAAATACAGCCACGGTTTGACACTTTCTCAGAAATCCATTCATAATATGCGTCGACAAGGACACCAGATGGTCGACGGTAGAGCGATAGCGACGAAACCCGCACTGAGCGTTCGCTAGAAGTTTCTGAGACTCAAGCCACCATGTCAACCGCCCGTTGATCATGCGCTCCATCACCTTGCAAATGCAACTGGTGAGAGAGATAGGGCGGTAGCTGGAAGGTAGTTGGCGATCCTTCCCAGGCTTAAGTATTGGGACAATGGTGGCTTCGCGCCAAACGGAAGGAAAAATGCCGTCTTGCCAAATACGGTTATAGACCTGTAAGAGAAATAGTTTACTGTCGGCTGAAAGGTTCTTTAACATCAGGACATGAATGCCGTCCGGCCCGGGAGCGGAGTGCCGAGAGCAATGAAGAGCGTGCTCCAGCTCCCTCATTGTGAATAATTCGTTATAGCATTCATCATTAGCAGACCGAAAAGTATAGGATGCGGAATCCTGCCGGTCTTTAATAGAGCGAAAGCCGGCGGAATAATGGTCTGAACTGGAAACCGCCTCAAAGGCAGAACCCAGAGTGTTAGCGATGGCAGCCGGATCCACTATGGTGGCATTAGAAACCTGAAGGCCAGAAACAGTACAATGTGACACTTTACCTGAGAAGCGACGAAGTTTATCCCAAACAACGGATGAAGGCGTAAAACGATTAAAAGACTCGACAAAACGAGCCCAAGATGCCTTCTTGCTATCCTGAATAATGCGACGAGCCCTGGCGCGCGATTGTTTAAAAGTCACCAAATTATCAAGTGTAGGGTGGCGCCGAAACACCCTAAGTGCAGTCCTACGGGCACGAACGGCGTCCCGACAATCCTCGTTCCACCACGGAACAGGTGGCCGCCGAGGTTGGGAGGATGAACGGGGTATTGCACGTTCGGCGGCTGAGAAAATAATAGACGTAAGGTGCTGCACTAGTTGATTAATGTCGGAGAAGGGCTGGTCGTCAAAATGCACGAGGCTGGAATACAAGCTCCAGTCGGCTTTTGCGAATATCCAGGTAGGTACTCTGGAATGCTGTACGTGGTGCGACAGAAGAGAAACGATGCAGGGGAAATGGTCGCTGGAGTAGGTGTCAGCGACGACGTTCCACTGAAGGCGACGTGCAAGCTGGATTGAGCAAAGAGCAAGGTCCAGGTGAGAGAAAGTACCAGAAGAATCAGAAATAAAAGTAGGTGCACCTGTATTGAGGATGGAAAGATTGAACTCATAAAAAATGTCGGAAAGAAGAGTTCCCCTCGCACAAGCCCTTGGCGAACCCCATAGTGGGTGATGGGCATTAAAATCTCCCAACAGAAGAAATGGTGTTGGGAGAGCGGACAGGAGAGCTCGAATGTCCGCGGGAGCGAGGGGAGACGATGGAGGTGAATATACAGAGCAAACAGAAAACAAAAAGCCGGGTAAGTGAAGGCGAACGACAACAGCTTGCAAGTCGGATGTAAGTGTGACAGGTGTAAAATGAACGTCGTTACGCACTAAGAACATGACACCTCCATGAGCAGGAGTACCCTCCTCCGGTTCAAGGTCGTAGCGAACCGGAGTATATCCTCGGAGATCAAAAGGATCGTGAGGGCGAAGCTTAGTCTCCTGCAAACATACGACCATAGGCGAATGGAAACGCAATAAAAGTTGCAGTTCCGCCCTATGCGATCGTATACCACGTACATTCCAGGTCAGGATAGCCATTAAGAATAAGGGGATAAACTGTCTATTTAGAAGGGCGGCTTAAAATTACCTTTTGTTTAACCTTTGGGCTCGGGCTTTTTGTATGGAGTTGGTCAGACTCCATAGCTTCCTCGGAGGGAGGGCCCACGCGCTCAGTGCCAGAAACCGATTCAAGCGCCGTGAATCGGTTCTGGGTGGCGATGGGTGAAGGGTGCCGCTGAGCGCGGCTTGTCCCAGGACCATCCTGGGACAGCGACCTCCGAGGAGGAGAAGGTGAACTCTTTTTACCGCGCGCACGCGGAGGGTCTTTCAAAAAATCTTCCCTACGAAGTTTCTGCTTGGGCTTCTTTTCAACGGCTTGCGACTTCATTGACTTGGGACCAGGTTTATACGGCTTGGTAACTGTAGCCTTAATAGACGGCCGGATGGTAGTGGCGGTTAATCCAGTCAAGGTCCAGGTCTGAGTTTCGGCATCTACTCGTGGTACTGGCGAGGCAACAACAGAACTAAATGTGCCAGATCGCAGGAGTGAAGGTTGGCGCGCATGGAAACGCCTCCGGGCTTCAGCGAAGGAGAGTTTTTCCTTTACCCGGATCTCCTGGATCGCCTTCTCGTCCAAATACCGCGGACAGTCGGCAAACGAAGCAGAATGTGACCCTTTACAATTAACGCAGACGGGGGCTGTTGAACAGGTACCTTCGTGTGAGGGCTGGCTACATGTTGCACAGATGTTAACGGCACTCTTACAGGAGACTTGCGTATGCCCAAAACGTTGACATTTAAAACAACGCAGAGGTCTAGGAATATAAGGCCTCACAGAAATCCGTTCGTACCCTGCGGAAATGCTCGTGGGCAGATCGACGCCATCAAATGTAATAAACAGGGTACGAGTGGGTACCAACACGCCGTCGCGTTTGGCCTGCACTCGATGAACCGCTGTCACCCTCTGGTCTGCAAGATATTCCACCAGGTCTTCGTCAGAGATACCATCGAGGCTATGCGTGGTGACAACGCCTCTACAAGAATTCAAGGTGCGGTGCTTCTCAACACGGATAGGATAACCGTGGAGAAGCGTGGCGCTCAACAAGGACTTACTTTGTGCCTCGGATTTGCTTTGAACCAATAACGAACCATTACGAAGCCGAGTGCAGGAAAGAACCGGACCAGCAATTGAGTCAATGCCCTTCTGGATGATAAAAGGGTTCACCTTCTCGAATGATTGTCCTTCCTCTGTTCGGGTAATCACTAAGTAACAACCAGCTGTTGGCGGTGCTACTTCTGTTACTAAAGTTTTACGGCGCTTGTTGTTAATAATGGAGAAAGGGTGCTCCATAGCGAAAAAAATCCTCCACCATTGCAACCGTCTCCGACCTCGGGCTCTGACTTCTCGGGCGTTACCCCGGCTTGGGTGAGTGGCCTATCTATACCAGACTCACCCCAGGGTCACACCTCCCAGAACATAGACAGAGGGACCCAATCGCCGTCAGAAGTCAGCAGCTCATGCAATGGCCCCCCCGCGGGACTGCAGTTGAACAGCGGATACGAACAACAACCCTACATGACGACCCCGGGTGGTGGGGATGACGCCATTACCCACTCACCCAGCTGCGCACGCGGTGCGCGGGTATCCGTCAGGCTGTGTCCACGGAGGATTTAAATAAAAAGATAAAAGAAACTAAAACTGTGTGGGCGTTTCGCACGCAAGGTAGGCCGGCGGGGAAGAAAAAAGAGATATGCGAATGTCGTGGTACGAAATGGCCGGAAAGTGATTAGGCAAGAAAGAAACGAAGGTGAGGTGCGGTATGTATGGAATGCAAAGAACGCACGAGAGCCTACCTTGGGTCCACCGGTCACTTGAAGAACCCACCTCGACCGGATGGGGATGAGGGGATGAAGGTGGCGATGATTGGCTCGGGAACCCCCGGGTGCGCCAAAAACCCGTACTCACATAAGGTGAGCCCCTGAGGGGGGTACGTGGTAGAGAAAGTAAAAATAGTTACAGTGACTATACAAATGTAACAATAGAGAAACCCACTTGAAGAAAAAACGGAATAAAAATAACAAGGCGTCAGACTCAACTTTCGCGCCATTCTCCGAATATCTGAGAATATTCTTAATATGAGACATGCATTTTACCTTAAGCAAGTAGTTTTAATCTTACTTTTATAAAAATCAGAGTTTTCTCTATATCGTTTATTTGTGACAACAACGCAAAGTTTCGAGCTAGCTATACTCACTTTTCTTGCAACTATATACGTTTAAACTAATATTAACAAATTTCTCGTAATCCCAGAATTTATTAATCATAGCTGTAATATTTTTCGCAACTGCATGTAATAATATTGATTTAGGGGCTTTCTCTACCACGTAAAATAGTAGGTAGAGGAGGTATGCATTGCATCCAAATATTCAAAATTGAGATTTCACTGGAAAACTAAATACTTGTTTTGAGGTCCCCTGAATAAAAACATTTTTAGAAAATTCTGTGTGTATGTGTCAGAGCAGCATAACTCAAAAATGAAAAGTCGGATAAATACTAAACTTGGTATTTAGGTTGAGTACCTCCCAAAGATACGACACAGAGATTTTCAAGAAAGTCCCTCCACCCCAAACTACCCTTTACATGAACTATTTTCCGAAATGTTTTATTTTCTAAAACTGTCTCTGACGATTTTAATTACAACACCATATATTAAAGACATTTATATGAAAAATAAAATGTATATCTTGAATTTTGTGGAAATAGCCTGTGATGTTTTCTTGATTCGGAAGAAATTTTCTATGATCTTGTATAACTGCTAAGGTTTGAGGAAAATATACAATACAAAAAATTTAGATCTCTTTAAAACCACACACAATTTATTTGAAATAACTTTTTTGTGACGTCATCCAT
Source organism: Deroplatys truncata (assembly GCA_030765065.1). Classification (NCBI taxonomy): domain Eukaryota; kingdom Metazoa; phylum Arthropoda; class Insecta; order Mantodea; family Mantidae; genus Deroplatys; species Deroplatys truncata. Next base: position 179,932,195 of record CM060975.1, on the reverse strand, counting down.
TTCCGAGATATCTGTTATAAATGGTTCGAATTGTACAATGCTTAGCCATTCCTTTTTAAAGGCATGTCGCTTTTCAGTTCTTGCTCGCCATGCTGATGGAAGGAATTTAGAATTTTAAGGCCAGTGTATAGCGTCCCTTTGGATGTTTAACGGATGTGCAATGCAACCATTTCCCGAAAAGTTTATCTGGATTAAAATTAAGTGGATATGAAAATAAACTTTCGTACTTACCTATAAGAGATAGAGGGTAGAGGTCATACGAACGTAACACTTGAGAATTTTTATTCAACAGTTGGTGTTACTCCTTAGAAAGGAAGTATCTGCTGATTCTATTTAATTCTTACATTTTACATAACACGTATGCACGGCACAACACAAAAACCCTACACACGACACTCATAGTTTTAAATATTGCACTAATGGGTGTGCAAGCGTTACAACTCTGCTCGCTTCTCACGTACAGCACTACGCGCACTACGCGCAAAGACCGTGTGCTGATGTAAGTGAAAATTGAGCGTGAGAAACGGATGTTCGTCAGCGATAAAATGCAGCTTTATTGCCGATGGTAGGGATCGCGCAGTGGCGCATCGTGACAGGATAACTGCGTTTTTAAAACTTGACAATTTTGTGGCGAAATGAGGCATTTAACTCGACGCGCATGTTGAAACTGCGGTTTGCGATAAGCGAGCTTATAAAAACCCGGTGCCAAGAGCAAACGGCCGTAGTGAGAAACGGGAGCGATAGTGGGTTTTTCTACAAAATCGTTCTATTTGACGAAAAATAGTTTAAAATAAAAACTAAATAGCAGCAGCACTTTGCAGGGAAAGAGCGATCGGTGCATTCGGACGATAAGATGGAGCCGCAACCCGGGGGAAGTCGCGATGGCACCTTGCAGCCTACGTTCGAAATTATAGGGCACAAGCAGAGAAGGCTGCCAAAGCTTTTTTCCGGCTTTACAGAGTCTCAAATTACCGTAAACCCGGTCCCCAGAGATGTTAACCCGAAGCAATGGGTATCGCATTTGTTTAACGATATTCTAAACTTTGCGAAAGAGAACCTGTTAGAAATCGAACCCGGATATTTAGGCATATCCGTAACAGACGAAAAGGAGACGTCCAAAGCCTTCAACATGAGCGTGAGGCGCGTAGAGCAATTGAATGCGGATGTCATTGTTGGAAGCATCGAAAAAGTAATGCAAAGTAACCAACAATTCTTGCTAAGCGGGCCTCTTCATGTGACGTTTGTGTGGACCAAGGAGGTCTCGGGTTCGTGCCACCAACCTTGCGATGCCTGTAGGGACAATAAAGGCGTTGTCGAAATAGCCAACAAAGACAACTTGTGTTTAGCAAGAGCCATTGTTGTAGTTAAAGCCAAAGTGGATCGCGACGTCAACTATAGAACGATGACGCGCTCCGACTATCTGCAAAAATCGAAGGTCGTAGCCTTGTGTGCGAGCATCGGTCAAGGCCACGACAGCTGCACGATAAATGACGTCAGACGCTTTGACGCTGCGTTAAAGGGCTACGCTGTGACGGTGTTTGGCGATCATACGGGGAAGCACGTGCTGTACGCGTCGGATAAGAAATGCGATAAATACATCGACGTCATGCTCCACGCCGGGCACTTTAATGCTATCGCGAAACTTCACAAGTGCTTTAAGTGCAAATGGTATTGATGATGATGATGATGATGATGATATGCGGCTTAAGGGCGCTAAACTGCTGAGGTCATCAGCGCCCTTACAAGGTATAAAATATAAAGTCAAAAAATAAAAGACAGGTAAAAAACCGCATAATTAAAAAACGGGACACACACCCGCGATGTCAAAAAGCTAAAACTAACAATATAACAATTACAAATATAACAATAACAATAATAACAATAACAACAATAACAATAAAAACAATAATAACAATAACAACAATAATAAGAACAAGACAAAGATCTGAAAGAACAACACACTAAAAGCATAGGCAGTAAAGGATTAAAACGTGTCAGGAACTGTAGAATGCGAGGGACATGAGCGTCATATGTCCACTGGGGATAAGAGTTCCCATAAAAAACCGACAGGATAAAAGTACGAAGCTAACAGACGCTCAACGCATTAAATGCGCAGATTAAAATCACTGTCATGAATAAAACGTAAAACACATTCCACAGCATGCGTGTCGTCTGCCAAAACGTTGGCTAGGCCAACAGGCAGACCCACACGAGCACGCAATGCAGCTAAAACCTGACACTCTGTTAAAATGTGACGCACCGTTAAGGGCACGTCACACTGCCCACAGAGTGGCGCGGGGTCACCACTCAGCAAATACTTATGACTAAAAATGCAATGTCCGATACGAAGGCGTGTTAAAATTACCTCTTCCCGACGAGAAGCACGGGAAGAGGTAGCCCAGACTAACGGGAGAGGCTTAACCTCCCGCAACTTGTTCCCCCGGAGGGCCGTCCACTCATCGCTCCAAAGCGAGAGGATGCGGCGACGTAAAACAATAAACAAATCTGACGAGGGAACAACAGAGGTAAAACGTCTGGGTGATAAAATCGCCGACTTGGCAGCGACATTGGCAGACTCATTACCTGAGATGCCCACATGACCTGGAATCCACAAGAAGGAGACGCTGATGCCAGAGACATCAAGCGAGTGGAGCAGGCCATGAATGCGCTGTACGAGCGGGTGGTAACTGTACAGCGAGCTAATACTTTGAAGAGCACTCAGGGAGTCGGAACAAATAAAACAGTGCCGTATGTCGTGCCGCTGAATATATAAAAGAGACTGATAAATGCTAAAAAGTTCGGCGGTAAAAATCGAACATTGCTCTGGTAAACGAAAGGTAAAACTATTTCCACCACAAAAAAGGCACATCCTACTCCATCATCAGTCTTAGATCCATCAGTAAAGATAAAAGGCAAGTCCCCGAATTGCGACTGAAGTTCTAAAAACGCCGATCTAAAGACTGAAGAAGGGGTCTCATTCTTCGGCATTGACGATAACCCAAGGTGACAGAGGGCCTCAGCGCGCGACCATGGAGGAAAACGCGTTTCCCCCCTTGGAAGGGCCGGCGCTGGCGTAACGTCCAAATGCCGAAGGAGCAGTCGAAATCGAACCCCTGGAGGGAGCAATGCAGAGGAGCTAACTAAATATTGCCGGTCAAGTGAATCCTCGAAAAATGCCGCGAAAGACGGGTGGTCAGGTAAGCTTGAGAGTCGACAGGCATAGCTGCACAAGAGCATCTCACGCCTGGAGGACAGCGGAGGCTCTGCAGCTTCAGCATAAAGACTGGGCACGGGGCTAGTTGGAAAGGCCCCTGTAGCGACTCTAAGACCACGATGATGAATGGGATTCAAACGATGCAACACAGATGGACGTGCCGACGAATAAACAAAACACCCGTAATCAAGTTTGGATGCAAATGGTATTGCCGCCGGTGTCATCATCCCTCGGCACACAAAAAAGAATTTCACAGGTGCGACGCCAGGTGTGCTAAATGCCATCAGCAGTGCGATGCGCGATTTGACGCCTACATACGCTGCGCCGGGTGCAACAGAGATTTTAAGGGACCGACATGCTTTGCAAACCACGCAAAGAAAGGCGTTTTTTACCCAAAGGCGCTGTCGGTGTGCGATGTAGAAAAGGTGTGCACGTCTTGCAATAAGCTCGTGAATGCGAGGCACAGAAAAACCGCGCACGAGTGCGGGGAAAAGTACTGCTATCATTGCAAGACACACGTGAATTCTAGCCACATGTGCTATATGCAGCCGTATGCCGCAAAGAACAAAAGAAACCGGTACGTGTATATGTTTATCGACTTTGAATGCACGCAAAACATTCCATATACCGGCAAAAAGGACACATACGAGCATGTACCTAACTTGTGCGTGTTGTACCAAGCCTGCCCGCACTGCATCGACGAACGCCGCAAGACGGCATACTGCACCGAATGCTGTTGCAAAGAATGGGTGTTCATGGACGAACCCGTGAAGCAGCTTTTCGAGCACATCGCGCAGGCGAGGTTCGAAGCCTGGGACGTCTACGTCGTGGCGCATAACCTCAGAGCTTACGACCGGCAGTTTCTATTAAAGTACATGGTGGCGCACTTAGACTGGGCGCCGGAGCTCATCATGAACGGGAGCAAGATCTACAGGATGAGGTACGGTGACGTCACATTTCTAGACTCGCTCAACTTCATACCCATGCCACTCTCCCGCTTTTCCAAGACCTTCGGATTGAAGGAATGCAAAGGTTATTTCCCGTACCTGTTTAACACGAAGGAAAACGAGCAGTACGTGGGTTCGATTCCCGACAAAAGGCATTACTGTCCGGAGGGCATGTCGGCGGAGGGTCGGAAAGCCTTCGAGCAGTGGCACGAAGAAAAGGCGTCCTCCGGGTACGTCTTCGACATGAGGGTGGAAATGGCGGCGTATTGCAAGATGGACGTATTTCTACTCAGTCAGAGAGTTTCCAAATTCAGAAGGGAATTCTTGGACAAGAACGGAATAGACCCGTTCAGAGAATGCGTCACCATCGCGCAGGCGTGCATGTGCGTGTATAGAAAGCGCTTCATGCCGCTTAAAAAAATTGCCCTCTTGCCAGCGGGCGGGTATCGACTAGCGGACCGGCAGTCTCGCGCCGCATGCATACGGCTAACTTGGCTAGAGATGCAAAACGGCATCGTCATCCAGCACGCCATGCGAGAACGCGAAGTCAAAATCGCGTGGCACAAGGTGGACGGGTACAGAGAGGCCGAAAAAACCGCGTACTTCTTCCACGGCTGCTTTTACCACGGCTGCAGGCGGTGCTTTCACAATCGCCATGCGGCGATATACAACTCGGGACACGAAACCATGACCTCCAGGTTAGAGAGCACCGAGAAGGTCACGGCCGAGATCAAGGCCGCCGGCTACGCCGTGGTGGAAATGTGGGAGTGCGAGTTCAACGCAGCGATGGAGGCCAACCAGGACCTCGCGCGCCACGCAAGGGACTTTGCGGTACCGGAACCCCTGAACCCCAGAGACGCCTTCTACGGAGGTCGCACCAACTGCACCAAGACGTACTGCGAGCCGAAGGGGGATAGCAAGATCTACTACTACGACGTATGCAGCCTGTACCCGTACGTGAACAAGACGAAGCCCTACCCCGCGGGCCATCCCAAGATCCACGTGGATCGATTCCCGCGCTTGGAAGACGTGAGGGGCGGGTTGGTGAAGTGCGAGGTTCTACCGCCGCAACACCTGTACCACCCGGTGCTACCGGCGCGCATCGGTTGCAAGCTGATGTTCCCGCTATGCCGCGCTTGTGCGGAGGCGGAGAGCCAAGACGAGTGCCACCACGGCGAGCGCGAGAGGGCGTTGTCGGGTACCTGGGTGGTCGACGAGATGAAGGTCGCCCTGGAGGAGGGGTACCGCCTCCTCCGGGTCCACGAGATCTGTGAGTACGACGTGGTGCAGCACGAACCGACCACCGGAGCCAAGGGTCTCTTCGAGGACTACGTGAATCAGTTCCTGAAGATCAAGACCGAAGCCTCCGGCTGGCCCTCGGATTGCGACGACCCTGCCGCAAAGCAGCAGAACGTGGAGCAATTCTTCGAACACGAAGTCGTAGCCCTGGATCCCCAGGCCGTCGCCACCAACCCCGGCAGGCGGGAGCTGGCCAAGCTGATGCTCAACAGCTTCTGGGGCAAACTGGGGCAGAGGGAAAATCTCCCCACGTGCGAGCTGGTGCATCGGTACGACCGCCTCCTGGAGCTTCTCAACGACCCTGGCGTGGAAGTGCAGACCTACGTGCCCGTCACCGACCGGATCATGTACGCGGTGTGGAAGTACTGCGAGCAGCACCGCAAGGTCAACCCCACCGCCAACGCCGTCCTGGCGGCCTACACCACGGCTCACGCGCGCCTGGTGCTCTACACCTACCTCAAGAGGCTGGGAGAACGGGTCTGCTACTTCGACACCGATTCCGTCGTCGTCGCCGCCGCTCCGGGCGACTGGACGCCGTCCGTTGGACGCATCCTGGGGGACATGACGGACGAGCTGGAGAAGTACGGGCGGGGCTCTTACATCGCCCGGTTCGCCTCCGCGGGGCGCAAGAGCTACTGCATGGAGATCGTTTGCCCCGAGACGGGCAAGACCTTCTCGGTGTGCAAGGTGAAGGGGATCACGCTCAATTCGGGCAACTTGGAGCTGGTGAACGCGGAGGTGATTCGCGACGTGGTGCTGAGGGACAACGACCGTGCGGTGAAGCTGGCGGGCACGCAGATTTCGCGGAAACCGTCTTGGACGGTCGTCACCGAACCCAGCTCGAAGACGTTTAGGATGGTGGTCAACAAGCGCGTACTCGCTGGCGATCACGATTCCTATCCCTACGGGTTCAAGAGGAACGCATAAATGAGACGTCCACAGCCGCGCCAAAGTCATTTCGAACCGGGCGCCCCTGAGGAGACGATGCCCGGTCCCCGAGACCTGGGACGATTCGAGTTTCCCAGCACGATGCTCGTGGCGGGGCCGTCGCGCTGCGGCAAGTCGACCTTCGTGAAAAACCTGTTGCGCCACGCGCACCGGATGTTCGACGTGCGCCCCAGGAGGGTGCTGTGGTGCCACCCTCCGGAGTATTCGCCGAGACTCGAACCCTCGGCTCTGCGTTGCGAGACCCACGCGGGCATACCCGAACTTGCTTCGGTGGGCGAGAACGACCTGGTCGTCCTCGACGATCTGATGCTGGAGGGTGGCGGGAAGGACGTGTCCAATTTTTTCACCAGAGACTCCCATCACAAGCGCTTCGGCATCGTCTACATCCTGCAGAACGTGTTTCCGCAGGGTCAGAAATATCGCAACATCTCTCTGAATGCAAACTACGTCGTGGTCTTCAAGAACAACCGGGACAAGATGCAGATCGAGAGACTGTGCCAGCAGATCGAACCCAGGAACTCTAGGTTTCTCTTGGAGGCCTTCGAGAAGGCCATCGAACTCCCTCACGCGTATCTCGTGTTGGACTGCACTCAGTACACGCCCGCCCGATACAGGTATCGAACCGGCGTGCTGCCGGGGGAAAACCTCTCTTATTTCGTACCCAACTGAGACCGCCGAGAGGACTCGGGTTCGTTTCGTTCTATATTATCCCGGCAGAGTCTTGCCCAACTGAGGCCATTGAGTCTAAATAAAAAGTACCGCTTTCGGAGCGAACGTCATTATCGCGCAAGCATGGCTAGAGGTAGGTTAAGGCTTGCGACGCTGACCAGTCCTCGCAGAGCGAGACAGCACGGTAATTTGACGGCTCTGGCCAAGGCGAAGGCCCCTCTGCGCAAAAAGTTGTTAAAAAATGCCGATGGCGATCTGATCAAGGCCATTAGCGAATGCATGCTCAACGTGTGCAGAGGTCACGTGCAACTTCCCGCAAGGTGCTTGGGTCGCCTAAAGAAGCACAAGGCTTCTTGGAGGAAGTTGACGGATAAACGGGTTCCTCTGAAGAAGAAGAAGAGCATCTTGGTTCAAAAAGGAGGTTTTTTGCCGGCATTTCTTCTACCCGTCTTGGCTTCGCTCGGCGGCGCGCTAGTGTCGAAATTAACAGGATGAAGTACGGCAAGCAGATCCTCGTTGCACCGCAACCAAAGACCGTCGATAAGCTTCACGCTATAGACCGCACCATATCCAGATTGGCTAAAGAAATTCAGAACCTGCAGAGCGCAAAGCTCTCTGCCGACGAAAAGTGGCGGCTCGTAAAACATAAATTGGACAACTACCTCGATCTCGTGGCATAAGTCAGAAAGCCCTTCCTCGGCGACGACGACGACGACGACGATTACAAAGACGTGCACGAACGCGTGCCGGTGAAGCAGGAGGTCGAACCCCGAACCATAAAGGTCAACCTCCTCTCGCCTCGCAAAAAGAAGAGGGCAAACCCTGCCACTCCGAAAAAGAAATCGAAATCGCCTTCCGTGTCGTACCATTTTCGCAAACGCGTCTGGCAACCCCTGTACAAGTAAAGCATGAAGGAATGGAAGGCGCTAAGGCGATACTATGCCAAACCGGAACACTATGCCGGTTTGTGTACGGTCAAGCCCCTTCGAAAGGCCGCGGGTGCGTCTAAGGCGAACATCGAGTCCTTCCTTCAAACCCAGGACAGTTACACTCTGCACAAACCGGTCAGAAAGCGGTTCCCCACCAGATGTTATCACGTGACGAATATGGACGATCTTTGGGAGGCCCATCTAAACGTCATGAACAGCGTGAGGGAACATAACAAACCTTACGTGTACATTCTGACCGTTATCGACGTATTTTCCAAATATGCTTGGGCCGTACCCCTGAAATCGAAGCTGGGTACCGAGGTTGCGCAAGCGTTTCGCTCCATATTCTCCCAACGCGTCCCCAGGGTCCTTCAAACGGACAAGGGAACCGAGTTTACCAACAAGACTTTTCGCGACTTTCTGAAGAAACACGACGTGAAATATTACACAACCAAAAATAACGTTAAAGCCAGCGTCGTGGAGCGCTTCAACCGCACCTTAAAAACCAAGATGTGGAGGTATTTCACGCACAAAAACAGTCACAGATACCTGGAAGTCCTTCAGGCCTTACTCGAGTCGTACAATAGCTCGCATCACAGGTCCATAAAAATAGCTCCGAAGGACGTGAACGAATCTAACATTTTACGAGTGTACCGCAATCTCTACGGAAATAGGACCCTACCTCGCGCAGGGAAACCCACATTTTCCGTCGGCGATCACGTGCGCATCTCTAAAGAAAAAATGAAATTCGACAAGGGCTACGAGCAGAATTGGACGGACGAAATATTTCGGATAGCCGAGGTGGTGCGTGGTCGGCCGGTGGTATATAAGTTGAAGGATCTGGCCGGAGAAGCCATAGACGGCACATTTTACACCGAGGAGCTACAAAAGGTCGCGCTACCTCGGACGTTTAAGATCGAATGCGTTTTACAGACCAAGGACGCCACAAGCAGGTCTTGGTAAAGTGGAAGGGGTATCCGGCAAAGTTTAACTCGTGGGTTCTGGCTTCGACCATCGATTCGACATGATTAAGACCAAGCCCTTCTCCATCACTCTCGTGAGCAACGCTTCCATGGAACACTTTACCGACAACACCACGGCCAGATTTTCTAACATCTTGCCCGAGAGAATCGTTCTGCAGGGAGAATGGGAGGTCGCCCTGCAAAAGGTCAGGTATCCGGTGAAATTTTATAACCTTTCGCCAGACGATGCCCGTCTGGCGGGCACCAAGTACACCATGACGCTCCTCCCCACGCATTCCAAATTCAGTTTGCAAATGCCGCAAGGCATCGTGCACAATCCCAAAGACTTAGTGAACCTCGTCAACGCCGTTCTACTCGAACACTTGCACGTGGAAAACTTCTTCCTCTTCGACGAGCGCAAGCAGACGGTGGGCGTGAATGCCGCCGTCGCCCATCCCGAACCACTACCCGACATTCTGTTCGACGGGTTTGTGGAAAATGTCGCGCGCACGGTCGTACCGTACGCGGTCGGCGAATACGAAGCTCTCAACGATGCGCCCCACCAGAGACCCAAGCCGAAACCGAAACCGAAGCCCCGGGCTTCGGGGCAGCAGAAACCCGTGGCGGCTCGTTCCGTCAGTCCCAAACGAGACGTTTCAAAATCGGAGGACCCTCCGGGACCTCTACACCGCATCCACAGTTTGCTCTTAACGCCCGCTATGGCAAAAATGTTGGGTTTCGAGCCCTACGTCAACGTCATTCTCGAAAAAGCTGCTAAACACCCTGTAGATCCTTATATGGGGTTTCCTTACGAAATGTTCATCTATTGTAATCTAGTGTCCCCGCAAGTCGTGGGCGACACGTTCGCCCAAGTCATAGAGAGCGCGGCCGTGGAATACGAAAGAAGCAACAACACTTACATGAGCGACGAAAAGACGTTTTTTCCCCAAAATTGGGTACCCTTGATTCAGCAAGACTTCAAGACGGTCAACATAGATTTAAGGAACGGTTACGGCGATCTCTTGCCATTCGCCGACGGATTTTCCTCTACTATAGTTCTCGCTTTTCGTCCGAAACAGGCGTAATGGACGTGCACGCCGTAACGCGGTACTACCTCAATCAGACCGGCGGCGCGTTCCACCATCGCGATTTCACTCTCTACAGGGGCAAGCGCTACCAAAGAGGCAGCGGTCTCTTTTCAGCCCTCGGAGGACTCTTCAGAATGTTGCTACCGTTTTTAAAGGGCGGATGATGATGATGATGATGATATGCGGTTTAAGGGCGCTAAACTGCTATGGTCATCAGCGCCCTTACAGTGTATAAAAGAGAAGGTCAAAATATAAAACAGGTAAAAGAACCGCATAGTTAAAAACGGGACACAAATCCGCGATGTTCAAAAGGCTAAAACTAACAATATAACAATAACAAATATAACAATAACAACAATAATAACAATAACAACAATAACAACAATAATAACTATAATAACAATAACAACAATAAAAAGAACAAGACAAATATCTGAAAACCAACACACTAAAAGCATAGGCAGTAAAGGATTAAAACGTGTCAGGAACTGTAGAATGCGAGGGACATGAGCGCCATATGTCCACTGGGGATATGAGTTCCCATAAAAAACAGACAGAATAAAAGTACCAAGCTAACAGACGCCCAACGCATTAAATGCGCAGATTAAAAGCACTGTCGTGAATAAAACGTAAAACACATTCTACAGCACGCGTGTCGTCTGCCAAAACGTTGGCTAGGCCAACAGGCAGGCCCACTTGAGCACGCAATGCAGCTAAAACCTGACACTCTGTTAAAATGTGACGCACCGTTAATGGCACGTCACACTGCCCACAGACGGGTGCGGGGTCACCACTGAGCAAATACCTATGACTAAAAACACAATGTCCAATCCGTAGACGAGCTAAAATTACCTCTTCCCGACGACAAGAACGAGAAGAGGTACCCCAGATCAACGGGAAAGGCTTAACCTCCCGCAACTTGTTCCCCCGGAGGGCCGTCCACTCATCGCGCCAGCGCGAGAGGATGCGGCGACGTAAAATAACATACGAATCTGACGAGGGAACAACAGAAGTAAAAAATCTGGGTAATAAAATCGCCGATTTCGCAGCGGCGTCGGCAGACTCGTTACCTGAGATGCCCACATGACCTGGAATCCACATGAAGGAGACGCTGATGCCAGAGACACCGAGCGAGTGGAGCAGGTCATGTATGCGCTGTACGAGTGGGTGGTAATTGTACAGCGCATGAATAGCCTGAAGGGCACTCAGAGAGTCCGTACAAATAAAACAATGCCGTAAGTCGTGCCGCTGAATGAATAAAACAGATTGATAAATGCTAAAAAGTTCGGCGGTAAAAATTGAACATTGTCGAGGTAAACGAAAAGTAAAACTCTGTACACCAAAAACAAAGGCACATCCTACTCCAACATCAGTCTTAGACCCATCAGTATATATAAAATGACAGTCCCCGAACTGCGCCTGTAGTTCTAAAAAGGCGGATCTAAGAACAGAAGCAGGGGTCGCATTTTTCGGCATCGACGTCAGCCCAAGTTGGATGTGGGCCTCAGCGCGCGACCATGGAGGAAAACGCGTTTCCCCTCGGGTAAGGGCCGGCGCTGGCGGAACGTCCAAATGCCGAAGTAGCAGTCGAAATCGAACCCCTGGAGGGAGCAAAGCAGAGGAGCTAACTAAATATTGCCGGTCAAGTGAATCCTCGTAAAATGCCGCGAAGGACGGGTGGTCAGGCAAGCTGGAGAGTCGACAGGCATAGCTACATAAGAGCATCTCACGCCTGAAAGACAGCGGAGGCTCTGCAGCCTCAGCGTAAAGACTGGGCACGGGGCTAGTTGTAAAGGCCCCTGTAGCGACTCTAATACCACGATGATGAATGGGATTCAAACGACGTAACACAGATGGACGTGCCGACGAATAAACGATACACCCGTAATCAAGTTTGGATCGGACCAAAGAGCGATAAAGGCGAAGAAGGACGGTCCGATCAGCTCCCCAGGATGTGCCACTTAAAACACGTAAAATATTAAGAGAACGGTCACACTTTGCTTTTAAAAAGGAAACGTGCGAGGTCCAACACAACTTCCTATCAAAAATCAACCCCAAAAATTTCGCCTCGTCTGCAAACGGAAGTATCCCTGGCCCAAGATGGAGAGAGGGCGGAGGGAAATACTTCCGGCGCCAGAAGTTGATGCAGACGGATTTCTCGGCGGAGAAATTAAAGCCGTTGGCGTTACTCCAGGCGTAGAGACGGTCGATACAGCTCTGGAGACGGCGTTCGAGTAGACAGGTCCGCCGTGAACTGCAATAAATAGCGAAATCGTCAACAAAAAGGGACGATGAAATGCCAGGTGGAATACAATCAACAATGGAGTTGATAGCAATCGCAAAAAGTGTGACACTGAGTACAGAGCCCTGCGGTACTCCGTTCTCTTGAATAAAACGACGAGATAAAACCGAGCCCACACGTACACGAAAGACGCGGTCCGTCATGAACTCCCTAAGAAATATGGGAAGACGACCGCGGATATTCCATGCGTGAAGTGTACGTAAAATGCCGCCCCTCCAACAAGTGTCATAAGCTTTCTCCAGGTCAAAAAATACAGCCACGGTTTGACACTTTCTCAGAAATCCATTCATAATATGCGTCGACAAGGACACCAGATGGTCGACGGTAGAGCGATAGCGACGAAACCCGCACTGAGCGTTCGCTAGAAGTTTCTGAGACTCAAGCCACCATGTCAACCGCCCGTTGATCATGCGCTCCATCACCTTGCAAATGCAACTGGTGAGGGAGATAGGGCGGTAGCTGGAAGGTAGTTGGCGATCCTTCCCAGGCTTAAGTATAGGGACAATGGTGGCTTCGCGCCAAACGGAAGGAAAAATGCCGTCCTGCCAAATACGGTTATAGACCTGTAAGAGAAAGAGTTTACTGTCGGCTGAAAGGTTCTTTAACATCAGGACATGAATGCCGTCCGGCCCGGGAGCGGAGTGCCGAGAGCAATGAAGAGCGTGCTCCAGCTCCCTCATTGTGAATAGGTTGTTATAGCATTCATCATTAGCAGACCGAAAACTATATGATGCGGAATCCTGCCGGTCTTTAATAGAGCGAAAGCCGGCGGAATAATGGTCTGAACTGGAAACCGCCTCAAAGGCAGAACCCAGAGTGTTAGCGATGGCAGCCGGATCCACTATGGGGGCATTAGAAACCTGAAGGCCAGAAACAGTACAATGTGACACTTTACCTGAGAAGCGACGAAGTTTATCCCAAACAACGGATGAAGGCGTAAAACGATTAAAAGACTCGACAAAACGAGCCCAAGATGCCTTCTTGCTATCCTGAATAATGCGACGAGCCCTGGCGCGCGATTGTTTAAAAGTCACCAAATTATCAAGTGTAGGGTGGCGCCGAAACACCCTAAGTGCAGTCCTACGGGCACGAACGGCGTCCCGACAATCCTCGTTCCACCACGGAACAGGTGGCCGCCGAGGTTGGGAGGATGAGCGGGGTATTGCACGTTCGGCGGCTGAGAAAATAATAGACGTAAGGTGCTGCACTAGTTGATTAATGTCGGAGAAGGGCTGGTCGTCAAAATGCACGAGGCTGGAATACAAGCTCCAGTCGGCTTTTGCGAATATCCAGGTAGGTACTCTGGAATGCTGTACGTGGTGCGACAGAAGAGAAACGATGCAGGGGAAATGGTCGCTGGAATAGGTGTCAGCGACGACGTTCCACTGAAGACGACGTGCAAGCTGGATTGAGCATATGGCAAGGTCCAGGTGAGAGAATTTACCGGAAGAATCAGAAATAAAAGTAGGTGCACCTGTATTGAGGATGGAAAGATTGAACTGATAAAAAATGTCGGAAAGAAGAGTTCCCCTCGCACAAGCCCTTGGCGAACCCCATAGTGGGTGATGGGCATTAAAATCTCCCAACAGAGGAAATGGTGTTGGGAGAGCGGACAGGAGAGATCGAATGTCCGCGGGAGCGAGGGGAGACGATGGAGGTGTATACACAGAGCAAACAGAAAAGAAAAAACCGGGTAACTGCAGTCTAATGGCAACAGCTTGCAAGTCGGACGTAAGTGTGATAGGATGAAAATGAACGTCATTACGCACCAACAACATGACACCTCCATGAGCAGGAGCACCCTCCTCCGGTTCAAGATCGTAGCGAACCGGAGTGTACCCTCGGAGATCGAAAGGGTCGTGAGGGCGAAGCTTGGTCTCCTGCAAACACACGACCATAGGTGAATGGGAACGCAATAAAAGTTGCAGTTCCGCCCTATGCGATCGTACACCACGTACATTCCAGGTCAGGATAGCCATGAATAAAAGGGATAAACTGTCTATTTAGAAGGGCGGCTTAAAATTACCTTTTGTTTAACCTTTGGGCTCGGGCTTTTTGTATGGAGTTGGTCAGACTCCATAGCTTCCTCGGAGGGAGGGCCCACGCGCTCAGTGCCAGAAACCGATTCAAGCGCCGTGAATCGGTTCTGGGTGGCGATGGGTGAGGGGTGCCGCTGAGCGCGGCTTGTCCCAGGACCTTCCTGGGACAGCGACCTCCGAGGAGGAGAAGGTGAACTTTTGCTACCGCGCGCACGCGGAGGGTCTTTCAAGAAATCTTCCCTACGTAGTTTCTGCTTGGGCTTCTTTTCAGCGGCTTGCGACTTCATTGACTTTGGACCAGGTTTATAAGGCTTGGTAACAGTAGCTTTAATAGACGGCCGGATGGTAGTGGCGGTTAATCCAGTCAAGGTCCAGGTCTGAGTTTCGGCATCTACTCGTGGTACTGGCGAGGCAACAACAGAACTAAAGGTGCCAGATCGCAGGAGTGAAGGTTGGCGCGCATGGTAACGCCTCCGGGCTTCAGCGAAGGAGAGTTTTTCCTTTACCCGGATCTCCTGGATCGCCTTCTCGTCCAAGTACCGCGGACAGTCGGCAAACGAAGCAGAATGAGACCCTTTGCAATTAACGCAGACGGGGGCTGTTGAACAGGTACCTTCGTGTGAGGGCTGGCTACATGTTGCACAGATGTTAACGGCACTCTTACATGAGACTTGCGTATGCCCAAAACGTTGGCATTTAAAACAACGCAGAGGTCTAGGAATATAAGGCCTCACAGAAATCCGTTCGTACCCTGCGGAAATGCTCGTGGGCAGATCGACGCCATCAAATGTAATAAACAGGGTACGAGTGGGTACCAATACGCCGTCGCGTTTGGCCTGCACTCGATGGACCGCTGTCACCTTCTGGTCTGCAAGATATTCTACCAGGTCCTCGTCCGATATACCATCGAGGCTATGGGTGGTAATAACGCCTCGACAGGAATTCAATGTGCGGTGCTTCTCGACACGGATAGGATAGCCGTGGAGAAGCGTAGCGCGCAACAAGGTCTTACTTTGCAGATCGGATTTCGTTTGGGCTAATAAGGAACCATTCCGTAGACGAGTGCAGGACTGAACCGCACCAGCAATTGCATCAATGCCCTTTTGAATGATGAAAGGGTTCACCTTCTCAAAGCTTTGTCCTTCTTCGGTTCGTGAAATGACCAAGTAACAACCAGTTGTCGGTGGTGTCACTTCTGTTACATAGACTTTTCGGCGCTTGTTAGTAGTAATGGAGGAAGGGTGCTCCATAGCGAAATAAATCCTCCACCATTGCAACCGTCTCCGACCTCGGGCTCTGACTTCTCGGGCGTTACCCCGGCTTGGGTGAGTGGCCTATCTATACCAGACTCACCCCAGGGTCACACCTCCCAGAACATAGACAGAGGGACCCAATCGCCGTCAGAAGTCAGCAGCTCATGCAATGGCCCCCCCGCGGGACTGCAGTTGAACAGCGGATACGAACACATACCCTACATGACGACCCCGGGTGGTGGGGATGACGCCATTACCCACTCACCCAGCTGCGCACGCGGTGCGCGGGTATCCGTCAGGCTGTGTCCACGGAGGATTTAAATAAAAAGATAAAAGGAACTAAAACAGTGTGGGCGTTTCGCACGCAAGGTAGGCCGGCGGGGAAGAAAAAGAGATATGCGAATGTCATGGTGCGAAATGGCCGGAAAGTGATAAGGGAAGAAAGAAACGATGGTGAGGTGCGGTATGAATGGAATGCAAAGAACGCACGAGAGCCTACCTTGGGTCCACCGGTCACTTGAAGAACCCACCTCGACCGGATGGTGGTGAGGGGATGAATGTGGCGATGATTGGCTCGGGAACCCCCGGGTGCGCCAAAAACCCGTACTCACATAAGGTGAGCCCCTGAGGGATTAAAGGGCGGAGCAAAAGCAGTCGGAAAGGAGGCCTTAAAGGCGGGCGCTCACGTTCTGTCCGATGTGACTGCGGCGGGAGCAGCGCCAAAGCAAGCGCTCGAACGGAGGCTCAAGGAGTCCGGATACAATTTAAAGCGAAAAGCCGACGAAAAGCTCCATGCCATGCTCGGTTCCGGCGCCAGGCGCCTCAAGAGAATAAAACCGAGCAAATCCAATAAGAGCAAGCAGTCCAAGCTGAAACGCGGTAGGCGTAAGGTGCAAGACGTATTTTCGTAATGGCAGACGCGGCCGTCCACATGAGTTCCGAACTGGACCTCTTTACAGAGGTGCCGGTTCAGATGAGCATCGAGGAGTCACGGTTCCTATACCTAAACCCTCAAAACACTTTAATGAAAAATGCACCCATCACCTTACATTATTACGGAAATGCGGACGATTACCTAGACTTGACCTACGTCGTACTCGAACTCATGGTGCGCATTGTAGATGACAAAGGAGAGGCCTTAAACGCTGACGCTAACGCCACTCTGGTCAACAACGCCTTAAATTCCCTGTTTCAACAGATGGAGGTAACCCTCAATAACGTCATCGTCTCCATGCCGCAAGCCGGTTACCCCTATAGAACCTACCTCGAGACGCTTCTCAATTACTCCGAATATGCCATGAACACCAAACTAGAATCTACCCTCTGGAGAAAGGACACGGCAGGCATCATGGACACTTGTATCGCCAATGCGGGTTTTCAGTGGCGTCAGGGGTTTACCAAAGGGAGCAACGTCGTACAGCTCATCGGTCCTCTGTCCAACGCTCCTTTTAGACAGGAGAAGCTGCTTTTGAACAACGTTAGCATGACCGTCAAGCTCACTCCCGCCTCTCCCCAGTTTTATCTGTTTTCCGACGTAGATACCTTTAAAGGGTACGCCGACATCGTGTCTGCCACGCTGCGCTTAAAATCGGTGCGGCCCTCGCCGACCATAAAGCTCGCGCACCAGGCCGTGCTCGCAAAGGGCAACGCAAAGTACCATCTCAAAGACGTCAGCTTTCACGCTCTCAGCATCCCCAAGGAGTCCAGGGCAATGACGTTTAGCGACGTGTGCGTAGGGCAAGTTCCAAGGAGAGTGGTAGTAGCCATGGTCACCGACAAGGCCTATTCCGGCCATTTTAACTCAA
Source organism: Deroplatys truncata (assembly GCA_030765065.1). Lineage (NCBI taxonomy): Eukaryota > Metazoa > Arthropoda > Insecta > Mantodea > Mantidae > Deroplatys > Deroplatys truncata. The sequence goes on along the minus strand of CM060975.1, from coordinate 179,914,740 downwards.
ATCCGTAAGACTTTAAACATTTTAAAATGAACTTCTTTCAGCTCTACGTGAACGGGCAACCCGTTCCCTCCCAACCTCTGCAACCCGACTTTACAAAGGGAAACTATTTGCAATGCTTTCAAACCCTGCAGGACGGCCTAGGCATTCATTTCAAGGACGAGGGACACTCCATCTCCAGAGAAACCTACCCGCAAGGGTATACGATAATGGTTTTCGATCTCACTGCAGACATGAGCGCTAACGAGTCTCACATCTCGGGTCAGCGCCACGGAACCGTCTCTATAAGCATCGGTTTTGCCGATAAATTGACAGAACCGGTCATACTTCTGCTGCTAGCGGAAATACATCGCAGGGTCGAAATCGACGCCAACCGATCCATTTTGGTATCATGAACACCTTTCAAATTCAACGGTTTCTATCGACATGCCCCTCTACGCGCTCTCACTTTTTAGGCGTCTACCCCTGCGATAAACTACCCGTACTTCACGGCATTCGAACGCCTCCCTTGGCGCTAGTGGCTAACACCGACCCCAGCACCAAATCCGGGCAACACTGGGTTTGCATCTTTGTGGACAAGAACTCGCATGCAGAATATTTTGACAGTTACGGCATAGGACCGCTTTCGCCCCATTTTCTCCGGTGCTTAAATTCGGTCTGCGGGACGCGTTGGTCCACCAACGCCAGAAGGCTGCAAGGTTTCGACAGCACCACTTGCGGTCATTACGTCATCGCCTACCTCACCCACCGCTGCTCCGGCTTACCTAAGCATACATTCTTCTCAAAATTTCACGTCAGCAATCACGCGCATAATGATGTCGTCATTCGCAAAACGTTCAAAGACGCATGCCGCGCAAAGTGCTCTGACGCTCAGCAAACTTGTCAACCCTTGAAGGTGAGTACGTGTGTGTGTGTGTGTGTGTGTGTGTGTGTGTGTGTGTGTGTCACTATTCAGCACATCTAAGCTAATCCATCGTCTTGCACGTGCTTTCAGAAGACGCTCCTGCTCATATAAAAAGCAACGCCACGGTGCCGCTCGCCTCATTCAGAGTGTACCATGCAGCACGCGGATACAGTCATGCTGCCATGCAGCACGCCGACCAGGTAGGTCCGCACCTATGTATTAGCTTGCTTTTTTCTATCCCGTTTATCTCTCTATCCCTCACATTATTATTATTGTTTTGTGTGTTCCAGTATAACCGGATGTCAAACCCCGACCACCTCAAAACCCGGGGAAAAAAGGAAACTACCCATCTTCGACCTCCAACAGCATCCCGACAGCCCTGCTCCGCCAGCACAGTTCCAACACAGTGCAGTTGTGGGTCCTCTGGCGGATATCTACTTCCTCAACCCGCAACAAACTAAATTCGTCAGTGTGGGATTCTCCCCCCAGCCGCCGCACCATTTCGTCGTCACCATTGCCAAATGTGGACAGCACAACGCAGTCGTCATGAGTTCCTCGCAGTGGCACAAACTCGTCGAAGCCATCCCCATCATCCACAAACGCTTGAATGACCCACAGGGACGTCTACAGCAATTTCAGTTCAGCGACAGCGTCACCATCGTGTTTAAGTTTGTGTTCGGAAAGATAAAGCTCGTTTTCAAAGAACCGCAAGAATCATCCGTTACGCTCAACCAACAAGAATGGCACGTGTTGCATACCCTGCAGCGCATCATTACCGACATCATGTATCACAAAAAGAAGGAAGAGACGGACGTGCAAAATCAAATCATGGCATACCACAAGTACATGCTTCACAACCATGCCTCCAACGTTCCCTTACATAACATGAATTTCACGCAGTTCACCAAGTACATACGGTGCGCCAATTTTAGAACATTCCTCGAGGTTCGTCATTTCCTCAACACCCATTTCGCACTGCGCATCTCACAAAATAGTCCTTAGTGCGCATGTATTTCTACCAGCGTTCCAACCGCACCTCACCCAAACATCTCGCGCCCTTCGCTCCCGCATCATGGGTTACAGAAATTACCTGTCGGTGTACTACCATGACAGTAAGATGTTTAAAAACTACGAGGTGGACGGTCACCCCTATAAAAATACACCTTATGCACTTCGCTTCGTCGACAGCACCTACGACGGAAAATCCGTCTCCGCCAGAGTTCACAGCTGCGAAACCAAAATTCATTTTGTGCTATCTAACATGTGCTGCAACGATATCCAGTTCAAAGCAGATAAAGAAGACGTACAACATCAGTGGTTCCAATTTGTGCCGGCAAGAGGTTTATACATCGTTTTCTACGAACAGCAATACATTTCCACAGACAAAATGCAGCAAATGTTAAACGAAAACCCCATGTGCTACGGCACGTGCTTAGCGGCGCATTTGGGTCGCGAAGCATCCTATATCATACCCGATCACATTCACGGCGTTTGCATGTTCAGCACCGTTCAAAACAGAGTTCTCCTCCAAGTCGAAAACCGTTAAATCAACGGACACAGTGTTGTTCCTGCGGATGTTGTGCAATAATCGCTAAGCGCTTCCGGCGGATGTAGTGAACCTCCAACGAACCTTTCCCCACCAGTGCTTCCCCTGATGTGGTAATTCTCCAACCAACTTTTCCCCCACCAGTGCTTCCCCCTGATGTGGTCGTTTGCATGTTCAGCACCGTTCAAAACAGAGTTCTCCGCCAAGACGAAAACCGTTAAATCAACGGACACAGTGTTTTTCCTGCGAATGTTGTGCAATAATCGCTAAGCGCTTCCGGCGTATGTAGTCAACCTCCAACGAACGTTTCCCCCACCACTGCTTCCCCCTGATGTGGTGTTTCTCCAACGAACTTTTCCCCCACCAGTGCTTCCCCTGATGTGGTAAATCTCCAACGAACTTTTCCCCCACCAGTGATTTCCTGCTTCCGGCAGTTGGGTTATATTTATGCACGCGCATTCTTTTCCCCTTCATTCGGTGCTAGCCAGCCGTGGGGAATGCCAGGACCGTCGTGTAAAGACTTCCACTGCTCGTTTTGCTTTCACCAAACGTGCAGCTGCGAACTTAAGCACCGTCTCACCCGCCTGTGCACGCAGTGTCAACTCGGTTTCTACGAAGACCTCGATCATCTCAATAAGCAAATTCAACAATTCCTTCGAAGGTACTCCGCTAGAAACACCACATGAACTGCTTCATCGTGCTCTTTCGGTATCTCGATAACGGACGAAGAATCCACCTGCTACTGCCCAGGGAACGCCAAGTGCTGCTGCAGAACGGCATATACATCTTCGAACGTTATCCCCCAAGCGACGTCGACCTTGTGTGGAACCAACTTCCCACAGACGCACAGGTAGTTTGCGCACCTTATCGCAGGTGTAAACAACACTACAACCTTCCTCATCAAACCACTCATATAGACGGTCCTCCCCCGTTTATCAAAAACTGCCATCTGTGCCGTCATAATGTCACAGGACGTCCTTAAAGAGCTAGGAGAACTTTCCAGCAGCGCCCACACTCTCAGCGTATCTACGCTTCAACAGCACGTACCATATCGTGTCGTCGGCGTCAAAACAATCGACACCGTTCACGGTACAAAGCTCGTCGCCAAACTCGACAACGACACAGAAGTTTTCCTACCAACAAGATTTGCAAAAGCCTCTCCAGAACTCATCAACAAACTCAACTCTACCTCATTCTGCATCATATACGCAGGCGAGGAAAAACTACGCAGCGGTTTCAAACGTCACATCGTCACGTTCTCCCCATATAACCCTAAATAATGTCCGACGAAACCTATCCCGTCCCCGTGGGGAACAATCTTAACCTACAACTCATTCTCAACGCAGCTTCACCTATCCGTATCCTCTGCATCTCCAACTCCTATTTCCGCAACAGCAGAGTTGTCACCATCACACTCGACGTCCAAGGGGCTCACGCCGTCCACGTCAAATGCGTACCTACCAAAGTGCACCAGCATCAACAAGACGCACTATGCATCATATACCTCTGCAACAGCAACATTCCTGCTCTAACCAACAAAGTCACATCCACAGGATGCTTCTCAACCAGCCATTACAACGAATTTACCATCCCCATCTATATACCAACCTTCACCGAGTTCGTCAACGAAAGTTTCTCTCACCTGCTCGTCACCTGCATCACCAAATCTATCCACCAATTTACCGTCGATAGCAGCAGCAGCGATGACGAGGACTCAAAGTGCACCACGTACTTTAAAATCATTGTTGTGCGCGAAATCTGTGTGTCCTAGTGCCTCAACAAACTATGAATTTTAATGTGCTTTTTTTTCTCCTAATATTTCTTATATTGTCCATTTATTGTATTCATATGTTAATCTCCTGTAATCAAATAATCCATTATGTTATTCTCAAACTATGTATTCATATGTTAAGCAAATAATACATCATGTTAATCAAAACTATGTATACATATCTTTATCCAATGTACTGTATTAAAATTATAAATAAAGAAAACAGTCCCGGATGAGCCAATTGCAATAACGATAATCCTCCCGCTCAGGGCGCTTTTCAAACTTACCGCCGCCGCCGTCGCACGCAGCGACACTAGCGACACTAGCGCCCCTAGCGGCAGGATTATCGTTAAGCCAATTGGCTCATCCGGGACTTATACTACTTGCGCCTGCAAGTCTATCACGTGGATCAATGATAACGCGCCCCTCCTTCCGCTTACTTTTAAGGCCTCTGGCAACGCCTCTTGTAACCGTAGGGCAGGGGGTCGAAATCGTCTACCGCCACCCGTTTCGAGATAACCATTCGGAAGGTCTTCGTCGCAGGCTGTGTCACCACGTTCCACAGAGGTTTTCTAGCAATCTCGGTGCCCCGCCGCGTTACCGCGTTGGCATTATCGTGCAGAACCACCTCACGGATCACGTTAGCGTTCACCGAACGCAGATTACCAGAGTTGAGGGTAATGCGTTTGATTTTGCGGAGGGTAAACGACTTTCTCGTTTTGGGACAGCGCAGGCAACGCGGTGGTGTACGCCGCTGTCACGACATTGGACATGCTGCTTATCTTTGGGCTCTGTTCGCAGTATCGCCATACGACGTACATACGATCCTGCGTTACGGGCATGTAGGTTTGCACCTCGACGCACGGGTCGTTAAGCAGTTCGATGAGCCTACTACACTGCTCTACCACTTCGCACGTATGCAGATTGTCCCTCTGCCAGAATTTGCGCGAGAAAGTGTCCAGCATAAGCTTGGCGAACTCCTGCCTACGGGGATTGCGCGCAATGGCTGCCGGATTCAGGGTAACACCTTCGAGCTCGTAGAACCGCCTGACATAGTCCTCTTTGGTATTAGGCGTTTCACACTCCGTGGGTCACCCGCTTGCTTCTGTTTTTATCTTCAGACACTGGTTCACATAGTCCTGAAGCAATCCTTTCGTGCCGTTAGCGGGGTCGTGGAGAACCATATCATACTCCCACATCTCATAAATTGCCATCACCGTGTGCCCCTCCTCTACAGCAACCTTCAATACGTCGACCACCCAGGTTCGCGATAGCGCCCTGGAGTGATCGCACTCTTGCTGGTTCTCCGGTTCCGCACATGTTCGGCACAACGGTAACATAATCTTACCGTTCACGCGTGCAGGCAGCACGGGCTGATATAGGTGTTGCAGCGGCAGGACCTTGCACTTTGCTAGTCCTCCTCGCACGTCGGCCAGTCCGGGAAAGTGGTCCACGTGTATCTTCGGATGCCCACAGGATATGGTTTGGTCTTGTTAACAAACGGGTACAGACTGCAGATGTCGTAGTTGAACATTTTGGTGTTCCCTTTTGTCTCGTAATACGTTTTTGTGCAGTTTGTCCGGCCAGTGTAAAAGGCGTCTCTGGGATTCAGAGGCTCCGGCGTCGAATAATGCTTCGCTCCGTCGTTCGCCTTCACCATAGCGTTAACACATTTCGACCACGGTGAAACCTGCGTTGCGTACCTTTTTCGAGACCTGCGCGGTGCGCTCGTACCGAGAGGCCATAGTCTCGTTTCCCGAACAGTACACCACGGCGTGCCTATTTGGAAAACAGCTTGGACACCCGTGGTAAAAGAAAGCCGTGAAAAAAGTAAAGGTCTTGTCGTGTCTGTACCCGTCTACCTTGTGCGCAGCAATGCGCATCTCTCGCTCCTTCGCGGCATACATTATAGGTATCTTATGCTGCCGCTCTAGCCAAGAAAGCCATATGCATGCCGTGCGCGACTGTTTGTCCGCTAGGCGGTACCCGCCGCCGGGTATCATGGCTATTTTGTCTGTAGGCATAAACCGTTTTCTGTACATGTTCATACATGAAATGGGCAGTGGTCATGCATTCGCTAAACGGGTCAATGTCGTTCTCCTCGATAAACTCCTTTCTAAACTTTAGCACGCCCTGGCACAACAGTAGCACATCCATTCTGCAATAGGCATTTCCATGCATCTCATGGAAAACACGTAGTTGAAGGCTTTTGTTCGTCATGCCAATGCTCAAATGCTATTCCAGCTTCCTGTCACATGCCGTCCGGGCAGTAGTACCTCTAGTCAGGTATCGGCCCGATGTAATCCCTATTCTCGGCGATATTAAACAGGTACGGTAAATAACCCTTGATGTCGCGTAGCTGGAAGGTTTTTGTAAACCTCGCCAGGGGCATTGGCGGAAAGTTTAGCGAGTCCAGGATCGTTACATTATTATGCTTTATTCTAAATATTTTCGTTCCATTCATAATGAGCCCTGGGCTCCAATGCAATCTCTCAACCATATGTTTCAAAATAAATCGACCATCATACGCCTTTAGGTTATGGGCAATAACGGTCACGTCCCAACGGTCGTACCTAGCTTGGGTGATGTGGTCAAACAGCTGTTTGACCGGATCCTGCGCAAAGATCCACTCCTCCCCGCATTGTGTGCAGGTCTTCATATGCGTGTCATCGTCTACACAGAGCGTACACGCTTGGTACAACACGCACAGGTTGGGTACGTGTTCAAACACGTCTGTCCTTCCTTCAAACCTTGTATTCTGCGTGCATTCAAAATCGATAAAAATGAAAAGAAACTTGTTGTTTAAATTTCTCGACTGGTACGTTTGTATGTAGCACAGGTGGTTAGCACCAGCATGCACCTTGCAATTGGTGTAGAATATTTCCTCACACGTGTGAGATGTTCTTCTATTTTTGGCATTGTACATTTTGTTGCACGTTACGCAGACCTTCTCGATCTCACACACTGTACGACCCTTCGAATAGAACCCACAGGGTGTTAAATGGTTCAAAAACACTGTTGTCCGATAAAGTCCCTATGACACGTATTGCGTATATGGCCGACGGCATTGCATGTGGCACTTTGTACAAAGTTGGTCACATCTGTGAAACTCCCTAGGGTTTGCAAACGACCAATTACAGTTGCGACAATAAAATCTGCTCTTGAATGCCATGTTTATGTTCACTATGAGGTTGTAGTGACCATCATGCAATATAACATCTATGTGTTTCTCACTTTGGTTCCTCGACTTAAACAACACGTTTTTCCTGGTATGATCGCCAAACACGGTTATGTTGTATGTCGGTAGCCCTTCGTCGTAACGTTGCACATCACCTATTGCTCCCCCTATCCCTCTGTGCACCCCATGACACTTACCTTTTGTAAGAACTCGGACCTGGTCATTGTCCCATAGTTTACGTCGTTGTCCGCCTTGGCCTTCCCCACCGCTATGGCTCTAGGCAAACACAGATCGTCTCTATGTTTACTTCCTCTACTACGTATAGTAAGTAGGGGAATTACTGTATTCCACCCAAAAATTCGATACCGAGATTTCACAGGAAATATATGTTTTAAGACCCCCTGAATCCAAAAAAAGCATTTATGGAAACATGTCCGTGTGTGTGTGTCTGTGAACAGCATAACTCAGAAACGAACAGTCGGATAAACACCAAACTTGGTATTTAGGTTCAGTATCTTTCAGAAAATCCCCCACACCAGATTACCCTTTACATGGCTCATTTCTCGAAAATTTTAATTTTCTCAAAAATGGCTCTAACGATTTTGATTAAAATATCATATGTTTAAGATATTTTCATGACAAATGAAATGTATATCTCGAATTTTCTGGGAATGTCTCCAAAAGTATTCTTCATTGTGAACGACTTTTGCATAACTGGTAAACCATAAGAGAAAGACAAAATTTTAATACACAAAAAATGTATATGGCGTTAAAATACACAATTTATGTCATATACATTTTTTTGTAGAGTGCACCACTTTCGAGATATTGATTGTTGTTCGCTTAAATTTTTCATTAATTTTTCTCAAATGGGAATTCGTTATTAATTTTTTTATGTCCTGGACATACGAAGAGAATGGAATGCGCCACATAGCAACCAGCTCTTAAAAGATTTGGCTATCGCTTAAAGCCAACCATATTCCTCTTGCACCTACAAGAAAATTAGCAATAAGATTAACATCTCGATTAACATGAATCAGCGATTAACATGAGAATAAGCGTTTGTAAAAATAGTTTGTACAAGAGTAGAGAAAGTCATGTGAGTGTAACACATCAGATTTTTAATTTCTACGATGCCCTTGTTTATACGACACGCCTCGCATGGTCTATAGCAGTTGCCAGAAACCTCCTTCGTCCATACACAATTCAGCGTTAGCGGATCTCCCATTATAAATTTCTTGTTGCTTTGCATAACCTTTTCTATGCTTTGAAAAAATACAGTGGAATTAACCTGATCAAATTTCCGCACACTCATGCTAAGTGGTGCTAACGCATTTCGCGAATAGTGTATGCTTCATTTTCTAACAATTCTGATTTCACGTTTTGTAATACGGTATTAATCGGATCGAAACCATTGTTGCGGGTCTGCATCTTCTGATATGGGCTGAACAGCTATTTCGGTTTTGGAAAACTCAGAGTAAAGCTTTGAAAGGGTTCCCTGCCTGCGGGCTATGACTTCCAACTTCGGCCCCTGCCCTACACTTACCTCGTGTTCGTTCTGCTGTCCGCTAGTGCCTGGTTGTGCTGGCTCCTAGAATTTCTCAATACAATCTCTAACACTGTTGCCTAATAGTAGTTGAGTAACGCGGCTATCTGCACATCTATGTACTTGAGTTTCAAGCCGTGGTATTAAAAGACGGAGTTAGTACCCGCGTATACGAGTAACGTGTGGGATTACGTGACGTTTGGATTCTGAGGTAGAGAATTCTGAAGTCCGTCCCTCCTCTGCGGTATTCCCTGGAGCACGTTATTTCTCCTCGTGAAGTTGTTGATACACTTTATTGTTATGTTGTGGAATTAAATGAATAATGAAGATAATTAAAAGCCGAAAAAATGTGAAATTTCGATCTGTGTGTGTTCGCGCGTTTGCTAAACCAGAATGTATGCCTTTGAAAAAAAATTTGCAAAAAGAACCCCGTTCAGAGGCAAAGAAGTGTATATATATATATATGAGAAAAAAAGACGTATGTTCCAAATAATATTCGCGTTATGTGTACGGTAATTACCGCGTTTGCTAAAAAAGAGGCTAATATAATATTCGAGTTAGGTGTACGTAATGACTGTTAGGTGCATGAGTATGTTACAGAAGACTGTGAATGTGAGAAAGAGCCACGTGCGTAACGGTATAAACTAGGTCAGTGCAAGAACGAACATGTTCAATCCCCACCACCGCCCTATCCATTAAATGTGAAACGAGAATGGATCGGCGTTCACAGTCGACTGTGAGCCAGCACGATGAGTAGTGAAAATATCAGAATCGCGATCGATAGTGACAATTGTTGCTGGGTGAACCTCGAGGAGTACGAGCAAATGAAGCAGCACTGTCGCGATAAGCATGAGGAAATATGTGATGCCGATACGCATACCATCATCTGTAAGGAACCATCACAGCATCAACAAATGTCATTCTTCCGTTGTGGAGAGTGCTGCGACGTGTATCTCAAAGCAGAGGGGTAAGTAAGTAAAGAACATGTGATAGAATAGATGTAGTAGGGGGAGAAAAAAGATAGCTAGCAAAAAACTGTGCCTTTTTTACAGATCGCCCGAAGGAGAAGATGTGCCACCGCATCGCGACGTGGATCGGTCGGTGTCGACATCCGAACCCGTGGAGGAGAAAGAAGAAGAAAGGAAAGCAGAATCATTGTGAATAAAAATAAAGAGTTTTTTTTATTAATGACTCGTGTGTTAAAACAGAGATGTTGTGTATATGTCTACAGGTCCGAAAAAAAACCTGACAAGAAGAGGAACAAGGCAAAGGTCGTAAACAAGAAGAAGATGTTGGAAGCCTCTGGAGAGAACGTTATAGTGCTCATCTTTGACCCCATTCCAGAAAAGTCAGAGGAAGATGAATCCAAATAGCGTGTTTATGCTCGACGACATCTCCATCAGCTCCAAGCATCCTCTGAATATAGGACTGCATTACGAACTCGCATCCCTCTTCATCAAAGCAGTTGACGAAACTTTTGTATACATAACAAAAGAGGACTGGCAGATAATAGTTCGAAATATAGCTGTGATTGAAACCTATGTGAAAGACGGTAAGCTTCCTCGTTTATCGTACAGTGAGAATATAATCTATGCATATAACATAACAGTGCATATGAATAAAGTTAATGAAATAGCATTTGTGAATACGTGTCTAAACGAAAATGTCATAAACTTGGACATTGTTGCAATAGCAGGACTGAAGAGTCTAATTCCATACATTGAAATGTATTTATTTCAATTGCATGACGTTCATAAATCAATGTGTTCATACGATGTTAGAGGTAGGAGTGTCAGAAAAAAGTTAAAGGAGATGTATGCTAAAATCAATAAAAAATATAAAAATTTGATTCTTTATTGATATAAACAAAATGCATTTTCATTTCTTATATGATAGATTGAACAACATGAGTTAGGGGTTTATAAGTGAATAATTTATCATGAATAATCAAACAAAACAAAGATGCTTGTGCAGGAAAATTCGCCGATACTTGAACTTCCAATCTGATGTTAACGGCTCCAGTCACGGTCTCCTCCGGTTGATGAGAACAGTCTATGACGAATAGTGGTGCATATTTCAGAAAATCGCCTCTCTTCAAAAGAGGGTAATTTTCTTTGCCATAATAAGAGTATTTAAATTTAGAATACTGATCATACAGAGAGGCAAACTTTGAATTTACAAAATCCAAATTCATGTCATGATACGGATAACATTCGCTGTTGAGATAAAGCTTCAGATTGGTGATATTGCAGTGATCAAAGATAGAGCTATCTTTAGCAAGGTAGTTCAGTCGGTCGGTCTGTGCACCCACTATGACAAAAAGCAGGTTTCTCAAGCTTCGATGTCGTTACAACGTTCCACGTGAACGCTTTAGTCTGCGGTACTGCAGGTTGAGTGTGAAGGTCCAGGGTTCGAAAAGCAACGTGCAGTGGGCGATCTGACTGGACGAGTTTAAGTTTCTCCACCCTCTCGGCATCGGAGAGTCCGGGCATCCTCCATGCGATGCGGTTTAGTTTAATAATAGTCACATCGTTGCCCATCACACAATTATTAGAATGTTTAGATCTAATGAGAACGAGTTCAAACTTGCTATTAAGTATCAGCTCCTTGTGATCGTCTGCGAAACCCAGAAGCATCGAAAGAGGAACGATAGCGTTGAATACACCATTCGATGCGTTCACGATGTCTACAGCTTCTCCGGGATACGTGCAGCCGGCGTTCTGCAGGCGATTGGAGTCCAAAGTGTTGAGAGCCGCATAGTTGCGCATAGTCGTAGAAATTCCGGGATTTCTCGTTCTATCTATGGTAGTACCATTCATATCTAAGCGAACTTCATCGAACAGAAACGCCATGGCATTGTTGGTCAGTGTTGCAGATGAAGCTTCGCCAGTAGGTTTTGTCACAGATCCCTCTATGTAGAGGTAACTTCTGCTAGGAAGCGTGTACAAATCCTCGGCTTGGCATTGTATCCTAATTTCATCATTCACATCTAGAGCAGACGTATTGTAAGGTAGGAAGACATGTTCCTCCTCTTTACTAATCGTATCGTCAAACGTCGGAACTCCGGTCACATCTAAAACATCCAATACAGAACCTTGAATCCCAGACGCTCGAGGAACTCTCGGTTGGATGGTGTTAGCAGTTTGCGTGTCGAAGACTGAGTAGGTATGAATCTCGAGAGAAGCTTTTTATTATAGTAATGCCTTTTAAAATTTATTCCCATTCTGTCTTATGTGCAGTCTCACTGTTATAGTTTCGTATCTGAAATCGAGCGTATCCCCGTTCTGGTCTACCACGCGAATGCTGAGATAATCAATGAGATTCGTGTCGATGATGGGTAGATATATAGGACTGGGCGGTTCCTGCGAGATGTGGTAGCCCGGAGGAACCGACGGGAAAACTGGTAGAGAGAATGCCCGCTTTTACCGTTGATGAAGGATCCAGTGGCAAGACTGCACTCGACGCGTATGATGCTGACCTTAAAGATGTTCACCAGTTCGTCAGACTCGGTCAGTACACCCGGCTCCACCGTGCGCTTGCCGGTGAAACCGAGAAGAGAGCCCACCGATCTCTCTCGAGCGAAATCGATAACGTAGGGGCACCGAACCTCAGCCTTCATAGTGTTATTATTGGGACGGAGAAAAAAGTCATCGCCGGCTTTGAGTCTATCCTTGAGGAAGGTGTTTATATCTTCTATTTCATAAGTTCCAGGTGGAATTTCGACGGTTTCAAGTTTTCCATCCCGCACGTAATGGAAAATGTTATTGCTAGGATCAACATTTTGTATCGAGTAAAATGTCTCGAAATTCAGTAGAGCAATCTCGTAAACTCCATCTGGATCCAGATAGAGTGGCGGATTCAAATGGGTAGAGAAACTAGAATCAGATCCGCTCACAGTGATAGCGTAACTCATTTTGACCATTCGAACATCCTGTCGAAAGTGTTTTATAACAGAAACTGCAAGCACAGATGACCACAAATGACAGAATCGAAATTCTGATACCTATGTCTGTTATACATGATGTTAACACCGTCGAGATAGGATTCTATCTCTCTTGGAGGTTTCAGATTGCCGAAACTGTCAAAATAAAAGGCTAAATCTCCATCCTTGCGTACAGCAACCCAATGGGTACCGGGATTCTGCGAGTTGTCCAAATTGACGACGATCCTCTCTGCACGTCTAGGTCTTAGAGGCAGTTTATCTAGCATGCATACGCCTCTAAAATTAGGAATGCGTAGACGTTCAGCATAAGTTTCAATCTCCGCACCGCTTAAGGCTTTTTCCGGGATAAGTACAGACCTCGCCCCGAGTTTATTGGACGTAGATACAAGCCCCTTCCCTTCCTGCGTCGTCCACTTCCCTTCTTAAGACCTTTGCCCTTGCCCGTGGCTAATGCTCCCATGTGCTGATTGTGACGAACCAGCTCGTTCAGTTGCTTCTCCGCAGCACGTTTCTTATTCACCGAGGTAGCGATCTGTGCGGCTCCCCCTGCCAAGCTACCTGCAGCACCCAATGCTGCCAAAAGTGGTAGCAAAGGTAAGATCCCACCTCTAGCGGGTGGCGGTAGTATTCTCTTCCGACGTTTGCGCAATCCAGCACCCATGGCCAGCTTTCCCTTCATGATTGCGGTCACAAGTCTAGCGGCAAGCTTCTCGCCAAAAGTAGCGTCGGCAGACTGCACCCGATTCCAGGCTTTTTCCACAAGAACCTTATCAGCCAAATGCTTCGGAACAGTATCCTGATGTGTGGCGTAGGCGATATCGTGTTCTCGACACGCAGCGTCCAATTCGCTGGACGGAATTATAGGAGGATCCCCTCGCTGCAATCGCTTATGTAGCTTAGTTCCGGGACCGCAGTACCTGTAGCCCGGCAAATGAGCCTCAAACGGTAGAGAATTAATCAAAGAATTAAGTACTCCGGAACCCTTCCGAGCGCCTCCAGAGCTCATAATACACTATGAAAATAAAAAGCGAAAGATATAACTTATAATCTTAGTCGCACGATGGAAGTAGTGAAGCAAAAGTGCTCGTTACCCATACAAGTTTTAGACTTCGACAATGACATTCGCGAGCGAAGGCACGGCTCTCTCTTCCCGAGCAACGTCAGAGCGCTCATTCTGGGTAGCTCGAATGCGGGGAAGACGAATATCTTACTCAACCTGCTAATCCACGAGAACGGGCTAAGGTTCGAGAATCTTTACATTTACTCGAAATCACTGCATCAACCGAAATATCAGTACCTGCTCAAAGTGCTGAAAACCATACCCGATATTGGAGTGTACACGTTCGAGGACGGTGAAAAAGTACTGGAAACCTCAGAAGCCAGAGAAAATTCCATATTCGTATTCGATGAAGTCATCAACGAGAAACAGGGTAAAATAGCTTCGTATTACAGCATGGGCAGACACCGTAACGTCGATGCTGTATATCTAGCACAATCTTATGCGAAGGTACCCAAACATCTAATTAGAGACAATGCAAATATGATCGTGCTATTCCGACAAGATAATCTCAACTTAAAGCACATATACGACGATTACGTAAATACTGACATGTCTTTTACGGAATTCAGGGAGTTGTGTAAGCAAGTATGGGAGAGTAATGGCAGATCGAACTCGAGACCCTTTGTTGTCATGGTACCTGAATTTCCGCTGAATGAAGGACGATACAGAAACGGTTTCGATGTATTTATCAGAGTGAATAAATGGAGAGTATCGCTCATTACAGCTATGAGTATCGACAGATTCGGATCGCGCAGGATCATCCCATCCGGGGGTGTGCCTAACCGTTATATTATAAATCGAGATGACACGGGAAACTATCAATTCAAGAAAAAGCGATTATGCAACATTCAGGATCCTGAAGAAGAATATGATGCAACGACTAAACACTATGTGGATACGCTTACGACTATCGTCGAGCATCGAATGCAGACGTTCACCGAAAAGACTTCATATCAGCGTATGGGCGAATTTGAAGCTATGCTTAGGCAGCACGTGCAAACATCGCTCGAAGGTCAACATCAGAGCCTAATGGAATACCTGAGTAAATATGCTTTCAAACGCAATGCAGAAAATAATGTCATTCTGGATACGATAAGAATAAAGGTACTATTGCCTCCAGTTCACGATCATGATGTTCCGAATAAAAAATATATTTTGGATTACATAAATGCACACACACCGCTTCCCGATTCGAACGGTAACGTTACCTTTCGAAAGAAACGGATAAGGGAGATAGCCGATCCCGTGGACGATAACGATGCCGCAAATAAAAAATATGTTAGACATTTAGTTGTAAAGAAAAATGCCGAAAAACAGACAGTTTTAAACCGAACTCTAGCTTCTATGCCTCAAGAAATTATTGCAGCAGTACAAAAAATCTTGATACCGTGGTAGCCTCAATTATGAATAATATTGCTAATCTTAATTCTCGAGTGAATGTAATAAATACTATTTTAGGGAAAATGAGTGGACAGCTCATCATTACATTGCAAATGAAACCGTACAGAGGTAACTCACAGAGATACATGCTAACTTCGCGACTCGAATACTACAGGTCCCCGGTTAGCGGAGAGGTGTTTGGCTGCAATATGATTTCATCATCGCATCCCAATACGAGAACGGATGCAATATTTGCAATGAACGATAAGCGAGCTGAAAGTTATCCTGCACCCGTCATGACAGGCGATAAGTTGACCTTCACAGCTCCAGTTAATCGTGCTAAAGATGGACATATTCTAGGTATCGAATTAAAAATCTCCTATATATTGATGGCAGCAGCTTAAATCTGCATTCATTTGATGTAGAAGGCATCAGACTCAAGCAGTCCATCGCTCGACATAGTAAAGCAATAAGGGAAAAGTTACGTTCCCTGAGGGGTCTCAGGTTCCAAACTCAACGTGTGATGTCCGAGGTTCTTCAGCCCGTCACCGTTCCTCTGAGGGATATACTAAAGAATCAAGAAAAAAGCAAAACCCCTCTCTCTCACCCCGAAGAAGAAGCCGATACCCTCGTGAATTAACGTAAGAAGGTTCGAACAGCTAGCGGCAGCGATCTGGACGTTATCTTTGGAGTCCGGTATGAAGACGGGGATTATAAGATAGGAAGTACATTAATTACATTTGCAGATAACAGTGTTCAGATGGGAGATAAGACTTATGTGGCTAGCCCCGGGCTGTACGAATTATTATTCAAGCGAGTACCTCAGACCTCATCGTATACGGAAGACGATCTGGATATTTATTCTCAGATTTTGAAACAAACTCTAGTTCACAGACAGGGCTACAGCAGGAGCGGTCGTCTGAGATCGAACAAGGGGTATAAATATAAGAATATCATACGCAGGCTAATCGACACTACGACCGGTTCCGGTCTCGAATGGAAGCAGCACGTTCCGGGTAGGAAGTTGGACTACGTATACTGGTCCGATCCTAATAGTCTGATTAGCAGACTCAGATTGCTCATTGCATCGAGGGAGGCTGGCAATTTGAATCATACAACGGAAATTCAAGAGATCATCACACAATTGAAAAACTCGAAAATAATAGCATGATTAGACGAAACATCGTTAGTGAATTACATTCCCCGGCCAGAAGGAAATTTCTACGTAGGAAAATAATTAGTAAAGGTTTTAATGACTTATTACAAATAGACCTTATTGAAATGATACCATACGCAAAAAACAGAAACTATTAGTACATTCTTATTGCTGTTAACTTTTACTCAAATATGGTTTACGCAAGACCTGTGAAGGACAAGACCGGAGTGAATGCTACAAAAGCAATGCGAGAGATACTGGAGGATCTGGATACAACACCTAAGAATATTAAATCCGATAACGGCAAGGAATTTTACAACAAGAATTTCAAGCAATTAATGACCAGGTATGGAATTAATCACTATAGTACATTCAGTGTCATTAAGGCTGCTGCTGTCGAGCGTTTAATAAGAACGCTTAAAACTATAATGCATAAGGAATTTTTGACTAAAGGTTCATATAAATGGCTGGATCTCTTGCCAAGAATCATTAACATCTACAATAATACTTACCATTCGACGATTCAGATGAAGCCTCGCGACGTCAGGAACAACGATCTCCTCCTCACGGTGTATCGTCAGGATGTTATGAGGTACGAAAAGAGGAATGCCAGGAGGTTCAATGTTGGAGAAAATGTGAGGATCTCTAGGCATAAGGGTCTACTTGAAAAAGGTTACACACCTAATTGGAGCACTGAAATCTTTCGCATTGTCAGGGTAAGAAGCACAGTCCCACCCACCTATCATCTGGAAGATGGTGAGGGGAAGGTAATACAAGGTAGATTCTATGGTCATGAATTATTAAGAACTAGTTACGCTAACACATATCTCGTAGAAAAAGTACTACGTCGACGTGGGAATAGGTTACTCGTCAAGTGACTAGGCTTTCCAAAAAGTGAATGGATTGAAAGGAATGCTGTAGTGTAGAAGATGCAAAAAAACTAAGACATTTTTTTAACAACCTGTAAAAAATGTTTTTAGGATTCAGGATGTGTGTTGTATAGTTTTATTTCTTAAGAAATAAAGCAACAGAATCCAAAAGTAATTGAGTTTGTATTTATTATTAAAAAATATCCCTACTTATTCCCCATCACCCCCAAAAAGTATAAACATGTAAAAATGAGTACTTATTCAGGTGGACATGTGTTTGAATTTATAAAACAAGATTTGTGAACTTCAAAGTATAAAAAAGAAATCTCTCTAAAATAAGTACTTATTGAGGAGGACTTGTGAACTGGAAAAATAAAGTATGGTTTATATATCATACATCATAAAAAACTTTAAGTATAAGAAATGCACAACAATCTCTCACATTAAGCAGAATTACATTAAATGGGGAGGACATGTGATTGCATTCATAAACAACACTTGTGAACTCAAAAAAGTATGCTTTACATAACATATAGCATAAACTTTAGAGAAAATATCAAACAAGATTTGAGAAGTTCACAGTATAAAAAATTCAATTACAAAGAAATCTCTCTCTCTCTCTAAAATGAGTACGGGACATGTGAACTCGAAAAAAGTATGGTTTACATATCATACACCATAAACTTTAAAGTATAACAATCCCTCTCTCATTAAGCAGAATTACATGAAATGGCATACTTTCAATAAGGTAAAAAACACAGTCTCTCTCTCTCTCATTAAGCATAATTACATTACAATGTCAGCTGTGCTCAGAGGTAGCAGGATCTCTTGGAATAGAAAAATGTCCCAAGGCCATAGTTTTATGCGAGTTTTCAATCATATAACGTTTGCTATCAAGCCCTCTCAATGCAATTTTGTTCATTTCTATTGTGTGAACGTTATGCTTACGACTTTGGAAAGTTGTTTGTCTGGCATAATGTGCTACATTCATGTCATTGAGACAAGATAGGTAATCATCAAACGTTATTGAACGCATTGCAGCCTTTGAAACGCCTTTTGACTTCTTAACGATCTGACCATCAAAACGATATTAGTACAGCTTAGATCTTAGCCCAGCGTATTCTGTCATTAATTTACCCGATAATTCGTCTTTAAATAAGCCCATTACTTTCCTGTTTACCAGAGGTATGGAATATATGTTATCGGGTGGGTAATTGGTTGTATCAAAATGCTGAATGTTGGTTTTGATAAAATCATAAACATCTGTACTAGTTTCAAACAAAAATGAATCGGTATCCATGTAATTTAAAGACAAATCATTTAGGTTCTTTTTCAGAATGTTATAATAAAAGTGGTACATCACATATTTAGAAATGTCAAGTATTGCCTGTCCTATGTATATGGGCTTACACATGTGAATTTCTTCCTTTGTCAGTTCAATACCCACAAGGTTCTCGTCAAATATAATGTAACGCACAAACGTTTGACGCGATATCAGCTTTTTCGCTTGTTTCCAACTGGTAACGAGACTAAAATCGTTATACTTACGTACATTTTCCATAAATTTTCCATAAACACAATTATTCATTTTTTCCATAGATTCTGACCGAATTTAGATTTCTCCTCAGCACGTTTTGCAGCGTTCAAGTCAATGTATGATTTTAACCAGAAGGATTGTTTGTAAGCCACTGCTCTATGTATGTATTTCAACTTAATTCCTAATTCTACACATTGCTGTAGATTACGATAATGCAAGACATACTTAGACTTATCAGATAGTGTTGCAAGGAGCTTATTGCATTTATCCTTTGGAGGTATTTCGCTCTTTTGACAAAGTGGAAGATCGTTGTGTTCGTCGTGAATGGCTTTAGGATATTCGAGATCGACTTCGAGCACATAACCGTTTCCGAATCTGGCGGTACGGTTAAGAATTCTATTGCATTAATTGCATCTCTATTTAACCATCTGAGTTCGCCACACGGAGTTGCATGTCTTGCCATCGCAAATCCATATAAGTTTGTACAATCGAAAAGTGCTATGTATTTAGCTGGTAGAGATTCGTTGTATTCATTCATGTACTTGTTATTGGCTTTGCAGTATCGCTGTGACACTGTGCAAAGCCCACCCCTGATTCCTGATCGAAAAACTCTAGCATTTCTTTGTCTGTGATTAGCGATAATTTTGTTTTAGTCGTCTTTAACATCGCCTGATAGGCCAACCCGGGAGCAGTGTAGAAGTGGCACGGATCTAGTTTATATAAATTTAGGCATAAGTTTCTGAAAGTTTCAAAAATGTCAGTCAATAACTATGTCTCAGTCTTAAGATATAGATCGCGGTATTCGCCTAAGTTTCTGATATTTAACTCTCGCCATACTGTTTGAGCATGCAAGTAAGCTTCCGTTGTTATATCATCAAATTGTGGTATATCTGGTAATGCGGTCTCTTTCAATTTCTCTACGCAATCCAGATATGTGTATGGAAATACGCCTTTGCGTCTCATTAGCTGCCGATGTGCAGGATTTTCGTATGCTCTGTTTGTATTTTTAAAGTCCTCGGGGTTTAGTATATCAGCTAAATTGCTCAATTTATCATCGAGGAATCTATAACTATCAAGAAATCTGCAATATATACTTTTTCGATTGGACGTATATCTCTTACTGAATGATAGATAGTTTTCAGATGTTTGTGAAATACATGATATGGTTTCTCGATCGTAAGCGAGATGTTTCACGAGAAAATGTGAATCGTAGTTTGACAGACAATGAAAAAAATCGGTATGTAATTTGGTAACTTTCTATTCAGATTACACGAATTGTGGGCCGGTCCTATGAATCTACCGGTCAAATGGCAATGGTCTAATATTTTGCCAAATTCGGACTCAAATTTATCTTCACACAGATGACAGAAATCAGTATTTCTGAATTTTATTTTATCTACATCGGTCATATTTAAGTCTTTGTTTCTCGAGTAAATATCGATTACATCGTCTGCAATTACAGTTAATTCGCTGAAAAAATCTTGAATCGCATTAGGACCTCTAAAGATTTTGAATTTCGATAAGGAATCGTCATAATTGCATACAAGGTTTAAAGCTATTGATACTGCTTTATGCCTTTGTAGCGATCTCGTCCAACTGCTATCTGCGGAGGGCTGACATGAATGCACTTTTTTAAGTATTGATTCGATATCTGCATATATGACAAATGGCACCGGAGAGCACTTCGAGTATGAATTGAATCGAATGGTGTCATTTACGCCTTATTTCAGACATACTAACAACTTGCGATTTCATGCATCTCCTTTTATGTTTAGCTAGGTTGCTTTCATTCGAGAAGTATTTCATGCATGCCTCACATATACAGGTTGCTTTCATTCGAGAAGTATTTCATGCATGCCTCACATATACACATCCTACACTTCCGTTTCGTTAATTGTGAGGACAACAGGCGAGATAGGTCATTTATTAAGCAATAGTGTGATCTAGCTTCATTGGCAATTCTTAAGAGGTTCACATGATGCTCTTTACGTTCCGAGGTTTGATATAATGGAATAATTGAAAATTCGTCTATACCATATACCGTGATAGATATATTATCATTCTGCTTTTCAATTTTTTGTATGTCATCTAAAGATACTGGAAACTTTATTCCTGCGAAATTAAATGCTTTAAACATATTGTACTTGGAGTACGAACTCACTCTATAGCTGTTACGCTTTACCGGAAATTTGGATGCCAGTAGGCAATATCCGAAACATTTGTTATCAGTATTCCTAATATTGGTCACTGTTCTCTTGTGTTTTATGAAATAAGGCACTTTTATGTTACAACCTGCATTTAACGGATCGTAGTGACAGAAATTTAGAATTAAGGAACATATTTAGTATAGTGATTTCGAACTGCTTTTCGATTCGAATGTATCAATGTTGAATAATATGGGATGTTTAAGCTTATTCTCATACCACTCGCTAATGTTTGTACCTTGTAAGATAGCATCCATTTTACTATTGAAATTAAATGTCTCGATCTTTTCATTTTCGGGTGTTTGGATGACATATTTGCATACTAATGTAGCACATAACTTTATTCCTGACAAATGACGAGCGAGATTGTTCCGAATTTCACTGCTAACGAGCGGTTGACATTCATCTAGAAATGTTTCAGGATCTATCATCCCCAGCGAGTTTTCTATTTGACTCGTATAGATCCGATTTTTAAATGCCGATTCAATAGTCATGCATGCAAGATCCTTCTGCCTCTGTTCACTCACCGATTCTGTTCTTGGTTTCTTTGATGGAGACGCGCTATCATCTTTCGAGGCGCTCGGCGTCGTCCTCTTTTTCGAAGCTCCGGTCTTATTTGAGATCACGTGCACGTGTTCCTCTGAAATTGAAATAAATGAGGTGTCATTAGTAATACATATTTGATATGTTTTAAGCTGAAAAAAATGCTCAGGTAAAGTTTTTTTAAAAAACTTAAATCGAATTTTCTTTTTTCGTGATATTAATTTGTTACTTTTTTGAAGCATGCATGAAAGCTGAAAAATCTATAACAAATAGTTCATTTTTATTTACAGTAATGTTTGATGTCATATATATCAAAGTATCTTTAAGCTGGAAAATATGTTGATTTTATTTCAAGTAAAGTTTTTTAAAAAAACTGAAATCGAATTTTGTTTTTTCGTGATATTAATTTGTTACTTTCTTGAAGCATGCATGAAAGCTGAAAAAATATATAGTTCACTTTATTAAGGCTGAAAACAAAATTGTCATTTTATTTCAAAGTAAAGTTTAAAACCTGAAATCTAATTTTCTTTAAAGCTGAAAAGAAAAATATCCCTTTTTTAAGCGTACATGAAAACTGAAATACACTTATATAACAAAAATGCTTCATTATTAATGTTTGATGCTACTGACATTAAAGTTATATATTAAAAAGAGGAAATAGAATTTTACTTATACCTGAAAAAGAAATATTGTCAAGTTATATTTTTGTTGAATGTTTAAGCTGAAAAAATTTATTATCTTATCCGATTACTTTATTATTTTCAAAAAGTAATGTTTTGTTTTAACACTTACATGCAAACAATAAGAAAAACAATAACTCACATTTTCTTGTCATGGAGTCTAATTTTCTGTGGATTTCTTGTTTTACTGCAGTGTCTGAAAAAATGATAAAACAAAAGTGCTGTGAATAAAACTACAAAGCTTTATATATTACAGAAAGAATGGTCCATTTTAACACTTTAGAAAGCCGTTTTTAGATAGAACCACATGTAAACGTTTTACTCACTTTTTTCAGATGCATCTCCTCCGCTTGAGGGTTCTCCTGCATGTTTGAACTCGTCTGAAAATTATACAATTCATTATTGAAACGATCTGAGAAGTGAAAATAGTATGTCATAAATAACGTATATATGTTCATTTTATCGACTGGCTATAATCTGAAATTTCGAGATATTCATTTTTTACATGTACAAAGACAAGATTTTATCCATGCAGTATAGTTATGTCAAATTAATCTTAAAAGTCAAAAAGTTAGAACTATTCCAAAAAAATGAC
Source organism: Deroplatys truncata (assembly GCA_030765065.1). Classification (NCBI taxonomy): domain Eukaryota; kingdom Metazoa; phylum Arthropoda; class Insecta; order Mantodea; family Mantidae; genus Deroplatys; species Deroplatys truncata. Next base: position 179,891,831 of record CM060975.1, on the reverse strand, counting down.
ATTAAGAATTTTTTTCTCTTTTCAGAGATGCATTATTTTTTTTTCTGAACTGAGCTAACACTTGCAAAAAACTGTTTTAATATACCTCTTTTGTAAAAAAGTAATCTTGTGACGTCGATACCCGCTAGCTAGCGTCTCTTGTCCCATATACACAAGGCGATAGCCTCCTTCATTTATAGCAGTTTTCTGTTCTGTAGTCATACTCCTAAATCGCTCGGGAAGAAAGATCTGATACTGATCTAATATTACTACGACGCGTTCCCCATATCTTATGCAAAGCGTCTTCAACTTGTTTATTTTGAACGGCACGTTTATCTCCAGATCTGCAAGTTTCTTTGTTGGTACTATTGGAGCGCCTTCTCCAATTTCATTGAGCTGGCTTATGATTTGATCTGAAACATACAGACGCGTTTCAACAGGATTATATTATTTAGGTCACGAAAAAATACGGAAATAAAAGACACATTGAATCGATTGTTTGGGTCACTGAAGTATATGTAAAAAGACACACAGATCGAAATTGTAACAAATAATAATTTTTTCACTTACCATCCATGTTCTTTCCTGGCTGCGCACTTCTGTTGCAAATGGTCTTTTTTCGTACTCCCTTACACATTTTATATGTCCCCGACGTTGTTAACCCCCCTCCACCCACAAACACTTGTTCTATGCTACAGTCACATGTCCAGCGGAATAAGTACTAATTTCTTAAGAACTGTATCCTACGTTTTTATACGTTCATGATACAATGTAATTTTTTCCATCTTTTCTCCCTTCTCCTTCACGTATGCGCACGCAGTTATCTGACCATTGGCTGAGATTCGTTCATGAAAAAATTTACCTTGTCCACCTGGCCCCTGTACTTACGATAATTATAGCATTGGTAGGATTCGTGATGCTTCTTCCTTTTTGCTACAGGCAATTTCTTACGCTACTTTCAGAGTTTTTCCTTAACCTATCATTCGGTTCAATTTATAAATTCTGACGTACCGAAGGAAGTACTGGTTTCTCTCTGCCTTGGGGTTACAGAGACGAGAACACATTGCCTTTTCACAATCTTAAAAGACATTGCATTATGCATGTCTCAGCATAAGTTTTATCTGTGAGCTCGATATGCCGAGGAATCATTCACATGGTTTTTTTAAAGCATTTAATTTTAGTAATTTATAGTCCATTGCCGTCTTGATCCTTCTGTTACTGATTCAGCGTGAACGGGATCTCTTCTAGGAATCACTCGCATGGATTTCTTATTTTATAGTTCATTGCCTTCTTGATGAAAGATTCCAAGTTTTTAGCTGCGGGGGGACTCGAAAACGTACGTTTGTTATGACGACGTAACGGTACACCTGACTCGAATATTATTAGCCCCCTTAGTTTTTTTTTTATTTATAGTTCATTGCCTTTTTACTGAACGGGATCTCTTCTTCTTTGATGCATTTTTTTCAGAGTCATACATTAGTTTTAGCAAAACAAAACCTTGGATATGACGAGATAACCGTACACATAACTCGAATATTATTAGATCACATGTCCTTATATAGTTCGCTGCCTCTGAACGCGGTTCTTGATGCATTTCAGAGCCGTACATTAGTTTTTTTTAGCAAACCGATGTAACCGTACACATAACTCGAATATTATTTAGACCATATGTCTTTTTTTCTCTCATTGCCTCTGAACGGGGTTCTTCCTGCAATTTTTTTTCAAAGGCATACATTTCGTTAAGCAAAAAACTGGGGGGACGTGAGCACATACACAGTCTCCTGTAACATACTCATGCAGCCTAACATTCATTACGTACACCTAAGTCGAATATTATATTAGCCTCTTTTTTTAGCAAACGCGGAAACCGTACACATAACTCGAATATTATTTAGACCATACGTCTTTTTTCTCATATATACACTTCATTGCCTCTGAACGGGGTTCTAGCAATTTTTTTTCAAAGGCATACATTCCGGTTTAGCAAACAACTGGGGGGACGTGAGCGCGCACGCGCGCACACACACGGATCGAAATTTCACATTTTTTCGGCTTTTAAATATCTTTATTATTCATTTAATTCCACAACATAACAATAAAGTGTATCAACAACTTCACGAGGGGAAATAACGTGCTCCAGGGAGCACCACAGAGGAGGGGCGGAATTCAGAATTCTCTCCCTCAGAATCCAAACGTCACGTAATCCCACACGTTACTCGTATACGCGGGTACTAACTCCGTCTTTTAATACCACGGGTTGAAACTCAAGTACATAGATGTGCAGATATCCGCGTTACTCAACTACTCCTAATGTTACACTCACACCGCCTATAAATCACTATCACTTATACCTATTTGTTTTTTCTTGCCTCTTTTTTTCAGTATTATATATAATATAAATTGTTATTACCTTCGCCTTGTGTATGTCTCTAATGCGCTCGCCTAGTACTGTACTGTTTTATTCTCGTCTTATCTTCACCGCAAGGTCTGGTCTAGTAAGTTCGCATCCGGATGTCGTTGACGCCGACTTATCTTAACGCTTCCGGTCTCAAACAATTAGCAACTTATAATATTCCGCTATCCCTCACACAGCCATGTTTCTTTTCGTTCCTGTATATACAAGAGCTCAGTCTTACATTGGTCCTTCGGCAGTGTGGAGGTGACCGCGCATGTATTCGAATGAAATCGGAACGCCAACTTCGGAATCATTCCCGTCTAGTGGCTCAACATGCTTTCTTTAATAACGCATCGGCAGTGGCTGCTGTGAACGTGTCTGTCAGTCCGTTCGTCCTCAGCTTTTTTACCGCTTTTGACCGGCAATTAGATCCCTGCTCCTAAGTACGTTAGTTACCATTACGATGGTCGCGTACTAGGTTTCTGGTATAGTTAAATTATATCTGTGTAAAGGGCGTCTGTTAAGCACTTTCAAAAAAAAAGTTTCTTTTATCTTTTTTTTTTGCTTTCTCTACTACGTATAGTAAGTAGGGGAAGTATTGTATTCCACCCAAAAATTCGATACCGAGATTTCACCGGAAATACATGTTTTGCGACCCCCTGAATCCAAAAAATCATGTCCATGTGTGTGTCTGTGTGTGTGTCTGTCTGTGAACAGCATAACTCAGAAGCGAATAGTCGGATAAACACCAAACTTGGTATTTAGGTTCAGTATCTTTCAGATGCGACACGAAGGTTTTCAAGAAAATCCCCCCACCCCAGATTACCCTTTACATGAAAGATTTTTCGAAAATTTGAATTTTCTTAAAAATGGCTCTAACGATTTTGATTAAAATATCATATGTTTAAGATATTTCCATGGCAAATAAAATGTATATCTAGAATATTCGGGGAATGTACCAAAAGTATTCTTCATTGTGAACGACTTTTAAATAACTGGTAAACCATAAGAGATAGACAAAATTTTACTACACAAAAATTGTAGGTCGCGTTAAAATACACAATGTATGTCATATACATTTTTTTTTGTTGAGTGAACAATTTCGAGATATTGCTTGTTATTCCCTTAAATTTTTCAATACTTATTTTCTCAAATGGGAATTCGTTATTCATTTTTTTGTCTTGGATATGCAAAGAGTATTAATCTGTGGAAAAGGGAATGATGCTGCACCTAGCAACCAGCTATTAAGAGATATGTATGTGCTTAAAGGCTACAGTATTTCTATATTGCCCTTGTAAATATATATTCCCCTTACATCTACAAGAAAATTAGCAATAAGATAGAGTCTGCAAATGTTTATCTCGATTAACATGAATAGATGGAGAATAAGCGTTTGTAAAAATAGTTTGTACAAGAGTAGAGAAAGTCATGTGAGTGTAACACATTCGATTTTTTTTGTCCTGGACATACAAAGAGAATGGAATACTCCACATAGCAACCAGCTCTTAAAATATTTGACTATCGCTTAAAGCCTACTAATTCCCCTTGTATCTACAAGAAAATTAGCAATAAGACTAACATCTCGATTAACATGAACCATATGAAGAATAAGCGTTTGTAAAAACACTTTGTAGAAGAGTAGAGAAAATCATGTGAGTGTAACACATCAGTTTATTTTATCGCGTCTAAACCTACAAAACGTCCGCTGCGCTTTTCAATTTACCACCATCTTCGTGGCGCATCGTCACCTGCATCCATATCTAAGAAAAGGTGAGTACCAAACAAAAAAACATTATTATTATTATTACTATTATTATTATTATTATTATTATTATTATTATTATTATACTTTCAGCTTGTATCTCCAGATTTGCTTAGCGTTCATTGTTGAGGCTTTGGTACTGGATTCGACTCCCGGCACCTGATTCGCATTCTCAGCTATCAACACTTCTGCAGATAACCATTACTTACTTACTTATCGTTTGACCAATTCAATCGCGTTTTATTTCCAGCAATCATGCTTCTTCATTTTATTTCGTACGCCAATCACACAACGCCTTATTTTCACCAATCACATCGCAACACGTCACTTCCGGCCTTCCCTTTGTACACAACTATTGCGTTTTCTTTGCTATTTTTTTTTTCTTCAAAACTTTCATGCTAGACTTCATGCTCCTCATATTCTTGTCCTCATTATCTACTTTTGCTCGCGCCAACCCCATCCTTAATGTAATTTGCTAGACGGCAGAAACTATGTTTGCATATGGATATATGTGTGTGTGTGTGTGCTTGTGTGTATGTATATTTTTTCACCAATATTGTGGTCTGAATTGTCATACAAGGTTGTTTTTTATTAACCAAATTTGTTCATCATTACGTATCGTAACTTAATTCTTCCACGTCCGCTCCTTCTTCTCTTTTTTCTTCTTCATTTATTTCTAACATTACATCCTCATAGTTTGGAGATTCCTCTTCGTTTCTCAGTAGAACATCATTTTTCTAACCGTAACACCAGGTCCTTCAACCCCACAAAATCGGCATTTATTCGTTTCACGTTTGCCTTTATTTTATTTAACAAATCCCCTTGTCCGCTCACATGTTCTTCTCGCTCCTCCACCATCGCTTTCATTTTTCCCAATTCATCAACTGCTTTTCGGAACTGTTTTTCTATTTCATCCCTCTCTCTCTTTTCATCCTTTCTAATTGCCTGCTTAACGCTTGTATCTTACCCTCACATTCCTTTCGCATTTTCAGCTTTTGCACATTTACGCTCTTTTTGCATGCTGCCTTTCGTATGCTATTTATCGATATCCTCCCTCCTTCGCCTTCACTCCCTCCTTCCCCTCCGTTGCATTCTGATTGTATTTTCAAATTTCCAGCAGCTGAGCATCATGATCTTCTCTTCACCCTTCCTTATACCTTGCTCCAACCACCTAAACTAACCTCCCATTCCCGTTCCCGCATTCCCCGAAAACATAACAATAATTATCTGAAAAATACGTATTAATTTCATTCATCAGCTCGCTCTCTTCGGGAGTTAATTTCCAATCGAATTCAAGCCCGTCTTGTAAATCTAACGTGTCCACTAACACACTACAGTCAACCATTTCCACAAGTATAGTTACGTTGTCGTTCGTATACATGTTCACTGGCGTTTTATAAAAATTGCAGTTTTCCACCTGTTTCTGTTTCTTTCCATGTATACACCTACATCGCTCATTTAACTCATATCCCTCTGGACATTCTAACTGCCCCATTCTTAGGTTCCCATAAAACATCTTTGCACACCTGTTTCCTCTCTCACATCTGCTAACCGGCTTTATACAATTATACACATTTCTTAGTGTTCCCATATCTAAAAAATCAAAGTTATACCTGCAAACGCTACCGTTTGTATATGTACACGTACAATCTAAAAAATCAAAGTTATACCTGCAAACGCTACCGTTTCTATATGTACATGTATAATTTGCCTGTAGTTCGGAGTTCTTTTCACATTTTATTGCATTTTCTAATTACCCTGTCTGGTCATTCAGTGTAAACCCACATCTGCCAAAACTCACGCAACTATCCTCAGCGCAGGCTATTGCAGCCATTAGCAACGCTACCGCTACGCCAATCATCTTCTTCATAATGCTTTCTTCTTCTTCCCTCCCACTTCTTTTATTCCTTCCTTTCAGCCAATAGCATTGCAGTTCTTTTCGACCAATCACTGGCCTTCTTTTTTATGACGTCACTTCCTTTTTTCATTCAGTTTTTTTTCCCTGATCTCCAAGGTAAATTTAGGCACGCCTGTTTTTTCCGCTTTTTTCAACTTAATTAAATAAGTTTTTTTCTTAGTGCTTATCGGTTTGATTTTCATTAATATCCGCCACCGTTTTTTTTCCTACTCCCCAAAGTGGCGTTGGCGCAATTGTCGCCGGTTTAAACTAAACGGTGGCACATCTCATTCCATCAGCGGCCATAGTGTTCTTTCCAACATGGCCGCTCTTCTTCCTTAGTGACGTCACTCTCATCACAGCTTAACTCGCTCTCTTCTAGTTCGTCCTTTCATTCGGCGTTCGACCTCCTTCAACGCAGGTAAGGGTCCAGCATTCTTTTCCACCAGGGTATCGCTATCCGGATGCACGTTATATCCACAGCGTTTTCGTAATCATTCTTTCAGTTTTTGTCTATTTTCACCATTCTTTCTGGTTTTCACGGCTTAACATTTTCTTTTTCTTTTTTTTTAAAGGATTTTTACAGTGTTTTTCGGTTTCCATAATCTCTGCCACCTTTTTTCCCCCAACATATAAATTAAAAGATGGATTTCATTTCCGGGCAAAGCCTTATACGTCACTCAATATTTGCCAACTATATATATATATATATATATATATATATATATATTGTAAACATTACCTTTTTACTTAAGGTAAAATATATATATATATATATATATATATATATATATGCTGTTGTTATTGGTGTGTCTTCCGATTGCCCAGACAAAGCCTTATACGCCCGTACTATATTCGGCATCTAAAGTAATGGTACTAAGTTTGCATTTTGATATGTTGTGTTCGTGTTGCGTTTTATTTCGTTATTTATTCTTCGGTTGGCTACATTCTTCTAGCTGGCGTTATCTCCAACCACAAGCATCCGTTCGCAAACTCCAAGTCTGTTATTGTCTGCCCAGTTCCGCTGTATATTTTTTGCGGGTGAATACTTAGTCAAAGTGGTTCATTTCCACACACATTTTTTATTTTCCTACCTGTCCATTTTTTTAATAAATACATTTTACCACTGTCACTAATTATTTTTAACTTTTTGTTTCTCTGTTTTTCCTAGTGTGTGGCAATTTATTGGAATATTCACTTTCAATACAAATACATAAGGTTGTTATTTACAGCTTATCCGTTCGATTTTCAATAATCACTGCCACGTTATTTCTATTCTCAAAGGTCGCTGTGGCGCTAGTGTCGCCGGTTTAACCTAAAAAGCGGAATATTTTTGGTCCCAAATTCAGCCATCTTGGTTTTTTCATCTGTTGCCTTCCCGCCAACATGGTTAGTTTCCAAGATGGCCACTTTTGGCGCCAATTTTTTCCCGCCTTATTCGTTAATGCAGCGAGTAGCGCTTAATCCCTCCTGGTGGCAGTATTATCGTTAATCCAATTGGATAAGCTGTAATAATAACTACTTGTCTGTTTCAGTAAATAGTATGTTACCAGCACCCATAATCAGATGGGGATGACAGGCTTTAACGTAGATATTTATTTACAACATAACAATAACACAGCTCAACTAAACCGTTTTCAAATGCAGTGTCTTAAACTGGAACATTCTCTTTAAGACACTATGCTATTTAGTTGTTTGGGCTCAATAGAGGTTCTAAATTTACATATCGGAAAACATTGGTAGGCAATTTTGGGCACTCTTAAAGTCAACATAATTTTATCGGGATTCCCTTAAAGAAACGCATGGCAGGCAACATTTGCTGGAATATGCTTCTTATGTGCTTACAATTGGGCCGTCGCGAGTTTAGATGCATGTATCCGACAATCAACGACTTTGTTCACGGTTTTACTCAGACGCCAGATAAATACCGGATTATACATTCAATACGGTGAGCCAAAGCCAGATGGGGAGATGTCTTTGTGTCGCAACGGGCTTCATAGTTTAATCTTGAAGAAAGAAAATCCATAACTAGGACCATCTCTAATCAAGATAGTGCTGTAAGACGACTACGTAACTAAGGTGATTTGTGTGTAACACTCTAACTAATCGAGCGGAATGCTCAGGCGGTAACGTCGGTGGTCCGCATTCGGAGGTCGCAGGTTCAAACACCGCAGCCGACACTCCTGACCCGTGGGGTTTTCAGGATTTTCCCCGTCGCTAGACGAATGCTGGGAAGGTTCATCACATCTCCGAATTTTCCCTCTCTCCGTTTCACCTACATTCTCGTTTTACTTTATCTTTCATCTCTTTGGTTGTTTCAGGGTTGAAAGTGTCGAAGGGAAGTCTCGACATACGCAAAGCAGGGGAAAGGAATGCTCTCTTTAACATTCATCCACGGAATGAGGGTGGTCTCCGAATCCCGCGCCCATCAGGATGTGCGTAAGCCCGCAGGCCGATAGAAGCCACAGTTTCCATCAACTTCCACCAGGGAATTTTTAATTTGTAAAAGGTATGGGCCCTGCCCTCTGCCCTGTAAATGTCCCCTGTCTCCACTTACCTCACCACTCCCACCCGTAAAATTAAACACCCCAGCAATGTATCGATAATGTATTTTACATATTGGAAGTTCTTGTTAACTATCATCAAAATTGATTAACACAATTTTCGTGACTGTCATGCTATAACTTTAGATACTTTCAGCTTCCTTACAATTTAACAGCCTATTCAGAATTTCAAGCGTAGATATCACTGAATTATCACCATATGGAAACGTCAAATTAGTAAACACAGTCGACTTCCACTGTATTCCGACTCCTCACCCGCAGGAGATTCAAGTATATGTCAGAGATCGAGCGTAGATATTACTGAATTCTCACCATATGGAAACGTCACATTAGTAAACACGCGACTTCCTCTGTATTCTGATTCCTCGCTCACAGGAGATCACTTGCAGGACTAAGAGTCAACTCAGTATAACATGTTCCTCTATTCATCTTAAGTCTTGACAAAGAACGATTCTTTAAAATCCGACCGCATATACAATATTTAACGACTCGCCTTCACCCGAGTGTAAGGGATGAAAAATTGAGTTTCTCATAAATCGGTTGCACCGATTTTCTCCCACAATAGCTCATGCTGAAACTCTAAAAGAAATTAAATGAATACGTGAATGCTAACGCTCGAAGGAATTAAAAGCGTATGAGTGAATTGATAACTCGCAACTATGTATATAACTCGAAGGAGGCTGACAGATGGGAGGTTCGGTATATGCAATAGCAGGGGAAAAGGAGGCTCTCTGGAAACACTCATCATCTAGACGATTGGTTCAGGGTCCGTAGGTAGGAGATTGGTTGAAACAGACTCCAGATTTAAATCTTTAAAAGGTAGGGACCCCGCCCTTTGCCTGTCATGTCTATTGGTCCGTCCTAACCACGCGACAAAAACGTAACATGACGTAACCAGAAAACGTAAACAGAAGAAGGAGGCTGCGAACAGAGAAAAGGGATGCTCTCCTGAAACATTCGTCAACCCGACAGCAATCTCCCCAGGGGCTCGCCTTATGTGAGTACGGGTTTTGGCGCACCCGGGGGATCCCGATCCACTCATCGCCATCATCATTCTTCCACCCTCGTCCGGTCGAGGTGGGTTCGTTCTCGTGACCGGGGGACTCAAGGTAGGCTCTCGTGCGTTCTGTGCATTTCATTCTATGTCGCCCCTCGCCTTCGTTTCTTTCTTCTCTTCTATTTCTGCACATTTCGCCCCACGCCTATTTATTTACGCATCTATTTTCCTTCTTCGCCGGCCTACCTTGCGTGCGAAACGCCAACGCACTTTTAGTTCCTTTACCCTTTTTATTTCATCCTCCGTGGACACAGTCTGACGGATACCTGCGCACTAGGTGCGCAGCTGGGTGCGTGGGTAATGGCGTCATCCCCACCACCCGTGGTCGTCATGTACGGTATGTGTTCGTATCCGCTGTTCAACTGCAGTCCCGCGAGGGGCCATTGCATGAGCTGCTGACTTCTGACGGCAATTGGATCACTCTGTATTCTGGGAGTTGTGACCCTGGGGTGAGTTTGGTATAGATAGGCCACTCACCCAAGCCGGGGTAACGCCCGAGAAGTCAGAGCCCGAGGTCGGAGACGGTTGCAATGGTGGAGGATTTATTTCGCTATGGAGCACCCTTTCTCCATTACTCACAAAAAGCGCCGAAAAGACTATGTAACAGAAGTAGACCGCCGATATCTGGTTGTTACTTGGTCATTTCACGTACAGAAGAAGGAGAATCTTTTGAGAAGGTGAACCCTTTCATTATTCAGAAGGGCATTGACGCTATTGCAGGTGCGGTTCAGTCCTGCACTCGTCTTCGAATTTGTTCATTGTTGGTTCAAACCAAATCCAAACAGCAGAGTAAGTCCTTATTGCGCGCCACGCTTCTCCACGGTTATCCTATCCGTGTCGAGAACACCCGCACCTTGAATTCCTGTCGAGGCGTCGTTACCACCCATAGCCTCGATGGTATAGCGGACGAAGAACTTGTCGACTATCTTTCTGTCAAAAGGTGACAGCTGATCATCGAGTGCAGGCTAAACGCGACGGAATTTTTGTACCAACTCGTACCCTGTTTATCACTTTCGATGGCGTCGATCTGCCCACGAGTCTTTCAGCAGGGTACGAGCGTATTGCAGTTAGGCCCTATATACCCAGACCTCTGCTTTGTTTCAAATTCCAACGTTTTTGGCATACGCAAGTCTCATGTAAGAGTGCCGTTACCATCTGTGCAACATGTAGGCAGCCCTCACACGAAGGTACCTGATCAACAGTCCCCGTCTGCGTTAATTGCAAAGGTTCTCATTCTGCTTCATTTGCCGACTGACGAGAAGGCGATACAGGAGATCCGGGTAAAGGAGAAACCCTCCTTCGCCGAAGCCCGGAGGCGTTACCATGCGCGCCAACCTTCGCTCCTGCGATCCGGAACATTCAGCTCTGTTGTTGCCTCGCCAGTACCCCATAAAGATGCAGAGACACAGACGTGGATCATGACTGCACTGACCGCCACTACCATCCGGCCGTCCGTCTCTAGCACGGTTATTAAGCCATCTAAAGCTGGTCCTAAGCTTCTGAAGTCTCAAGCCACCGAAAAGAAGCCCAAGCAGAAACTTCGCAGGGAAGATTTCCTTGAAAACCCTCCGCCTGCGCGCTGCAGGAAACGTTCACCTTCTACTCCTCCTCGAAGGTCGCTGTCCCATCGCCACCCAGAACCGATTCTCGGCGCTTGAGTCGGTTTCTGGCTCTGAGCACATGGGCCCTCCCTTCGAGGAGCCTATGGAATCTGACCAACTCCATACTAAATGCTCGAGGGCAAATGTTAAGCACAAGGTCATTTTGAGCCGTCCTTCTGAATAGGAAGTTTATCCCTTCTATTTATGGCTATCCTGACCTGGAATTTACGTGATGTACGATCGGATTGGGCGGAACTGCAACTTTTATTGCGTTCCCATTCGCCTATGGTCGTGTGTTTGCAGGAGACCAAGCTACGCCCTCACCACCCTTTTGAGCTCCGATGGTGTATTCCGGTTCGCTACGACCTTGAACCGGCTGATGATACTCCTGTTCATGGAGGTGTCAGGATATTACTGCGTAACGACGTTCATTTTCATACTCTCACGCTTACGTCCGACTTGCTAGCTGTTATCATTAGACTTCACTTACCCGGCTTTGACTTTTCTGTTTGCTCTGTGTATTCGCCTCCATCGTCTCCCCTAGCTCTAGCGTACATTCGAGCTCCCTGTCCGCTCTCCCAACACCATTTCTCCTGTTGGGAGATTTTAATGCCCATCACCCCCTGTGGGGTTCGCCAAGGGCTAGTGCGAGGGGAAATCTTCTTTTCGACATTTTTTATCAGTTCAATCTTTCCATCCTCAATACAGGTGCACCTACTTTTATTTCTGATTCTTCTGGTACATTCTCTCACCTGGACCTTGCCGTTTGCTCACTCCGGCTTGCTAATCGTCTGCAGTGGAACGTCGTGGCTGACAACTACTCCAGCGACCATTACCACTACATCGTTTCTCTTCTGTCTCACCATGTCCAATACTCCAGAGTACCTACCTAGAAATTCACAACAGCCGACTGGAGATTGTATTCCAGCCTCGTGTATTTTGACGACAAGCCCTTCACCGACACTAACCACATGATGCAGCACCTTACTTCTACGATTCTATCTGCCGCCGAACGCACAATTGCCGGTTCATCCTCTCAACCTAGGCGTCTACCTGTTCCGTGGTGGAACGGGGATTGTCGGGACGTCGCTCGTGCCCGTAGAACTGCGCTTAGGGTCTTTCGACGACACCCTACACTTGATAATTTGGTGACTTTTAAACAATCGCGCGCCAGGGCTCGTCGCATTATTCAGGATAGCAAGAAGGCGTCTTGGATTCGTTTTGCCCAGTCTTTTAATCGCTTTACGCCTTCATCTGTTGTTTGGGATAAACTTCGTCGCTTCTCAGGTAAGGTGTGGTGATGATGAGATGCGGTTTAACGGCGCTAAATAGCTAAGGTCATCAGCGCCCTTACAAAGTATAAAATGTACTGTCCAAAAATAAAAGTGCAATAAATAACCGCATAATTAAAAACGGGACACAAACCCGCGATGTCCAAAAGGTAAAAACAAAACATTAAATTCCAAAAACGAACACACTAAAACCATGGTCAATAAAAGAGTAAAACAACGTGTCAAGAACTGCAGAATGTCAGGAACACGAGCGCCAGATGTCCACTAGGGACGAGATGCCCCTTTAAAAAGACAAGATAAAATAACACAGTCAAAAGACGCTCAGCGCAGTGAGATGCCCACATGACCTGGAATCCACAGGAAGGAGACGCTGATGCCAGAGGCACCAAGCGAGTGCAGCAGGTCATGTATGCGCTGTACGAGAGGGTGGTAACTGTACAGCGCGTTAATACCCTGAAGGGCACTCAGAGAGTCGGTGCAAACAACACAGCGCCGAAAGAGGTGCCGCTGAATGTATAAAACACATTGATATATACCAAAACGTTCGGCGGTATAAATCGAACATTGTTCAGGTAAACGAGAAGTAAAACTGTGTACACCAAAAACAAAGGCACATCCTACTCCATCATCAGTCTTAGACCCATCAGTATATATAAAATGACAGTCCCCGAACTGCGCCTGTGGTTCTAAAAGGGCGGATCTAAGAACGAAAGCAGGGATCGCAATTTTCGGCATCGACGTAAGCCCAAGGTGGATGTGGGCCTCAGCTCACAACCATGGAGGAAAACGCGTTTCCCCTCGTGTAAGGGCCGGCGCCGGCGTAACGTCCAAATGCCGAAGTAGCAGACGAAATCAAACCCCTGGAGGTAGTAACGCAGAGGAGCTACCTAAATATTATCGATCAAGCGAATCCTCGTAAAATAACTCGAAGGACGGGTGGTTAGGCAAGCTTGAGATCCGACAAGCAAAGCTTCACAACAGCGTCTCATGCCGGAAGGACAGCGGAGCCCCTGCAGGTTCTCCGTACAGACTGGGTACAGGGCTAGTTGGAAAGGCCCCTGTAGCGACCCTTATACCACGATTATGAATGGTATTCAAGCGACGTAACACAGATGGACATGCCGACGAATAAACAATACACCCGTAATCAAGCTTGGATCGGAACAAAGAGCGATAAAGGCGAAGAAGGACGTTCCGATCAGCTCCGGAAGATGTGCCACTTAAAACACGTAAAATATTAAGAGAACGGTCACACTTTAACGTGAGAAGTCCAGCTCAGTTTCCGGTCAAAGACCAACCCTAAAAATTTCACCTCGTCTGCAAATGGAAGGACCTCCGACCCAAGATGGAGAGAGGGCGGAGGGAAAGCCTTCAGGCGCCAAAAGTTGGTGCAGACGGATTTCTCGGCGCAGAAATTAAAACCGTTAGCGTTACTCCAGGCATAGAGACGGTCGATACAGCTCTGGAGACGACGTTCGAGTGAACAGGTCCGCCGTGAACTGCAATAAATGGCAAAATCGTCAACAAAAAGGGACGATGAAATGCCAGGTGGAATACAATAAACAATGTGGTTGATAGCAATCACAAAAAGTGTGACACTAAGTACAGACCCTGCGGCACTCCGTTCTGTTGAATAAAACGACGAGATAAAACCGAACCCACACGTACACGAAAGACGCGGGCCGTTATAAACTCCCGAAGAAATATGGGAAGACGACCGCGGACATTCCATGCGTCAAGTGTACGTAAAATGCTGCCCCTCCAACAAATGTCATAAGCTTTCTCCAGGTCAAAAAATACAGCCACTGTTTGACACTTTCTCAGAAATCCATTCATAATATGCGTCGACAGGGACAGCAGATGATCGACGGTAGAGCGATAGCGACGAAACCCGCACTGAGCGTTCGCTAGAAGTTTCTGAGACTCAAGCCACCATGTCAACCGCCCGTTGATCGTGCGCTCCATCACCTTGCAAATGCAACTGGTGAGGGAGATAGGGCGTTAACGGGAAGGTAGTTGGCGATCCTTCCCAGGCTTAAGAATAGGGACAATGTGGCTTCTCGCCAAACGGAAGGAAAAATGCCGTCTTGCCAAATACGGTTATAGATCTGTAAGGGAAAGAGTTTACTGTCGGCTGAAAGGTTCTTTAACGTCAGGACATGAATGCCGTCCGGCCCGGGAGCGGAGTGCCTAGATCAATGAAGAGCGTGCTCCAGCTCCCTCATTGTAAAACGTTCGTTATAACATTCAGTATTAGCAGACCTAAAATTGTATGTTGGGGAATCAAGCCGGTCTTTAATAGAGCGAAAGTCGGCGGAATAATGGTCTGAACTGGAAACCGCCTCAAAGCAGCACCCAGAGTGCTAGCAATGGTAGCCGGATCCACTAAGGTGGCATTGGAAACCTGAAGGCCAGAAACAGTACAATGCGACACTTTACCTGAGGAGCGACGAAATTTATCCCAAAGAATGATGAAGGCGTAAAGCGGTTGAAATACTCGACAAAAGGAGCCTACGACGCCTTCTTGCTATCCTGAATAATGCGACGAGCCCTGGCGCGCGATTGTTTAAAAGTCACCAAATTACCAAGTGTAGGGGTCACCGAAACACCCTAAGTGCAGTTCTATGGGCAGGAACGGCATTCCGACACTCCTCGTTCCACCAAGGAACAGGAATCCGTCGAGGGTGAGAGGATGAACGGGGAATTGGGTGTTCGGCGGCAGAGAAAATCGTAGACGTAAGGTGCTGCACTAGTTTGTTAATGTCGGTGAGGGCTGGTCGCCAAAATACACGAGGCTGGAATGCAAGCTCCAGTCGGCTTTTGTGAACATCCAGGTAGGTAACCTGGAATGCTGTACGTGGTGTGACAGAAGAGAAACGATGCAGGGGTAATGGTCGCTGGAATAGGTGTCAGCGATGACGTTCCACTGCAGACGACTTGCAAGCTGGAGTGAGCAAATGGCAAGGTCCACGTGAGATGATGATGATGATGTTATGCGGTTTAAGGGCGCTAAACTGCTGCGGTCATCAGCGCCCTTACAATGTGTAAAATATACGGTCAAAATATAAAAGACAGGTAAAAATCGGCATAATTAAAAAACGGGACACAAACCCGCGATGTCAAAAAAGGTAAAAATAACAATAGAATAACAATAACAATAAAAACAATAACAATAATAACAATAACAACAATAATAACAATAACAATAAATATATCTGAAAAACCAACACACTAAAAGCATAGGCAATAAAAGATTAAAACGTGTCAAGGACTGTAAAATGCGAAGGACATGGGCGCCTTTTGTCCACTGGGTATTAGAGTCCCCATAAAAAATAAAGAGAATAAAATTACTACGCTAAAAGACGCTGATCGCATTAAATGCGCAGATTAAAATCACTGTCATGAATAAAACGTAAAACACATTTTACAGCACGCGTGTCGTCTGCCAAAACGTTGGCTAGGCCAACAGGCAGACCCACACGAACACGCAATGCAGCTAAAACTTGACACTGTTAAAATGTGACGCACCGTTAAGGGCACGTCACACTGCCCACAGAGTGGTGCGGGGTCACCACTGAGCAAATACCTATGACTAAAAACACAATATCCAATCCGTAGACGAGCTAAAACTACCTCTTCCCGACGACAAGAACGAGAAGAGGTACCCCAGAGCAACGGGAGAGGCTTAACCTCCCGCAACTTGTTTCCCCGGAGGGCCGTCCACTCATCGCGCCAGCGCGAGAGGATGCGGCGACGTAAAATAACACACGAATCTGACGAGGGAACAACAGAAGTAAAAAATCTGGGTAATAAAGTCGCCGATTTCGCAGCGGCGTCGGCAGACTCATTACCTGAGATGCCCACATGACCTGGAATCCACATAAAGGACACACTGATGCCAGAGACACCAAGCGAGTGGAGCAGGTCATGTATGCGCTGTACGAGTGGGTTGTAATGGTACAGCGCATGAATAGTCTGAAGGGCACTCAGAGAGTCCGTACAAATAAAACAGTGCCGTAAGTCGTGCCGCTGAATGTATAAAACAGATTGATAAATGCTAAAAAGTTCGGCGGTAAAAATTGAACATTGTCGAGGTAAACGAAAAGTAAATCTCTGTACACCAAAAACAAAGGCAATTCCCACTCCAACATCAGTCTTAGACCCATCAGTATATATATAATGACAGACCCCGACCTGCGCCTGTAGTTCTAAAAAGGCGGATCTAAGAACAGAGGCAGGGGTCGCATTTTTCGGCATCGACGTTAGCCCAAGGTGGATGTGGGCCTCAGCGCGCGACCAGGGAGGAAAGCGCGTTTCCCCTCGGGTAAGGGCCGGCGTTGGCGTAACGTCCAAATGCCGAAGTAGCAGTCGAAATCGAACCCCTGGAGGGAGCAATGCAGAGGAGCTAACGAAATATTGTCGATCAAGCGAATCCTCGTAAAATACATCGAAGGACGGGTGGTTAGGCAAGCTTGAGAGTCGACAAGCATAGCTGCACAAAAGCATCTCACGCCGGAAGGACAGCGGAGGCTCTGCAGCTTCTGCGTACAGACTGGGTACAGGGCTAGTTGGAAAGGCCCCTGTAGCGACTCTTATGCCACGATGGTGAATGGCATTCAATCGACGTAACACAGATGGACGTGCCGACGAATAAACAATACACCCGTAATCAAGCTTGGATCGGACCAAAGAGCGATAAAGGCGAAGAAGGACGGTCCGATCAGCTCCCCAGGATGTGCCACTTAAAACACGTAAAAGATTAAGAGAACGGTCACACTTTGCTTTTAAAAAGGAAAGGTGCGAGGTCCAACACAACTTCCTATCAAAAATCAACCCCAAAAATTTCGCCTCGTCTGCAAACGGAAGTAACCCTGGCCCAAGATGGAGAGAGGACGGAGGGAAATACTTCCGGCGCCAAAAGTTGATGCAGACGGATTTCTCGGCGGAGAAATTAAAGCCGTTGGCGTTACTCCAGGCGTAGAGACGGTCGATACAGCTCTGGAGACGGCGTTCGAGTAGACAGGTCCGCCGTGAACTGCAATAAATAGCGAAATCGTCAACAAAAAGGGACGATGAAATGCCAGGTGGAATACAATCAACAATGGGGTTGATAGCAATCGCAAAAAGTGTGACACTGGGTACAGAGCCCTGCGGTACTCCGTTCTCTTGAATAAAACGACGAGATAAAACCGAGCCCACAGGTACACGAAAGACGTCCAGGTGAGAGAATGTACTAGAAGAATCAGAAATAAAAGTAGGTTCACCTGTATTGAGGACGCACAGATTGAACTGGTAAAAATGACGGAAAGAAAAGTTCCCCTCGCACAAGCCCTTGGTGAAACCCACAGGGGGTAATGGGCGTTAAAATCTCCCAACAGAAGTGGTGTTGGGAGAGCGAACAGGAGAGCTCGAAGGTCCGCGAGAGCGAGCGGAGACGACGGAGGGGAATATACAGAGCAAACAGAAAAGAATAAACCGGGTAACTGCAATCTAATGGCAACAGCTTGCAAGTCGGACGTAAGAGCGAGAGTTTGAAAATGAACCGCACTAACAACATGACACCTCTATGAGCAGGAGCACCCTCCTCCGCATCAAGATCGTAGCGAACCGGAGTGTACCCTCGGAGATCGAGACGGTCGTGAGGGTGAAGCTTGGTCTCCTGCAAACACACGACCATAGGTGAATGGGAACGCAATAAAAGTTGTAGTTCCGCCCTATGCGATCGTACACCACGTACATTCCAGCTCAGGATAGCCATGAATAAAAGAGGTAAACTGTCTACTTAGAAGGGCGGCTTAAAAGAATCTTTTGCTTAACCTTTGGGCTCGGGCTTTTTGTATGGAGTTGGTCAGACTCCGTAGCTTCCTCGGAGGGAGGGCCCAAGCGCTCAGTGCCAGAAACCGATTGAAGCGCCGTTATGATGATGATGAGATGCGGTTTAAGGGCGCTAAACAGATAAGGTCATCAGCGCCCTTACAAAGTATAAAATGTACTGTCCAAAAATAAAAGTCCGATAAAAAACAGCATAATTAAAAATAGGACACAAACCCGTAATGTCCTAAAGGTAAAAAACAAAACACCAAATACCAAAAAGGAACACACTAAAACCATGGTCAATAAAAGAGTAAAACAACGTGTCAAGAACTGTAGAATGTCAGGGACACGAGCGCCAGATGTCCACTAGGGACGAGATGCCCCTTTAAAAAGACAAGATAAAATAACACAGTCAAAAGACGCTCAGCGCATCAAATGCGTCTGGTAAATCCAATGTCATTGATAAAACGTAAAAGACACTCTACAGAATGCGCGTCGTCTGCCAAAACGTTGGCTAGGCCAACAGGCAGACAAACACGAACGCGCAACCGAGCTAAAACTTGACACTCTGCTAAAATGTGACGCACCGTTAAGAGCGCATCAACTGCTCACAGCGTGGTGCGTGGTCACCACTATGGCTAAAAAGACATCACGAGCTAAACGTACCTCTTCTTGAAGACACGAACGAGAAGAGGTACCCCAGACTAACGGAAGAGGTTTAACCTCCCGCAACTTGTTCATCGCGCCAGCGCGAGAGGATGCGGTAACGTAAAATAACATAAAAATCTGAGGAAGGAACAACACAGGTAAAACATCTGGGTGATAAAATTCCCGATTAGGTAGCGGCGTCGTCAGACTCGTTCCCTGAGATGCCCACATGACCTGGAATCCACAGGAAGGAGACGCTGATGCCAGACACATCAAGCAAATGGAGCAGGTCATGAATGCGCTGTACGTGCGGGTGGTAACTGTGCATGATGATGATGATGATGATGATTATATGCGGTTTAAGGGCGCTAAACTGCTTTGGTCATCAGCGCCCTTACAGTGTATAAAATATAGTTGAAATATAAAGGACAAGTAAAAGAACCGCATAATTAAAAACGGGACACAAACCCGCGATGTCAAAAAGATAAAAATAACAATATAACAGTAACAATAATAACGATATCAGATATAATAACATTAACAACAAAAACAACAATAATAACAATAACAACAATAATAACAATACAAATATCTGAAAAACCAACACACTAAAAGCATAGCCAATAAAAGATGAAAACGTGTCAAGAACTGTAGAATGCGAGGGACATGAGCGCCATATGTCACTGGGGAGTAAGTCCCTATGAAAACATACAGAATAAAATAACAAAGCTAAAAGACGCTCAGCGCATCAAATGCGACGATTAAAGCCAATGTCACTTATAAAACGTAAAAGACACTCTACAGCATGCGCGTCGTCTGCCAAAACGTTGGCTATGCCAACAGGCAGACCCAGGCGAACGCGCAGTGTAGCTAAAACTTGACACTCAGTTAAAATGTGACGCACCGTTAAGGGCACGTCACACTGCTGACACAGCGGAGCGGGATCACCACTGAGCAGGTAACTATGACTAAAACGACAATGTCCAATTCGTAAACGGGCTAAAAGAACCTCTTCCCGACGTGAAGAACGAGAAGAGGTACCCCAGATTAACGGGAGAGGCTTAACCTCCCGCAACTTGTTCCCCCGGAGGGCCGTCCACTCATCGCGCCAGCGCGAGAGGATGCGGCGACGTAAAATAGCACACGAATCTGACGAGGGAACAACAGAGGTAAAAAATCTGGGTAATAAAATCGCCGATTTCGCAGCGGCGTCGGCAGACTCATTACCTGAGATGCCCACATGACCTGGAATCCACATGAAGGACACGCTGATGCCAGAGACACCAAGTGAGTGGAGCAGGTTATGTATGCGCTGCACAAGCGGGTGGTAATGGTACAGCGCAGTAATAGTCTGAAGGGCACTCAGAGAGTCCGTACAAATAAAACAGTGCTGTAAGGCGTGCCGCTGAATGTATAAAATAGATTGATAAATGCTAAAATGTTCGGCGGTAAAAATTGAACATTGTCCAGGTAAACGAAACTTAAAACTACAGTGACCAGAAACAAAGGCACATCCAACTCCAGCTTCAGTCTTAGATCCATCGGTAAAGATAAAATGGAAGTCCCCGAATTGAGCCCGTACTTCTAAAAAAGCCGATCGAAAGACTGAAGCAGGGGTCTCAGTCTTCGGCAATGACGTTAGCCCAAGGTGACAGTGGGCCTCAGCGCGGGACCATGGAGGAAAACGCGTTTCCCCCCGTGGAAGGGCCGGCGCTGGCGTAACGTCCAAATGCCGAAGTAGCAGTCGAAATCGAACCCCTGTAGGGAGCAATGCAGAGGAGCTAACTAAATATTGCCGGTCAAGCGAATCCTCGTAAAATACATCGAAGGACGGGTGGTTAGGCAAGCTTGAGAGTCGACAAGCATAGCTGCACAAAACTATCTCACGCCGGAAGGACAGCGGAGGCTCTGCAGCTTCTGCGTACAGACTGGGTACAGGGCTAGTTGGAAAGGCCCCTGTAGCGACTCTTATGCCACGATGGTGAATGGCATTCAATCGACGTAACACAGATGGACGTGCCGACGAATAAACAATACACCCGTAATCAAGCTTGGATCGGACCAAAGAGCGATAAAGGCGAAGAAGGACGGTCCGATCAGCTCCCCAGGATGTGCCACTTAAAACACGTAAAATATTAAGAGAACGGTCACACTTTGCTTTTAAAAAGGAAACGTGCGAAGTCCAACACAACTTCCTATCAAAAATCAACCCCAAAAATTTCGCCTCGTCTGCAAACGGGAGTATCCCTGGCCCAAGATGGAGAGAGGGCGGAGGGAAATACTTCCGGCGCCAGAAGTTGATGCAGACGGATTTCTCGGCGGAGAAATTAAAGCCGTTGAGGTTACTCCTGGCGTAGAGACGGTCGATACAGCTCTGGAGACGGCGTCCGAGTAGACAGGTCCGCTGTGAACTGCAATAAACAGCGAAATCGTCAACAAAAAGGGACGATGAAATGCCAGGTGGACTACAATCAACAATGGGGTTGATAGCAATCGCAAAAAGTGTGACACTGAGTACAGAGCCCTGCGGTACTCCGTTCTCTTGAATAAAACGACGAGATAAAACCGAGCCCACACGTACACGAAAGACGCTGTCCGTCATAAACTCCCGAAGAAATATGGGAAGACGACCGCGGATATTCCAATCGAGAAGTGTACGTAAAATGCCGCCCCTCCAACAAGTGTCATAAGCTTTCGCCAGGTCAAAAAATACAGCCACGGTTTGACACTTTCTCAGAAACCCATTCATAATATGCGTCGACAAGGACACCAGATGGTCGACGGTAGAGCGATAGCGACGAAACCCGCACTGAGCGTTCGCTAGAAGTTTCTGAGACTCAAGCCACCATGTCAACCGCCCGTTGATCATGCGCTCCATCACCTTGCAAATGCAACTGGTGAGGGAGATAGGGCGGTAGCTGGAAGGTAGTTGGCGATCCTTCCCAGGCTTAAGTATAGGGACAATGGTGGCTTCGCGCCAAACGGAAGGAAAAATGCCGTCTTGCCAAAGACGGTTATAGACCTGTAAGAGAAATAGTTTACTGTCGGCTGAAAGGTTCTTTAACATCAGGACATGAATGCCGTCCGGCCCAGAAGCAAAGTGCCGAGAGCAATGAAGAGCCTGCTCCAGCTCCCTCATTGTGAAAAGTTCATTATAACACTCAATATTAGCAGATCGAAAATTAAAGGTGTCGGAATCCAGCCGGTCTTTGATAGAGCGAAAGCCGGCGGAATAATGGTCTGAATTGGATACCGCCTCAAAGGCAGCACCCAGTGTGTTAGCGATGGCAGCCGGATCCACTATGGTGGCATTAGAAACCTGAAGGCCAGAAACAGTACAATGTGACACTTTACCTGAGAAGCGACGAAGTTTATCCCAAACAACGGATGAAGGCGTAAAACGATTAAAAGACTCGACAAAACGAGCCCAAGATGCCTTCTTGCTATCCTGAATAATGCGACGAGCCCTGGCGCGCGATTGTTTAAAAGTCACCATATTATCAAGTGTAGGGTGTCGCCGAAACACCCTAAGTGCAGTCCTACGGGCACGAACGGCGTGCCGACAATCCTCGTTCCACCACGGAACCGTTGGCCGCCGAGGTTGGGAGGATGAACGGGGTATTGCGCGTTCGGCGGCAGAGAAAATAACAGACGTAAGGTGCTGCACTAGTTGGGTAATGTCGGAGAAGTGCTGGTCGTCAAAATGCACGAGGCTGGAATACAGGCTCCAGTCGGCTTTTGCGAATATCCAGGTAAGTACTCTGGAATGCTGTACGTGGTGCGACAGAAGAGAAACGATGCAGGGGTAATGGTCGCTGGAGTAGGTGTCAGCGACGACGTTCCACTGAAGACGACGTTCAAGCTGGAGTGAGCAAATGGCAAGGTCCAGATGAGAGAATGTACCAGAAGAATCAGAAATAAAAGTAGGTGCACCTGTATTGAGGATGGAAAGATTGAACTGATAAAAAATGTCGGAAAAAAGAATTTCCCTCGCACAAGCCCTTGGCGAACCCCATAGTGGGTGATGTGCATTAAAATCTCCCAACAGAAGAAATGGTGTTGGTAGAGCGGACAGGAGAGATCGAATGTCCGCGGGAGCGAGGGGAGACGATGGAGGTGTGATGATGATGAAATGCGGTTTAAGGGCGCTAAACTGCTGCGGTCATCAGCGCCCTTACAATGAGTAAAATACAGGGTCACAATATAAAACACAGGTAAAAAACCGCATAATTAAAAAACGGGACACAAACCCGCGATGTCAAAAACGTTAAAAATAACAATAGAATTACAATAACAAGAATAACAATAACAATAAAAACAATAACAATAATACCAATAACAATAAAAACAATAACAATAATAACAATAACAAGAATAACAATAAATATATCTGTAAAACCAACACACTAAAATCATGGTCACTAAAAGAATAAAACGTGTCAAGAACTGTAGAATGCAAGGAACATGAGCGCCTTATGTCCTGGGAGAAGGGCCCCATTAAAACTAACAATATAAAATCAAACAGCTAAAAGGCGCTCAGCGCATCAAATGGGACGGCTAAAACAATTGTCAGTGATAAAACGTAAAAGACATTCGACAGCATGCGCGTCGTCTGCCAACACGTTGGCTAGGCCAACAGGCAGACCCACGCGAACGCGCAGTGCAGCTAAAACTTGACACTCGGTTAAAATGTGACGGACCGTTAAGGGCACGTCACACTGACCACACACAGGTTGGGGATCACCACTTAACAGGTATCTATGACTAAAAAGGCAATGTCCGATACGAAGGCGTGTTAAAAGTACCTCTTCCCGACGAGAAGCACGGGAAGAGGTAGCCCAGACTAGCGGAAGAGGTTTAACCTCCCGCAACTTGTTCCCCCGGAGGGCCGTCCACTCATCGCGCCAGCGCGAGAGGATGCGGCGACGTAAAATAACACACGAATCTGACGAGAGAACAACAGAAGTAAAAAATCTGGGTAATAAATTCGCCGATTTCGCAGCGGCGTCGGCCGACTCATTCCCTGAGATACCCACATGACCTGGAATCCACATAAAAGAGACGCTGATGCCAGAGGCACCTAGCGAATGGAGCAGGTCATGAATGCGCTGTACGAGGGGGTGGTAAGAGTACAGCGCGTTAATACTCTGATGGGCACTCAGAGAGTCCGAACAAACAACACAACGCCGTAAAACATGCCGCTGAATGTATAAAACACATTGATAGATACTAAAAGTTCGGCGGTATAAATCGAACATTGCCCGGGTAAACGAAAAGTAAAACAATGCGCACCTAAAACAAAGGCACATCCTACTCCAACATCAGTCTTAGACCCATCAGTATAAATAAAATTACAGTCTCCGAATGTTGCCTGAAGTTCTAAAAATGCGGATCTAAGGACTGAAGCAGGGGTCTCATTCTTCGGCATCGACGTTAGCCCAAAGTGGATGAGGGCCTCAGCGCGCGACCATGGAGGAAAGCGCGTTTCCCCTCGGGTAAGGGCCGGCGCTGGCGTAACGTCCAAATGCCGAAGTAGCAGTCGAAATCGAACCCCTGGAGGGAGCAATGCAGAGGAGCTAACAAAATATTGGCGATCAAGCGAATCCTCGTAAAATACATCGAAGGACGGGTGGTTAGGCAAGCTTGAGAGTCGACAAGCATAGCTGCACAAAAGCATCTCACGCCGGAAGGACAGCGGAGGCTCTGCAGCTTCTGCGTACAGACTGGGTACAGGGCTAGTTGGAAAGGCCCCTGTAGCGACTCTTATGCCACGATGGTGAATGGCATTCAATCGACGTAACACAGATGGACGTGCCGACGAATAAACAATACACCCGTAATCAAGCTTGGATCGGACCAAAGAGCGATAAAGACGAAGAGGGACGGTCCGATCAGCTCCCCAGGATGTGCCACTTAAAACACGTAAAATATTAAGAGAACGGGCACACTTTGCTTTTAAAAAGGAAACGTGCGAGGTCCAACACAACTTCCTGTCAAAAATCAACCCCAAAAATTTCGCCTCGTCTGCAAACGGAAGTATCCCTGGCCCAAGATGGAGAGAGGGCGGAGGGAAATAATTCCGGCGCCAAAAGTTGATGCAGACGGATTTCTCGGCGGAGAAATTAAAGCCGTTGGCGTTACTCCAGGCGTAGAGACGGTCGATACAGCTCTGGAGACGGCGTTCGAGTAGACAGGTCCGCCGTGAACTACAATAAATAGCGAAATCGTCAACAAAAAGGGACGATGAAATGCCAGGTGGAATACAATCAACAATGGGGTTGATAGCAATCGCAAAAAGTGTGACACTGAGTACAGAGCCCTTCGGTACTCCGTTCTCTTGAATAAAACGACGAGATAAAACCGAGCCCACACGTACACGAAAGACGCGGTCCGTCATAAACTCCCGAAGAAATATGGGAAGACGACCGCGGATATTGCAATCGTGACGTGTACGTAAAATGCCGCCCCTCCAACAAGTGTCATAAGCTTTCTCCAGGTCAAAAAATACAGCCACGGTTTGACACTTTCTCAGAAATCCATTCATAATATGCGTCGACAAGGACACCAGATGGTCGACGGTAGAGCGATAGCGACGAAACCCGCACTGAGCGTTCGCTAGAAGTTTCTGAGACTCAAGCCATCATGTCAACCGCCCGTTGATCATGCGCTCCATCACCTTGCAAATGCAACTGGTGAGGGAGATAGGGCGGTAGCTGGAAGGTAGTTGGCGATCCTTCCCAGGCTTAAGTATAGGGACAATGGTGGCTTCGCGCCAAACGGAAGGAAAAATGCCGTTTTGCCAAATACGGTTATAGACCTGTAAGAGAAAGAGTTTACTGTCGGCTGAAAGGTTCTTTAACATCAGAACATGAATGCCGTCCGGCCCAGGAGCGGAGTGCCGAGAGCAATGAAGAGCGTGCTCCAGCTCCCTCATTGTGAATAGTTCGTTATAGCATTCATTAGTAGCAGACCGAAAAGTATATGATGCGGAATCCTGCCGGTCTTTAATAGAGCGAAAGCCGGTGGAATAATGGTCTGAACTGGAAACCGCCTCAAAGGCAGCACCCAGTGTGTTAGCGATGGCAGCCGGATCCACTATGGTGGCATTAGAAACCTGAAGGCCAGAAACAGTACAATGTGACACTTTACCTGAGAAGCGACGAAGTTTATCCCAAACAACGGATGAAGGCGTAAAACGATTAAAAGACTCGACAAAACGAGCCCAAGATGCCTTCTTGCTATCCGGAATAATGCGACGAGCCCTGGCGCGCGATTGTTTAAAAGTCACCAAATTATCAAGTGTAGGGTGTCGCCGAAACACCCTAAGTACAGTCCTACGGGCACGAACGGCGTCCCGACAATCCTCGTTCCACCACGGAACAGGTGGCCGCCGAGGTTGGGAGGATGAACGGGGTATTGCGCGTTCGGCGGCAGAGAAAATAACAGACGTAAGGTGCTGCACTAGTTGGTGAATGTCGGAGAAGGGCTGGTCGTCGAAATGCACGAGGCTGGAATACAAGCTCCAGTCGGCTTTTGCGAATATCCAGGTAGGTACTCTGGAATGCTGTACGTGGTGCGACAGAAGAGAAACGATGCAGGGGTAATGGTCGCTGGAGTAGGTGTCAGCGACGACGTTCCACTGAAGACGACGTGCAAGCTGGAGTGAGCAAATGGCAAGGTCCAGATGAGAGAATGTACCAGAAGAATCAGAAATAAAAGTAGGTGCACCTGTATTGAGGATGGAAAGATGGAACTGATAAAAAATGTCGGAAAGAAGAGTTCCCCTCGCACAAGCCCTTGGCGAACCCCATAGTGGGTGATGGGCATTAAAATCTCCCAACAGAAGAAATGGTGTTGGGAGAGCGGACAGGAGAGATCGAATGTCCGCGGGAGCGAGGGGAGACGATGGAGGTGTATACACAGAGCAAACAGAAAACAAAAAGCCGGGTAAGTGAAGGCGAACGGCAACAGCTTGCAAGTCAGATGTAAGTGTGACAGGTGTAAAATGAACGTCATTACGCACCAAAATCATGACACCACCATGAGCAGGAGCACCCTCCTCCGGTTCAAGGTCGTAGCGAACCGGAGTATATCCGCGGAGATCAAAAGGATCGTGAGGGCGAAGCTTAGTCTCCTGCAAACATACGACCACAGGCGAATGGGAACGCAATAAAAGTTGCAGTTCCGCCCTATGCGATCGTACACCACGTACATTCCAGGTCAGGATAGCCATTAAGAATAAGGGGATAAACTTTCTATTTAGAAGGGCGGCTTAAAATTACCTTTTGTTTAACCTTTGGGCTCGGGCTTTTTGTATGGAGTTGGTCAGACTCCATAGCTTCCTCGGAGGGAGGGCCCACGCGCTCAGTGCAAGAAACCGATTCCAGCGCCGTGAATCGGTTCTGGGTGGCGATGGGTGAAGGGTGCCGCTGAGCGCGGCTTGTCCCAGGACCATCCTGGGACAGCGACCTCCGAGGAGGAGAAGGTGAACTTTTGTTACCGCGCACACGCGGAGGGTCTTTCAAAAAATCTTCCCTACGAAGTTTCTGCTTGGGCTTCTTTTCAACGGCTTGCGACTTCATTGACTTGGGACCAGGTTTATACGGCTTGGTAACTGTAGCCTTAATAGACGGCCGGATGGTAGTGGCGGTTAATCCAGTCAAGGTCCAGGTCTGAGTTTCGGCATCTACTCGTGGTACTGGCGAGGCAACAACAGAACTAAATGTGCCAGATCGCAGGAGTGAAGGTTGGCGCGCATGGTAGCGCCTCCGGGCTTCAGCGAAGGAGAGTTTTTCCTTTACCCGGATCTCCTGGATCGCCTTCTCGTCCAAGTACCGCGGACAGTCGGCAAACGAAGCAGAATGAGACCCTTTACAATTAACGCAGACGGGGGCTGTTGAACCGGTACCTTCATGTGAGGGCTGGCTACAGGTTGCATAGATGTTAACGGCACTCTTACATGAGACTTGCGTATGCCCAAAACGTTGGCATTTAAAACAACGCAGAGGTCTAGGAATATAAGGCCTCACAGAAATCCGTTCGTACCCTGCGGAAATGCTCGTGGGCAGATCGACGCCATCAAATGTAATAAACAGGGTACGAGTGGGTACCAACACGCCGTCGCGTTTGGCCTGCACTCGATGAACCGCTGTCACCCTCTGGTCTGCAAGATATTCCACCAGGTCTTCGTCAGAGATACCATCGAGGCTATGCGTGGTGACAACGCCTCTACAAGAATTCAAGGTGCGGTGCTTCTCAACACGGATAGGATAACCGTGGAGAAGCGTGGCGCTCAACAAGGACTTACTTTGTGCCTCGGATTTGCTTGGTACTAGCAACGAACCATTACGAAGCCGAGTGCAGGAAAGAACCGGACCAGCAATTGAGTCAATGCCCTTCTGGATAATAAAAGGGTTCACCTTCTCGAATGATTGTCCCTCCTCTGTACGGGTAATCACTAAGTAACAACCAGCTGTTGGCGGTGCTACTTCTGTTACTAAAACTTTGCGGCGCTTGTTGTTAACAATGGAGAAAGGGAGCTCCATAGCGAAAAAAATCCTCCACCATTGCAACCGTCTCCGACCTCGGGCTCTGACTTCCCGGGCGTTACCCCGGCTTGGGTGAGTGGCCTATCTATACCTAGCTCACCCCAGGGTCACACCTTCCAGAACATAGACAGAGGGACCCAGTCGCCGTCGGAAGCCAGCAGCTCATGCAATGGCCCCCCCGCGGGACTGCAGTTGAACAGCGGATACGAACAACAACCCTACATGACGACCCCGGGTGGTGGGGATGACGCCATTACCCACTCACTTAGCTGCGTACGCGGTGCGCGGGTATCCGTCAGGCTGTGTCCACGGAGGAGTTAAATAAAAAGATAAAAGAAACTAAAACTGTGTGGGCGTTTCGCACGCAAGGTAGGCCGGCGGGGAAGAAAAAGAGAGATATGCGAATGTCGTGGTGCGAAATGGCCGGAAAGTGACAAGAGAAGAAAGAAACGATGGTGAGGTGCGGTATGAATGGAATGTCACGAACGCACGAGAGCCTACCTTGTGTCCACCGGTCACTTGAAGAACCCACCTCGACCGGATGGGGGTGAGGGGATGAATGTGGCGATGACTGGCTCGGGAACCCCCGGGTGCGCCAAAAACCCGTACTCACATAAGGTGAGCCCCTGAGGGGGACGATGGAGGTGTATACACAGAACAAACAGAAAAGAAAAAACCGGGTAACTGCAGTCTAATGGCAACAGCTTGCAAGTCGGGCGTAAGTGTGATAGTTTGAAAATGAACGTCATTACGCACCAAAATCATGACACCACCATGAGCAGGAGTACCCTCCTCCGGTTCAAGGTCGTAGCGAACCGGAGTATATCCTCGCAGATCAAAAGGATCGTGAGGGCG
Source organism: Deroplatys truncata (assembly GCA_030765065.1). Taxonomy (NCBI): domain Eukaryota; kingdom Metazoa; phylum Arthropoda; class Insecta; order Mantodea; family Mantidae; genus Deroplatys; species Deroplatys truncata. Next base: position 179,862,419 of record CM060975.1, on the reverse strand, counting down.
AAGCTTAGTCTCCTGCAAACATAGGACCATAGGCGAATGGGAACGCAATAAAAGTTGCAGTTCCGCCTTATGCGATCGTACACCACGTACATTCCAGGTCAGGATAGCCATTAAGAAAAAGGGGATAAACTGTTTATTTAGAAGGGCGGCTTAAAATTACCTTTTGTTTAACCTTTGGGCTCGGGCTTTTTGTTTGGTGTTGGTCAGACTCCATAGCTTCCTCGGAGGGAGGGCCCACGCGCTCAGTGCCAGAAACCGATTCAAGCGCCGTGAATCGGTTCTGGGTGGCGATGGGTGAGGGGTGCCGCGGAGCGCGGCTTGTCCCAGGACCTTCCTGGGACAGCGACCTCCGAGGAGGAGAAGGTAAACTTTTGTTACCGCGCGCACGCGGAGGGTCTTTCCAAAAACCTTCCCTACGTAGTTTCTGCTTGGGCTTCTTTTCAGCGGCTTGCGACTTCATTGACATTGGACCAGGTTTATAAGGCTTGGTGACAGTAGCTTTAATAGACGGCCGGATGGTAGTGGCGGTTAATCCAGTCAAGGTCCAGGTCTGAGTTTCGGCATCTACTCGTGGTACTGGCGAGGCAACAACAGAACTAAATGTGCCAGATCGCAGGAGTGAAGGTTGGCGCGCATGGAAACGCCTCCGGGCTTCGGCGAAGGAGAGTTTCTCCTTTACCCGGATCTCCTGGATCGCCTTCTCGTCCAAATACCGCGGACAGTCGGCAAACGAAGCAGAATGTGACCCTTTACAATTAACGCAGACGGGGGCTGTTGAACAGGCACCTTCGTGTGAGGGCTGGCTACATATTGCACAGATGTTAACGGCACTCTTACATGAGAGTTGCGTATGCCCAAAACGTTGGCACTTAAAACAACGCAGAGGTCTAGGAACATAAGGCCTCAAAGAAATACGTTCGTACCCTGGGGAGATGCTCGTGGGCAGATCGACGCCATCAAATGTTAGAAACAGGGTACGAGTGGGTACCAATACGCCGTCGCGTTTGGCCTGCACTCGATGAACCGCTGTCACCTTCTGGTCTGCAAGATATTCGACCAGGTCCTCGTCCGATATGCCATCGAGGCTATGCGTGGTGACAACGCCTCGACAAGAATTCAAGGTGCGGTGCTTCTCAACACGGATAGGATAACCGTGGATAAGCGTGGTGCTCAACAAGGACTTACTTTGTGCCTCGGATTTACTTTGCACTAACAACGAACCATTACGAAGCCGAGTGCAGGAAAGAACCGGACCAGCAATTGAGTCAATGCCCTTCTGGATGATAAAAGGGTTCACCTTCTCGAATGATTGTCCTTCCTCTGTAGGGTAATCACTAAGTAACAACCAGCTGTTGGCGGTGCTACTTCTGTTACTAAAACTTTACGGCGCTTGTTGTTTATAATGGAGAAAGGGTGCTCCATAGCGAAAAAAATCCTCCACCATTGCAACCGTCTCCGACCTCGGGCTCTGACTTCTCGGGCGTTGCCCCGGCTTGGGTGAGTGGCCTATCTATACCAGACTCACCCCAGGGTCACACCTCCCAGAACATAGACAGAGGGACCCAATCGCTGTCAGAAGTCAGCAGCTCATGCAATGGCCCCCCCGCGGGACTGCAGTTGAACAGCGGATACGAACACAAACCCTACATGACAACCCCGGGTGGTGGGGATGTCGCCATTACCCACTCACCCAGCTGCGCACGCGGTGCGCGGGTATCCGTCAGGCTGTGTCCACGGAGGATTTAAATAAAAGGATAAAAGAAACTAAAACAGTGTGGGCGTTTCGCACGCAAGGTAGGCCGGCGGGGAAGAAAAAGAGATATGCGAATGTCGTGGTGCGAAATGGTCGGAAAGTGATAAGGGAAGAAAGAAACGATGGTGAGGTGCGGTATGGATGGAATGCAAAGAACGCACGAGAGCCTACCTTGTGTCCACCGGTCACTTGAAGAACCCACCTCGACCGGATGGGGGTGAGGGGATGTATATGGCGATGATTGGCTCGGGAACCCCCGGGTGCGCTAAAAACCCGTACTCACATAAGGTGAGCCCCTGAGGGGGTAACTGTGCAGTGAGCTAATACTTTGAAGAGCATTCAGGGAGTCTGAACACAAAACATTGCCGTAAGTCGTGCCGCTGAATGTATAAAAGAGACTGATGAATGCTAAAACTTTCGGCGGTAAAAATCGACCATTCCCGGTAAACGAAAAGTAAAAAACTATTTCTACCACAAAAATGGCACATCCTACTCCAGCATAAATCATAGATCCATCAGTAAAGATAAAATGAAAGTCCCCGAATTGCGCCTGTTGTTCTAAAAACGCGGATCTAAAGACTGAAGAAGGGGTTTCATTCTTCGGCATCGACGATAACCCAAGGTGACAGAGGGCCTCAGCGCGCAACCATGGAGGAAAATGCGTTTCCCCTCTGGGACGTGCCGGCGCTGGCGTAACGTTCAAACCCGAAGAAGTTGACGAAATCGGACCCCTGGAGGTAGCAACGCAGAGGAGCTACCTAAATATTATCGATCAAGCGAATCCTCGTAAAATAACTCGAAGGACGGGTGGTTAGGCAAGCATGAGAGCCGACAAGCATAGCTTCACAACAGCATCTCATGCCGGAAGGACAGCGGAAGCTCTGCAGGTTCTGCGTACAGACTGGGTACAGGGCTAGTTGGAAAGGCCCGTTTAGCGACTCTTATACCACGATTATGAATGGTATTCAAGCGACGTAACACAGATGGACGTGATGATGATGATGATGAAATGCGGTTTAAGGGCGCTAAACTGCTGGGGTCATCAGCGCCCTTACAATGAGTAAAATATAAGCTCACAATATAAAAAACAGGTAAAAAACCGCATAATTAAAAAACGGGACGCAAACCCGCGATGTCAAAAACGTTAAAAATAACAATACAATAACAATAACAATAAAAACAAGAACAATAATAACAATAACAATAAAAACAATAACAATAATAACAATAACAAGAATAACAATAAATATATCTGTAAAACCAACACACTAAAATCATGGTCACTAAAAGAATGAAACGTGTCAAGAACTGTAGAATGCAAGGAACATGAGCGCCTTTTGTCCGGGGAGAAGGGCCCCATTAAAACTAACAATATAAAATCAAACAGCTAAAAGGCGCTCAGCGCATCAAATGCGACGGCTAAAACCAATGTCAGTGATAAAACGTAAAAGACATTCTACAGCATGCGCGTCGTCTGCCAACACGTTGGCTAGGCCAACAGGCAGACCCACGCGAACGCGCAGTGGAGCTAAAACTTGACACTCGGTTAAAAGGTGACGGACCGTTAAGGGCACGTCACACTGACCACACACAGGTGCGGGATCACCACTTAACAGGTATCTATGACTAAAAAGGCAATGTCCGATACGAAGGCGTGTTAAAAGTACCTCTTCCCGACGAGAAGCACGGGAAGAGGTAGCCCAGACTAGCGGAAGAGGTTTAACCTCCCGCAACTTGTTCCCCCGGAGGGCCGTCCACTCATCGCGCCAGCGCGAGAGGATGCGGCGACGTAAAATAACACACGAATCTGACGAGGGAACAACAGAAGTAAAAAATCTGGGTAATAAAATCGCCGATTTCGCAGCGGCGTCGGCCGACTCATTCCCTGAGATACCCACATGACCTGGAATCCACATAAAAGAGACGCTGATGCCAGAGGTACCCAGCGAATGGAGCAGGTCATGAATGCGCTGTACGAGGGGGTGGTAAGAGTACAGCGCGTTAATACCCTGAAGGGCACTCAGAGAGTCCGAACAAACAACACAACGCCGTAAAACATGCCGCTGAATGTATAAAACACATTGATAGATACTAAAAAGTTCGGCGGTATAAATCGAACATTGCCCGGGTAAACGAAAAGTAAAACTATGCGCACCTAAAACAAAGGCACATCCTACTCCAACATCAGTCTTAGACCCATCAGTATAAAGAAAATTACACTCTCCGAATGTTGCCTGAAGTTCTAAAAATGCGGATCTAAGGACTGAAGCAGGGGTCTCATTCTTCGGCATCGACGTTAGCCCAAAGTGGATGTGGGCCTCAGCGCGCGACCATGGAGGAAAGCGCGTTTCCCCTCGGGTAAGGGCCGGCGCTGGCGTAACGTCCAAATGCCGAAGTAGCAGTCGAAATCGAACCCCTGAAGGGAGCAATGCAGAGGAGCGAACAAAATATTGGCGATCAAGCGAATCCTCGTAAAATACATCGAAGGACGGGTGGTTAGGCAAGCTTGAGAGTCGACAAGCATAGCTGCACAAAAGCATCTCACGCCGGAAGGACAGCGGAGGCTCTGCAGCTTCTGCGTACAGACTGGGTACAGGGCTAGTTGTAAAGGCCCCTGTAGCGACTCTTATGCCACGATGGTGAATGGCATTCAATCGACGTAACACAGATGGACGTGCCGACGAATAAACAATACACCCGTAATCAAGCTTGGATCGGACCAAAGAGCGATAAAGGCGAAGAAGGACGGTCCGATCAGCTCCCCAGGATGTGCCACTTAAAACACGTAAAAGATTAAGAGAACGGTCACACTTTGCTTTTAAAAAGGAAACGTGCGAGGTCCAACACAACTTCCTGTCAAAAATCAACCCCAAAAATTTCGCCTCGTCTGCAAACGGAAGTATCCCTGGCCCAAGATGGAGAGTGGGCGGAGGGAAATACTTCCGGCGCCAAAAGTTGATGCAGACGGATTTCTCGGCGGAGAAATTAAAGCCGTTGGCGTTACTCCAGGCGTAGAGACGGTCGATACAGCTCTGGAGACGGCGTTCGAGTAGACAGGTCCGCCGTGAACTGCAATAAATAGCGAAATCGTCAACAAAAAGGGACGATGAAATGCCAGGTGGAATACAATCAACAATGGGGTTGATAGCAATCGCAAAAAGTGTGACACTGAGTACAGAGCCCTGCGGTACTCCGTTCTCTTGAATAAAACGACGAGATAAAACCGAGCCCACACGTACACGAAAGACGCGGTCCGTCATAAACTCCCGAAGAAATATGGGAAGACGACCGCGGAAGTTCCAATCGTGAAGTGTACGTAAAATGCCGCCCCTCCAACAAGTGTCATAAGCTTTCTCCAGGTCAAAAAACACAGCCACGGTTTGACACTTTCTCAGAAATCCATTCATAACATGCGTCGACAGGGACACCAGATGGTCGACGGTAGAGCGATAGCGACGAAATCCGCACTGAGCGTTCGCTAAAAGTTTCTGAGACTCAAGCCACCATGTCAACCGCCCGTTGATCATGCGCTCCAGCACCTTGCAAATGCAACTGGTGAGGGAGATAGGGCGGTAGCTGGAAGGTAGTTGGCGATCCTTCCCAGGCTTAAGTATAGGGACAATGGTGGCTTCGCGCCAAACGGAAGGAAAAATGCCGTCTTGCCAAATACGGTTATAGACCTGTAAGAGAAATAGTTTACTGTCGGCTGAAAGGTTCTTTAACATCAGGACATGAATGCCGTCCGGCCCGGGAGCGGAGTGCCGAGAGCAATGAAGAGCGTGCTCCAGCTCCCTCATTGTGAATAGTTCGTTATAGCATTCATCATTAGCAGACCGAAAAGTATATGATGCGGAATCCTGCCGGTCTTTAATAGAGCGAAAGCCGGCGGAATAATGGTCAGAACTGGAAACCGCCTCAAAGGCAGAACCCAGAGTGTTAGCGATGGCAGCCGGATCCACTATGGTGGCATTAGAAACCTGAAGCCCAGAAACAGTACAATGTGACACTTTACCTGAGAAGCGACGAAGTTTATCCCAAACAACGGATGAAGGCGTAAAACGATTAAAAGACTCGACAAAACGAGCCCAAGATGCCTTCTTGCTATCCTGAATAATGCGACGAGCCCTGGCGCGCGATTGTTTAAAAGTCACCAAATTATCAAGTGTAGGGTGGCGCCGAAACACCCTAAGTGCAGTCCTACGGGCACGAACGGCGTCCCGACAATCCTCGTTCCACCACGGAACAGGTGGCCGCCGAGGTTGGGAGGATGAACGGGGTATTGCACGTTCGGCGGCTGAGAAAATAATAGACGTAAGGTGCTGCACTAGTTGATTAATGTCGGAGAAGGGCTGGTCGTCAAAATGCACGAGGCTGGAATACAAGCTCCAGTCGGCTTTAGCGAATATCCAGGTAGGTACTCTGGAATGCTGTACGTGGTGCGACAGAAGAGAAACGACGCAGGGGTAATGGTCGCTGGAGTAGGTGTCAGCGACGACGTTCCACTGAAGACGACGTGCAAGCTGGAGTGAGCAAATTGCAAGGTCCAGGTGAGAAAATGAACCAGTAGAATCAGAAATAAAAGTAGGCGCACCTGTATTGAGGATGGAAAGATTGAACTGATAAAAAATGTCGGAAAGAAGAGTTCCCCTCGCACAAGCCCTTGGCGAACCCCATAGTGGGTGATGGGCATTAAAATCTCCCAACAGAAGAAATGGTGTTGGGAGAGCGGACAGGAGAGCTCGAATGTCCGCGGGAGCGAGGGGAGACGATGGAGGTGAATATACAGAGCAAACAGAAAACAAAAAGCCGGGTAAGTGAAGGCGAACGGCAACAGCTTGCAAGTCAGATGTAAGTGTGACAGGTGTAAAATGAACGTCATTACGCACCAAAATCATGACACCACCATGAGCAGGAGTACCCTCCTCCGGTTCAAGGTCGTAGCGAACCGGAGTATATCCTCGGAGATCAAAAGGATCGTGAGGGCGAAGCTTAGTCTCCTGCAAACATACGACCATAGGCGAATGGGAACGCAATAAAAGCTGCAGTTCCGCCCTATGCGATCGTACACCACGTACATTCCAGGTCAGGATAGCCATTAAAAATAAGGGGATAAACTGTCTATTTAGAAGGGCGGCTTAAAATTACCTTTTGTTTAACCTTTGGGCTCGGGCTTTTTGTATGGAGTTGGTCAGACTCCATAGCTTCCTCGGAGGGAGGGCCCACGCGCTCAGTGCCAGAAACCGATTCAAGCGCCGTGAATCGGTTCTGGGTGGCGATGGGTGAAGGGTGCCGCTGAGCGCGGCTTGTCCCAGGACCTTCCTGGGACAGCGACCTCCGAGGAGGAGAAGGTGAACTTTTCTTACCGCGCGCACGCGGAGGGTCTTTCAAAAAATCTTCCCTACGTAATTTCTGCTTGGGCTTCTTTTCAACGGCTTGCGACTTCATTGACTTGGGACCAGGTTTATACGGCTTGGTAACTGTAGCCTTAATAGACGGCCGGATGGTAGTGGCGGTTAATCCAGTCAAGGTCCAGGTCTGAGTTTCGGCATCTACGCGTGGTACTGGCGAGGCAACAACAGAACTAAATGTGCCAGATCGCAGGAGTGAAGGTTGGCGCGCATGGTAACGCCTCCGGGCTTCAGCGAAGGAGAGTTTTTCCTTTACCCGGATCTCCTGGATCGCCTTCTCGTCCAAGTACCGCGGACAGTCGGCAAACGAAGCAGAATGAGACCCTTTACAATTAACGCAGACGGGGGCTGTTGAACAGGTACCTTCGTGTGAGGGCTGGCTACAGGTTGCACAGATGTTAACGGCACTCTTACATGAGACTTGCGTATGCCCAAAACGTTGGCATTTAAAACAACGCAGAGGTCTAGGAATATAAGGCCTCACAGAAATCCGTTCGTACCCTGCGGAAATGCTCGTGGGCAGATCGACGCCATCAAATGTAATAAACAGGGTACGAGTGGGTACCAACACGCCGTCGCGTTTGGCCTGCACTCGATGAACCGCTGTCACCCTCTGGTCTGCAAGATATTCCACCAGGTCTTCGTCAGAGATACCATCGAGGCTATGCGTGGTGACAACGCCTCTACAAGAATTCAAGGTGCGGTGCTTCTCAACACGGATAGGATAACCGTGGAGAAGCGTGGCGCTCAACAAGGACTTACTTTGTGCCTCGGATTTGCTTTGAACTAGCAACGAACCATTACGAAGCCGAGTGCAGGAAAGAACCGGACCAGCAATTGAGTCAATGCCCTTCTGGATAATAAAAGGGTTCACCTTCTCGAATGATTGTCCCTCCTCTGTACGGGTAATCACTAAGTAACAACCAGCTGTTGGCGGTGCTACTTCTGTTACTAAAACTTTGCGGCGCTTGTTGTTAACAATGGAGAAAGGGTGCTCCATAGCGAAAAAAATCCTCCACCATTGCAACCGTCTCCGACCTCGGGCTCTGACTTCCCGGGCGTTACCCCGGCTTGGGTGAGTGGCCTATCTATACCTAGCTCACCCCAGGGTCACACCTCCCAGAACATAGACAGAGGGACCCAATCGCCGTCGGAAGCCAGCAGCTCATGCAATGGCCCCCCCGCGGGACTGCAGTTGAACAGCGGATACGAACAACAACCCTACATGACGACCCCGGGTGGTGGGGATGACGCCATTACCCACTCACCCAGCTGCGCACGCGGTGCGCGGGTATCCGTCAGGCTGTGTCCACGGAGGATTTAAATAAAAAGATAAAAGAAACTAAAACTGTGTGGGCGTTTCGCACGCAAGGTAGGCCGGCGGGGAAGAAAAAGAGAGATATGCGAATGTCGTGGTGCGAAATGGCCGGAAAGTGATAAGGGAAGAAAGAAACGACGGTGAGGTGCGGTATGAATGGAATGTAAAGAACGCACGAGAGCCTACCTTGGGTCCACCGGTCACTTGAAGAACCCACCGCGACCGGATGGGGGTGAGGGGATGAATGTGGCGATGATACAGATGGACGTGCCGACGAATAAACAATACACCCGTAATCAAGCTTGGATCGGAAAAAAGAGCGATAAAGGCGAAGAAGGACGTTCCGTTCAGCTCCGGAAGATGTGCCACTAAAAACACGTAAAATATTAAGAGAACGGTCACACTTTGTTCTTAAAAAGGAAACGTGAGAAGTCCAGCTCAGCTTTCGATGAAAGATCAACCCCAAAAATTTCACCACGTCTGCAAATGGAAGGACCTCAGACCCAAGGTGGAGAGAGGGCGGAGTTAAAATTTTTCCGGCGCCAGAAGTTGATGCAGACGGATTTCTCGGCGGAGAAATTGAAGCCGTTGGCGTTACTCCAGGCATAGAGACGGTCGATACAGTTCTGGAGTCGGCGCTCGAGCAGACAGGTTCGCCGTGAACTACAATAAATGGCAAAATCGTCAACAAAATGGGACGATGAAAGGCCAGGCGGAATACAATCAACAATGGGGTTGATAGCTATTGCAAAAGTGTGAGACTGAGTACCGAGCCCTGCGGTACTCCGTTCTCTTGAATAAAAGGACTAGATAAAACCGAGCCCACACGTACACGAAAGACGCGGTCCGTCATAAGCTCCCGAAGAAAATTGGGAAGACGACCGCGGCAATTCCATGCATGGAGGGTACGTAAAATGCCGCCCCTCCAACAAGTGTCATAAGCTTTCTCCAGGTCAAAAAATACAGCCACCGTTTGACACTTTCTCAGAAATCCGTTCATAATATGCTTCCACAGAGACATCAGATGGTGGACGGTAGAGCAATGGGGACGAAATCCACACTGAGCGTTCGCCAGAAGTTTCTGAGACTCAAGCCACCACGTCAACCGACCGTTGATCATGCGCTCCATCACCTTGAAACGCAACTGGTGAGGGACATAGGGCGGTAGCTGGAAGGTAGTTGGCGGTCTTAAGTATAGGGACATTGGTGGCTTCACGCCAAACGGAAGGGAAAAGGCCGTCCTGCGATGATGATGATGATGATATGCGGTTTAAGGGCGCTAAACTGCTGAGGTCATCAGCACCCTTACAATGTATAAAATATAAGGTCAAAATATAAAAGACAGGTAAAAGAACCGCATAATTAAAAAACGGAGCACAAACCCGCGATGTCAAAAAGCTAAAAATAACAATGATATAACAATAACGATAACAACAATAATAACAATAACAAAAAAATAACAATAACAACAATAATAACAATAACAATAATATTTACAAAACACATATCTGAAAAACCAACACACTAAAAGCATAGGCAATAAAAGATTAAAACGTGTCAAGAACTGCAGAATGTCAGGGACACGAGCGCCAATGTCCATTGGGGAGGAGATGCCCCATTAAAAAACAAGAGAAAAGTACATAGTCAAAAGACGCTCAGCGCATCAAATGCGTCTGGTAAATCCAATGTCATTGATAAAACGTAAAAGACACTCTACAGCACGCGCGTCGTCTGCCAGAACGTTGGCTAGGTCAACAGGCAGACCAACACGGACGCGCAAAGGAGCTAAAACTTGACACTCCGCTAAAATGTGACGCACCGTTAAGGGCGCACCACACTGCCCACAGAGTGGTGCGGGGTCACCACTCAGCAAATACTTATGACTAAAAATGCAATGTCCGTTACGAAGGCGTGTTAAAATTACCTCTTCCCGACGGGAAGCACGGGAAGAGGTAGCCCAGACTAACGGGAGAGGCTTAACCTCCCGCAACTTGTTCCCCCGGAGGGTTGTCCACTCATCGTTCCAAAGCGAGAGGATGCGTCGACGTCAAACAATAAACAAATCTGACGAGGGAACAACAGTGGTAAAACGTCTGGGTGATAAAATCGCCGACTTGGCAGCGACATCGACAGACTCATTACCTGAGATGCCAACATGACCTGGAATCCACATGAAGGAGACGCTGATGCCAGAGACATCAAGCGAGTGGAGCAGGACATGAATGCGCTGTACGAGCGGGTGGTAACCGTACAGCGAGCTAATACTTTGAAGAGCACTCAGGGAGTCGGAACAAATAAAACAGTGCCGTAAGTCGTGCCGCTGAATATATAAAAGAGACTGATAAATGCTAAAAAGTTCGGCGGTAAAAATCGAACATTGCTCTGGTAAACGAAAGGTAAAACTGTTTTCACCACAAAAAAGGCACATCCTACTCCAGCATCAGTCATAGATCCATCAGTAAAGATAAAAGGCAAGTCCCCGAATTGCGACTGAAGTTCTAAAAACGCTGATCTAAAGACTGAAGAACGGGTCTCATTCTTCGGCATTGACGATAACCCAAGGTGACAGAGGGCCTCAGCGCGCGACTTTGGAGGAAAACGCGTTTCCCCCCTGGAAGGGCCGGCGCTGGCGTAACGTCCAAATGCCGAAGTAACAGTCGAAATCGAACCCCTGGAGGGAGCAATGCAGAGGAGCTAACTAAATATTGTCGGTCAAGTGAATCCTCGAAAAATGCCGCGAAAGACGGGTGGTCAGGCAAGCTTGAGAGTCGACAGGCATAGCTGCACAAGAGCATCTCACGCATGGAGGACAGCGGAGGCTCTGCAGCTTCAGCATAAAGACTGGGCACGGGGCTAGTTGGAAAGGCCCCTGTAGCGACTCTAAGACCACGATGATGAATGGGATTCAAACGACGTAACACAGATGGTCGTGCCGACGAATAAACAAAACACCCGTAATCAAGTTTGGATCGGACCAAAGAGCGATAGAGGCGAAGAAGGACGGTCCGATCAGCTCCCCAGGATGTGCCACTTAAAACACGTAAAATATTAAGAGAACGGTCACACTTTGCTTTTAAAAAGGAAACGTGCGAAGTCCAACACAACTTCCTATCAAAAATCAACCCCAAAAATTTCGCCTCGTCTGCAAACGGGAGTATCCCAGGCCCAAGATGCAGAGAGGGCGGAGGGAAATACTTCCGGCACCAGAAGTTGATGCAGACGGATTTCTCGGCGGGGAAATTAAAGCCGTTGGCGTTACTCCAGGCGTAGAGACGGTCGATACAGCTCTGGAGACGGCGTTCGAGTAGACAGGTCCGCCGTGAACTGCAATAAATAGCGAAATCGTTAACAAAAAGGGACGATGAAATGCCAGGTGGAATACAATCAACAATGGGGTTGATAGCAATCGCAAAAAGTGTGACACTGAGTACAGAGCCCTGCGGTACTCCGTTCTCTTGAATAAAACGACGAGATAAAACCGAGCCCACACGCACAAGAAAGACGCGGTCCGTCATGAACTCCCGAAGAAATATGGGAAGACGACCGCGGATATTCCAATCGTGAAGTGTACGTAAAATGCCGCCCCTCCAACAAGTGTCATAAGCTTTCTCCAGGTCAAAAAATACAGCCACGGTTTGACACTTTCTCAGAAATCCATTCACAATATGCGTCGACAAGGACACCAGATGGTCGACGGTAGAGCGATAGCGACGAAACCCGCACTGAGCGTTCGCTAGAAGTTTCTGAGACTCAAGCCTCCATGTCAACCGCCCGTTGATCATGCGCTCCATCACCTTGCAAATGCAACTGGTAAGGGAGATAGGGCGGTAGCTGGAAGGTAGTTGGCGATCCTTCCCAGGCTTAAGTATAGGGACAATAGTGGCTTCGCGCCAAACGGAAGGAAAAATTCCGTCTTGCCAAATACGGTTATAGACCTGTAAGAGAAATAGTTTACTGTCGGCTGAAAGGTTCTTTAACATCAGGACATGAATGCCGTCCGGCCCAGGAGCGGAGTGCCGAGAGCAATGAAGAGCGTGCTCCAGCCCCCTCATTGTGAATAGTTCGTTATAGCATTCATCATTAGCAGACCGAAAAGCATATGATGCGGAATCCAGCCGGTCTTTAATAGAGCGAAAGCCGGCGGAATAATGGTCTGAACTGGAAACCGCCTCAAAGGCAGCACCCAGAGTGTTAGCGATGGCAGCCGGATCCACTATGGTGGCATTAGTAACCTGAAGGCCAGAAACAGTACAATGTGACACTTTACCTGAGAAGCGACGAAGTTTATCCCAAACAACGGATGAAGGCGTAAAACGATTAAAAGACTCGACAAAACGAGCCCAAGATGCCTTCTTGCTATCCTGAATAATGCGACGAGCCCTGGCGCGCAATTGTTTAAAAGTCACCAAATTATCATGTGTAGGGTGTCGCCGAAACACCCTAAGTGCAGTCCTACGTGCACGAACGGCGTCCCGACAATCCTCGTTCCACCACGGAACAGGTGGCCGCCGAGGTTGGGAGGATGAACGGGGTATTGCACGTTCGGCGGCAGAGAAAATAATAGACGTAAGGTGCTGCACTATTTGATTAATGTCGGAGAAGGGCTGGTCGTCAAAATGCACGAGGCTGGAATACAAGTTCCAGTCGGCTTTTGCGAATATCCAGGTAGGTACTCTGGAATGCTGTACGTGGTGCGACAGAAGAGAAACGATGCAGGGGTAATTGTCGCTGGAGTAGGTGTCAGCGACGACGTTCCATTGAAGACGACGTGCAAGCTGGAGTGAGCAAATTGCAAGGTCCAGGTGAGAGAATGTACCAGAAGAATCAGAAATAAACGTAGGTGCACCGGTATTGAGGATGGAAAGATTGAACTGATAAAAAATGTCGGAAAGAAGAGTTCCCCTCGCACAAGCCCTTGGCGAACCCCACAGTGGGTGATGGGCATTAAAATCTCCCAACAGAAGAAATGGTGTTGGGAGAGCGGACAGGAGAGCTCGAATGTCCGCGGGAGCGAGGGGAGACGATGGAGGTGTATACACAGAACAAACAGAAAAGAAAAAACCGGGTAACTGCAGTCTAATGGCAACAGCTTGCAAGTCGGACGTAAGTGTGATAGGTTGAAAATGAACGTCATTACGCACCAACAACATGACACCTCCATGAGCAGGAGCACCATCCTCCGGGTCAAGATCGTAGCGAACCGGAGTGTACCCTCGGAGATCGAAAGGGTCGTGAGGGCGAAGCTTGGTCTCCTGCAAACACACGACCATAGGGGAATGGGAACGCAATAAAAGTTGCAGTTCCGCCCTATGCGATCGTACACCACGTACATTCCAGGTCAGGATAGCCATTAAGAATAAGGGGATAAACTGTCTATTTAGAAGGGCGGCTTAAAATTACCTTTTGTTTAAACTTTGGGCTCGGGGTTTTTGTATGGAGTTGGTCAGACTCCATAGCTTCCTCGGAGGGAGGGCCCACGCGCTCAGTGCCAGAAACCGATTCAAGCGCCGTGAATCGGTTCTGGGTGGCGATGGGTGAAGGGTGCCGCTGAGCGCGGCTTGTCCCAGGACCTTCCTGGGATAGCGACCTCCGAGGAGGAGAAGGTGAACTTTTGTTACCGCGCGCACGCGGAGGGTCTTTCAAAACATCTTCCCTACGAAGTTTCTGCTTGGGCTTCTTTTCAACGGCTTGCGACTTCATTGACTTGGGACCAGGTTTATACGGCTTGGTAACTGTAGCCTTAATAGACGGCCGGATGGTAGTGGCGGTTAATCCAGTCAAGGTCCACGTCTGAGTTTCGGCATCTACTCGTGGTACTGGCGAGGCAACAACAGAACTAAATGTGCCAGATCGCAGGAGTGAAGGTTGGCGGGCATGGTAACGCCTCCGGGCTTCAGCGAAGGAGAGTTTTTCCTTTACCCGGATCTCCTGGATCGCCTTCTCGTCCAAGTACCGCGGACAGTCGGCAAACGAAGCACAATGAGACCCTTTACAATTAACGCAGACGGGGGCTGTTGAACAGGTACCTTCGTGTGAGGGCTGGCTACATGTTGCACAGATGTTAACGGCACTCTTACATGAGACTTGCGTATGCCCAAAACGTTGGCATTTAAAACAACGCAGAGGTCTAGGAATATAAGGCCTCACAGAAATCCGTTCGTACCCTGCGGAAATGCTCGTGGGCAGATCGACGCCATCAAATGTAATAAACAGGGTACGAGTGGGTACCAATACGCCGTCGCGCTTGGCCTGCACTCGATGGACCGCTGTCACCTTCTGGTCTGCAAGATATTCTACCAGGTCCTCGTCCGATATACCATCGAGGCTATGGGTGGTAATAACGCCTCGACAGGAATTCAATGTGCGGTGCTTCTCCACACGGATGGGATAGCCGTGGAGAAGCGTAGCGCGCAACAAGGTCTTACTTTGCTGATCGGATTTCGTTTGGGCTAATAAGGAACCATTCCGTAGACGAGTGCAGGACTGAACCCCACCAGCAATTGCATCAATGCCCTTTTGAATGATGAAGGGTTCACCTTATCAAAGCTTTGTCCTTCTTCGGTTCGTGAAATGACCAAGTAACAACCAGTTGTCGGTGGTGTCACTTCTGTTACAATAACTTTTCGGCGCTTGTTTGTATTAATGGAGGAAGGGTGCTCCATAGCGAAAAAAATCCTCCACCATTGCAACCGTCTCCGACCTCGGGCTCTGACTTCTCGGGCGTTAACCCGGCTTGGGTGAATGGCCTATCTATACCAGACTCACCCCAGGGTCACACCTCCCAGAACATAGACAGAGGGACCCAATCGCCGTCAGAAGTCAGCAGCTCATGCAATGGCCCCCCCGCGGGACTGCAGTTGAACAGTGGATACGAACACAAACACTACATGACGACCCAGGGTGGTGGGGATGACGCCATTACCCACTCACCCAGCTGCGCACGCGGTGCGCGGGTATCCGTCAGGCTGTGTCCACGGAGGATTTAAATAAAAAGATAAAAGAAACTAAAACTGTGTGGGCGTTTCGCACGCAAGGTAGGCCGGCGGGGAAGAAAAAGAGTTATGCGAATGTCGTGGTGCGAAATGGCCGGAAAGTGATAAGGGAAGAAAGAAACGATGGTGAGGTGCGGTATGAATGGAATGCAAAGAACGCACGAGAGCCTACCGTGGGTCCACCGGTCACTTAAAGAATCCACCTCGACCGGATGGGGGTGAGGGGATAAATATGGCGATGATTGGCTCGGGAACTCCCGGGTGCGCCAAAAACCCGTACTCACATAAGGTGAGCCCCTGAGGGAGTAGAAACCTGAAGGCCAGAAACAGTACAATGTGACACTTTACCTGAGAAGCGACGAAGTTTATCCCAAACAACGGATGAAGGCGTAAAACGATTAAAAGCCTCGACAAAACGAGCCCAAGATGCCTTCTTGCTATTCTGGATAATGCGACGAGACCTGGCGCGCGATTGTTTAAAAGTCACCAAAATATCATGTGTAGGGTGTCGCCGAAACACCCTAAGTGGAGTCCTACGAGCACGAACGGCGTCCCGACAATCCTCGTTCCACCACGGAACAGATGGCCGCCGAGGTTGGGAGGATGAACGGGGTATTGCGCGTATGGCGGCAGAGAAAGTAATAGACGTAAGGTGCTGCACTAGTTGGTGAATGTCGGAGAAGGGCTGGTCGTCAAAATGCACGAAGCTGGAATACAAGCTCCAGTCGGCTTTTGCGAATATCCAGGTAGGTACTCTGGAATGCTGTACGTGGTGCGACAGAAGAGAAACGATGCAGGGGTAATTGTCGCTGGAGTAGGTGTCAGCGACGACGTTCCACTGAACACGACGTGCAAGCAGGAGTGAGCAAATGGTCAGGTCGAGGTGAGAGAATGTACCAGAAGAATCTGAAATTAAAGTAGGTGCACTGTATTGAGGATGGAAAGATTGAACTGATAAAAAATGTCGGAAAAAACAGTTCCTCTCGCACAAGCCCTTGGCGAACCCCACAGTGCGTGATGGGCATTAAAATCTCCCAACAGAAGAAATGGTGTTCGGAGAGCGGACAGCAGAGCTCGAATGTCCGCGGGAGCGAGAGGAGACGATGGAGGTGAATACACAGAGCAAACAGAAAACAAAAAGCCGGGTAAGTGAAGGCGAACGGCAACAGCTTGCAAGTCGGATGTAAGTGTGACGGGTTTAAAATGAACGTCGTTACGCACTAACAACATGACACCTCCATGAGCAGGAGTACCCGCCTCCGGTTCAAGGTCGTAGCGAACCGGAGTATATCCTCGGAGATCAAAAGGATCGTCAGAGCGAAGCTTAGTCTCCTGCAAACACACGACCATAGGCGAATGGGAACGCAATAAAAGTTGCAGTTCCGCCCTATGCGATCGTACACCACGTACATTCCAGGTCAGGAGAGCCATTAAGATAAAAGGGATAAACTGTCTACTTAGAAGGGCGGCTTAAAATTACCTTTTGTTTAACCTTGGGGCTCGGGCCTTTAGTATGGAGTTGGTCAGACTCCATAGTTTCCTCGGAGGGAGGGCCCACGCCCTCAGTGCCAGAAACCGATTCAAGCGCCGTGAATCGGTTCTGGGTGGCGATGGGTGAGGGGTGCCGCTGAGCGCGGCTTGTCCCAGGACCTTCCTGGGACAGCGACCTCCGAGGAGGAGAAGGTGAACTATTGTTATCGCGCGCACGCGGAGGGTCTTTCAAAAAACCTTCCCTACGATGTTTCTGCTTGGGCTTCTTTTCAACGGCTTGCGACTTCATTGATTTTGGACCAGGTTTATAGGGCTTGGTAACAGTAGCTTTAATGGACGGCCGGATGGTAGTGGCGGTTAATCCTGTCATGGTCCAAGTCTGAGTTTCGGCATCTACTCGTGGTACTGGCGAGGCAACAATAGAACTAAATGTGCCAGATCGCAGGAGTGAAGGTTGGCGCGCATGGTAACGCCTCCGGGTTTCAGCGAAGGAGAGGTTTTCCTTTACCCGGATCTCCTGGATCGCCTTCTCGTCCAAGTACCGCGGACAGTCGGCAAACGAAGCAGAATGAGACCCTTTACAATAAACGCAGACGGGGGCTGTTGAACAGGTACCTTCGTGTGACGGCTGGCTACATGTTGCACAGATGTTAACGGCACTCTTACAGGAGACTTGCATATGCCCAAAACGTTGCATTTAAAACAACGCAGACGTCTAGGAATAGAAGGCCTCACAGAAATCCGTTCGTACCCTGCGGAAATGCTCGTGCGCAGATCGACGCCATCAAATGTAATAAAATGGGTTCGAGTGGGTTCCAATACGCCGTCGCGTTTGGCCTGCACTCGATGCACTGCAGTCACCTTTTGATCGGATAGATATCCTACGAGATCCTCGTCCGATATAGCATCGAGGCTATGGGTGGTAACGACGCCCCGACAGGAGTTCAATGTGCGGTGCTTCTCAACACGGATGGGGTAACCGTGGAGAAGCGTAGCGCGCAACAAGGTCTTACTTTGCTGATCGGAGTTAGTTTGTGCCAATAAGGAACCATTCCGTAGACGAGTGCATGATTGAACCGCACCAGCAATAGCATCTATGCCCTTCTGAATTATAAAAGGGTTCACCTTCTGAAAGTTTTGTCCTTCTTCTGTTCTCGAAATGACCAAGTAACAACCAGATGACGGCGGTGCTACTTCCGTTACAATAACTTTTCGGCGCTTGTTTGTATTACTGGAGGAAGGTTGCTCCATAGCGAGATAAATCCTCCACCATTACAACCGTCTCCGACCTCGGGCTCTGACTTCTCGGGCGTTACCCCGGCTTGGGTGAGTGGCCTATCTATACCAGATTCACCCCAGGCTCACACCTCCCAGAACATAGACAGAGGGACCCAATCGCCGTCAGAAGTCAGCGGCTCATGCAATGGCCCCCCCGCGGAACTGCAGTTGAACAGCGGATACGAACACAAACCCTACATGACGACCCCGGGTGGTGGGGATGACGCCATTACCCACTCACCCAGCTGCGCACCCCGTGCGCGGGTATCCGTCAGGCTGTGTCCACGGAGGATTTAAATAAAAAGATAAAAGAAACTCAAACTTTGTGGACGTTTCGCACGCAAGGTAGGCCGGCGGGGAAGAAAAAGAGATATGCGAATGTCGTGGTGCGAAATGGCCGGAAAGTGATAAGGGAAGAAAGAAACGATGGTGAGGTGCGGTATGGATGGAATGCAAAGAACGCACGAGAGCCTAACTTGTGTCCTCCGGTCACTTGAAGAACCTACCTCGACCGGATGGGGGTGAGGGGATGAATGTGGCGATGATTGGATCGGGAACCCCCGGGTGGTCCAAAAACCCGTACTCACATAAGGTGAGCCCCTGAGGGGACCCTCCTCCGGTTCAAGATCGTAGCGAACCGGAGTATACCCTCGAAGATCAAAAGGGTCGCGAGGGCGAAGCATGTCTCATGCAAACACACGTCCATAGGCGAATGGGCACGGAATAAAAGTTGCAGTTCCGCCCTATGCGATCGCACACGACGTAAATTCCAGGTCAGGATAGCCATTAAGAGAAAGGGATAAACTGTCTACTTAGATGGGCGGCTTCAAATTATCTTTTGCATAACCTTTGGGCTCGGGCTTTTGGAATGGAGTTGGTCAGACTCCATAACCTCCTCGAAGGGAGGGTCCACGCGCTCAGAGCCAGAAACCGATTCAAGCGCCGTGAATCGGTTCTGGGTGGCGATGGGTGAGGGGTGCCGCTGAGCGCGGCTTGTCCCAGGAGCTTCCTGGGACTGCGACCTCCCAGGAGGAGAAGGTGAACTTTTCTTACCGCGCGCACGCGGAGGGTCCTTCAGAAAATCTTCCCTACGAAGTTTCTGCTTTGGTTTCTTTTCAGAGGCCTGCGACTTCATTGACTTGGGACCAGGTTTGTAGGGCTTGGTAACTGTAGCTTTAATGGACGGCCGGATGGTAGTGGCGGTTAATGCAGTCATGGTCCAGGTCTGAGATTCGGCATCTACTCGTGGTACTGACGAGGCAACAACAGAACTAAATGTACCAGATCGCAGGAGGGAAGGTTGGCGCGCATGGTAGCGCCTCCGGGTTTCAGCGAAGGATAGTGTTTCCTTTACCCGGATCTCCTGGATCGCCTTCTCGTCCAGGTACCGTGGACAGTCGGCAAATGATGCAGAATGAGACCCTTTGCAGTTAACGCAGACGGGGGCTGTGGAAAAGGTACCTTCGTGTGACGGCTGGCTACATGAGGCACAGATGGTAACGGCACTCTTACAGGAGACTTGCGTATCCCAAAACGTTGGCATTTGAAACAACGCATAGGTCTAGGTATATAGGGCCTCACAGCAATACGCTCGTACCCTGCTGAAAGACTCGTGGGCAGATCGACGACCGTCGAAAGTGATAAACAGGGTACGAGTTGGTACCAAAATTCCATCGCGTTTAGCCTGCACTCGATGAACAGCTGTCACCTTTTGATCAGAAAGATAGCCTACAAGTTCTTCGAGGCAATGGGTGGTAATGACGCCTCGACAGGAATTCAAGGTGCGGTGCTTCTCGACACGGATAGGATAACCGTGGAGAAGCGTGGCGCGCAACAAGGATGTACTTTGCTGTTCAGGTTTGGTTTGAACCAACAATGAACCTATTCGAAGACTTAGTGCAGGACTGAACCGCACCTGCAATAGCGTCATTGCCCTTCTGAATAATGAAAGGGTTCACCTTCTCAAAACTTTGTCCCTCTTCTGTATGTTAAATGACCAAGTAATAACCAGATGTCGGCGGTGCTACTTCCGTTACATAGACTTTTCGGCGCTTGTTGTTAGTAATGGAGAAAGGGTGCTCCATAGCGAAATAAATCCTCCACCATTGCAACCGTCTCCGACCTCGGGCTCTGACTTCCCGGGCGTTACTCCGGCTTGGGTGAGTGGCCTATCTATACCAGACTCACCCCAGGGTCACACCTCCCAGAACATAGACAGTGGGACCCAATCGCCGTCAGAAGTCAGCAGCTCATGCAATGGCCCCCCCCCGCGGGACTGCAGTTGAACAGCGGATACGAACACAAACCCTACATGACGACCCCGGGTAGTGGGGATGACGCCATTACCCACTCACCGAGCTGCGCACGTACTGCGCGGGTATCCGTCAGGCTGTGTCCACGGAGGATTAACATAAAAGGTTAAAAGAAACTAAAAGTGTGGGCGTTTCGCACTCAAGGTAGGCCGGCGAAGAAGTAAAAGAGGCGTGTACTGTCAGTGACCCACGAGATTGACTTTGTCCTTCAACTGCAAGCGTGCAGTGGACCGGGTGCTTCTTGCGTAAGGTATAGATAGTGTAACACAGACAGTTCAAAAATATTGTCAACAAGTGCAGTCTTACTGCAGGCGGTGTCAGTGGATGCTACAGTGTCAAACGCGTTGTATCGCGAGTGTCAAATTAATACAATTCATTAGTGAAATGACTAACTTTCGGAAAAAGGGAAAAACCATTCATAGCGAGGCTCGCGAAATAATAAACAATGTAAAGTAGCAATGCAAAAAGGAAGTAGAGCAGAAACAACTAATTCTGACGATTTCGCAAAAGCGGATGAGAGAACAGCAAATTCCTGCGGTGTGTCTGTGGGAACAATTAAGAATTTAAGACAAGAAAGTGCGAAGAGAACAGAAGGAAGCCCTTTACGCACTCCAGGCAAGGCAAGACCTCGAAATCCAGAAAGAGACATAGATATAGACGATTTCGACATGTGCGTCATTAAGCGGACAATAATGGACTTGTGCGTCAATAAAAAGATAGTTCCGACATGCAGAAAGTTACTTCCTGTAGTTAGAAGTAAGATACAATTTCCTTGCGGGGTACAGTTTTTAAGGAGAGTTATTCGGAAATTGGGATTTAGATTGGCGCAAGTGCGGAGGAAAGCGAACAATCTTAATCGAAAAGCCAGGAATTGTTGAATGGAGATGCAAATACTTAGCTGAGCTAAGGGAATACCGAAGACAAGGCAGGGATATCGTTTATTTGGATGAAACGTGGATGGACAGTAATTTAACATTCAAAAAATGTTGGCAAGCTGATGGGATCACAGGGGTGCTTACTGATGGTAGTGCAGGAAACAGACTCATTGTTGTTCACGCATGCTCCGAGAATGGATTTATTTCTGGAGCATTGCTGATTTACAAGGCAGGATCAGTAACAGGTGATTGCCATGGGCAAATGAATGGTGTCAACTTCGAACGATGGGTGAATGAACGCTTGATTCCAAACCTTCCGGAAAAATCGTAATCATTCTAGATAATGCTCCATTC
Source organism: Deroplatys truncata (assembly GCA_030765065.1). NCBI lineage: Eukaryota > Metazoa > Arthropoda > Insecta > Mantodea > Mantidae > Deroplatys > Deroplatys truncata. The sequence continues at coordinate 179,840,638 of CM060975.1, read as the reverse complement.
AGATCAATAAGCCCCCAAATAAATACGACACTAAAGTTAACATGATGGCATGGCTTTAGAAAAATGGAGTTGAACAGACCAAGAGAAAAGGTATTTAAGATTGACCGCATCCTCAATGCACATGAACACTCCACTCTGTATCTGCCGCCTTACAAATGCGATCTTAATCCCAAGGGTGAAGGTAAAGCACTTCATAAGGGAGCGGAATGTTACTGGCGAATTTTCGTTATTTTGTTTAACCAACGAAGGAATCTCTGCGGTACCTGCAGAACGCTGGGTAGGATATCACCGGCATGTTAGAAAATTAGAAGATGGTTACTGGTCCAAGGATCGTGTGATTTCTGGTTTGATCGATCAGATTATTATTTCAAATGCAAATGATGAGCAAGAAGGGATATCATCCGATGACTCGGACTCCGAATCGTCTGCATCAGATCGTGCACACCCTTTGGATTAATCAGATTAGTAAAATAATATTCCACATTTATATTGTCATAAATATACTGTCTTACATGTATACAGACTTCGCAAGTTCACTTATTGAAAGTATGATCATAATTGTTTTGTTTGATGCGGTAATAATGTACTACTGATGTTACTTCGCCTAATATTTGTTGTCGCTGAAAGAAAGGATAAGTACCTTTGGAACAGGGTGTAAAACAACAAAGCGATAGGAAAGAATAAACAACACTCTCTCAGGTTCGCTTACGTCAACTCCAAGGACAAAGCTAAACTCCTGAGTCACAGACAGTAGATGAATGGGCGTGGGGCGAAATGTGCATAAACAGAAGAGAAGAAAAAAGCGATGGCGAGGGGGGACATGGAATGAAGAGCATAGAACGCACGAGAGCCTACCTTGAGTCCCCCGGTCACGAGAACGAACCCTCCTCGACCGGACGGGGATGAAAGGGTTGAAAACGGCTATGAACGGCTCGGGTACCCTGGGTGCGCCTAACCCGTACTCACACAAGGTGAGCCCCTGGGGGGTTCACAGCATTGATTAGAAGTCAGGGGTTTATACATTTAGCCTATAGACAGATTTTAATAATACCGAGAACGTGTATTTTTTGAGCAAACATACATTTTTTAAATGGAACAATACCTAGTTGCATCAACAGAATAAAGGAAGGGTAAATTAAAATAGCAGTGGCGTTTGTTGCAAGATTCTGGTGTAAGTGGTTTGAAACTTGTGGGCACCGACACTTGTACAACCTGTGGTAGCACAAACTAAAGAAAAACAAAAGCGAATTACTATACTTCTGCTGTGAATTCTTACAAGTAAAGGGAACATAGCCCATCAAAGGTTGTGTTCAAAATGACCACTGGCAGCTTCAATACACGCCTCCAGTCTGCTATGAAAAGACTGCTGCAGACGTTCTAGCATTTCAGCGAAAATTTCAGAGCAGGCAGCAGTAATACGTCGTTTCATATCGTATGGTGTGGTTGGTAGATCCTTGTAGACAGTGTCTTTCAGCCTTCCCCACAGAAAAAGATCTAAAGGGGTCAGATCAGGTGAACGGGTCGGCCAAGGTACAGGTCCTCTTCGTCCAATCCAACGATTTGGATAGAATCCATTAAGACAAGCTGTAGTACTTCGTGCACTATGGGCTGGACAGCCATCATGTTGGTACCGCAGGTTCCTCCTAGTCTGCAAAGGAACGTCTTCTAGCATTTGTGGCAGATGGTCTGTCAGGAGGCTGCGATACTTGTGCGAGTTCATTGTTCCTTCTATGAACAAAGGGCCTATGAGCTGATGGTTCACTATCTCACACCACGCGTTTAAACTCCACGGGCGCTGACGTTCCACCTGACGAAGCCAACGGGGATTGTCAACAGACCAATACTGCATGTTTCTGCGGTTTACCTGGCCATGATTAGTAAATGTTGCCTCATTACTAAACAAGATACATGATGAATCTGGAGTATCATGTCTTAATGCCCATGTACAAAAGTTAACAGGATTCTCAATATCGTTTCCATGCAGCTCTTGATGGAGAGAGATGTGATAGGGATGGAACCTATGTCGATGGAGAATGCGCAGTACACTTGCCTGACTTATGCCACTTTCACGTGCGATTGTGCGGGAACTAATTTGCAGATCTACTGCAACGACAACCAAAACATTAATTTCTGCCTCTTCTCCAGTCACTTGTTTGTTTTTGTTACTTTTTAGGTGTTGCAGTACCACTTTCACGTAATTGGTTGAAGAGGTTGATAAATAATTGCCGAGATGGTTGTCGTCTATTGGGATACGTTTCCGCATACACCGTACACGAACGAACGGCATTCTTCCGGCACTCCCCATACACCATGAGCACGTCGACTTCTTTTGCATTAGCAAACCCCATCTTCCACTCACGACTTACTGCTTGAACTGTCACAAACTGACCAGAAAGTCGCAATGCAATCAGTGAACAGAAAGACAATGCAAACAAACATAACATCATCATACCTAGCAACTAAGGAGGTTGAATGTGACAAACAATTGTTCGGGTGGAAACTTTAGAAAATAGGATTTCTCGTAAACCACTTGCACTAGAATCCTGCAATAAAGACCATTGCGTTCTAATTTACCCTAACTTTATTCTGTTAATGTAACTAGGCATTCTTCCATTTAAAAAATGTATGTTTGCACAAAAAATACACTTTCTCAGTATTATTAAAATCTGTTTACAGGCTAAATGTATGAGCACCAGACTACCAATCAATGCTGTGAAAACTGCACATGAATAGCACTTTTCATTTCCGAAACATTTGCGGTGAAAGTTTTAGGTGATTCATTCTGTATATATGGAATTTTCTGCGAATAACCTGTGGATTTTTGGAGCGAATTTTGCATAATTTTGTATAACCGGTAACCGTAAGAGATAACTCTATTAAAATACAGATCTAGTTAAAGCATACTCTTTATGTCATATGACCTTGTTTTTATGGCATTACCATTTCCAAAATATGCCTTGTTATTGGTTTAGATTTCCAAACACTTTATGCTTTTCTACTTCCTGTACTGTTTACCTATAATAATTCGATAGGTATGAGGTTTTACCGGAAATACATGTATTGAGGTTCCCCCGAATAAAACAAATAATTTTTTCTCTCTCTACTTCTCATAGTAACACCGAGCGAGGTGGTGCCATGATAACGTATGCAATTCGCATTCGGGAGGTCTCGAGTTCGATCTCTGGCGACCGCTCACTTTGGCTCTTGGGTTTTTCGAGGTTTCCCGGGTCGGCAGGTGAATGCTGGGTTGGTACGTCTTCTACCACGACTCTCGTACCTCTCATTTCTTGTACCCATCATCTTCTTTGTCATCTGTTTCAGGGTTGTAGGACTTGGCGACAGTTTTCTTCGGGATGCGGCTGGATGGTGTGTTTGCGGTCTGTGGATGTTTCTTCCTGACATTGTCCAAGGACTACTCGGATGGATACCGCCTCTGGGTGCTTTCGGAAAAGAGCTCCTTCGGGGACTTCTTGGATGCTCGGAGTTCCATGGTGGCCTCGGGCGGCGTGGATGTGTTCAATATAAACATTAGGAAGGGCCGGATCTGGTCGCCTTTCGGTCTCATCCCTGCATCACAAGGGGTCGGATGGCGGCGTGCGGTGCTCTGCCCCGTTTTCGGTAGCCCCTTCTGTTGTCCGTACCTATAGTAACTAGAGGAAGAATCGCATTCCACTCAAAAATTCGAAACCGAGATTTCAATGAAAATACATGTGTTCAGGCTCCCAAATAAAAAAAAAATTAGAAAAAGATCCGTGTGTTCATGTATGTGTGTAAATAGATAACTCAAAAACAATGTCTCAGATAAATATCAAAATCGGTATTTAATTTAGGATTTTCCAAGGATGCTATTAGAAGAATTCCAAGAAATTCCCCACCGCAAACTATTCTGTACATGGAAAAATGTTCGTTATTTGGTTTTTGAAAAATAGCTCTACAATTTTGATTAAAATAAACAGATTTGGATGATAAAATAAATGTCGGGATTTTCCACGAATAATCTGTGAAATCCTCTTAATTCTGTATGTAGAATAGAATCTTCTATTTAGTACAATTGATAATGCGTAAGGGATACACAAAATCTCACTACACAATGAATGTAAATCACAGTTTATCTCAAATAATATTTTTTGGTGTATTAACCATTTTCGAGATATTCTTTGTAATTGTTTCGAATTAGTAATCACACAAGTAGTCCAAATTATAATTAGCTTCACGCCCAGTTGCGATTCAATTCTTGGGTAGTTATCAATTTAGACGATACCTGAAAGAGCTTTTTAAAAGAGGCATCGCACAACACAAATATATGCGTTTTAAATACACCGAAAACTCTTCAGTAAACCCATCAACCGCTTATGCTGGTGACGTCAACTCTGTGTCTGACCCCTTAAATAAAGATGACCCTGGCTACCCCCAACGTTTCAAAACCAGATCATTGTTCTCTCTCATTGCCAACCTCCCTGTTTGGCAAAGTAGACTCTCTGGCCTTGCCACACATCACGAGTTTCTCGGTGGTATCTATTGTTTTGCCCCGAACGAAGCTTACATCCCCGCCGCTCTGAGATTTCATTCGCCTACTCTCCAACTTCTAACCCTGAAGACAAGCCTAGATTTGCTCTAGCGATGAAATATGAAGACTTGCCTACATGTACTTACCTCGAAAAGTATATTACGTACTTCAAATGCGTGGCTTTAAAGTGAAAATGTTTACATACGACTACACATATAATGCATTCGACACTAAACGATTATTTGAAGTGCGTCCCAAGGCACGCGATGTCCCTGGAAGAATGAAAGAATATATATATATATATATATATATATATATATATATATATATACATATAGTTCCATTTATACCCCACCTTTAACTATATTGGTCTTATCCGCAGCCTTGCCTTTGGAACTTATTGCCTATTGGCAATGGTGTTAACTCGTGGAACTCTTGTCGTTGGCTTCCTTGTACTTTTAGGTTTTTTTTAATCATTAGATCTTACACACGTTCACACTCTCACTCATACTTTCAGACTTTGGGGAGGATAGGGATTAATCTTGGCTAGAGAAAAATCCCCCACTCCCAGCCGGGAGTCGAACCTAGGACCCCTCGCACCGCAGGCAGTCATTAGAATCCTCCTTTACTTGCATTGTAAATTACTCTATAATTAAAACTGATAGCAGATACTTACGGGCCACCTGGGATTAAGAGGTTTTTTTGTTTTTTTTTCATTCTCCTCAGTTATTAAGATACCGAAAATGGGCTGAAGTGATGTTCCGAAAGAAAAAAAAATGTTAACTGGCCCTGCTTTAGCTGTTTTGCGTCTCATACACGGCATAGTTACTTTTTAAATAAAATGAATATGCATATTTACGGATTCAACATTACCGTCTTCATAATGCTTTTGTAGTTAATACCTCGAACTACTCTGCTTAAAGTCTAGGAGAATCGAAATGTACAACTCAAGAGTATTTCAGAAACGGTTAATACCACCAAAACATTATTTGACGTAAAGAACGTATTTTAATGACGTTTACGTTTTTTGTTTTAATTTTTAGAACATCTGTTTTGATGCTCAGTTATATAAAACTTTGTCGGGGTAAAACTTATTTAAAAGTCTGGTACATTTAAGATAAGCACTTTATTTGCGGTAGCAGTTTCTATGCCATTTTTATAAAATTCAATAGTTCTTGTTTTGAGGAAATAAAAAATAACTGAAAGCTTTCCGACTTGAGGCGCGAGAAGACACACAGACAAATAGGCATACCTGTGGTCGTTTTTCTAAAAATACTTTTTTATAATGCAGGGTTCTTAGAACATAATATACTCCTGATGATAACTCGATGTTGACTTATCATTTGTACAGAATGTTTCTTCATCTATGGGAGAGGGGAAATTAAGTGACTTGAATGTATTATGCCATATATATCGGCATCACTACCTTTTCTGCACAATTTGTAAGTCTGTACAGGACTAAACAATACCAAAGAATTCATTCTCTCGGCCGTGCTAGTCGTTGGAAGCTGTGATTTCGCCATTACAAGAAGCGTTTCCATTGGGACTTTCCGGCTGCCAGCACCAGGTGACGTATGCACAACAGAGCGTTCGAACATGTATATTGCAGAAGAACCTTGAACTTTGATGTGTGTATGCTTATCGGGTTGCATCAACGCAACATTTATTCCAATGGAAAGATTTTTTGTGTTACCATAGCAAGCGTAGCAAATAATGTAATGCGAGTGCATCTAATATGTTGTGACCACGTTGTCACCTTCAGATCAGGAATTCTTACGCCTACTTCAGCCATCACATGAGACATTCGGTTCCAAACGAGATCAAGCCCACGAATAAGGTTTAAAACACAGAAAAAAACTAAGGCATTGATATTCTTTTAACTGGTTATGAATCAGTGACCAATCCAGTGTAAAAGAAATAACGAATTTTAACAATTATAGCTGCATATAGCACAATTTTATCCTTTTTCATTTTCTAGCACATAAGTGCAGTTGCTTTTGTTCAAATTCGTCACAAAGTATTCATGCTTTGATTTATATTTTTACTTTCTCTACTACGTATAGTAAGTAGGGGAAGTAGTGTATTCCATCCAAAAATTCGATACCGAGATTTCACCGGAAATATATGCTTTGAGACCCCCTGAATCCAAAAAAAAGCATTTTTGGAAACATGTCCGTGTGTGTGTCTGTCTGTCTGTCTGTGTGTCCTGCTGTGTGTCTGTCTGTGTGTCTGTCTGTGAACAGCATAACTCAGAAACGAACAGTCAGATAAACACCAAACTTGGTATTTAGGTTCAGTATCTTCCAAGGATGCGATACGAAGGTTTTCAAGAAAATCCCCCCACCCCAGATTACCCTTTACATGGAACATTTTTCGAAAATGTTTATTTTCTCAAAAATGGCTCTTAACGATTTTGATTAAAATAACATATGTTTAAGATAGATTCATGACAAATAAAATGTATATCTTGAATTTTCTGGGAATGTCTCCAAAAGTATTCTTCATTGTGAACGACTTTTGCATAACTGGTAAACCATAAGAGATAGACAAAATTTTACTACACAAAAAATTTAGATCGCGTTAAAATACACAATTTATGTCATATACACTTTTTTGTTGAGTGAACCATTTTCGAGATATTGCTTGTTATTCCCTTACATTTTTCAATACTTATTTTCACAAATGGGAATTCATTATTCATTTTTTGTCTTGGATATGCAAAGAGTATTAATCTATGGCAAAGGGAATGGTGCTGCACCTAGCAACCAGCCATTAAGAGATATGTATGTGAATAGGTTATTTAGAAGAGAGCTGGGCCACTTTTTTGGGCATATATGGGAAAGGATAGGGAAAACGAGGCTAGATGGGGCGGTTCAAGGAGGAAAATGGGTTTATATGGGAGAGATAGGGAATACAACGACCGATACTATGCTAGACAGGGTTGAAGGAGGGTAGTGCGTTTATATGGAAGAGATAGTTGAGATATGTTAGACTAGACAGAGGCTGAGAGTAGAGAAGGCGTTTATATGTATGAGAGGTAGGGAACAGGAGGAGAGGTGTTAGGCTAGACAGAGGTTGAGTAGAGTATGGTTTATATGAGTGGTATAGGAAAACGAGGAGAGGTGTTAGACTAGACAGGGCTTGAAACGTAGTGTATGGTTTATATGAGACATATAGGAAAACGAGGAGAGGTATTAGGCTAGGAGAGTTTGAGTATGTGTTTATAAGGAGAGACGAGAAAACGGAGAGAGTTCCTATGTTAGGACAGATAGGTGTTAAAGGTAGAATGTGCTTTATATAGATTAGCTAGGAAACCAAGGAGAGATACTCAGCTAGACAGGGACGGGAGAGGAATACGCTTTATGAGAGGTAGGGGATACGAGGAGAGATGCTAGACTAGACAGGGGTTAAGAGTAGAGTATGCGTTTATATGTATGAGAAGTATAGGATCAGGAGGAGGGGTGTTAGGCTAGACAGAGGTTTAGGAGTAGAGTATGGTTTATATGAGAAATATAGGAAAACGAGGAGAGGTGTTAGGCTAGACAGAAGTCGAGGAGTACAGTATGGTTTATATGAGAGGTATAGGAAAACGAGGAGAGGTATTAGCTTAGGAGAATTTGAGTATGTGTTTATAAGGAGAGACGACAAAACGGAGAGATCCTATGCTACGATAGACAGGTGTTAAAGGTAGAATGTGTTTATATATGTTAGATAGGAAACCAAGGAGATACTCAGCTAGACAGCGGGCAGGAGGGGGAATACGCTTTATGAGAGGCAGGGGATACGGGGAGAGGTGCTAGAATAGACAGTGGTTGAGAGTAGAGTATGGTTTTATGAGAGGTATAAGAAAACGAGCAGAGACGGTAGGCTAGACAGGTAGTGTATCAGTAGGAATATGGACTTATATACAGGAGAGATATGGAATAGGAGGGAGATACTAGACCTTGAAAGCGACTTTAAGCGAGAACTTCATGAAAATATGTTTCATGTCAATGTTCTAGACATGCCCATCACGTAACCTATTCAGGGAAAAGGTGACTCGTTCAGGGGAAAAAGTTGACTGCTCAGGGAAAAAGGTGACCCACAAAGGGAAAAAGTTGACCAGCAAAGGGAAAAACGTGACCAGCAAAGGGAAAAAGGTGACCAGTAAAGGGAAAAATGTGACCAGCAAAGGGAAAAAGGTGACCAGCAAAGGGAAAAAGGTGACCTGCAACGGGAAAAAGGTGACCAGTAAAGGAAAAAATGTGACCAGCAAAGGGAAAAAGGTGACCACCAAAGGGAAAAAGGTGAGCCATAAAGGGAAAAAGGTGACCTGCAACGGGAAAAGCTAACCCACTCACACTAACAGGTAAGTAATTCAGCTAGTATTGCAAGAGGCTGACTGGATCATAGCAGTGTATGATTTCACAGGTAATTCAGCTAGTATCGTATGTATTTAGGCTAATTCATCTAGTATCACAGGAAGCTAGATTCCAGAGGCTAACTGCATCATGGCTCTGCTTGATTTCACAGGTAATTAAGCTAGTATCGCAGGTATTTAGGCTAATTCAGCTAGTATCACAGGAGGTTAGATTCCAGGGTTGGGTATAGCATAGTTTCATATTTCACAGGTAATTCAGAGGGTATCGTAGGTATTTAGGATAATTCAAGTAACATAGGTGTTTAGAGTAATTAAGCAAGCATTACAGGAGGGTTGGTTCCAGGGGTTGGTTATAACGTAGTTTCGTATTTTACAGATAGTTCAGGTAATATCGTAAGTATTTGGGTAATCAGCATAGTTTCACAGATGCTCGTGATAATTTCGATCAGAGATTTGTATCACAGCTATTTCAGGTAAATGCAGGTGTTTCAGGTTGTATAAATGGTATTTGAGTCATCTTAACAGGTAATTCATCTAGTATCATTGGTATTTAAGGCAAACCAGATAGTATCACAGGTGCTCGTGCTAATTTAGAGCAGGAATTCGTATCAGAGGTAGTTAAGGTAATTTCACATGATTCGGGTAGTATCACAGGTATTTAAGTCATTTTAACAGGCAGTTCAACTAGTATCACAGGTACTCATGGTAATATAGAGAGAAATTAGATTATAAACATTTCTCATCCAACGTTACAACAATTTATATACTTTTGTCTAAATCTTACAAACTTATTATATGTTAAACAGTTATTGTACGTTGCGGAGAGGGATAAACTGCATATTGGTTCTCAAATTGAAAAGCTTTACGTCAACATACCTTTATTTTAGTTCGTTGTAGGTGTCTCTCCCCTTTTATCTAGGATTGAGACTAGCACTAGGATTGCTCCTAATGGCAGGGTTACCACCTTCCCTTCCATCTTCTTCTTTCTTCATCAGGCGTCTGCTAGTTGCATACACAGTACACGGATAAACTTCATTTTTAAGATTGTAGACTCACGAGAAAATCTTCATCTTCGACTTACATTCTCTTAAGCAGTGTTTGTAATACTGTAATGTCCATACGCATAGGTAGTTATTCCATTCTCAGCAATAATTCTTTTATCATCAAAGGGATTCAATGTAATTTTATTCACTTGCACTGTAGCAAGAGCATGCTTTCTTGATAGGATTGGATTCATGGGCGTTCTGATGATTTCACAGGTTTTAAGACAGTCTGAATAGCTGTCAAACGAAATGTACTGCTTAATAGCGCTACGTTTTATACCTTTAATCTTTTTTATCATTGACCCTTGAATATCTAAGCCATACATCTTAGGACGTAGTCCAACAAAGCGTAGGATGATTTTGCTATTAGCCTCATCTTTAAATTTTCCCAATACTTTCTTGTTCTGAGTGGAGTAACATATATGGTCGGCAGGGTAATCAGCTGTATCGAGATGCTCAAGAAAACGTAGCTTGTCCTGGTACACATCTTTAGTTGTAACACGATGAATGAACGAATCAGTGTCCATATACATAAGCTTCAGGTTTTCAGCTCCATAATAAGGCAACAACACGTCGTAATGATAGTTATACATTAATCTCTTGGAGATGTCCAACACACTCATACCAATGTATATAGGCTTGTTGAATACAATCTGACGAGAGGCCATATGTACAGCAGCTAGATTAGCAGCATATATCGTCCTGTCGATAAACGTAGGCTTGGCGATCAGCTTCTCTAGAGTTTTTTCATTGGTCACCAGTCGTATATCCATACGGTTACGCAGGTTCTCCATAGTTTTTCCAAACATGGCGTTGTTAAAGAGCTTATAGAGATCCTTCTCGAAATCATTTGCAGCTTGTTGTCGTAGCCTGTTGTTAAATTCCACATAAGGTTTCAACCACCGAGACTGTCGGAATTGTAGCACACGATGAATTTTTGTTAGTCGTAGTCCATGACTAAGAGCTTGCTTCAAAGCCATGTAATGCACTACATACTTCTTTCGAGGTCCAAGATGGGGTATCAGTTTCTTTGTAGATGATTCCAATGGTTTCATACACTCAGGCAGGAAAGGTAGATCGTTGTGTAGATCGTGAAGTTCAGCAGGATACTCGATGTCGACTTCTAATATGCACCCATGAGGATCATCTTCTTGTAGTGTTTCTAAGTTGATTTCTTCAGGTGACACACACTGAAATCCACCAAAAGGAACGGCGTGACACATAGCCCACCCATATTGGTTATTAGCGTCCTCGTATGTGATAAATTGGGTTGGTCTCGACGGATCAAACTTATCCATATAAGTGTTATTAGCCTCAGCATACCGATGGGAAACTTGGCAAAAACCTCCTCTTATACCTGATTGCACCATGAATAGTTGATCATAATCTTGTAACAGCTCCAGCTTAATTCCAGTATACAGTAACATGGCGTCCCATGTAAGTCCTGGAGAGGTAACATAATGGGCAGGATCAACTTTGTGTGTTTTAAGGGTTTGCTCTCTGAACGTCTCAAAGACATTAGCTAGGAGAAGTACATCCGAAGTTAAGTAGAGATCGCTGTACTCTCCCAGGTTTCTCACATTAAACAGCTCCCATACATTTCTAGCATGATCGTAGTCAGTATCAGTAATTTCTTCTTCATTTAATCTATTGTAGAAGGAGTCCTTTGGATGCAAGCAGGTCTCGTTCAGGACATCCCATGACGTAACAAAATCATATGGAAATACACCCTTACGGGTCATTAACTTCAATTTGTCTTCTCCAAAGTACTTTAGCGTTTCAGGATACGAGGTTAGATTTTTTACCAACTTATCCAAGCTTGTACTGAGGAATCGGAAGCTATCCACAAATCGAAGCTTTATATCTCCTACATACTTGGTGAATGAGATATAGCTTTCTTCAGAGTTAGGAATTACCTCCACACGTTCACTTGTACAACCCAGCTCCTTAACAATGCAATGAGAGTCATATCCGCTAAGGTTATGCATGAAGACTGGTATATATTTAGGTGTTTTACAGGCTAAATTACATTCATTATGGAGACTTCCACGATATTCACCGCTGATGTGATCATGGTCGCGTACTTTATAGTTCTCTTCTGTAAAGGGTTTTCCACACAAGTAGCATGTCGTAGAAGACTCAAAATCCTTTTGCTGTTGATCCGTAAGTTTCAGAGGCTTAGCAGATTTGTATGTCATCAATCATTTTTGCAAGAGATGTCAGGTACAGCATAAACTTTTGAGCAGCATCAGCACCACGATACACATAGGGTTGCTTAGGAAGACCAGTTTCGAGATGTTCAACACTGGATGTAGGCTTCACGTAAACACAGAAGCTCATTGGTGTGTGCTCTTGATAAGGGGTTGTATAGGAATTTTCAGGATTGGGTATCGGTTATATCTCCTGAATGAAAAGAGATAGAACAATGCTATAAAAACTAATCAATTCCTTGGAATGCGCCGCGTCATCAGCGTATTGTTCCAAGTTGACCGGGATGCCTGGGTTCGAATCCTAGGAGTGATTACAAATTCATCTTCTAATAACTCCTAAACTACTTAAGATAAAGACGCCAAATAAACTTTCTTACATTAATGTCATTAGGTAGTTTCTTCTGAATGCATACTTGGGTACCTGGTGTCCTGGGTTCGATCCTTAATTTTTAAGTCGCCATTATCTCGGAAACTAAGAAACGTAGAGGGATGGACCAAAGCATGTTTGATAGCTGTTATAATGTGTAATTAATGCTGTATATAATTTCCAATCAGTTGTCCTTAGTTCGAATCCCGATGTTTCAATTACTTCCTTAATTTTTCTCTATACTCTAGAATATCTCACTTAGATTGATGCTGTAACTGCATACAGCACCTTTAAACATATCAAACTAATATTGCAAATAATTTTGTTTCTGGTGCTCTGGGTTGGAATACCGATAAAATGTAATTTAATTATAAATTTAATAACTCCTAAACTACTTAAGATAAAGATGCTAAATAAACTTTGTTACATTTATGTTATTAGGTAGTTTCTTTCGAATGCATAGTTAGACACCTGACGTCCTGGGTTCGATCCTTAATTTTTAAATCTCCATTATCTCGGGAACTAAGCAAGGTAGAGGAGTGGACCAAGCATGATTGATAGGTTTTGTACTGGGTGATTAATGCTGTATATAATGCTAATCAGTTGTGCTTGGTTCGAATCCCCATCTTTTAATGATTTCCTTAATTTTCCTCTATACTCTAGAATATATCACTTAGATTGATAGCGTAACTGCATATAGCTTTGTTTAACACGTCAAACTAATATTATACATAATTTTGTTCCTGGTGTTCTGGGTTCGAATACCGATTCAATGAAATTTACTTGCAAATTTAATAACTCGTATTTAATTTAGATGGACATGTCAAGGTAAACGCAAACAGAGTATCTAGTCCTTAAATATTGTTATCATGACAAATATTACTTTAAAGTACTCAGATCGAATCCCCAAGGGGTGATTTCATATATCTTCAAGCCTATGGATCATATCAGGTTCGAGTAAAGATTAAATGCTTGATGCTGATGCGGGGGAGCTAAAATACATTTATTAAAAGTATTACCGGGTTCGATTTAGAAGCTTAGAATCTGTGTAACTCTGGAAAAATTGTTTTTCTCGTGATTGTAGTGAAATGTAATGGTCTTTCTGTGAGAAGATGGAAAGGAAGAATTGAAAAGGGTAGAAAAACATGAAATAATGTAGTATATACATACATTTAACTAAATAAGGGGGACATCTTCTAGGTTTCCTTTTAAGCTTTTACTTTTAAGTATTGTGATAATACAGCTTGAATTAACCTTGGTACAATAGGTGGTGATGGTGGTGGTAGTGGTGGTAGGCTTGAATTTGAAATATACGTCTGAATGAGCGTGTGGGAATACTTCCCTTGCTGGTGTGACAGCATAAGCAGGTAGTTATGAGACGAGTTTAAACGTGTTTGATGCTGCCAGACATCCTGTCTCTGGGTGTGACGTCATAAACATCCTGTCTCTGACTTGAGGTTATATGGCTGGGGTTAATACACGTTGAGCGATCATATACAGCTGGTTATGGAGCGAGTTTATGATTGATCTAAAAGGTTCGTGCTCCCTCTATAAATATGGTGATCTAGGGCATTGGACTTCATTGTGCTAATTAGTCTTGAGGTGTTAACATCGTGTTCTCTCCAAGAATAATCAGCTTTCTAAAGGGGTATCAAGATGAAGAGGTCTACATTTCATTGCTCAGTGATTAATACGTTATTACATCAAGAATAAAGATGAATAACTCAGCGTATAAGGGTATTATTCCAAGCGCTACTGGATATGCATGCGGAAAATGTGGGAAGAAGTTCCTCCGAGGTTATCACAAGAGAAGACACGAGATGAGCTGCAAGAAGCTCTTCAAATGTAAACATTGTAGCTTGACCTTCAATGATGGTTATAAGGGGCAGCGACACGAAGATATATGTGAAATGAGCAGCCCTCAGAAGAAAAGAAGATTGGAGCCAACTAAACATCAGCTAATATCAACAATGGAGGACTGTGATATGAAAGAATACGAAATTTCATTCGAATGACGATTAAAATCGTATTTTATACGATGCGAATCACCTAAGGACCTGAATATGTATCTGCAAGAGGCAAAACAACGGATAATCCAGGCTGTGCATAAAGAGCTTAGCATTCATAAGAGTGTTAAAACTAATATGCTGGCTGAGTGTCGATTTGTTAACAGTATTGGTGAAACCTGTGACAAAACATTTAAAGCAAGGAATCATCCTGTTTTCCTAGAAACAGATCTGGACTCAACACTGGGAGCGAAGTTCAAGAAATTGGTGACTGAAATGGAGGAGTCTCAGCTTAAGGGTAGCAACTGGGCTTTGCTTGCAGTGGAAGGACGTCGACTTCGTATCAACAAGTAAAATCCGTTGCGAGGAAGGAGCTACATACCACTACCGTCAGCTGTTGAAGCAAGGAAAGCATGTATAAACATTCAGAACTTTAGCGACGAGAAATGTTTCATGTACTCCGTATTAGCTAAATTCGTGAGCACCAAGCCTCAACGCGTCAGCAAATACAAGCAGCTTCAAGATAAGTACGACTTCAGCTGTGTTTCCTATCCTACTCCACTTTCTCAAATACCTAAATTTGAGAAGTTTAACAAGATATCTATTAACGTTTTCGGGCTAGATGAGAAGCATGAAGTGTATCCGATAAAGGTTGCTGATATTGAACTACCTGAACACTGCGACCTGCTACTATTGAGTGATAGTAGTGGAAAACATCACTACGTATATATAAAGAATTTTGAGAAACTCATTCGACGCCAGAAAACTAAATGTAATGGACGGGTTTATACTTGTAAGCACTGCTTTACACATTTTGATGATCGATATGGACGAAGTGGACAGGAAAAACTACAAGAACATGCAGCCGTCTGTATTCAACATGGTGTTGCAAGGGTAGTTATGCCTAGCAAGCAGAAAGCAATTGTACAGTTTAAAAATGTTGAGAGGATGCTGAAAGTACCTTATGTCATCTATGCTGATTTTGAGAGTATTCTCACTCCATGCCATACGTGTATACCCAATCCTGAAACTTCCTATACAACCCCTTATCAAGAGCACACACCAATGAGCTTCTGTGTTTACGTGAAGCCTACATCCAGTGTTGAACATCTCGAAACTGGTCTTCCTAAGCAACCCTATGTGTATCGTGGTGCTGATGCTGCTCAAAAGTTTATGCTGTACCTGACATCTCTTGCAAAAATGATTGATGACATACAAATCTGCTAAGCCTCTGAAACTTACGGATCAACAGCAAAAGGATTTTGAGTCTTCTACGACATGCTACTTGTGTGGAAAACCCTTTACAGAAGAGAACTATAAAGTACGCGACCATGATCACATCAGCGGTGAATATCGTGGAAGTCTTCATAATGAATTAATTTAGCCTGTAAAACACCTAAATATATACCAGTCTTCATGCATAACCTTAGCGGATATGACTCTCATTGCATTGTTAAGGAGCTGGGTTGTACAAGTGAACGTGTGGAGGTAATTCCTAACTCTGAAGAAAGCTATATCTCATTCACCAAGTATGTAGGAGACATAAAGCTTCGATTTGTGGATAGCTTCCGATTCCTCAGTACAAGCTTGGATAAGTTGGTAAAAAATCTAACCTCTTATCCTGAAAGGCTAAAGTACTTTGGAGAAGACAAATTGAAGTTAATGACCCGTAGGGGTGTATTTCCATATGATTTTGTTACGTCATGGGATGTCCTGAACGAGACCTGCTTGCCTCCTAAGGACTCCTTCTACAATAGATTAAATGAAGAAGAAATTACTGATACTGACTACGATCATGCTAGAAATGTATGGGAGCTGTTTAATGTGAGAAACCTGGGAGAGTACAGCGATCTCTACTTAACTTCGGATGTACTTCTCCTAGCTGATGTCTTTGAGACGTTCAGAGAGCAAACCCTTAAAACACACAAAGTTGATCCTGTCCATTATGTTACCTCTCCAGGACTTACATGGGACGCCATGTTACTGTATACTGGAATTAAGCTGGAGCTGTTACAAGATTATGATCAACTACTCATAGTGGAATCGGGTATAAGAGGAGGTTTATGCCAAGTTTCCCATCGGTATGCTGAGGCTAATAACACCTATATGGATAAGTTTGATCCGTCAAGACCAACCCAATTTATCACATACGAGGGCGCTAATAACCAATATGGGTGGGCTAAGTGTCACGCCGTTCCTTTTGGTGGATTTCAGTGGGTGTCACCTGAAGAAATCAACTTAGAAACACTACAAGAAGATGATCCTCATGGGTGCATATTAGAAGTCGACATCGAGTATCCTGCTGAACTTCACGATCTACACAACGATCTACCTTTCCTGCCTGAGTGTATGAAACCATTGGAATCATCTACAAAGAAACTGATACCCCATCTTGGACCTCGAAAGAAGTATGTAGTGCATTACATGGCTTTGAAGCAAGCTCTTAGTCATGGACTACGACTAACAACAATTCATCGTGTGCTACAATTCCGACAGTCTCGGTGGTTGAAACCTTATGTGGAATTTAACAACAGGCTACGACAACAAGCTGCAAATGATTTCGAGAAGGATCTCTATAAGCTCTTTAACAACGCCATGTTTGGAAAAACTATGGAGAACCTGCGTAACCGTATGGATATACGACTGGTGACCTATGAAAAAACTCTAGAGAAGCTGATCGCCAAGCCTACGTTTATCGACAGGACGATATATGCTGCTAATCTAGCTGCTGTACATATGGCCTCTCGTCAGATTGTATTCAGCAAGCCTATATACATTGGTATGAGTGTGTTGGACATCTCCAAGAGATTAATGTATAACTATCATTACGACGTGTTGCCTTATTATGGAGCTGAAAACCTGAAGCTTATGTATATGGACACTGATTCGTTCATTCATCGTGTTACAACTGAAGATGTGTACCAGGACAAGCTACGGTTTCTTGAGCATCTCGATACAGCTGATTACCCTGCCGACCATATATGTTACTCTACTCAGAACAAGAAGGTATTGGGAAAATTTAAAGATGAGGCTAATAGCAAAATCATCCTACGCTTTGTTGGACTACGTCCTAAGATGTATGGCTTAGATATTCAAGGGTCAATGATAAAAAAGATTAAAGGTATAAAACGTAGCGCTATTAAGCAGTACATTTCGTTTGACAGCTATTCAGACTGTCTTAAAACCTGTGAAATCATCAGAACGCCCATGAATCTAATCCTATCACGAAAGCATGCTCTTGCTACAGTGCAAGTGAATAAAATTGCATTGAATCCCTTTGATGATAAAAGAATTATTGCTGAGAATGGAATAACTACCTATGCGTATGGACATTACAGTATTACAAACAGTGCTTAAGAGAATGTAAGTCGAAGATGAAGATTTTCTCGTGAGTCTACAATCTTAAAAATGAAGTTTATCCGTGTGCTGTGTATGCAACTAGCAGACGCCTGATGAAGAAAGAAGAAGATGGAAGGGAATGTGGTAACCCTGCCATTAGGAGCAAACCTAGTGCTAGTCTCAAGCCTAGATAAAAGGGGAGAGACACCTACAACGAACTAAAATAAAGGTATGTTGACGTAAAGCTTTTCAATTTGTGAACCAAAATGCAGTTTATCCCTCTCCGCATCGTACAATAACTGTTTAACATATAATAAGTTTGTAAGATTTAGACAAAAGTATATAAATTGTTGTAACGTTGGATGAGAAATGTTTATAATCTAATTACTCTCTATATTACCATGAGTACCTGTGATACTAGTTGAACTGCCTGTTAAAATGACTTAAATACCTGTGATACTACCCGAATCATGTGAAATTACCTTAACTACCTCTGATACGAATTCCTGCTCTAAATTAGCACGAGCACCTGTGATACTATCTGGTTTGCCTTAAATACCAATGATACTAGATGAATTACCTGTTAAGATGACTCAAATACCATTTATACAACCTGAAACACCTGCATTTACCTGAAATAGCTGTGATACAAATCTCTGATCGAAATTATCACGAGCATCTGTGAAACAATGCTGATTACCCAAATACTTACGATATTACCTGAACTATCTGTAAAATACGAAACTACGTTATAACCAACCCCTGGAACCAACCCTCCTGTAATGCTTGCTTAATTACTCTAAACACCTATGTTACTTGAATTATCCTAAATACCTACGATACCCTCTGAATTACCTGTGAAATATGAAACTATGCTATACCCAACCCTGGAATCTAACCTCCTGTGATACTAGCTGAATTAGCCTAAATACCTACGATACTAGCTGAATTACCTGTGAAATCATGCATAGCTATGATGCAGTTAGCCTCTGGAATCTAGCCTCCTGTGATACTAGCTGAATTAGCTTAAGTGCTCACGATACTAGCTGAATTGCGTGTGAAAATGACTTAAATACCTGTGATACTACCCGAATCATGTGAAATTACCTTAACTAGCTCTGATACGAATTCCTGCTCTAAATTAGCACGAGTACCTGTGATACTATCTGGTTTGCCGTAAATACCAATGATACTAGATGAATTACCTGTTAAAATGACTCAAATACCATTGATACAACCTGAAACACCTGCATTTACCTTAAATAGCTGTGATACAAATCTCTGATCGAAATTATCACGAGCATCTGTGAAACTATGCTGATTACCCAAATACTTACGATATTACCTGAACTATCTGTAAAATACGAAACTATGTTATAACCAACCCCTGGAACCCACCCTCCTGTAATGCTTGCTTAATTACTCTAAACACCTATGTTACTTGAATTATCCTAAATACCTACGATACCCTCTGAATTACCTGTGAAATATTAAACTATGCTATACCCAACCCTGAAATCTAACCTCCTGTGATACTAGCTGAATTAGCCTAAATACCTACGATACTAGCTGAATTACCTGTGAAATTAAGCAGAACCATGATGCAGTTAGCCTCTGGAATCTAGCTTCCTGTGATACTAGATGAATTAGCCTAAATACATACGATACTTTTTGAATTACGTGTGAAATCATACACTGCTATGATCCAGTCAGCCTCTTGCAATACTAGCTGAATTACTTACATGTTAGTGTGAGTGGGTTAGCTTTTCCCGTTGCAGGTCACCTTTTTCCCTTTATGGCTCACCTTTTTCCCTTTGGTGGTCACCTTTTTCCCTTTGCTGGTCACATTTTTCCCTTTACTGGTCACCTTTTTCCCGTTGCAGGTCACCTTTTTCCCTTTACTGGTCACCTTTTTCCCTTTGCTGGTCACATTTTTCCCTTTACTGGTCACCTTTTTCCCTTTGCTGGTCACGTTTTTCCCTTTTGCTGGTCAACTTTTTCCCTTTGTGGGTCACCCTTTTCCCTGAAGGAGTCACCTTTTCCCTGAATAGGTTACGTGATGGGCATGCCTAGAACATTGACATGAAACATATTTTCATGACGTTCTCGCTTAAAGTCGCTTTCAAGGTCTAGTATCTCCCTCCTATTCCATATCTCTCCTGTATATAAGTCCATATTCCTACTGCTACACTACCTGTCTAGCCTACCGACTCTGCTCGTTTTCTTATACCTCTCATAAAACCATACTCTACTCTCAACCACTGTCTAGTCTAGCACCTCTCCCCGTATCCCCTGCCTCTCATAAAGCGTATTCCCCCTCCTGCCCGCTGTCTAGCTGAGTATCTCCTTGGTTTCCTATCTAACATATATAAAACACATTCTACCTTTAACACCTGTCTATCGTAGCATAGGATCTCTCCGTTTTGTCGTCTCTCCTTATAAACACATACTCAAATTCTCCTAAGCTAATACCTCTCCTCGTTTTCCTATACCTTTCATATAAACCATACTCTACTCCTCGACTTCTGTCTAGCCTAACACCTCTCCTCGTTTTCCTATATTTCTCATATAAACCATACTCTACTCCTAAACCTCTGTCTAGCCTAACACCCCTCCTCCTGATCCTATACTTCTCATACATATAAACGCATACTCTACTCTTAACCCCTGTCTAGTCTAGCATATCTCCTCGTATCCCCTACCTCTCATAAAGCGTATTCCTCTCCCGCCCCTGTCTAGCTGAGTATCTCTCCTTGGTTTCCTAGCTAATCTATATAAAGCACATTCTACCTTTAACACCTATCTGTCCTAACATAGGAACTCTCTCCGTTTTCTCGTCTCTCCTTATAAACACATACTCAAACTCTCCTAGCCTAACACCTCTCCTCGTTTTCCTATACCACTCATATAAAACAATCTCTACTCAACCTCTTTCTAGCCTAACACCTCTCCTCCTGTTCCCTACCTCTCATACATATAAACGCCTTCTCTACTCTCAGCCTCTGTCTAGTCTAACATATCTCAACTATCTCTTCCATATAAACGCACTACCCTCCTTCAACCCTGTCTAGCATAGTATCGGTCGTCGTATTCCCTATCTCTCCCATATAAACCCATTTTCCTCCTTAAACCGCCCCATCCAGCCTCGTTTTCCCTATCCTTTCCCATATATGCCCAAAAAAGTGGCCCAGCTCTCTTTTAAATAACCTACTTATGTGCTTAAAGGCTACTGTATTTCTATATGCCCTTGTAAATATATATTCCCCTTACATCTACAAGAACATTAGCAATAAGATAGAGTCTGCAAATGTTTTATCTCGATTAACATGAAGCATATGGAGAATAAGCGATTGTAAAAATAGTTTGTACAGGAGTAGAGAAAGTCATGTGAGTGTAACACATCAGATTTTTATTATTGTGTTGGAGGCTATAATAATACTGTTGTTACCAAAATATTGAAAAATGAAACAGCATATTTTGTGCTGATTAAAACACCATATGTTCAAGATATTTGCATGACAAATAAAATATGTATTTTTAATTTTCTGGGAATAGCCTATGAAATCCTGTTCATTCTGAATGACTTTTGTAATTAGTAAAGCTCAAGAGACCGACAAAATCTTACTACAAACAAAAAAATAGATTCCTTAAAGAATTTATGTCAAAACGTTTTCTGACCCTAAACCATTTTCGAAATATTCTTTATTGTTGGTTTCAATTTTGAGGTAATTTATACCTTTTACTCACTCTAACACGTAACTAGTAGGTTCCGAATGCCACCCAAAAATTCGACATCGAGATTTCACCAGAAATATATGTTTTGAGGACACCTGAATTAAAAAACAACGCAGTTTTAGAAAAAGGCACGAGCGCGCGTCTCTCTCTCTCTCTCTCTCTCTCTCTCTCTCTCTCTCTCTGTGCGTTGTCTGTGAACAGCATAGCCCAAAAAAAAGTCCGATAAATACCAAACTTCGTATTAGGTTCAACAGCGACGTGGACATTTTCAAGAAAATTTCCCTATTAGTGCAGGAATCATTCCTCATACATTGGATAAGTTTAGAAGTACAGTCCATTGATCTGAAAGATTGGTTGTGGTGGACAGTATGGTAAGTGAACGCTTCTTAAACAACTTCTAATTTCGTACCTTTATCACCATAATTTTCGCTTAAAAACAGTTAATACGGTGCTAGAAAAAGCACTTGCACGTACCATTCTTTTATGTTTTTCACTGTTTATATGTTGTGACATATCTGATCGCCCCCCATGGCTTATACTGAAAATAGCTGCACACTTATCACATCCAACATTTGTCAGATATTTTAAAAACACACTTCCTCTTCGGAGGCAGCATATTATTCGTTTCAAGTGTTTTAGCACACAGTTTGTATTTTATTGTTTCACAAATGCAGAACACAGTACTGTCTTCAATCAATGTCACAGTGTAATGAATTTCTTTACTCAAGTATATGTGTTTACAGTTTTCGTTATTGTGGGCGGCAATCATATCAAACAGGAGTGATTATGATTTGTTTGTTGATAGCGCAGACCGGCACAGTTCAATTGTCTCCGCAACTGTACTTTTCCAAACGAAGTCTCCACACGGTTTCAGGTGTATATACCTACACATGTAGATACGTATTATAGACCCATAATATAAACAGGGCTTTGCTTTGCCAGTTGTTAATATCTTTAAATTTTTCATCAAACCGATGCAAATCAGGATATTTTGAATTTTTGAGAAGTATAGTTAACGGCGTTTTATACCGATAAGTCCTGGCCACAAAAGGGGACATTTTGGCGTCCCGTTTCTACCTTAAAAAAGGACAGAGATCAAAACAAAAAGACTGTCCGGCTAATACCGGACGTCCGGCTAATACCGGACGTCCGGTCACCTCACTGTTGACATATTTTAAAACTGCTGTCGCTATTCAGTTGTTTCTCGCGATATCATGGTAAGAGCATGGGATTTATAGACCAGCATATAGCGACATGATTTTAAAAATCTGACTATCGATTCAGTATCCTCTATCGTGCTTGTACCTACAAAGAAATGCTATTGAAACTATTTCTGCACAGGATTATCTGGATTAACATGAAGCACTAGATAGACAAAAATCTGATGTTACACTTCAACATGACTTTCTCTACCCTCTAGCGTTTATTAGCTGGCATACAAAATATTCTTACGAAAGTTTACCTTCCTATCTTCATTTTAATCGGGATAAAACTTTCCGAAAATTAGAGCATTACACATTTCGTTATTATAGATATAAAGGGAATAGCGATAGTCAAATGCTTAAGAACTGGACAATACTCGTACATACTATCGGCTTTAAAATTCCATGCACTTTGCGTGCAATCGCGAGAAGCAACTGAGTATAGTAAGGACTTAAAAGAATTGCCAAATTATTGAAGAATTCGATCAATTAATAACGGATTTGGCAGCTGCCACAAACAAGTTATTTGAAATAAGTTATGGGTTTTAAAGAGATGTACATTTTTTTGTGAATTGCGTTTTCGTTTACCAGTTATACAGGTTTCTACAACATTTCTTCCGAATGAAGCGGACTTCACAGTTTATTCCCAGAAAACTCAAGATAGGTAAATATCTTTAATAGGTGGTATTTTAAACAAAATCGTTGGAGCGAATTTTTAAAAAATTTCGAAAATATTCCATGTAAAGTGTAGTTTGGGATGAAGCTATTTTCTTGGAAATCTTCATGTCGCATCTCTGGAAACTACTGAAACTAAATTCCAAAATTGGTATTTATCTTACATTTCGTTCTTGAGTTATGCTGTTCACAAACACACACACGCACGCACAGACCTTTTTCTAAAAGTTGTTTTTTGGATTCACGGGGCCACAAAACATATATTTTCGCTGAAATCTTGTTATCGAATTAGTAGTATAAGATGGCCGGTTCTGGGACAATGGGGGTATTGTTCTCATTCAGGACACTAGGACTAATGACCCTTTGTTCTATGCCACTGGCCACGCCCTTTCTCTGAGGGTTGCTCTGAATGCCGCCCGGCAGAGAACTGGGAGAATGACACAATGGCCTATTGCCCTTGTACAGGACAATAGGGTATTGTTCCCGTACGTAGGCCATGCCCCTTCTTTGTGGGCTTCTCTGAATGCCGCCCGGCAAAGAACTGGGGCAATCGGCTATTGCCCTTGTACAGGACAATGGGTATTGTTCCCGTATGCAGGCCACCCCTTCTTTGTGGGCTGCCATGAATGCCGCCCGACAGAGAACTGCGACAATGAGATATTGTTCTCGTCGCGTGCTGCCACCACCGTAAATCGATGGAGGAGGTTTAGACCACAAAGGCACCGCCAATTAAAGTTTATAAATGTTTTGACACCCTTTGGCGGTATTTTCTCGACACTGAGGATGAAGTCCCCTGGCACTAAAGTTATAAATATCTGTGTAAATCAATCAGGTAATGTTCGTTCATGCATAATATCATCTAACGTCATTGAAAAAATTCAGAGATTTATAATGTAAACAAAGGCTATATTGCACTCTAACGTCCCTGTATCACGACCCTAAAGGGCTGGACGTATTCCGTTGATTGAAGCACCACAGCTAACATGCATTTTGATTGATTAATGTAATTAAGTGTATATGAATTGACTCGGGCATCTGGTTGTCATCGTATATGTGGGTGATAGCGTAGGTATAACTATCACGCTCATTGGTCTTAAACTGTCCAGCAGCCCCTCCTTGTAAAGAAAAAACCTAGCAGTCGGCTTCTATCTGGTAATAACAAGTTTCGTTCTACACTTCACCCGCATCCGCATCTGCTGCGTGGCGTCACTAACAAGTCTCGACATGTAGACTAATCCGGTTCCACTCTGTCGGCATCGATAAAACGTGTTAAAACCTGCTCAGCAACTGCTTTCCTTTGCATTCGAAAACCGCCAGCTGGCTTCTGTCTGGCGAAATGAATAACATATCCCAACACGCATTCCACCCCCTCCACACCCGCTGCGTGACCTCACCGAGCAATTGTGTACAGTATATAACGAGCGAACGCCGGCAGAACGGTCATTTATTGTTTCTCAGTGTTCATGCAGTGATAATCGAAATTGCAGGTGATAATCATGCAGCTAATGTAAATGATTTCTGAAGCGTATGCCGGGAAGATCACTATGTATATTTCCATACTGAAACCTGCAATGGTTTAACGCATTGAATATTTTGTACTCAACCATCGCATCATGATCAGATGACTACATTGGAAGTGTGTGAAGAGAACTGTCCGTTTATCAAAGAGCGAGCGTATAAGTAATATTTTTTTTCTATAATTCAGTAATATACTGCATACATGTTAAATGAAATCTAACTTGAAATTATGCTATTATTTCAGAGAAAATCGCATGGAGGATGTTGAGGAGAATATTAGCGATGTCGCTGAAGTTGATGTCTTTGTGTCAAAACACCTGGCTGAATGTGATCACCGGATACATGCATTCTGTACTTTGTACTAACCTGGCCCAACACGAGCGCATGACGTCCTTCTTCCTATGTACTGCGAGGTCTACCAGCGTAGGAAGAGAAAACTTGAGTAAGTAGAAGAAATGTTAAATTACATATTCATTTACTGCTTCTAATGCTATTCTGTGTCTAACCTAAAATACAATTATTACAGAATGCGAATGACCGTGCCTAAGGTAACCGTGCCAATAGAGGAGCTGGATCCTGAGAGACGCAATGTCGATATAGTGGAATATCCAATCGCAGAGCGTCATATCCAGCCTATGGATGAGGATGTCGCTTCATTCTCCGACATTACTGCTCCTGATGATGATAAAGTTACGAGGGTTGATGAGTGGATAAATCGGACGATTACAGATTGTTTGCTGGAGATAAAGCCAGAACTTTGCAAATCCTTGAACTGGGTATGATATTCTTTAAACATACTTTCGTGTTACATGTGAAGGGAATTTTTCTAATATATGTATTTTCTCTTTCAGGCGCATGAAATCATTTGCTAAACCTATTTCTAACATTGTTTTGAATATATGTTAAGGGGTGTGAGGAGGAAGCGGAGGAAGTGGAAGAACGAGACAGTCGAGAAACAGCAGAAGAGGAGGTGTAGAAGGAGGATTCTCAACGAGGGTTCCGTGGTCTTCTTATTCATTGAAGATAATGTAGATTCCCCGGAGGAGCATGGAGAATCGACTACTCGCGCTTGATGACATCAGCATATATCCTCCCATACCGTGAAAATTGGACTACACTATGACAACCCCTCCCTCTCCATAAGGCGTGAAAACGATAAATCATTTGATTATATTACAAATTCAGACTGGGACCTAATATCCAAAAACATTCCAATGAAGATCACTACGCCAAGAAAAAACTTTGCTTGTGTAGAATATTGTGACAATGTAATTTATGCATATAATATTGTATTTCTTGACAATTAAATTCACTTCATAAATACTTGTTTAAGTAAAGTAATATCTTTAGGCATTGATGGTGTAGGGAATCTAAAACGGCTATTTCCCTATTTTGAAAAACACTTGAATATTTTAAATGCATTCTACAAGTCAGGAGCATCTAGTGTTTTAGGGAGGGGGAGAAGGAAAATGCTTCAAATGTGTGCTAAAGTCAATAAAACAGTGGTTTAGTATATGAATTCAATTTAGTATTCATAAACGTATCCTAGTACAATCATTCACAAAAAAATACACCCATTTTCAAACACACACACAATTATATAACTGTTTGCATCACGTGAGAAGAGCTTTTGTAGGTAAATACTTTGTCATGTAGAATCAGGCAGTACAGTGACGTCTGGGCAGGGATATTTGCAGATGCTTGAAATTCGAGTCTGATGTTCACAGCTCCACGTATAACCTCCTTGCGTTGGTGAGAACAGTTTATTACGAATAGTGCTGGACGGTGAAGAAAATACTTTCTCTTCAAGAGGGGTTATTATCTCTTTCAGCACATTTCATAAAGTGAAACAAACTTTGAATTTTTAAAGCCCAAGTTGAAACCATGGTAGGGATATCGTTCACTGTTGAGGAATAGTCTCAAATTGGTAATGTTACAGTGATCAAACTCAGAACTGTTCTTGCTACAATCACACAATCTTGCATTCTGCGCACACATTATGATGAAGCGAGGTTTTTCGAACTTAGATGTTGTGATGATGATGAGGTGGAGCTTAAGGGCGCTCAACTGCATTGGTTATTAGCGCCCTTACAATGTATAAAATATAAAACTGAAAAGTTAAAAAACTAAAAAACCACACACAAACCCGCTTGGTCAAAAACACTAAAAAACACAACAGACCAAAGACTAAAATCTACACACTAAACTCATGGTCACTAAAAGAATAAAACGTGTCAAGAACTGTAGAACGCAAGGGACATGAGCGCCATATGTCTGTCGGGGAGAAGGGCCCCATTAAAACTGACAATATAAAATCAAACAGCTAAAAGGCGCTCAGCGCATCAAATACGACGGCTAAAACCAATGTCAGTGATAAAACGTAAAACACATTCTACAGCATCCGCGTCCTCTGCCAAAACGTTGGCTAGGCCAACAGGCAGACCCACGCGAACGCAGACTGGAGCTAAAACTTGACACTCCGTTAAAATGTGACAAACCGTTAATGGCATATCACACTGACCACACAGAGGTGCGGGATCAGCACTAAGCAGGTATCTATGACTAAAAAGGCAATGTCTGATTCGTAGACGAGCTAAAATCACCTCTTCCCGACGAGAAGAACGAGACGAGGTGCACCGGATTAACGGGAGAGGTTTAATCTCCCGCAATTTGTTCCTCCGGAGGGCCTTCCGCTCATCGCGCCAGAGCGAGAGGATGCGGTGTCGTAACAAAACACTAAAATCAGACGAGGGAACAACGGAGGTAAATAATCTAGAGAATAAAATCGCCGATATGGCAGCGGCGTCGGCAGACTTGTTCCCTGAGATGCCCACATAACCTGGAATCCACACGAAGGACACGCTGATGCCAGAAGCACCAAGCGAGTGGAGCAGGTCATGAATGCGCTGTACGAGCGGGTGGTAAGTGTACAGCGCGTTAATACTCTGAAGGGCACTCAGAGAGTCCTACAAACAACACAACGCCGTAAGACGTGCCGCTGAATGTACATAACACTTTGTTAGATACTAAAAAGTTCGGCGGTATAAATCGAACATTCCCCGGGTAAACGAAAAGTAAAACTATGCATACCTAAAACAAAGGCACCTCCTACGCCAACATCAGTCTTAGACCCATCAGTATAAATAAAATGATAGTCCCCGAATATTGCCTATAGTTCTAAAAATGCGAATCTAAGGAAAGGAACAGGGGTCTCATTCTTCGGCATCAACGTTAACCCAAGGTGACAGTGGACCTCAGCGCGCGACCAAGGAGAAAAACCCGTTTCACCCCGAGGAAGGGCCGGCGCTGGCGTAACGTCTAAATGCAGAAGGAGCTGTCAAAATCGAACCCCTGGAGGGAGCAATGCAGAGGAGCTAATCAAATAGTGGCGATCAAGCGACTCCTCGAAAAATAACTCGAAGGACGGTTGGTCAGGGAAGCTTGAGAGACAACAAGCATAGCTGTAAGAAAGCATCTCACGCCGGAAGGACACCGGAGGCTCTACAGCTTCTGCGTACAGATGGGTACAGGGCTAGTTGGAAAGGCCCCTGTAGCGACTCTTATGCCACGATGGTGAATGGTATTCAATCGACGTAACACAGATGGACGTGCCGACGAATAAACAATACACCCGTAATCAAGCTTGGATCGGACCAAAGAGCGCTAAAGGCGAAGAAGTACGGTCCGATCAGCTCTCCAGGATGTGGCACTTAAAACACGTAAAATATTAAGAGAACGGTCACACTTTGCTTTTAAAAAGGAAACGTGAAAAGTGCAGCTCAGCTTCCGGTCAAAGACCAACCCCAAAAATTTCAAATCGTCTGCAAATGGAAGGACCTCCGACCCAAGATAGAGAGAGGGCAGAGGGAAAGCTTTCCGGCGGCAAAAGTTGATGTAGACGGATTTCTCGGCGGAGAAATTAAAGCCGTTGGCGTTAGTCCAGGCGTAGGAACGGTCGATACAGCTCTGGAGACGGCGTTCGAGTACACAGGTCCGCCGAGAACTACAATAAATGACAAAATCCTCAACGAAAAGGACGATGAAATGCCAGCTGGAATAAATCAATAATGGGGTTGATAACTATAGCAAAAGGTATGACACTGAGTACAGAGCTCTGCGCTACTCCGTTCTCTTGAATAAAACGACTCGATAAAACCGAGCCCACAAGTACACGAAAGACGCGGTGCGTCATAAACTCCCGAAGACATTTGGGAAGACGACCGCGGATATTCCATGCGTGAAGTGTACGTAAAATGCCGCCCCTCCAACAAGTGCATAAGCTTTCTCCAGGTCAAAACACACAGCCATGTTTTGATACGTTCTCAGAAATCCATTCATAATATGCGTCGACAGGGACACCAGACGGTAGACGGTAGAGCGACAGCGGCGAAATCCGCACTGAGATTTCGCTAGAAGTTTCTGACACTCAAGCCACCATGTCAACCGCCCATTAAACATGCGCTCCATCACCTTGGAAACGCAACTGGTGAGGGAGATAGGGCGGTAGCTGGAAGGAAGTTGGCGATCCTTCCCAGGCTTAAGTATAGGGACAATGGTGGCTTCGTGCCAAACGGAAGGAAAAATGCCGTCTTGCCAAATACGGTTATAGTCCTGTAAGAGAAAGAGTTTACTGTCTGTTTAAAGGTTCTTTAACATCAGGACATAAATGCCGTCCGGACCAGGAGCGAGGTGCCTACAGCAATAGAGAGCTTGCTCCAGCTCCCTCATTGTGAAAAGTTCATTATAACACTCATTATTAGCAGACCGAAAATTAAAGGTCTCGGAATCCAGGCGGTCTTTGATAGAGCGAAAGCCGGCGGAATAATGGTCTGAAATCGGAAAGCGCCTCAAAAGCAGCACCAGGAGTGTTAGCGATGGCAGCCGGATCCACTATGGTGGCATTGGAAACCTTAAGGCCAGAAACAGTACAATGCGACACTTTACATGAGAAGCGACGAAGTTTATCCCAAACAAGAGATGAATGCGTAAAGAGATTAAAAGACTCGACAAAACGAGTCCACGACGCCTTCTTGCTATCCTGAATAATGCGACGAGCCCTGGCGCGCGATTGTTTAAAAGTCACCAAATTATCAAGTGTAGGGTGTCGCCGAAACACCCTAAGTGCAGTTCTACGGGCACGAACGGCGTCCCGACAATCCTCGTTCCACCACTGAACAGGCGGTCGACGAGTTTGAGAGGATAAACGGGGAATTGCACGTTCGGCGGCAGAGAAATTCGTAGACGTAAGGAGCTGCACTAGTTGGTTAATGTCGTCGAAGGGCTGATCGTCAAAATGCACGAGGCTGGAATACAAGCTGCAGTCGTCTTTTCTGAACATCCAGGTAGGTACTCTGGAATGCTGTACGTGATGAGATAGAAGAGAAATGACGCAGGGGGTAATGGTCGCTGGAGTAGGTGTCAACGACGACGTTCCACTGCAGACGACGAGCAAGCTGGAGTGAGCAAACGGCTAGGTCCAGGTGAGAGAATGTACCAGAAGAATATGAAATAAATGTAGGTTCACCGTTATTGAGGATGCAGAGATTGAATTGGTAAAAAATGTCGGAGAGAACTTTTGCCCTCGCACAAGCCCTTGGCGAACCCCACAGGGGGTGATGGACAGAAAAATGGTGTTGGGAGAGCGGACAGGAGAGCTCGAATGTCCGCGGGAGCGAGGGGAGGCGATGGAGGTGAATAGACAGAGTAAATAGAAAAGAAAAAGCCGGGTAATTGAACAGTACGGCAACAGCTTGCAAGTCGGACGTAAGAGCGAGAGTTTGAAAATGAACGTCGCTACGCACTAATATCATGACACCTCCATGGGCAGGAGTACCCTCCTCCGGCTCAAGGTCGTAGCGAGCCGGAGTATATCCTCGGAGATCAAAAGGATCATGAGGGCGAAGCTTAGTCTCCTGCAAACACACGACCATAGGCGAATGGGAACGCAATAAAAGTTGTAGTTCTGCCCTATGCGATCGTACACCACGTATATTCCAGGTCAGGATAGACATTAAGAAAAAGGGATAAACTGTCTATTTAGAAAGGCGGCTTAAAATTAGCTTCTGTGTAACCTTTGGGCTCGGGCTTTTGGAATGGAATTGGTCAGACTCAATAGCCCCCTCGAAGGGAGAGCCCACGCGCTCAGAGCCAGAAACCGATTCAAACGCCGTGAATCTCTTCTGAGTGGTGACGGGTGAGGGGTGGCGCTGAGCGCGGCTTGTCCCAGGAGCTTCCTGGGACTGCGACCTCCGAGAAGGAGAAGGTGAACGTTTCTTACCGTGCGCGGGGAGGGTCGTTCAGAAAATCTTCCCTACGAAGTTTTTGCTTTGGTTTCTTTTCAGCGGCTTGCGACTTCATATACTTTGGACCAGGTTTATAGGGCTTGGTAACTGTAGTTTTAATGGACGGCCGGATGGTAGTGGCGGTTAATGAAGTCATGTTCTAGATCTGAGTTTCGGCATCTACTCGTGGTACTGGCGAGGCAACAACAGAACTAAATGTGCCAGATCGCAGGAGTGAAGGTTGGCGCGCATGATAACGCCTCCGGGATTCAGCGAAGCAGAGTGTTTCCTCTACCCGGACCTCCTGGATCGCCTTCTCGTCCAAGTACCGCGGACAGTCCGGAAACGACGCAGAATGAGACCCTTTACAATTAATGCAGACGGGGGCTGTTGAACAGGTACCTTTGTGTGAGGGTTTGCACTCTTACATGAGACTTGCGTATGCCCAAAACGTTGGCATTTGAAACAACGCAGAGGTCTAGGAATATAAGGCCTCACAGCAATCTGTTCGTACCCTGCTGAAATGCTCGTGGGACGTCATCAAATGTTAGAAACAGGGTACGAGTGGGTACCAATACGCCGTCGCTTTTGGCCTGGACTCGATGAACCGCTGTCACCTTCTGGTCTGCAAGATATTCTACCAGGTCCTCGTCAGATATACCATCTAGGCTATGCGTGGTGACGACGCCCCGACAGTAATTCAAGGTGCGGTGCTTCTTAACACGGATGGGATAACCGTGGAGAAGCGTGGCGCGCAATAAGGTCTTACTTTGTTGATCGGACTTACTCTGAACCAACAACGAACCGTTACGTAGGCGAGTGCAGGTGATGATGATGATGATATGCGGTTTAAGGGCGCTAAACTGCTATGGTCATCAGCGCCCTTACAGTGTATAAAAGATAAGGTCAAAATATAAAACAGGTAAAAGAACCGCATAGTTAAAAACGGGACACAAACCCGCGATGTTCAAAAGGCTAAAACTAACAATATAACAATAACAAATATAACAATAACAACAATAATAACAATAACAACAATAACAATAACAACAATAATAACAATAACAACAATAACAATAACAACAATAATAACAATAACAACAATAAAAAGAACAAGACAAATATCTGAAAACCAACACACTAAAAGCATAGGCAGTAAAGGATTAAAACGTGTCAGGAACTGTAGAATGCGAGGGACATGAGCGCCATATGTCCACTGGGGATAAGAGTTCCCATAAAAAACAGACATAATAAAAGTACCAAGCTAACAGACGCCCAACGCATTAAATGCGCAGATTAAAATCACTGTCGTGAATAAAACGTAAAACACATTCTACAGCACGCGTGTCGTCTGCCAAAACGTTGGCTAGGCCAACAGGCAGGCCCACTTGAGCACGCAATGCAGCTAAAACCTGACACTCTGTTAAAATGTGACGCACCGTTAAGGGCACGTCACACTGCCCACAGAGTGTTGCGGGGTCACCACTGAGCAAATACCTATGACTAAAAACACAATGTCCAATCCGTAGACGAGCTAAAATTACCTCTTCCCGACGACAAGAACGAGAAGAGGTACCCCAGATCAACGGGAAAGGCTTAACCTCCCGCAGGCGAGTTCAGGAATGAACAGGACCAGCAATTGATTCAATGCCCTTCTGGATGATAAAAGGGTTCACCTTCTCGAATGATTGTCCTTCCTCTGTACGGGTAATCACTAAGTAACAACCAGATGTTGGCGGTGCTACTTCTGTTACATTAACGTTTCGGCGCTTGTTGTTTATAATGGAGAAAAGCTGATCCATAGCGAAAAAATCCTCCCCCATTGCAACCGTCTCCGACCTCGGGCTCTGACTTCCCGGGCGTTACCCCGGCTTGAGTGAGTGGCCTATCTATACCTAGCTCACTCCAGGGTGACACCTCCCGGAACATAGACAGAGGGACCCAATCGCCGTCAGAAGTCAGTAGCTCATGCAATGGCCCCTCCGCGGGACTGCAGTTTAACAGCGGATACGAACACAAACCCTACATGACGACCCCGGGTGGTGGGGATGACGCCATTACCCACTCACCCAGCTGCGCACCCAGTCCGCGGTTATCCGTCAGGCTGTGTCCACGGAGGATTAAAATAAAAGGTTAATAGAAACTATAAGTGTGTGGGCGTTTCGCACTCGAGGTATGCCGGCGAAAAGTAAAAGACATGTGTAGATGAATGGGTGTGGGGCGAAATGTGCATAAATAGAAGAAAAGAAAGAAACGATGGCGAGGGGCGACATGGAATGAAATGCACAGAACGCACGAGAGCCTACCTTGAGTCCCCCGGTCACGAGTACGAACCCACCTCGACCGGACGGGGATGAATGGATGAAAATTGCTATGAATGGATCGGGTACCCCGGGTGCGCCTAACCCGTACTCACATAAGGTGAACTCCTGGGGGTTGGGTGGCGATGGGTGAGGGAGCTTAGATGTTGTTGCTACATTTCATGTGAAAGATCTTGTATGGAGTACAGCAGGCTGGGTATGAAGATCCATGGATCGAAAGGCGATGCGTAAAGTTCTATCAGACTTGACAGTTTTTAGAATGTGAACCCTTTCAGCATTGGAAAGACGAATTACAGGCATCTTCCATTCGATTCTAGTTAACTTTACATTAGCTTCCTCTCCATTCGAAGTTTGGACAGAATTTCTTGAATCTTTGGATCTTATGAGAAATAAACTCCTTGTGGTCATCAGAAAATTCTAGGAGCATCGACAGAGGGTCTACAGCATTGAAAGCCCCATTCGCAACGTGTCATATATCCACTTCTTTACTTGGATACGCCCATCCTGCATTCAGCAATCGATTCGACTCCATTGGGTTGAGAGACTGATAATTTCGTATAGTTGTAGTAATTCCAGGATTCCTTGTTCTGTCTATAGTTGTAGCACTCATATCAGGACGAATCTTATTAAACATGAAGGCTATAGTATTATTAGTGAGTTTCGCCGTAGTAGTAGGAGATCCATCTACCTTGGTGAGGGCACCTTCTATTTAGAGATAGTTCTTGTTAGGTAGCGTATACAAATCTTCAGCTTGGCAGGTATTCTAATTTCATGATTTACATCCGGAGCGGAGGTGTTGTATGCAGGAACATCACGCTCCTCCTCCTTGGTGATCTTGTCATCACTTGCCGGAACCTCTTTTACGTTTAAGATGTCCATTGTAGTGGTTTGTAGCTTAGCCTCTCGAGGAACTTGCGGTTAGCACGAGTTAACTCCTCGGTAGTTGGGAAGATAGTATGCTTCAAACGTTCTATACGTCGTGTATTATAGTATTTGTGATGACTTTTAAAGTGCATTCCCATTGCGCCTTATGTAGAGTCTTGTAGTGATAACCTCGTTCCTGAAGTTGATTGCCTTCCCGTGTTGATCTACCACTCGAATAGTGATCTGATCTTATAGCCTGTATCTATGACGGGTTCGAAGGTTGTTGAGGGATGTGATAGCCTGGTGGAACAGAAAGGAAAAGCTCGTAGAGCGAATGAAAGAGCCTGCTGCAATACTGCACTCCACATGTATGAACTCACTTTAAATATATTACAAGATCGTCAGATTAAAACGCTTCTCCAGCAGGAATTATTTTAGTGTCGGTGCATACTAGAAGCCAGCTAACAGATCTAGCGTTAGAAAAGTCTATTGTGTAAGGATATTTAATTTCAGTCTTCATTGCATTATTATTATTATTATTATTATTATTATTATTATTATTATTATGAAGAAGACTTCGTCATTCAATCCTAGTTTATCCTTTAGAAATGCGTTGATTTCGGCAATCTCGTAGGTTCCATGATGAATGACAGTGGTTTGAGGTTTACCATTATGAATATAATGAAATCCATTATTACTTACATCAACGTTTGGTATTGAAAGGAATGTTTTAAAATTCAAGAGAGTAATCTCATAATGAGCTGGAGGATCTAGCTGTAGAGGCGGGGTTAGATACGTCGAAATAATAGTTCCTGACCCGCTCACTTTAACTATATAATTAATCTTGATAATGCAGCAGCACCTAGGATTAAAAAATTCCAAGCAGAAGTACCCGCAGATGACTGAATTGAAATTCTGGTATATCTGTGTATTATAAAAGATTTTAACACCTTGTATATATTTCTCAATCTCAGGAGGTGGTTTCAAATTACCAAAGCTATGGAAATAGTATGCAACATAACCTTCTTTCCTTACAGCAACTAGTGTTCCTTCATTATGAGAGGTATCGAGATTGGTAATAAGTCTCTCTTTGAAGTGGTGTGTTAAAGGCAGTTTGTCAATCATATATACTCCTCTAAAATAAGGAATTGTTAAAGGTTTAGCATAAAATTCGATGTCTACGTTACTCAGGGCTTCCTTCGGTATATGTACAATCCTCTCCTCAGTTTTCTGGCTTCTTCTTTATACACTTGCCTTTAGATCCTCTACTTTTCAAGGTCTTGGCGATTTTAGATGCAGCGGCCAAAGACGACATCAGAGTACAGGTAAAAACCTTCCTTAAATCCTCTTTATACACCTTCTCTTTCGGAAGGGGCCTCCTTCGCCTTGTTATGCATTGCAACTTCTGCTAAGTGCCTATCAGCAACCTTTTTTATTGACTGAAGAAGCTATCTGAGCAGAGCCGCCAGCTGCAGCGCCTAAAGCAGCAATGATGAGCATCAATGGTAAAAACCCTCCTCTCTTCGTCTTTCCCACTCCCACTGCAACCTTTCCCTTCGTGATTTCAGTTGCTATCCTCACCGCTAACCTTTCACCAAAAGTTTAGTCTGATGACTGCACGCGCTTCCGGGCCTTCTGTGCAAGAATCTTATCCGCTATTTGCCTTGAAGCACTGTCCTTATGCTCAGCGTATGCGATGTCGTGCTGTTTGCAAGCTTCGTTTAGTTGGTTAATTCCCGGGTCTCCTCTTTCAAGACGTTTCTCCAATTTAGTACCCGGGCCACAATATCTATACCCAGGCAAGTGAGCTTCAAAGGGGAGTGAATTTAATTATTGAATTAATAATTCTAGAGCCATGTTCATACTGCAACGACCTCCCTCTCCTATCTCACATGATATACTAATCGAGTAAGTGCATGCATTAGCCCTTTTATATGTTCCTTTGAGGTCTAACCGAAGCGTAACCAGAAGTGGCAAAATGAATGCAATCATTAAGTACTTTGCACTTGGTAATATGAATATAAACAGCGCGCATGGTTTTTATAAGTTAATTTTAACACGTAGCTTGTTAAGCAGCAGTACTCTCTACCTATCCAGGTATTAGACTTTGAAAGCGACTTTAGATTCGAGCGCTACGGCAAGCTATTTCCATCTAATGTCAGAGGTCTTATTTTAGGGAGTTCCAGTGCAGGGAAACAAATGCAATATTCAATATGCTACTTCATGAGAATGGACTATTGAAAACTTGTATATTTATTCAAAATCTCTCTATCAACCAAAATATTAATACCTAATTAAAGTACTTGGAAATACCGAAGGTATAGAAGTGAACACCTTCCTTCTGAAGTCAAAGAAAATTCAATCTTTATATTTAATGACGTCATTACTGAAAAACAGGCAAAGATAGCATCCTTCTACAGTATGGGTACACATCGAAATGTCGACTCTGTATATCTATGCTAAAGTTCCGAAACATTTAATTCGCGATAATACAAACATGATTATCCTCTTCAGGCAAGATAATTTAAACTTGAAGCATATTTACGAAGATTATGTAAATACTGACATGACCTACAATGAATTTAAGGATCTAGGTAAGAGTGTTTGGGAGAGTGTATCAGAAGGAAGACGCTTTGTTGTGATTGTTTCTGAATTTTACATGAATGAAGGGGATATAGGAAGGGTTTTGATGTATACATTAAGCTCGACAAAAAAGAAACTGATCATCCGTAGTTAATCATGAGCATCATGAAGTTCGGTTCTCAAAGAACTGCTCCAGTTAGAAGAGTGTTTGATGATTTTATCATAAATAGAGATGTCAAAGGAAAATATCGATTGAAGAATAAGAGATTGTGCAATGTTCACGATCCTGAAGATAATCATGATGCATCCAATAAGAATTATGTGGATGCTCTCGAAATTAGGATGCACAATTTCTTTCAGCAAGCTGCTGGAAATGTTGAGGTTATGGCTAAGACCATGATCGATGATGATGATGATGAGATGCGGTTTAAGGGCGCTAAACTACTAAGGTCATCAGCGCCCTTACAATGTATAAAATATAAAGTCAAAAGGATAAAATAACCGCATAATTAAAAAAACGGGACAGAAACCCGCGATGTCCAAAAAAGGCTAAAAATAACAATAACATAACAATAACAATAATAATAACAACAATAATAACAATAACAACAACAATATAACAATACAAATATCTGAAAAACCAACACACTAAAATCATGGTCACTAAAAGAATAAAACGTGTCAAGAACTGTAGAATGCAAGGGACATGAGCGCCTTATGTCTGGGGAGAAGGGCCCCATTAAAACTAACAATATAAAATCAAACAGCTAAAAGGCACTCAGCGCATCAAATGCGACGGCTAAAACCAATGTCAGTGATAAAACGTAAAAGACATTCTACAGCATGCGCGTCGTCTGCCAACACGTTGGCTAGGCCAACAGGCAGACCCACGCGAACGCGCAGTGGAGCTAAAACTTGACACTTGGTTAAAATGTGACGGACCGTTAAGGGCACGTCACACTGACCACACAGAGGTGCGGGATCACCACTTAACAGGTATCTATGACTAAAAAGGCAATGTCCGATACGAAGGCATGTTAAAAGTACCTCTTCCCGACGAGAAGCACGGGAAGAGGTAGCCCAGACTAGCGGAAGAGGTTTAACCTCCCGCAACTTGTTCCCCCGGAGGGCCGTCCACTCATCGCGCCAGCGCGAGAGGATGCGGCGACGTAAAATAACACACGAATCTGACGAGGGAACAACTGAAGTAAAAAATCTGGGTAATAAAATCGCCGATTTCGCAGCGGCGTCGGCCGACTCATTCCCTGAGATACCCACATGACCTGGAATCCACATAAAACAGACGCTGATGCCAGAGGCACCAAGCGAATGGAGCAGGTCATGAATGCGCTGTACGAGGGGGTGGTAAGTGTACAGCGCGTTAATACTCTGAAGGGCACTCAGAGAGTCCGAACAAACAACACAACGCCGTAAGACTTGCCGCTGAATGTATAAAACACATTGATAGATACTAAAAAGTTCGGCGGTATAAATCGAACATTGCCCGGGTAAACGAAAAGTAAAACTATGTGCACCTAAAACAAAGGCACATCCTACTCCAACATCAGTCTTAGACCCATCAGTATAAATAAAATGACAGTCTCCGAATGTTGCCTGAAGTGCTAAAAACGCGGATCTAAGGACTGATGGACGTGCCGACGAATAAACAATACACCCGTAATCAAGCTTGGATCGGACCAAAGAGCGATAAAGGAGAAGAAGGACGGTCCGATCAGCTCCCCAGGATGTGCCACTTAAAACACGTAAAATATTAAGAGAACGGTCACACTTTGCTTTTAAAAAGGAAACGTGCGAGGTCCAACACAACTTCCTGTCAAAAATCAACCCCAAAAATTTCGCCTCGTCTGCAAACGGAAGTATCCCTGGCCCAAGATGGAGAGTGGGCGGAGGGAAATACTTCCGGCGCCAAAAGTTGATGCAGACGGATTTCTCGGCGGAGAAATTAAAGCCGTTGGCGTTACTCCAGGCGTAGAGACGGTCGATACAGCTCTGGAGACGGCGTTCGAGTAGACAGGTCCGCCGTGAACTGCAATAAATAGCGAAATCGTCAACAAAAAGGGACGATGAAATGCCAGGTGGAATACAATCAACAATGGGGTTGATAGCAATCGCAAAAAGTGTGACACTGAGTACAGAGCCCTGCGGTACTCCGTTCTCTTGAATAAAACGACGAGATAAAACCGAGCCCACACGTACACGAAAGACGCGGTCCGTCATAAACTCCCGAAGAAATATGGGAAGACGACCGCGGATATTCCAATCGTGAAGTGTACGTAAAATGCCGCCCCTCCAACAAGTGTCATAAGCTTTCTCCAGGTCAAAAAATACTGCCACGGTTTGACACTTTCTCAGAAATCCATTCATAACATGCGTCGACAAGGACACCAGATGGTCGACGGTAGAGCGATAGCGACGAAACCCGCACTGAGCGTTCGCTAGAAGTTTCTGAGACTCAAGCCACCATGTCAACCGCCCGTTGATCATGCGCTCCATCACCTTGCAAATGCAACTGGTGAGGGAGATAGGGCGGTAGCTGGAAGGTAGTTGGCGATCCTTCCCAGGCTTAAGTATAGGGACAATGGTGGCTTCGCGCCAAACGGAAGGAAAAATGCCGTTTTGCCAAATACGGTTATAGACCTGTAAGAGTAAGAGTTTACTGTCGGCTGAAAGGTTCTTTAACATCAGGACATGAATGCCGTCCGGCCCAGGAGCGGAGTGCCGAAAGCAATGAAGAGCGTGCTCCAGCTCCCTCATTGTGAATAGTTCGTTATAGCATTCATCATTAGCAGACCGAAAAGTATATGATGCGGAATCCAGCCGGTCTTTAATAGAGCGAAAGCCGGCGGAATAATGGTCTGAACTGGAAACCGCCTCAAAGGCAGCACCCAGTGTGTTAGCGATGGCCGCCGGATCCACTATGGTGGCATTAGAAACCTGAAGGCCAGAAACAGTACAATGTGACACTTTACCTGAGAAGCGACGAAGTTTATCCCAAACAACGGATGAAGGCGTAAAACGATTAAAAGACTCGACAAAACGAGCCCAAGATGCCTTCTTGCTATCCTGAATAATGCGACGAGCCCTGGCGCGCGATTGTTTAAAAGTCACAAAATTATCAAGTGTAGGGTGTCGCCGAAACACATTAAGTGCAGTCCTACGGGCACGAACGGCGTCCCGACAATCCTCGTTCCACCACGGAACAGGTGGCCGCCGAGGTTGGTAGGATGAACGGGGTATTGCGCGTTCGGCGGCAAAGAAAATAATAGACGTAAGGTGCTGCACTAGTTGGTTAATGTCGGAGAAGGGCTGGTCGTCAAAATGCGCGAGGCTGGAATACAAGCTCCAGTCGGCATTTGCGAATATCCAGGTAGGTACTCTGGAATGCTGTACGTGGTGCGACAGAAGAGAAACGATGCAGGGGTAATGGTCGCTGGAGTAGGTGTCAGCGACGACGTTCCACTGAAGACGACGTGCAAGCTGGAGGGAACAAATGGCAAGGTCCAGGTGAGAGAATGTACCAGAAGAATCAGAAATAAAAGTAGGTGCACCGGTATTGAGGATGGAAAGATTGAACTGATAAAAAATGTCGGAAAGAAGAGTACCCCTCGCACAAGCCCTTGGCGAACCCCATAGTGGGTGATGGGCATTAAAATCTCCCAACAGAAGAAATGGTGTTGGGAGAGCGGACAGGAGAGCTCGAATGTCCGCGGGAGCGAGGGGAGACGATGGAGGTGAATACACAGAGCAAACAGAAAACAAAAAGCCGGGTAAGTGAAGGCGAACGGCAACAGCTTGCAAGTCAGATGTAAGTGTGACAGGTGTAAAATGAACGTCGTTACGCACTAAGAACATGACACCTCCATGAGCAGGAGCACCCTCCTCCGGTTCAAGGTCGTAGCGAACCGGAGTATATCCTCGGAGATCAAAAGGATCGTGAGGGCGAAGCTTAGTCTCCTGCAAACATACGACCATAGGCGAATGGGAACGCAATAAAAGTTGCAGTTCCGCCCTATGCGATCGTACACCACGTACATTCCAGGTCAGGATAGCCATTAAGAAAAGGGGATAAACTGTCTATTTAGAAGGGCGGCTTAAAATTACCTTTTGTTTAACCTTTGGGCTCGGGCTTTTTGTATGGAGTTGGTCAGACTCCATAGCTTCCTCGGAGGGAGGGCCCACGCGCTCAGTGCCAGGAACCGATTCAAGCGCCGTGAATCGGTTCTGGGTGGCGATGGGTGAAGGGTGCCGCTGAGCGCGGCTTGTCCCAGGACCATCCTGGGACAGCGACCTCCGAGGAGGAGAAGGTGAACTTTTGTTACCGCGCGCACGCGGAGGGTCTTTCAAAAAATCTTCCCTGCGAAGTTTCTGCTTGGGTTTCTTTTCAACGGCTTGCGACTTCATTGACTTGGGACCAGGTTTATACGGCTTGGTAACTGTAGCCTTAATAGACGGCCGGATGGTAGTGGCGGTTAATCCAGTCAGGGTCCAGGTCTGAGTTTCGGCATCTACTCGTGGTACTGGCGAGGCAACAACAGAACTAAATGTGCCAGATCGCAGGAGTGAAGGTTGGCGCGCATGGTAACGCCTCCGGGCTTCAGCGAAGGAGAGTTTTTCCTTTACCCGGATCTCCTGGATCGCCTTCTCGTCCAAGTACCGCGGACAGTCGGCAAACGAAGCAGAATGAGACCCTTTACAATTAACGCAGACGGGGGCTGTTGAACAGGTACCTTCGTGTGAGGCCTGGCTACATGTTGCACAGATGTTAACGGCACTCTTACATGAGACTTGCGTATGCCCAAAACGTTGGCATTTAAAACAACGCAGAGGTCTAGGAATATAAGGCCTCACAGAAATCCGTTCGTACCCTGCGGAAATGCTCGTGGGCAGATCGACGCCATCAAATGTAATAAACAGGGTACGAGTGGGTACCAACACGCCGTCGCGTTTGGCCTGCACTCGATGAACCGCTGTCACCCTCTGGTCTGCAAGATATTCCACCAGGTCTTCGTCAGAGATACCATCGAGGCTATGGGTGGTAATAACGCCTCGACAGGAATTCAATGTGCGGTGCTTCTCCACACGGATGGGATAGCCGTGGAGAAGCGTAGCGCGCAACAAGGTCTTACGTTGCTGATCGGATTTCGTTTGGGCTAATAAGGAACCATTCCGTAGACGAGTGCAGGACTGAACCGCACCAGCAATTGGATCAATCCCCTTTTGTATGATGAAAGGGTTCACCTTCTCAAAACTTTGTCCTTCTTCGGTTCGTGAAATGACCAAGTAACAACCAGTTGTCGGTGGTGTCACTTCTGTTACATAAACTTTTCGGCGCTTGTTAGTAGTAATGGAGGAAGGGTGCTCCATAGCGAAATAAATCCTCCACCATTGCAACCGTCTCCGACCTCGGGCTCTGACTTCTCGGGCGTTACCCCGGCTTGGGTGAGTGGCCTATCTATACCAGACTCACCCCAGGGTCACACCTCCCAGAACATAGACAGAGGGACCCAATCGCCGTCAGAAGTCAGCAGCTCATGCAATGGCCCCCCCGCGGGACTGCAGTTGAACAGCGGATACGAACACAAACCCTACATGACGACCCCGGGTGGTGGGGATGACGCCATTACCCACTCACCCAGCTGCGCACGCGGTGCGCGGGTATCCGTCAGGCTGTGTCCACGGAGGATTTAAATAAAAGCATAAAAGAAACTAAAACAGTGTGGGCGTTTCGCACGCAAGGTA
Source organism: Deroplatys truncata (assembly GCA_030765065.1). Taxonomy (NCBI): domain Eukaryota; kingdom Metazoa; phylum Arthropoda; class Insecta; order Mantodea; family Mantidae; genus Deroplatys; species Deroplatys truncata. The sequence goes on along the minus strand of CM060975.1, from coordinate 179,797,867 downwards.
GGCCGGCAGGGAAGAAAAAGAGATATGCGAATGTCGTGGTGCGAAATGGTCGGAAAGTGATAAGGGAAGAAAGAAACGATGGTGAGGTGCGGTATGGATGGAATGTAAAGAACGCACGAGAGCCTAACTTGTGTCCACCGGTCACTTGAAGAACCCAACTCGACCGGATGGGGGTGAGGGGATGAATATGGCGATGATTGGCTCGGGAACCCCCGGGTGCGCCAAAAACCCGTACTCACATAAGGTGAGCCCCTGAGGGGTTAGGGTGCGGAGATTTTCTTCAAAACCATAGTTTCGCATCCTTGGTAGGTGCTGAATCTAAATACCAAGTTTGGTATTTATCCGAATTTTGGTTTTTGAGTTATACTGTTCAAAGACGTGCGCGCGCGCACACTCACACACACATACACACACGGAATTTTTTCTAAAAATGCTTTTTTGCATTCAGGGGGGCCTCAGAACGTGTATTTCCAGTGAAATCGGTATTGAATTTTTTGGTGGAATGCAATACCTTCTCTGCATTCTACGCACGTAGTAGAGAAAATGATAGGCTATCCTCAGAGTATTTTGTAGAAGTTATAAAAGAATAAAACGATAGTAGGTAGACGCAGGTATGTGAATTGAACACATTAGAATTTTTTCAACCGCAAAGAGCTATTCTTTAATTCGTTTATTTGTTTAGTTTTGACTTTCTCTACCACGTAGTTAGTAACTACCTATGTGGTATTGCATTACACCCAAAATTCGACATCATATTTCACCGAAAATACACGTTTTGTGGCTCCCTTAATCCAAAAGACACTTTTAGAAAAACCCATGTATGTATGTGTGTGTGTTTGTCAGAGAACAGCATCACTCAATAACATAAAGTCGGATAAATAGCAAACATGGTATTTAAGTTCAACAGATACATTATAAAGATGTGACACAAAGATTGTCAACAAAATCTCCATTCACAACTATCCTTTCCGTAGAACATATTTAGAAATTTTTTGATTTCCTCAAAAATGGCTCTAACGATTTTGCTTAAAATATTATATGTTTAAGATATTTTTATGACAAATAAAGTGTATGTCTTCAATTTTCTGGCAATGTTCCCAAAAGTCCTGTTGATTCTAAATGAGTTTTTCATAACTGGTAAACCGTAAGAGATAGACAAACGTTTACTACACAAAAAGTCTGATGTGTTACACTCATATGACTTTCTCTACTCTTGTACAAACTATTATTAACAAACGCATATTCTCCATCTACTTCATGTTAATCGAGATAAACATTTGCAGACTCTATCTTATTACTAATTTTCTTGTAGATGTAAGGGGAAAATATATATTTACAAGGGCAATATAGAAATACACTAGCCTTTAAGCACATACATATCTCTTAATAGCTGGTTGCTAGGTGCAGCACCATTCCCTTTGCCACAGATTAATACTCTTTGCATATCCAAGACAAAAATGAATAACGGATTCCCATTTGAGAAAATGTGTTGAAAAATTTAAGGGAATAACAAGCAATATCTCGAAAATGGTTCAATCAATAAAAGAAATGTATATGACATAAATTGTGTATTTTAACACAACCTACATTATTGTGTAGTAAACATTTGTCTATCTCTTATGGTTTACCAGTTATGCAAAAGTATTTCACAATGAAGAATACTTTTGGAGACATTCCCAGAAAATTCAAGATATACATTTTATTTGTATTGAAAATATCTTAAACAAGTGATATTTTAATCAAAATCGTTAGAGCCATTTTTGAGAAAATTAAAATTTTCGAAAAATGTTATATGTAAAGGGTAGTCTGGGGTGGGCGGATTTTCTTGAAAACCTTCGTGTCGCATCTCTGGAAGATACTGAACCTAAATAGCAAGTTTGGTGTTTATCCGACTGTTCGTTTCTGAGTTATGCTGTTCACAGTCAGACACACACACACAGACACAGACACACACAGACACACAGACACACACACGGCATGTTTCCAAAAATGCTTTTTTTGGATTCAGGGGGTCTCAAAACATGTATTTCCAGTGAAATCTCGGTATCGAATTTTTGGGTGGAATACAATACTTCCCCTACTTACTATACGTAGTAGAGAAAGTAAAAATCTGATGTGTTACACTCACATGACTTTCTCTACTCTTGTACAAACTATTTTTTCAAACGCTTATTCTCCATCTACTTCATGCTAATCGAGATAAACATTTGCAGACTCTATCTTATTGCTAATTTTCTTGTAGATGTAAGGTGAATATATATTTACAAGGCAATATAGAAATACAGTAGCCTTTAAGCACATACATATCTCTTAATAGCTGGTTGCTAGGTGCAGCACCATTGTCTTTGCAACAGATTAATACTCTTTGCATATCCAAGACAAAAAAATGAATAACGAATCCCCATTTGAGAAAATAAGCATTGAAAAAATTAAGGGAATAACAAGCAATATCTCGAAAATGGTTTACTCAACAAAAAAAATGTGTATGACATAAATTGTGTATTTTAACGCGATCCACATTTTCTGTGTAGTAAACTTTTGTCTATCTCTTATGGTTTTCCGGTTATGCAAAAGTTGTTCACAATGAGGAATACTTTTGGAGACATTCCCAGAAAATTCAAGATATACATATTATTTGTTATGAAAATATCTTAAAGATATGATATTTTAATCAAAATCGTTAGAGCCATTTTTAAGAAAATTAAAATTTTCGAAAAATGTTCCATGTAAAGGGTAATCTGGGATGGGGGATTTTCATGAAAACCTTCGTGTCGCATCTCTGGAAGATAGTGAACCTAAGTACCAAGTTTGGTGTTTATCCGACTGTTCGTTTCTGAGTTATGCTGTTCACAGATAGACACACAGACACACACACGGACATGTTTCCAAAAAATGCTCTTTTGGATTCAGGGGATCTCAAAACATGTATTTCCGGTGAAATCTCGGTATCGAATTTTTGAGTGGAATACAATACTTCCCCTACTTACTATACGTAGTAGAGAAAGTAAAAATTAGATCTCGTTAAAACACACAAAATATGCCATATACATTTTTTTTGGTCGAGTGAACTCTTTCCGAGATATTCTCGGTTATTTGTTTGAATTTTCCAATACTTATACGTTTTCTCAAATGGGAATTCGTATTCATTTTGTTTATATTTTTTATGTCCTAGACATGCAAACAGAATGGAATGCTCCACATAGCAGCCAGCTCTTAAAAGATTTGACTATCGCTTAAAGCCTACCTTATTCCCCTTGTACTTACAAGAAAATTAGCAATAAGATTGCTATCATGAAGTAGATGGAGAATAAATGTTTGTAAAAATAGTTTGTACAAGAGCAGATAAAGTCATGTGAGTTTAACACATCAGATATTTTAAGGTCTTATCGCTATCCACTTGCTTCTCGCGTTGTCATGGAAATAGTATGGAATTTGAAAGCCATAGCGAGCCGCTTTTAAACACTTGACTATAAATTCGGCTTCCTGTATCTCTCTTGTGCCTACAACATAGTGTTTAATGAAATTATATCTGCTCTCGATCAAGATGAAGCAGAGAGAAAAATAAGCTTGCATAAGAATAGTTTGTAGAAGCTATATAAAAATAACAGATGGTGGGTAGAGAATGTTATGTGAATGTAACACATCAGAATTTGTTCGATTCTGGTTTTTCGTGGTCATGAAAAAGAGTGGAATTTCAAGCTCCAACATAACTCCTACTTTAAAAGATTTGGTTTTTGTTTTGTTTTGTTTGCTGTCCTATTAACCGTATAGGTCATATTGGACGATGATGATGATATGGGGTAAAGGGCGCTAAATATCAAAGGTCATCAGCGCCCTTACAAGGTGTAAAATATAATCAAGAACTAAAAAACGGAAAATCCGATAAGTCAAAAACACTAAAAAGCACGCACACAAATGCTAAAACCACCACACTAAAACATGTTATACAAAACAATAAAAGAGTAAAAACACGTGCCAAGATCTGCAGAACGTTTTGGGCATGAGCGCCATATGTCCAATGGGGAGTAGAGCCCCCATTAAAAAGGCAATATAATATCACAAGGTTAAAACACGCTCAGCGCATCATATGCGCCGATTAAAATCACTGCCATGGATAAAACGTAAAGACATTCTACAGCATGCGCGTCGTCTGCCAAAACGTTGGCTATGCCAACAGGCAGACCCACACGACCGCGCAGTGGAGCTAGAACTTGACACTCTGTTAAAATGTGACGCGCCGTTAAGGGCGCATCACACTGCTCGCATACTTGTGCGGGGTCACCACTGAGCAAATACCTATGACTAAAAATGCAATGTCCGATACGAAGGCGTGTTAAAATTACCTCTTCCCGACGAGAAGCACGGAAAGAGGTAGCCCAGACTAACGGGAGAGGTTTAACCTCCCGCAACTTGTTCCCCCGGAGGGCCGTCCACTCATCGTTCCAACGCGAGAGGATGCGGCGACGTAAAACAATACACAAATCTGACGAGGGAACAACAGAGGTAAAAATTCTGGGTGATAAAATCGCCGACTTGGCAGCGGCGTCGGCAGACTCGTTCCCTGAAATGCCAACATGACCTGGAATCCACATAAAGGAGACGCGGATGCCAGAGACACCAAGCGCGTGAACCAGGTCATGTATGCGCTGTCCGAGTGGGTGGTAATTTTACAGCGCGTTAATACTCTGAAGGGCACTTAGGGAGTCTGCGCAAAGAACACAGTGCTGTAAATTACGCCGCTGGATGTATAAAAGAGCCTGATAGAAACTAAAAAGTTCGGCGGTAAAAATCGAATATTGCTCCGGTAAACGAAAGGTAAAACTATGCTGATCAAAAACAAAGGCACACCCTACTCCAACATCAGTCTTAGACCCATCAGTGTATATAAAATGAAAGTTCCCGATTTTCGCCTGGAGTTCTAAAAAAGCTGATCTAAGAACTGAAGAAGGGGTCTCAGTCTTCGGCATCGACGTTAGCCCAAGGTGATAGTGGGCCTCAGCGCGCAGCCATGGAGGAAAAAGCGTTTCTCCCGTGGAAGGGCCGGCGCTGGCGCAACGTCCAAATGCCGAAGGAGTTGTCGAAATCGAAACCCTGGAGGTAGTAATGCAGAGGAGCTAACTAAATATTGTCGATCAAGCGAATCCTCGTAAAATAACTCAAAGGACGGGTAGTTGGGCAAGCTTGAGATTCGACAAGCATAGCTGCACAAAAGCATCTCACGCCGGAAGGACAGCGGAGGCTCTGCAGCTTCAGCATACAGACTGGGTACAGGGCTGGTTGGAAAGGTCCCCGTAGTGACTCTTATGCCACGATGGTGAATGGCAACCAATCGACGTAACACAGATGGACGTGCCGACGAATAAACAATGCACCCGTAATCAAGCTTGGATCGGATCAAGGAGCGATAAAGGAGAAGAAGTACGGTCCGATCAGCTCCCCAGGATGTGCCACTTAAAACACGTAAAATATTAAGAGAACGGTCACACTTAGCTTTTAAAAAGGAAATGTGCGAAGTCCAACACAACTTTCTATCAAAAATCAACCCCAAAAATTTCCCCTCGTCTGCAAACGGAAGTATCCCTGGCCCAAGATGGAGAGAGGGCGGAGGGAAATACTTCCGGCGCCAAAAGTTGATGCAGACGGATTTCTCGGCGGAGAAATTAAAGCCGTTAAGTTATTCCAGGCGTAGAGACGGTCGATACAGCTCTGGAGACGACGTTCGAGTAGACAGGTCCGCCGTGAACTGCAATAAATGGCAAAATCGTCAACAAAAAGGGACGATGAAATGCCAGGTGGAATACAATCAATAATCGGGTTGATAGCAATCGCAAAAAGTGTGACACTGAGTACAGAGCCCTGCGGTACTCCGTTCTCTTGAATAAAACGACTAGATAAAACCGAGCCCACACGTACACGAAAAACGCGGTCCGTCATGAACTCCCGAAGAAATATGGGAAGACGACCGCGGATATTCCATGCGTGAAGTGTATGTAAAATGCCGCCCCTCCAACAAGTGTCATAAGCTTTCTCCAGGTCAAAAAACACAGCCACGGTTTGACACTTTCTCAGAAATCCATTCATAATCTGCGTCGACAGGGACACCAGATGGTCGACGGTAGAGCGATAGCGACGAAATCAGCACTGAGCGTCCGCAAGAAGTTTCTGAAACTCAAGCCACCATGTCAACCGCCCGTTGATCATGCGCTCCATCACCTTGCAAATGCAACTGGTGAGGGAGATAGGGCTGTAGCTGGAAAGTAGTTGCGATCCTTCCCAGGCTTGAGAATAGGGACCATGGTGGCTTCGCGCCAAACGGAAGGAAAAAGTCCGTCTCGCCAAATATGGTTATAGACCTGTAAGAGAAAGAGTTTACTGTCGGCTGAAAGGTTCCTTAACTTCAGGACATGAATGCCGTCCGGCCCAGGAGCGGAGTGATTAGAGCAATTAAGAGCGTGCTCCAGCTCCCTCATTGCAAAAATTTCGTTATAAGATTCAGTATTTGCAGACCTAAAATTGTATGTTGCGGAATCAAGCCGATCTTTGATAGAGCGAAAGCCGGCGGAATAATGGTCTGAACTGGAAACCACCTCAAAGGCAGCACCCAGAGTGTTAGTAATGGTAGCCGGATCCACTATGTTGGCATTGGAAACCTGAAGGCCAGAAACAGTACAATGTGAAACTTTACCTGAGAAGCGACGAAGTTTATCCCAAACTATAGATAAAGGCGTAAAGCGGTTAAAGGCTCGACAAAACGTGTCCACAACGCCTTCTTGCTGTCCTGAATAATGCGACGAGCCCTGGCGCGCGATTGTTTGAAAGTCACCAAATTATCAAGAGTAGGGTGTCGCCGAAACACCCTAAGTGCAGTTCTACGGTGCACGAACGGCGTCCCGATAATCCTCGTTCCACCAAGAAACAGGCAGTCGCCGAGGTTGAGAGGATGAACGGAGAATTGCGCGTTCGGCGGCAGAGAAAATCGTAGACGTAATGTGTTGCACTAGGTGGTTAATGTGGGTGAAGGGCTGGTCGTCAAAATACACGGGGCTGGAATACAAGCTCCAGTCGACTTTTGTGAATATCCAGGTAGGAACCCTGGTATGCTGTACGCGGTGTGACAGGAGAGAAACGATGCAGGGGTAATGGTCGCTGGAGTAGGTTTCAGCGACGACGTTCCACTGCAGAGACTAACAAGCTGGATGGGGCAAACGGCAAGGTCTAAGCGAGAGAATGTACCAGAAGAATCAGAAATAAAAGTAGCCTCACCTGTATTTAGAATAGAGGGATTAAACTGATAAAAATGCCGAAAAGAAGAGTTCCCCTCGCAGAAGCCCTTGGCGAACCCCACAGAGGGTGATGCGCATTAAAATCCCGCAACAGAAGAAAAGGTGTTGGGAGAGCGGATAAGAGATCTCAAACGTCCGCCGGAGCGAGGGGACACGATGGAGGTGAATACACAGAGCAAACAGAAAACAAAAAGCTGGGTAAGTGAACGCGAAAGGCAACAGTTTGCAAGTCGGATGTAAGTGTGATAGTTTGAAAATGAACGTCGTTACGCACCAATATCATGACACCTCCATGTGCAGGAGTACCCTCCTCCGTTTCAAGGTCGTATCGAAACGGAGTATATCCTCGGAGATCAAAAGGATCATGAAGGCGAAGCTTAGTCTCTTGCAAACACACCATAGGCGAATGAGAACGCAATAAAAGTTGCAGTTCTGCCCTATGCGATAGTACACCACGTACATTCCAGGTCAGGATAGCCATTAAGAAAAAAGGGATAAACTGTCTACTTAGAAGGGCGGCTTAAAATTACCTTCTGTTTTACCTTTGGGTTCGGGCTTTTGGTATGGAGTTGGTCAGACTCCATAGCCTCCTCGAAGGGAGGGCCCACGCGCTCAGAGCCAGAAACCGATTCAGGCGCCGTGAATCGGTTCTGGGTGGCGATGGGTGAGGGGTGGCGCTGAGCGAGGCTTGTCCCAGGAGCTTCCTGGGACTGCGGCCTCCGAGGAGGAGAAGGTGAATTATGCTTGCTGTGAACACGCGAAGGGTCTTTTAAAAAGTCTTCTCTTCGAAGTTTCTGCTTCGGTTTTTTTCAGTGGCTTGTGACTTCATAGACTTTGGACCAGGTTTATAGGGCTTGGTAACAGTAGCAGACTTGGACGGCCGGATGGTAGTGGCGGTCAAGACATTCATGGTCCAAGTTTGAGTCCTAGCATCCTTCCGGGGTACTGGCTAGGCAACAACAGGACTGAATGTTCCCGATCGCAGGAGCGAAGTTTGGCGCGTATGGTAACGCCTCCGGGCTTCGACGAAGGAGAGCTTTTCCTTTACCCGGATCTCCTGGATCGCCCTCTCGTCCAAATACCGCGGACAGTCGCCAAATGAAGCAGAATGTGACCCTTTGCAATTGACGCAGACGGGGGCTGTTGAACAGGCACCTTCGTGTGAGGGCTGGCTACATGTTGCACAGATGTTAACGGCACTCTTACATGAGACTTGCGTATGCCCAAGACGTTGGCACTTAAAACAACGCAGAGGTCTAGGAATATGGGGCTTCACCTCAATACGTTCGTACCCTGCTGTAATGCTCGTGGGCAGATTAAGGCCATCAAATGTGATAAAAAGGGTACGAGTGGGTACCAATACTCCGTCGCGTTTGGCCTGCACCCGATGCACTGCTGTCACCTTTTGATCCGATAGATATTTCACTAGGTCCTCGTCCCATATACCGCCGAGACTATGAGTGGTAACAACGCTCGACAGGAATTCAAGGTGCGGTGCTTCTCAACACGGATGGGATAACCGTGGAGAAGCGTAGCGCTCAACAAGGTCTTAGTTTGTTGTTCGGACTTGTTGTGTACCAATAATGACCCGTTGCGAAGGCGAGTGCAGGACTGAACCGAACCAGCAATAGAGTCAATGCGCTTCTGTACTATAAAAGGGTTCACCTTCTCAAACGATTGTCCTTCCTCTGTTCGTGTAATAACTAGGTAACAACCAGATGTTGGAGGTGCTACTTCTGTTGCAAAAATTTTTCGGCGCTTGTTAGTAACAATAGAGAAAGGGTGCTCCATAGCGAAATAAATCCTCCACCATTGCAACCGTCTCCGACCTCGGGCTCTGACTTTCCGGGCGTTACCACGGCTTGGGTGAGTGGCCTATCTATACCTAGCTCACCCCAGGGTCACACCTCCCAGAACATAGACAGAGCGACCCAATGACGGTTGGAAGTCAGCAGCTCATGCAATGGCCCCCCCCCGCGGGACTGCAGTTGAACAGCGGATACGAACACAAACCCTACATGACGAACCCGGGTGGTGGGGATGACGCCATTACCCACTCACCGAGCTGGGCACCCAGTGCGCGGTTATCCGTCAGGCTGTGTCCACGGAGGATTAAAATAAAAGGTTAAAAGAAACTAAAAGTGTGTGGGCGTTTCGCACTCGAGGTAGGCCGGCGAAAAGTAAAAGGCATGTGTAGATGAATGGGCGTTGGGCGAAATGTGCATAAATAGAAGAAAAGAAAGAAACGATGGCGAGGGGCGACATGGAATGAAATGCACAGAACGCACGAGAGCCTACCTTGAGTCCCCCGGTCACGAGAACGAACCCACCTCGACTGGACGGGGATGAATGGATGAAAATGTCTATGAAAGTTTCGGGTACCCTGGGTGCGTCTAACCCGTACTCACAAAATGTGAGCCCCTGCGGGGATATTGGACGATAAATGACCTGAAAGGGGTGAAATGATGCTCAAATAAGCCCGGGAGCCATGGAGCTTAAAGATACCGACATTCATATTTACAGGATAAGGGAAAACCGCAGAAAAAGCCTTATTCGTGTAACTCGCCCAACCCAGTTTCGAACTCTGGACCTCTTGAGTGTGAGAGACACGCTATACCCACACCACGGAGGGGGGCGGATTTAAAATATCTGACGATCGCTGTATTACTGCATTCTTGTTATACCTACAACAAAATCGTAATGAAGATTCAACTCTATTAACAAGAGGTAGTTAGATGAAAACGTTTTTGTGTGAATAGTTTGTAGAACAGTAGTAGAGAAAGTGATGTGAATACAAAACCTAAGATTTTTATTAAAACATCATAGATTTGAGATGTTATTACCAATAAAATTTACATACTGGATTTCTGTAAATAGCTGGTGAAGTCACCACTATTATTGAATTTTATGTAGTTGAAAAACCTTACAATGAAGACAAAACTTACTTGGAGATATTAATTTCAAATGTGGAGTTCGTAACTATCAAACTGTAACTTTTTTGTTGCATTAACCTTTCCCATATCATATTTCGGATGCTAATTAATGTGCCTATGTGTCATGTTTGAAAATGCTGAATTTTCTCTTTCAAGAGTTCACGTGTAATATGATCCAGTGTAATTTAAAACTTAATTGTTGTTCTCTATCATCGAACTTCATATTATGTGATTACCTAACACGGAGGTATGCTGAGCATGATTCAAGCACACTTGCAACCTGAGTTTTTACTTTCTCTACTACCGATATCGATATTCACTGGAATTACATGTTTTGAGGCCCCCTGAATAAAAGAAAGAAAAGCGTTTTTAGAAAAAGGTTCGTGTGTGGGTGCCTATGAACAGCGTAACTCAGAAACGAAAATTCGGATAAATACCAAATCTGGTATATAGGTTCAGTATCTTTCAAAGATGCGACACGAAGATTTTTAAGAAAATCTCCCCACCACGAACTACACTTTACATGGAACATTTTTCGAAAATTTTGATTTTTTCAAAAATGGCTCTAACGATTTTGAATAAAATATCATATGCTTAAGATACTTTAATGGCAAACGAAATGTTTATCTTGAATTTTCTGGAAATGTACCCAAAGGTCGCCTTCAGTCTGAATGAATTTTGCCTAACTGGTAAACCGTAAAAGATACAGATAATTTTACTCCACAAAAATGTAGATCTCGTTAAAACACAATTTATGTCATATACTTTTCTTTTTTTTTTTGTCGAGTGAACCATTTCCGAGGTATACCTTTTATTTGTTTGAATTTTGCTATCTTATACTTTCCCTGAAATGGAAATTCGTTATTGTTTTTTTTCCCATTTGTCCTGGACATGCAAAGGGAACGGAATGTTCCACATAGCATTCAGCTCTTAAAAGATTTGACTGTCATTTAAAGCCTACCACATTTTTGCATCTACAAGAAAATTAACAATATAATAGTTTCTGCAAATTTTTATATCAATTAACATTAAGTAGATGGAAAATAAACGTTTTTAGAAATAGTTTGTATAAGACTAGGGAAAGCCACGTGAGTGTAACACAACAGATTTTCTTACATTCTTTTCACTCCCTTTGCTTCACAGCAAACGTTAAGGGTTGAACGCATATGAAGGCATATGGCAGCCTTCAGAAAACGAAAGGTTGTGGTTCTCTGAGTGCATGTTTGACCAAATGAGAACCATAATAAGTACGGCAAACTTCCCGGCGTATGTCTCATATTTTGAACACGTCACTCTCTCATATCTTCTTTAATTTTAATTTTTTTTCTAAAGCTGGGAAAACAATGCTATTTACTTGTTTTTGTTTTTTATACACTAAAGTTCCAGTTTTCGGAAAGAACCTGATTTTTAGAGGCGCTCGCTACTGCGGAAACTCACTACCGTTGCTTGCGTTGAAAGTTAATTTTCAGTTTCTAATAAAATTCAACACCTTCAAGTTTTGTTGAAATAAGTGCAAAATATAAAGGTAATTTATCGAAAGCCACTTTTAGGCAAACCACTGCACTTGCGAAGTTTAATAGAATTTATAAATACACTTCTAAAAAGTTACAAAGTTAACGGTAGTTTAAGTGGAGAGCCTTCTAAAATCTATGGATTGAAAATTAATAATCATTCCACAAGGAACTGTGAAATAACTGTTAAAATATGTAAAATATGTAGAGTTTTTCGAGTGCTCTACCCCGGATTTCTTGTTGTCGAACTGTATACTTCACAATATTTCAAATTTGCTTGAAATTAGTACAAAATTGAAAGCAGTCTGCAGGAAGGTTTCTAAACTTTTACGATTTTTAAAATTACTTCGAAAAAATCGAAAATTAATGACTATTAAAATGTCATGGGAAAAATCATAATGTTTTCGGGAGAGACAAAATTTTTTAGCCTTGTCCATTTGTAATATCAATTTGAAATTGGTAATTAATAGTGATTATAGGAATAAGTAATAGATTCGCGATGAAATATACACAGTTTTGTTAAAGGTACTTAAGATGTTTTGTTGTACAGGAAATGTCTTGCTATTTTTATCTTATTTCGAGTTAATTTGCTTTAATGAACTGATGTTGGCAGTTGAGATATTTTAACATTATGGCACATGTTTAATTTATGTTTATTACTTATTTCTGTGATATGGGACACATGAGCTAAATTATTTATTTAAAGAAGTGCACTTTTATTTTTATTTTATAATCAGAGAACCAAACTAATAAAAGAATAATCATCATCAAAATTAACTTCAAATGGAGTCGTAACTAAAAAACAAGCCAAAATGTAGGTATAATAATAGAGTTTATAAATATCAGGGATGTCAATAGCCTGGAATGCATACCCTCGAGTGCCCTTATAAAGGGTGATTAGTTGATTCTATCAACCTTTCAATAAGGTTGGTAGTAATAGCCTACTCTATTTTTACGGTTTGTTATCCTTGCTGGATATTGCTTGTAGGATAGAGGAAGACGTAATACAGATGTTTTCACATGCCTAGTTTATAATTATTATAGCAATGAATAGTCCAATTTATTTAGAATGTAAGAAACAAAAATCCGATGCGACTCATTCACATGACTTTATATACCGCATATCTTTATTAGTGGGTATACAAACTATTTTTACTAAAGCTTATTTTTCTATCTATTACATTTTAATCCACACAAACCCTTGCAGAATGTAAGAAACAAAAAACTGAAGCGACTCATTCACATGACTTTATCTACCGCCTATCTTTATTAGTGGGTATACAAACTAGTTTTACTAAAGCTTATATTTCTATCTCCCACATTTTAATCCATACAAACCTTTGCAAAAAAATCTGATGTGCTACACTCACATGGCTTTCTCTACTCTTGTACAAACTATTTTTACAAGCGCTTATTCTTCATATGCTTCGTGTTAATCCAGATATCGAGATGTTAATCTTATTGCTAATTTTCTTGTAGATGCAAGGGGAATTGCTAGGCTTTAAGAGGTGGTTGCTATGTGGAGTATTCCATTCTCTTTGCATTACCAGGACAAAAAAAAATGAATAACGAATTTGAGAAAAAGTATAAGTATTGGAAAATTTATGGGAATAACATACAATATCTCGAAAATGGTTCACTCAACAAAAAAAAAAAATGTATTCACTTGCACTGTGGTAACAGCATGATCTCGTGACAGGATCAGATTCATCGGCGTTCTTATTATTTCTCTGGCCTAAAGACAGTGCGTATAGCTGTAGAATGTGATGTACTGCTTAATAGCTCTACGTTTTATGCCGTTAGCAGTTATCATTGAGCCGCGGATATCTAGTGCATACACATTTGGTCGTAATCCTACAAAATCCATGATTTAACCATTAGTCTCGTCCTTAAATTTTCCAAGCCCCTTTTTGTCCTGAGTAGAGTGGCATATATGGTTAACAGGGTAATCAGCTGTATCCAGATGCTCAAGAAAACGTAGCTTGTCCTGGTACACATCTTCAATTGTTACACGATTTATGAATGAATCAGTGTCCATATACATAAGCTTCAGGTTTTCAGCTCCGTAATATGGCAACAACACGTCGTAATGATAATGGTACATAATGTCTTGGAGCTGTCTAACAAGCTCATACAAATGTATATAGGCTTGTTGAATACGATCTGACGAGAGGCCATATGCACAGCAGCTAGGTTATCAGCATTAATTGTCCTATCAATAAATGTAGGCTTGGCGATCAGCTTCTAGTGAGTCTTCTCATTTGTCACCAGTCGTATATCTATACGATTACGTAGGTTATCCATCGTTTTTCCAAACATAGCGTTGTTAAAGAGCTTGTAAAGATCCTTCTCGAAATCATTTGCTGTCTGTTGTCGTAGCCTGTTAAATTCCACATAAGGTTTTAACCACTGAGACCGCCGGAATTACGGCACACGATGGATGATGATGATGATGATGATGTGATAGGGCTTAAGGGCGCTCAACTGCTAGGGTTGTAAGCGCCCTTACAATGCATAAAATATAAAATCGAAAAGTCAAAAAACTAAAAACCCATACACAAAACCGCTTGGTCAAAAACACTAAAAACACAATAGACCAAAAACTAAAATCTACACATTAAATCATGGTCACTAAAAGAATAAAACGTGTCAAGAACTGTAGAATGCAAGGGACATGAGCGCCTTATGTCCGGTGGAGAGAAGAGCCCCAATAAAACTGACAATATAAAATCTCAAAGCTAAAAGACGCTCAGCGCATCAAATGCGACGATTAAAACCAATGTCACTTATAAAACGTAAAAGACATTCTACAGCATGTGCGTCGTCTGCCAAAACGTTGGCTATGCCAACAGGCAGATCCACGCGAACGCGCAGTGGAGCTAAATGATGATGATGATGATGATGATGATGATATGCGGTTTAAGGGCGCTAAACTGCTGCGGTCATCAGCGCCCTTACAATGAGTAAAATATAAGGTCAAAATATAAAAGACAGGTAAAAAACCGCATAATTAAAAAACGGGACACAAACCCGCGATGTCAAAAAGTTAAAAATAACAATAGAATAACAATAATAACAATAACAATAAAAACAATAACAATAATAACAATAACAATAACAATAATAACAATAAATATATCTGAAAAACCAACACACTAAAATCATGGTCACTAAAAGAATAAAACGTGTCAAGAACTGTAGAATGCAAGGAACATGAGCGCCTTATGTCTGGGGAGAAGGGCCCCATTAAAACTAACAATATAAAATCAAACAGCTAAAAGGCGCTCAGCGCATCAAATGCGACGGCTAAAACCAATGTCAGTGATAAAACATAAAAGACATTCTACAGCATGCGCGTCGTCTGCCAACACGTTGGCTAGGCCAACAGGCAGACCCACGCGAACGCGCAGTGGAGCTAAAACTTGACACTCGGTTAAAATGTGACGGACCGTTAAGGGCACGTCACACTGACCACAAAGAGGTGCGGGATCACCACTTGACAGGTATCTATGACTAAAAAGGCAATGTCCGATACGAAGGCGTGTTAAAAGTACCTCTTCCCGACGAGAAGCACGGGAAGTGGTAGCCCAGACTAGCGGAAGAGGTTTAACCTCCCGCAACTTGTTCCCCCGGAGGGCCGTCCACTCATCGCGCCAGCGCGAGAGGATGCGGCGACGTAAAATAACACACGAATCTGACGAGAGAACAACAGAAGTAAAAAAATCTGGGTAATAAAATCGCCGATTTCGCAGCGGCGTCGGCAGACTCATTACCTGAGATACCCACATGACCTGGAATCCACATAAAAGAAACGCTGATGCCAGAGGCACCAAGCGAATGGAACAGGTCATGAATGCGCTGTACGAGGGGATGGTAAGTGTACAGGGCGTTAATACTCTGAAGGGCACTCAGAGAGTCCGAACAAACAACACAACGCCGTAAGACTTGCCGCTGAATGTATAAAACACATTGATAGATACTAAAAAGTTCGGCGGTAAAAATTGAACATTGTCGAGGTAAACGAAAAGTAAAACTCTGTCACCAAAAACAAAGGCACATTCTACTCCAATATCAGTCTTAGACCCATCAGTATATATAAAATGACAGTCCCCGAACTGCGCCTGTAGTTCTAAAAAGGAGGATCTAAGAACAGAAGCAGGGGTCGCATTTTTCGGCATCGACGTTAGTGATGATGATGATGATATGCGGCTTAAGGGCGCTAAACTGCTGAGGTCATCAGCGCCCTTACAATGAATAAAATATAGTCAAAATATAAAAGTCAGGTAAAAGAACCGCATAATTAAAAACGGGACGTGAACCCGCGATGTTAAAAAGGTTAAAAATAACAATAAGATAAAGATAACAATAACAACAATAATAACAATAACAATATTAACGATAACAACAAAAATCTTAATAACAACAATAAGAACAATACAATTATCTGAAAAAAACCAACACACTAAAAGCATAGGCAATAAACGATTAAAACGTGTCAAGAACTGTAGAATGCGAGGGACATGAGCGCCATATGTCCACTGGGGATAAGAGTTCCCATAAAAACAGACAGAATAAAAGTACCAAGCTAACAGACGCCCAACGCATTAAATGCGCAGATTAAAATCACTGTCGTGAATAAAACGTAAAACACATTCTACAGCACGCGTGTCGTCTGCCAAAACGTTGGCTAGGCCAACAGGCAGGCCCACACGAGCACGCAATGCAGCTAAAACCTGACACTCTGTTAAACTGTGACGCACCGTTAAGGGCACGTCACACTGCCCACAGAGTGGTGCGGGGTCACCACTGAGCAAATACCTATGACTAAAAACACAATGTCCAATCCGTAGACGAGCTAAAATTACCTCTTCCCGACGACAAGAACGAGAAGAGGTACCCCAGATCAACGGGAAAGGCTTAACCTCCCGCAACCTGTTCCCCCGGAGGGCCGTCCACTCATCGCGCCAGCGCGAGAGGATGCGGCGACGTAAAATAACATACGAATCTGACGAGGGAACAACAGAAGTAAAAAATCTGGGTAATAAAATCGCCGATTTCGCAGCGGCGTCGGCAGACTCGTTACCGGAGATGCCCACATGACCTGGAATCCACATTAAGGAGACGCTGATGCCAGAGACACCGAGCGAGTGGAGCAGGTCCTGTATGCGCTGTACGAGTGGGTGGTAATTGTACAGCGCATGAATAGCCTGAAGGGCACTCAGAGAGTCCGTACTAATAAAACAGTGCCGTAAGTCGTGCCGCTGAATGAATAAAACAGATTGATAAATGCTAAAAAGTTCGGCGGTAAAAATTGAACATTGTCGAGGTAAACGAAAAGTAAAACTCTGTACACCAAAAACAAAGGCACATCCTACTCCAACGTCAGTCTTAAACCCATCAGTATATATAAAATGACAGTCCCCGAACTGCGCCTGTAGTTCTAAAAAGGCGGATCTAAGAACAGAAGCAGGGGTCGCATTTTTCGGCATCGACGTTAGCCCAAGGTGGATGTGGGCCTCAGCGCGCGAACATGGAGGAAAACGCGTTTCCCCTAGGGTAAGGGCCGGCGCTGGCGTAACGTACAAATGCCGAAGTAGCAGTCGAAATCGAACCCCTGGAGGGAGCAATGCAGTGGAGCTAATGATATATTGTCGATCAAGCGAATCCTCGTAAAATACATCGAAGGACGGGTGGTTAGGCAAGCTTGAGAGCCCACAAGCATAGCTGCACAAAAGCATCTCACGCCGGAAGGACAGCGGAGGCTCTGCAGCTCCTGCGTACAGACTGGGTACAGGGCTAGTTGGAAAGGCCCTGTAGCGACTCTTATGCCAAAATGGTGAATGGCATTCAATCGACGTAACACAGATGGACGTGCCGACGAATAAACTATACACCCGTAATCAAGCTTGGATCGGACCAAAGAGCGATAAAGGCGAAGAAGGACGGTCCGATCAGCTCCCCAGGATGTGCCAATTAAAACACGTAAAATATTAAGAGAACGGTCACACTTTGCTTTTAAAAAGGAAACGTGCGAGATCCAACACAACTTCCTGTCAAAAATCAACCCCAAAAATTTCGCCTCGTCTGCAAACGGAAGTATCCCTGGCCCAAGATGGAGAGAGGGCGGAGGGAAATACTTCCGGCGCCAAAAGTTGATGCAGACGGATTTCTCGGCGGAGAAATTAAAGCCGTTGGCGTTACTCCAGGCGTAGAGACGGTCGATACAGCTCTGGAGACGGCGTTCGAGTAGACAGGTCCGCCGTGAACTACAATAAATAGCGAAATCGTCAACAAAAAGGGACGATGAAATGCCAGGTGGAATACAATCAACAATGGGGTTGATAGCAATCGCAAAAAGTGTGACACTGAGTACAGAGCCCTGCGGCACTCCGTTCTCTTGAATAAAACGACGAGATAAAACCGAGCCCACACGTACACGAAAGACGCGGTCCGTCATAAACTCCCGAAGAAATATGGGAAGACGACCGCGGATATTCCAATCGTGAAGTGTACGTAAAATGCCGCCCCTCCAACAAGTGTCATAAGCTTTCTCCAGGTCAAAAAATACAGCCACGGTTTGACACTTTCTCAGAAATCCATTCATAATATGCGTCGACAAGGACACCAGATGGTCGACGGTAGAGCGATAGCGACAAAACTCGCACTGAGCGTTCGCTAGAAGTTTCTGAGACTCAAGCCACCATGTCAACCGCCCGTTGATCATGCGCTCCATCACCTTGCAAATGCAACTGATGAGGGAGATAGGGCGGTAGCTGGAAGGTAGTTGGCGATCCTTCCCAGGCTTAAGAATAGGGACAATGGTGGCTTCGCGCCAAACGGAAGGAAAAATGCCGTCTTGCCAAATACGGTTATAGACCTGTAAGAGAAAAAGTTTACTGTCGGCTGAAAGGTGCTTTAACATCAGGACATGAATGCCGTCCGGGCCAGGAGCGGAGTGCCTAGAGCAATTAAGAGCGTGCTCCGACTCCCTCAGTGTCAAAAGTTCATTATAACACTCATTATGAGCAGAACGAAAATTAAAGGTGTCGGAATCCAGCCGGTCTTTGATAGAGCGAAACCCGGCGGAATAACGGTCTGAACTGGATACGGCCTCAAAGGCAGCACCCAGAGTGTTAGCGATTGCAGCCGGATCCACTGTGGTGGCATTAGAAACTTGAAGGCCAGAAACAGTACAATGTGACACTTTACCTGAGAAGCGACGACGTTTGTGCCAAACAACGGATGAAGGCGTAAAACGATTAAAAGACTCGACAAAACGAGCCCAAGATGCCTTCTTGCCATGCTGAATAATGCGACGAGCCCTGGCGCGCGATTGTTTAAAAGTCACCTAATTATCAATTGTAGGGTGTCGTCGAAACACCCTAAGTGCAGTCCTACGGGCACGAACGGCGTCCCGACAATCCTCGTTCCACCATGGAACAGGTGGCCGCCGAGGTTGGGAGGATGAACGGGGTATTGCACGTTCGGCGGCTGAGAAAATAATAGACGTATGGTGCTGCACTAGTTGATTAATGTCGGAGAAGGGCTGGTCGTCAAAATGCACGAGGTTGGAATACAAGCTCCAGTCGGCTTTTGCGAATACTCAGGTAGGTACTCTGGAATGCTGTACGTGGTGCGACAGAAGAGAAACGATGCAGGGGTAATGGTCGCTGGAGTAGGTGTCAGCGACAACGTTCCACTGAAGACGACGTGCAAGCTGGAGTGAGCAAATGGCAAGGTCCAGGTGAGAGAATGTACCAGAAGAATCTGAAATAAAAGTAGGTGCACCTGTATTGGGGATGGAAAGATTGAACTGATAAAAAATGTCGGAAAGAAGAGTTCCCCTCGCACAAGCCCTCGACGAACCCCACAGTGGGTGATGGGCATTAAAATCTCCCAACAGAAGAAATGGTGTTGGGAGAGCGGACAGGAGAGCTCGAATGTCCGCGGGAGCGAGGGGAGACGATGGAGGTGAATATACAGAGCAAACAGAAAACAAAAAGCCGGGTAAGTGAAGGCGAACGGCAACAGCTTGCAAGTCGGATGTAAGTGTGACAGGTGTAAAATGAACGTCGTTACGCACTAAGAACATGACACCTCCATAAGCAGGAGTACCCTCCTCCGGTTCAAGGTCGTAGCGAACCGGAGTATATCCTCGGAGATCAAAAGGATCGTGAGGGCGAAGCTTAGTCTCCTGCAAACATACGACTATAGGCGAATGGGAACGCAATAAAAGTAGCAGTTCCGCCCTATGCGATCGTACACCACGTACATTCCAGGTCAGGATAGCCATTAAGAAAAAAGGGGATAAACTGTCTATTCAGAAGGGCGGCTTAAAATTACCTTTTGTTTAACCTTTGGGCTCGGGTTTTTTGTATGGAGTTGGTCAGACTCCATAGCTTCCCCGGAGGGAGGGCCCACGCGCTCAGTGCCAGAAACCGATTCAATAGCCGTGAATCGGTTCTGGGTGGCGATGGGTGAGGGGTGCCGCTGAGCGCGGCTTGTCTCAGCACCTTCCTGGGACAGCGACCTCCGAGGAGGAGAAGGTGAACTTTTGTTACCGCGCGCACGCGGAGGGTCTTTCAAAAAATCTTCCCTACGTAGTTTCTGCTTGGACTTCTTTTCAGCGGCTTGCGACTTCATTGACTTTGGACCAGGTTTATAGGGCTTGGTAACAGTAGCTTTAATAGACGGCCGGATGGTAGTGGCGGTTAATCCAGTCAAGGTCCAGGTCTGAGTTTCGGCATCTACTCGTGGTACTGGCGAGGCAACAACAGAACTAAATGTGCCAGATCGCAGGAGTGAAGGTTGGCGCGCATGGAAACGCCTCCGGGCTTCGGCGAAGGAGAGTTTCTCCTTTACCCGGATCTCCTGGATCGCCTTCTCGTCCAAATACCGCGGACAGTCGGCAAACGAAGCAGAATGTGACCCTTTACAATTAACGCAGACGGGGGCTGTTGAACAGGCACCTTCGTGTGAGGGCTGGCTACATATTGCACAGATGTTAACGGCACTCTTACATGAGACTTGCGTATGCCCAAAACGTTGGCACTTAAAACAACGCAGAGGTCTAGGAACATAAGGCCTCAAAGAAATACGTTCGTACCCTGGGGAGATGCTCGTGGGCAGATCGACGCCATCAAATGTTAGAAACAGGGTACGAGTGGGTACCAATACGCCGTCGCGTTTGGCCTGCACTCGATGAACCGCTGTCATTTTCTGGTCTGCAAGATATTCGACCAGGTCCTCGTCCGAGATGCCATCGAGGCTATGCGTTGTTACAACGCCTCTACAAGAATTTAAGGTGCGGTGCTTCTCAACACGGATAGGATAACCGTGGAGAAGCGTGGCGCTCAACAAGGACTTACTTTGTGCCTCGGATTTGCTTTGATCTAGCAACGAACCATTACGAAGCCGAGTGCAGGAAAGAACCGGACCAGCAATTGAGTCAATGCCCTTCTGGATAATAAAAGGGTTCACCTTCTCGAATGAGTGTCCCTCCTCTGTACCGGTAATCACTAAGTAAGAACCAGCTGTTGGCGGTGCTACTTCTGTTACTAAAGTTTTTCGGCGCTTGTTGTTTATAATGGAGAAAGGGTGCTCCATATCGCAAAAAATCCTCCACCATTGCAACCGTCTCCGACCTCGGGCTCTGACTTCCCGGGCGTTACCCCGGCTTGGGTGAGTGGCCTATCTATACCTAGCTCACCCCAGGGTCATACCTCCCAGAACATAGACAGAGGGACCCAATCGCCGTCGGAAGCCAGCAGCTCATGCAATGGCCCCCCGCGGGACTGCAGTTGAACAGCGGATACGAACAACAACCCTACATGACGACCCCGGGTGGTGGGGATGACGCCATTACCCACTCACCCAGCTGCGCACGCGGTGCGCGGGTATCCGTCAGGCTGTGTCCACGGAGGATTTAAATAAAAAGATAAAAGAAACTAAAACTGTGTGGGCGTTTCGCACGCAAGGTAGGCCGGCGGGGAAGAAAAAGAGAGATATGCGAATGTCGTGGTGCGAAATGGCCGGAAAGTGATAAGGGAAGAAAGAAACGATGGTGAGGTGCGGTATGGATGGAATGCAAAGAACGCACGAGAGCCTACCTTGAGTCCACCGGTCACGAGAAGAACCCACGTCGACCGGATGGGGGTGAGGGGATTAGTGTGGCGATGATTGGCTCGGGAACCCCCGGGTGCGCCAAAAACCCGTACTCACATAAGGTGAGCCCCTGAGGGGAGTGGAGCTAAAACTTGACACTCAGTTAAAATGTGACGCACCGTTAAGGGCACGTCACACTGCTGACACAGTAGAGCGGTGATGATGATGATGATGATATGCGGCTTAAGGGCGCTAAACTGCTGAGGTCATCAGCGCCCTTACAAGGTATAAAATATAAAGTCAAAACATAAAAGACAGGTAAAAAACCGCATAATTAAAAAACGGGACACATACCCGCGATGTCAAAAAAGTTAAAAATAACAATAGAATAACAATAACAATAATAACAATAACAACAATAGTAACAATAACAATAAATATGTTTCAAAAACCAACACACTACAAGCATAGCCAATAAAAGATTAAAACGTGCCAAGGACTGTAGAATGCGAGGGACATGAGCGCCATATGTCACTGGGGAGTAAGTCCCTATTAAAACATACAGAATAAAATAACAAAGCTAAAAGACGCTCAGCGCATCAAATGCGACGATTAAAACCAATGTCACTTATAAAACGTAAAAGACATTCTATAGCATGCGCGTCGTCTGCCAAAACGTTAGCTATGCCAACAGGCAGACCCAGGCGGACGCGCAGCGGAGCTAAAACTTGACACTCTGTTAAAATGTGACGCACCGTTAAGTGCACGTCACACTGCCCACAGAGTGGTGCGGCGTCACTGCTGAGCAAATACCTATGACTAAAACACAATGTCCAATCCGTAGACGAACTAAAATTACCTCTTCCCGACGACAAGAACGAGAAGAGGTACCCCAGATCAACGGGACAGGCTTAACCTCCCGCAACTTGTTCCCCCGGAGGGCCATCGACTCATCGCACCAGCGCGAGAGGATGCGGCGACGTAAAATAACACACGAATCTGACGAGGGAACAACAGAGGTAAAAAATCTGGGTAATAAAATCGCCGATTTCGCAGCGGCGTCGGCAGACTCATCACCTGATATGCCCACATAACCTGGAATCCACATGAAGGACACGCTGATGCCAGAGACACCAATCGAGTGGAGCAGGTCATGTATGCGCTGTACGAGTGGGTGGTAATTGTACAGCGCAGTAATACTCTGAAGGGCACTCAGAGAGTCCGTACAAACAAAACAGTGCCGTAAGTGGTGCCGCTGAATGTATAAAACGGATTGATAAATGCTAAAACGTTCGGCGGTAAAAATTGAACATTGTCGAGGTAAACGAAAAGTAAAACTCTGTACACCAAAAACAGAGGCACATTCTACTCCAACATCAGTCTTAGACCCATCAGTATATATAAAATGACAGTCCCCGAACTGCGCCTGTAGTTCTAAAAAGGAGGATCTAAGAACAGAAGCAGGGGTCGCATTTTTCGGCATCGACGTTAGCCCAAGGTGGATGTGGGCCTCAGCGCGCGACCATGGAGGAAAACGCGTTTCCCCTCGGGTAAGGGCCGGCGCTGGCGTAACGTACAAATGCCGAAGTAGCAGTCGAAACCGAACCCCTGGAGGGAGCAATGCAGAGGAGCTAACGAAATATTGTCGATCAAGCGAATCCTCGAAAAATAACTCGAAGGACGGGTGGTTAGGCATGCTTGAGAGTCGACAAGCATAGCTGCACAAGAGCATCTCACGCCGGAAGGACAGCGGAGGCTCTGCAGCTTCTGCGTACAGACTGGGTACAGGGCTAGTTGGAAAGGCCCCTGTAGCGACTCTTATGCCAAAATGGTGAATGGCATTCAATCGACGTAACACAGATGGACGTGCCGACGAATAAACAATACACCCGTAATCAAGCTTGGATCGGACCAAAGAGCGATAAAGGCGAAGAAGGACGGTCCGATCAGCTCCCCAGGATGTGCCACTTAAAACACGTAAAAGATTAAGAGAACGGTCACACTTTGCTTTTAAAAAGGAAATGTGCGAGGTCCAACACAACTTCCTTTCAAAAATCAACCCCAAAAATTTCGCCTCGTCTGCAAACGGAAGTATCCCTGGCCCAAGATGGGGAGAGGGCGGAGGGAAATACTTCCGGCGCCAGAAGTTGATGCAGACGGATTTCTCGGCGGAGAAATTAAAGCCGTTGGCGTTACTCCAGGCGTAGAGACGGTCGATACAGCTCTGGAGACGGCGTTCGAGTAGACAGGTCCGCCGTGAACTACAATAAATGGCAAAATCATCAACAAAAAGGGACGATGAAATGCCAGGTGGAATACAATCAACAATGGGGTTGATAGCAATCGCAAAAAGTGTGACACTGGGTACAGAGCCCTGCGGTACTCCGTTCTCTTGAATAAAACGACGAGATAAAACCGAGCCCACACGTACACGAAAGACGCGGTCCGTTATAAACTCCCAAAGAAATATGGGAAGACGAACGCGGATATTCCAATCGTGAAGTGTACGTAAAATGCCGCCCCTCCAACAAGTGTCATAAGCTTTCTCCAGGTCAAAAAATACAGCCACGGTTTG
This sequence comes from Deroplatys truncata, assembly GCA_030765065.1. NCBI lineage: Eukaryota > Metazoa > Arthropoda > Insecta > Mantodea > Mantidae > Deroplatys > Deroplatys truncata. Next base: position 179,773,461 of record CM060975.1, on the reverse strand, counting down.
ACACTTTCTCAGAAAGCCATTCATAATATGCGTCAACAAGGACACCAGATGGTCGACGGTAGAGCGATAGCGACGAAACCCGCACTGAGCGTTCGCTAGAAGTTTCTGAGACTCAAGCCACCATGTCAACCGCCCGTTGATCATGCGCTCCATCACCTTGCAAATGCAACTGGTGAGGGAGATAGGGCGGTAGCTGGAAGGTAGTTGGCGATCCTTCCCAGGCTTAAGAATAGGGACAATGGTGGCTTCGCGCCAAACGGAAGGAAAAATGCCGTCTTGCCAAATACGGTTATAGACCTGTAAGAGAAATAGTTTACTGTCGGCTGAAAGGTGCTTTAACATCAGGACATGAATGCCGTCCGGGCCAGGAGCGGAGTGCCTAGAGCAATGAAGAGCGTGCTCCAGCTCCCTCATTGTGAAAAGTTCATTATAACACTCAATATTAGCAGATCGAAAATTAAAGGTGTCGGAATCCAGCCGGTCTTTGATAGAGCGAAAGCCGGCGGCATAATGGTCTGAACTGGAAACCGCCTCAAAGGCAGCACCCAGTGTGTTAGCGATGGCAGACGGATCCACTATGGTGGCATTAGAAACCTGAAGGCCAGAAACAGTACAATGTGACACTTTACCTGAGAAGCGACGAAGTTTATCCCAAACAACCGATGAAGGCGTAAAACGATTAAAAGACTCGACAAAACGAGCCCAAGATGCCTTCTTGCTATCCTGAATAATGCGACGAGCCCTGGCGCGCGATTGTTTAAAAGTCACCAAATTATCAAGTGTTGGGTGTCGCCGAAACACCCTAAGTGCAGTCCTACGGGCACGAACGGCGTCCCGACAATCCTCGTTCCACCACGGAACAGGTGGCCGCCGAGGTTGGGAGGATGAACGGGGTATTGCGCGTTCGGCGGCAGAGAAAATAATAGACGTAAGGTGCTGCACTAGTTGGTTAATGTCGGAGAAGGGCTGGTCGTCAAAAAGCACGAGACTGGAATACAAGCTCCAGTCGGCTTTTGCGAATATCCAGGTAGGTACTCTGGAATGCTGTACGTGGTGCGACAGAAGAGAAATGATGCAGGGGTAATGGTCGCTGGAGTAGGTTTCAGCGACGACGTTCCACTGAAGACGACTTGCAAGCTGGAGTGAGCAAATGGCAAGGTCCAGGTGAGAAAATGTACCAGAAGAATCAGAAATAAAAGTAGGTGCACCTGTATTGAGGATGGAAAGATTGAACTGATAAAGAATGTCGGAAAGAAGAGTTCCCCTCGCACAAGCCCTTGGCGAACCCCATAGTGGGTGATGGGCATTAAAATCTCCCAACAGAAGAAATGGTGTTGGGAGAGCGGACAGGAGAGATCGAATGTCCGCGGGAGCGAGGGGAGACGTTGGAGGTGTATACACAGAACAAACAGAAAAGAAAAAACCGGGTAACTGCAGTCTAATGGCAACAGCTTGCAAGTCGGACGTAAGTGTGATAGTTTGAAAATGAACGTCATTACGCACCAAAATCATGACACCACCATGAGCAGGAGTACCCTCCTCCGGTTCAAGGTCGTAGCGAACCGGAGTATATCCTCGGAGAACAAAAGGATCATGAGGGCGAAGCTTGGTCTCCTGCAAACACACGACCATAGGTGAATGGGAACGCAATAAAAGTTGCTGTTCCGCTCTATGCGATCGTACACCACGTAAGTTCCAGCTCAGGATAGCCATTAAGAAAAAGGGATAAACCGTCTACTTAGAAGGGCGGCTTAAAATTAACTTTGGTTTAACCTTTGAGCTTGGGCTTTTTGTATGGAGTTGGTCAGACTCCATAGCCTCCTCGAAGGGAGGTCCCACGCGCTCAGAGCCAGAAACTGATTCAAGCGCCGTGAATCGGTTCTGAGTGGCGATGGGTGAGGGGTGCCTCTGAGCGCGGCTTGTACCAGGAGCTTCCTGGGCTTGCGACTTCCGAGGAGGAGAAGGTGAACTTTTCTTACCGCGCGCACGCGGAGGGTCCTTCAGAAAATCTTCCCTACGAAGTTTCTACTTGGGTTTCTTTTCAGCGGCTTGCGACTTCATTGACTTGGGACCAGGTTTATACGGCTTGGTAACTGAAGCCTTAATGGACGGCCGGATGGTAGTGGCGGTTAATGCAGTCATGGTCCAGGGCTGAGTTTCGGCATCAACTCGTGGTACTGGCGAGGCAACAACAGAACTAAATGTGCCAGATCGCAGGAGTGAAGGTTGGCGCGCATGGTAACGCCTCCGGGCTTCAGCGAAGGAGAGTTTTTCTTTTACCCGGATCTCCTGGATCGCCTTCTCGTCCAAATACCGCGGACAGTCGGCAAATCACGCAGAATGAGACCATTTGCAGTTAACGCAGACGGGGACTGTGGTACAGGTACCTTCGTGTGGCGGCTGGCTACATGAGGCACAGATGGTAACGGTACTCTTACAGGAGACTTGCGTATGCCCAAAACGTTGGCATTTGAAACAACGCAGAGGTCTAGGTATATACGGCCTCACAGAAATCCGTTCGTACCCTGCCGAAATGCTCGTGGGCAGATCGACGCCATCATATGTTAGAAACAGCGTACGAGTGGGTACCAATACGCCGTCGCGTTTGGCCTGCACTCGATGCACTGCAGTCACCTTTTGATCGGATAGATAGTCTACTAGATCCTCGTCCGATATACCATCGAGGCTATGGGTGGTAACGACGCCCCGACAGGAATTCAATGTGCGGTGCTTCTCCACACGGATGGGATAGCCGTGGAGAAGCGTAGCGCGCAACAAGGTCTTACTTTACTGATCGGATTTTGTTTGGGCTAATAAGGAACCATTCCGTAGACGAGTGCAGGACTGAACCGCACCAGCAATAGCATCAATGCCCTTCTGGATGATAAAAGGGTTCACCTTCGCGAATGATTGTCCTTCCTCTGCACGGGTAATCACTAAGTAACAACCAGCTGTTGGCGGTGCTACTTCTGTTACTAAAGTTTTTCGGCGCTTGTTGTTTATAAGGGAGAAAGGGTGCTCCATAGCGAAAAAAATCCTCCACCATTGCAACCGTCTCCGACCTCGGGCTCTGACTTCCCGTGCGTTACCCCGGCTTGGGTGAGTGGCCTATCTATACCAGACTCACCCCAGGGTCACACCTCCCAGAACATAGACAGAGGGACCCAATCGCCGTCGGAAGCCAGCAGCTCATGCAATGGTCCCCCCGCGGGACTGCAGTTGAACAGCGGATACGAACACATACCCTACATGACGACCCCGGGTGGTGGGGATGACGCCATTACCCACTCATCCAGCTGCGCACCCCGTGCGCGGGTATCCGTCAGGCTGTGTCCACGGAGGATTAAAAGAAAGATAAAAGAAACTAAAACTGTGTGGGCGTTTCGCACGCAAGGTAGGCCGGCGAAGAAGTAAAATAGAGGCGTAAATGAGTGAACGTGGGGCGAAATGCGCAGAAATAGAGAAGAAGAAAGAAACGATAGTGAGGTGCGGTATGAATGTGATGCAAAGAACGCACGAGAGCCTACCTTGTGTCCACCGGTCACGATAAGAACCCACCTCGACCGGATGGGTTTGAGGGGAGGAATGTGGCGATGATTGGCTCGGGAACCCCCGGGTGCGCCAAAAACCCGTACTCACATAAGGTGAGCCCCTGAGGGGGTATCAGAGAAAGAGGGCAGCGAAGAAGGGACGAGACAGCCGAGATTATACATGGCTTCCAAAATTAAGTAATACACGGATTTGTAAATGCATTGCACATTTTAGGTTTAAAATCATTTTGATATTTTACTATAGCAATAACTTTAAAAGCTGTATTTCGTTTGTGTATTTTGTAGGCAAATATTACCACGCTGGGCTTTCAAACAACTTATTTATAAACAATCACTTTTTTGTTTAAAAAAGTACTTGTGCGACAATTTCTTCCAGAATGAATTTAAAATTTGCATATAGTGCAAACATAAGTACTTGCTTATACATTTTATTTAAAAGTTTCTCAAGACCGTGTTAGTGTGGTGGTAATATGCCTACTTCCCATTTAGGAGTCCCCAAGTTCGAAGCTCGGTAACGTGGGTTGTCTAGATCAGGTTTTATGTGAAAACCAAATTTTACCTTATACATTTTCATTATTTCTTTTAAAGCCGTTGCCCTTTATTGGCCTCTTTGCGGTAAGTGGGGTTTTTCTAAAACCACCGGATGTTCTCTTAGGATTTCTACGAACCCGCTTGAGATTCAACCTCACGTTCTTTTTCGGAAATGCTCATCGTAATGGTTAACACCTAAATGTTTGTCATCTCACTGCATGGTCACTGGCTGTATCGCTTGTTTGTTTATGCAGCTCCGAGGTGGCGATAACAGAAGCGGAGTAAATTGCTATCACTATGGGGAAAATGCTCTGCACACGTAAACAGTTTTTATAGATACGAAACAAAGATTTTGCTCTTGCAGAATAGTTTACTCCGTTTTGCTCTCGAGAGTTTTCTCCCGAGAGTTTGCTCAGTTTTATCGATATCACCCAATGGCTCTCATTGTGCAGCTGCGGCGTGATGTTTATGAAATTCGACTTTAGATAAACTTTCAGTCGTTATCGATTGATGATAACTGCACTGCTTAAATCAGTTTAGGTTTGGTGTTTCAACGCGGTCAATTATTTTTCCGCTGCAGCAATTACTTCAGGAATTTTAAAACGAAAGCATTTAAGAAAACCGTTCATCCGTCGTCGTGGATGGTTCTGCATGTCATAAACTGGGATAATAAGTCTAAATTTTCAAGTTAATGCCCCTTTCCAAGTGAATTCTCATTCCTTTACAGCCAACATCTTAAAAACGAATACATTTTTTTTTATCGTTAAAATAGAGATTTTCGCAGAAACGAACAATTTTCGCGAAAATTCGCTATAAAATTATAGCCATACGTCGGTCACACTTGTTATAAATCGTACATGTACTGCTTGCTGCAACTCTTCATTACGTTTCGCCTATTATCGTTACCAAAAGAAAGAAAGGGGGGAAAAAGAAGAAAAAACCGGTCCTGCATGTGACTATCGATTCGTTTCCTCTATTCCCCTTGTACCTTCAACGAAAGGTGTAATAAAACTATTTCTGCAAAGGTTTACCTTTGTTAATATGAACTGGATAGAAAAATAAGGTTTCGTAGAAATTGTTTATTAAAGCTAAGAAAACATGAGTAGAGACAATCATGGGAATAGAACAAATTACGTTTTAATAATAATAATGATTATGATGATGATAATAATAATTTCACCATAATTATAGGGCTGTGGCACTTCCAAAATTCTTAAGGTCGCTTTCCTTCCGATTTGGATGAATGTGAATAGCCGGATCGTTTGAAGCATTATTTCATTAATACTATTAAAATCATTAGCATAATTATTAAAAGTAAGTTTAATGCAATTATTACACAGCATTTTCTTCACACTACTTTAACTGAAATGAGAATGTAATCTTTAGCAGTTATTTCAATTAAGGGTGTAATGTGCCGAGCGGGATGGCTTAAGCCTAGCATCTGAGGCTGGAAGGGCTGGGGTTCGTTTCTCATTGGACCAGCAACCTATCCTTGGTACTTTTTCGTGGTTCACCCAGGTCGATAGGCGAATCATCAGGTGGATTATATACTATCACAAATTTTCCTGTCCATAATTATCGCTCGTTAATTTCCTTATTTTGTTGGTTTAGAAACGGTGGACGATTATATGCGGTGGGTGTGTTTTGAGGAGAAAACTGTTTCTTCCCTAGCATGGAACCTTCTGCTCAATAGGCAGGGCCATCAAAGGAGAGGTTGGGGATCTTTAACCTGTAAACGTTAGCGGCCCCGTTGTCTGCGCCCCGCCATAAAATCTGACCGCCTTTAACCTTCTGTCTCCTTGCTTCCCAAGGGCGCAAACGCCTAGCCTTGGCCGTACTGCTGCAATCCTCCTCCGTTTCTAACCATTATCGCTCTAGGTATTTAAGAACGTAATATAATGTGAGGAATCGGTCATAATTGCTAGCTTATATTTGAATTCACAGCTTTGAATAACCAATTAATGATTAAATATCAGAATATTTGGAATAACAGTGATTTTCTCTACTCAAGAAAAATCCTGGTAACGTTTAAGTCTCGGTTATTCACCGTTATCTAAGTTATTCTTAGTTACACTTCGCTTTAATGAGTAAAGCATTACAACATCCTACTTCTACTGGCACAACTTTTACATCCATATAATGATGCGGGAGTGACAGCACAATTTGCTTCACTACCAGTTACCTCCTGTCCTTTCTCTCGTAAGCAGCGTAGCTTTCACTCCCCCCTGCAATTCCACGGAATCTCTCAGTCATTGTTTAAAAGCTCAATCTCATGCAAGCGCGTGTAATGCCGTTGTAATGCATTTCCCTGGAGAACACATCAGCAATACCTTCGGCAAGGTCATGTTTAGTACACCATTACCGCGCATTTGTTACTGCACGGGTTTGAATCCCAATCACCACTGAACCAATAGGCCTGCAAAATTCGGCACTGGATTGATTAAGGCGGTCAGTTTGGTTTCGCTACAAGGTAACCCAGTAGAAAACGAATGACCCTTCAGTCCTCTGATATTTGCTTATACGTTAGGGTGCAAAATGTTAACGAACGGCATTAAGTGGCTGCTTCAGGTATAACATACTTTAATGTTACCACGGATTTTAAAACCAAATGTTTTCCAAAACATTATACATGAACATAACCATTAACTCAAAGTTTTCTTCACGCATTACAGACATTACAAATGCAATGACGTTAGTAAATTCCGATAAAAGGGTGTTGTGTTCTGGAATATGCAAGGCGCTCCTCCGTTACTGCAATGCAACTTGCACATAGAAAAGAATCGCAGGTCACCAAAGCATTCGGAGATGGTATAGGCAAGGTATCATCAATACGTAGCTTTAGGGAGCTGTCTTTACGTGCTGCGCTCCCATTAGGTCTGCCACAAGGAAAGCTGAGCAGTAGGCTGGTTTGTAAATTCAGTGGCGTTTCCTTTAACTTCACGGGAGTAACTTTACGATACAAATTGATTTAAAGTGTTATAATCATATTGTTTTATGGAGCTATATTACTCATATAAAGCATTGCTCTTATTGATGGTGGCGATGGTGGCAGCGGCGGTATATAATACGATACAATTAGCACACTATGGCGAGACATGATTAATCTGAACATTGCATCTAAGAGAGGTTATAAAGCAAAAAAACATTATAATTCGTATGTTCAAACATAAAATAAAGAATTTGTGAGCCTGAACCAGCATTAAGAAATTAAGCAATAGCAATGAATTACAGTACGATAAAATGTACTGGACATACATCCACAAACCTTGTGCATTTTAGTTGTCCCAATAAAGCTGATCTTTCTTTCCTTTGGTATTTTTCACACTGATTTGCATGACAAGACGAATGGTGAAGCTAAAGATTAAACCTTTTATATGATTTAATATCTTATTACAAAATAAACACTTTACAGCATTATATTGTGTTGTAATAAAAATGTTTCCTCTCAAGCAGGGTTGAACTTAGTGTTGCTGGCCACGCTTTGACGTGCTATCCATCTTGGTAAATGAAAACCACCCGACAGATCTGCCACTACGCTAAGGGAGGGTATGAATGACATCAACATTTTCCCCTTGCTTCTCTTTCAGTTGCTCCCAATACGCCTATGTACTGAGCAGGTAAGCTCCCAACAGTCTGCTCGTTTTTTACGATAGCTGGTATAGGCAGTTGTTTGTGTAAACGGAACAGCAAATTGCGACTTTGCATTTTAAAGAGTTTACGTGTGCAGCTAACAAACAACTGTTACTCTTAAGCTGCGAACTTTAATGCCATCTTATGAAAGAATTTGTGATAGCGCGGGCGGCTGAAATTCAACCCTTACCGTGTGCAGCTCTTGCAACACTGAAATGCAGGGAAGATTGGAGGGTGAAGAGTTGCAAAATTTAATCGTTACAGGTGTACATTGAACCACTCCATGCCATCCTGGCGCTTGAACAAGGTGAATGTTTTCTGTTCGATGTCAGAAACACAGCTGTCTGAGCTGATTTTGTTCAATGAGAAAGAAGACTAAGAGAGGGGCAGTTGTTATGACAGCTGGAGGACGAAAACGTGGAAAATGTAAACGCTAATAGGTGAGGTAATAGTGCACTGAACCGCCTCATGCCACGCTTGCTCCAGATTCATCGGTTTATCGTTTTCTTTTCGATGTCACAAATACGGCTGTCTGAGCCATTTTTCTCCACTGAGAAGAAAGCTGTTGTTACCGTTGTTTGTAAAAATGAACAAAGCTGGTCAAGATCAGCTGCTAAGCGTTCCACAGCTGTTATTTCCGACTCCTCTGCAGCTACCATTATGTGCTTCTCTCAAACAAGTAGTTTACCTTTCGAGAAGAGCCTGGAATGTTGCATTCCGGCATCAGATTTGCAGTTCGAAGGCGTCTTCTAAATGCGCTCCCCGTAGGTTCAAGTCCGCTCTTCTTTTAGAACTCGTGAAAATGCAACCTCTTCTTGATTTCGAGAACGGCTAGTTTACCCTTCACACGGTGTTCACTTTCGCCAATGAAGGTGGCAACAAATTTTATTTTTGACATTTCGAATTATATTTAACAATATCATTGCAAACTACCGTTACAAACTATATTAGGGATACAGTTAAGTTAGTCCGAGACGGATTACTCGGATGTTATCTAATTCTGCTGGCGTATCTATTAATCATCACTGACTATAAGGAGTCTGCTGTTTTCAGTAGCAAAAACAATAAGCGTTTAGTTAAATGTTTAAGAGTGAATACAAAAGAGTTTTTCAACTTCAATAGTATGCAACCATTGCAGCAAGGTATGAGACTTAATGGAATGATGTCACTTTTTAAAATTCATTCTTTCTTGCCTTAGAAATACACTTTAAACTACACCCAATTGTTTATATGTGTTAAAACGTGGTAATTTTAAATTTAATGGGTTTTTTTTTTTGGTGCCCACTCGTGTTCACCAAAATGTCTAATATTATGTTTCCAGCTATAATCTTCTTAAAATACCATTGAAATATTTTGCCCACACGTGCATATCTCATTGCATTATCTTATTTTCAGATTCGTGGAGCACAGTTACGCGGCACCAACTACATATTTTATGTCTGTTTGCAGCGTAGTGCTCTGGCGCGGGATAACAATGTTTTCAGTTGCATACCGAGTGTATTTTTAATATTACGGATCTTACAAACGAGATTGAGCTTAAAATTATAAAAATGCTGTCAGACTGTTATCTCACAGAATTAATACTCTAGAGCATTTTGCTCTAGGCTTTCGTAAACATTTTTGAAATATAATGCAGTGTGGTTAGATCTTGAATTTAAGTTGCCCAGTGAAATTCATAATTTGATTTCAAGAATCGTCGTTGAAAGCGTTGAAGCGAGACGTGGTGATGATGATGATGAGATGCGGTTTAAGGGCGCTAAACTACTAAGGTCATCAGCGCCCTTACATTGTATAAAAGATAAAGTCAAAAGTATAAAATAACCGCATAATTAAAAAACGGGACAGAAACCCGCGATGTCTAAAAAGGCTAAAATAACAATAATATAACAATAACAATAATAATAACAACAATAACAACAATAATAACAATAACAATAAAAACAATAACAACAATATCAATAACAACAAAACAACAATACAAATATCTAAAAAACCAACACACTAAAATCATGGTCACTAACAGAATAAAACGTGTCAAGAACTGTAGAATGTAAGGAACATGAGCGCCTTATGTCTGGGGAGAAGGGCCCCATTAAAACTAACAATATAAAATCAAACAGCTAAAAGGCGCTCAGCGCATCAAATGCGACGGCTAAAACCAATGTCAGTGATAAAACGTAAAAGACATTCTACAGCATGTGCGTCGTCTGCCAACACGTTGGCTAGGCCAACAGGCAGACCCACGCGAACGCGCAGTGGGGCTAAAACTTGACACTCGGTTAAAATGTGACGGACCGTTAAGGGCACGTCACACTGACCACACAGAGGTGCGGGATCACCACTTAACAGGTATCTATGACTAAAAAGGCAATGTCCGATACGAAGGCGTGTTAAAAGTACCTCTTCCCGACGAGAAGCACGGGAAGAGGTAGCCCAGACTAGCGGAAGAGGTTTAACCTCCCGCAACTTGTTCCCCCGGAGGGCCGTCCACTCATCGCGCCAGCGCGAGAGGATGCGGCGACGTAAAATAACACACGAATCTGACGAGGGAACAACAGAAGTAAAAAATCTGGGTAATAAAATCGCCGATTTCGCAGCGGCGTCGGCCGACTCATTCCCTGAGATACCCACATGACCTGGAATCCACATAAAAGAGACGCTGATGCCAGAGGCACCTAGCGAATGGAGCAGGTCATGAATGCGCTGTACGAGGGGGTGGTAAGAGTACAGCGCGTTAATACTCTGAAGGGCACTCAGAGAGTCCGAACAAACAACACAACGCCGTAAGACATGCCGCTGAATGTATAAAACACATTGATAGATACTAAAAAGTTCGGCGGTATAAATCGAACATTGCCCTGGTAAACGAAAAGTAAAACTATGCGCACCTAAAACAAAGGCACATCCTGCTCCAACATCAGTCTTAGACCCATCAGTATAAATAAAATTACAGTCCCCGAATGTTGCCTGAAGTTCTAAAAATGCGGATCTAAGGACTGAAGCAGGGGTCTCATTCTTCGGCATCGACGTCAGCCCAAGGTGGATGTGGGCCTCAGCGCGCGACCATGGAGGAAAGCGCGTTTCCCCTCGGGTAAGGGCCGGCGCTGGCGTAACGTCCAAATGCCGAAGTAGCAGTCGAAATCGAACCCCTGGAGGGAGCAATGCAGAGGAGCTAACAAAATATTGGCGATCAAGCGAATCCTCGTAAAATACATCGAAGGACGGGTGGTTAGGCAAGCTTGAGAGTCGACAAGCATAGCTGCACAAAAGCATCTCACGCCGGAAGGACAGCGGAGGCTCTGCAGCTTCTGCGTACAGACTGGGTACAGGGCTAGTTGGAAAGGCCCCTGTAGCGACTCTTATGCCACGATGGTGAATGGCATTCAATCGACGTAACACAGATGGACGTGCCGACGAATAAACAATACACCCGTAATCAAGCTTGGATCGGACCAAAGAGCGATAAAGGCGAAGAAGGACGGTCCGATCAGCTCCCCAGGATGTGCCACTTAAAACACGTAAAAGATTAAGAGAACGGTCACACTTTGCTTTCAAAAAGGAAACGTGCGAGGTCCAACACAACTTCCTGTCAAACATCAACCCCAAAAATTTCGCCTCGTCTGCAAACGGAAGTATCCCTGGCCCAAGATGTAGAGTGGGCGGAGGGAAATACTTCCGGCGCCAAAAGTTGATGCAGACGGATTTCTCGGCGGAGAAATTAAAGCCGTTGGCGTTACTCCAGGCGTAGAGACGGTCGATACAGCTCTGGAGACGGCGTTCGAGTAGACAGGTCCGCCGTGAACTGCAATAAATAGCGAAATCGTCAACAAAAAGGGACGATGAAATGCCAGGTGGAATACAATCAACAATGGGGTTGATAGCAATCGCAAAAAGTGTGACACTGAGTACAGAGCCCTGCGGTACTCCGTTCTCTTGAATAAAACGACGAGATAAAACCGAGCCCACACGTACACGAAAGACGCGGTCCGTCATAAACTCCCGAAGAAATATGGGAAGACGACCACGGATATTCCAATCGTGAAGTGTACGTAAAATGCCGCCCCTCCAACAAGTGTCATAAGCTTTCTCCAGGTCAAAAAATACAGCCACGGTTTGACACTTTCTCAGAAATCCATTCATAATATGCGTCGACAAGGACACCAGATGGTCGACGGTAGAGCGATAGCGACGAAACCCGCACTGAGCGTTCGCTAGAAGTTTCTGAGACTCAAGCCACCATGTCAACCGCCCGTTGATCATGCGCTCCATCACCTTGCAAATGCAACTGGTGAGGGAGATAGGGCGGTAGCTGGAAGGTAGTTGGCGATCCTTCCCAGGCTTAAGTATAGGGACAATGGTGGCTTCGCGCCAAACGGAAGGAAAAATGCCGTCTTGCCAAATACGGTTATAGACCTGTAAGAGAAATAGTTTACTGTCGGCTGAAAGGTTCTTTAACATCAGGACATGAATGCCGTCCGGCCCGGGAGCGGAGTGCCGAGAGCAATGAAGAGCGTGCTCCAACTCCCTCATTGTGAATAGTTCGTTATAGCATTCATCATTAACAGACCGAAAAGTATATGATGCGGAATCCTGTCGGTCTTTAATAGAGCGAAAGCCGGCGGAATAATGGTCTGAACTGGAAACCGCCTCAAAGGCAGAACCCAGAGTGTTAGCGATGGCAGCCGGATCCACTATGGTCGCATTAGAAACCTGAAGGCCAGAAACAGTACAATGTGACACTTTACCTGAGAAGCGACGAAGTTTATCCCAAACAACGGATGAAGGCGTAAAACGATTAAAAGACTCGACAAAACGAGCCCAAGATGCCTTCTTGCTATCCTGAATAATGCGACGAGCCCTGGCGCGCGATTGTTTAAAAGTCACCAAATTATCAAGTGTAGGGTGTCGCCGAAACACCCTAAGTGCAGTCCTACGGGCACGAACGGCGTCCCGACAATCCTCGTTCCACCACGGAACAGGTGGCCGCCGAGGTTGGGAGGATGAACGGGGTATTGCACGTTCGGCGGCTGAGAAAATAATAGACGTAAGGTGCTGCACTAGTTGATTAATGTCGGAGAAGGGCTGGTCGTCAAAATGCACGATGCTGGAATACAAGCTCCAGTCGGCTTTTGCGAATATCCAGGTAGGTACTCTGGAATGCTGTACGTGGTGCGACAGAAGAGAAACGATGCAGGGGAAATGGTCGCTGGAGTAGGTGTCAGCGACGACGTTCCACTGAAGACGACGTGCAAGCTGGATTGAGCATATGGCAAGGTCCAGGTGAGAGAATGTACCGGAAGAATCAGAAATAAAAGTAGGTGCACCTGTATTGAGGATGGAAAGATTGAACTGATAAAAAATGTCGGAAAGAAGAGTTCCCCTCGCACAAGCCCTTGGCGAACCCCATAGTGGGTGATGGGCATTAAAATCTCCCAACAGAAGAAATGGTGTTGGGAGAGCGGACAGGAGAGCTCGAATGTCCGCGGGAGCGAGGGGAGACGATGGAGGTGAATATACAGAGCAAACAGAAAACAAAAAGCCGGGTAAGTGAAGGCGAACGGCAACAGCTTGTAAGTCGGATGTAAGTGTGACAGGTGTAAAATGAACGTCGTTACGCACTAAGAACATGACACCTCCATGAGCAGGAGTACCCTCCTCCGGTTCAAGGCGTAGCGAACCGGAGTATATCCTCGGAGATCAAAAGGATCGTGAGGGCGAAGCTTAGTCTCCTGCAAACATACGACCATAGGCGAATGGGAACGCAATAAAAGTTGCAGTTCCGCCCTATGCGATCGTACACCACGTACATTCCAGGTCAGGATAGCCATTAAGAATAAGGGGATAAACTGTCTATTTAGAAGGGCGGCTTAAAATTACCTTTTGTTTAACCTTTGGGCTCGGGCTTTTTGTATGGAGTTGGTCAGACTCCATAGCTTCCTCGGAGGGAGGGCCCACGCGCTCAGTGCCAGAAACCGATTCAAGCGCCGTGAATCGGTTCTGGGTGGCGATGGGTGAAGGGTGCCGCTGAGCGCGGCTTGTCCCAGGACCATCCTGGGACAGCGACCTCCGAGGAGGAGAAGGTGAACTTTTGTTACCGCGCGCACGCGGAGGGTCTTTCAAAAAATCTTCCCTACGAAGTTTCTGCTTGGGCTTCTTTTCAACGGCTTGCGACTTCATTGACTTGGGACCAGGTTTATACGGCTTGGTAACTGTAGCCTTAATAGACGGCCGGATGGTAGTGGCGGTTAATCCAGTCAAGGTCCAGGTCTGAGTTTCGGCATCTACTCGTGGTACTGGCGAGGCAACAACAGAACTAAATGTGCCAGATCGCAGGAGTGAAGGTTGGCGCGCATGGTAACGCCTCCGGGCTTCAGCGAAGGAGAGTTTTTCCTTTACCCGGATCTCCTGGATCGCCTTCTCGTCCAAGTACCGCGGACAGTCGGCAAACGAAGCAGAATGAGACCCTTTACAATTAACGCAGACGGGGGCTGTTGAACAGGTACCTTCGTGTGAGGGCTGGCTACAGGTTGCACAGATGTTAACGGCACTCTTACATGAGACTTGCGTATGCCCAAAACGTTGGCATTTGAAACAACGCAGAGGTCTAGGAATATAAGGCCTCACAGAAATCCGTTCGTACCCTGCGGAAATGCTCGTGGGCAGATCGACGCCATCAAATGTAATAAACAGGGTACGAGTGGGTACCAATACGCCGTCGCGTTTGGCCTGCACTCGATGCACTGCAGTCACCTTTTGATCGGATAGATATTCTACGAGATCCTCGTCCGATATACCATCGAGGCTATGGGTGGTAACGACGCCCCGACAGGAGTTCAATGTGCGGTGCTTCTCAACACGGATGGGGTAACCGTGGAGAAGCGTAGCGCGCAACAAGGTCTTACTTTGCTGATCGGACTTAGTTTGTGCCAATAAGGAACCATTCCGTAGACGAGTGCATGATTGAACCGCACCAGCAATAGCATCTATGCCCTTCTGAATTATAAAAGGGTTCACCTTCTCAAAGTTTTGTCCTTCTTCTGTTCTCGAAATGACCAAGTAACAACCAGATGACGGCGGTGCTACTTCTGTTACAATGACTTTTCGGCGCTTGTTGTTAATAATGGAGAAAGGGTGCTCCATAGCGAAAAATATCCTCCACCATTGCAACCGTCTCCGACCTCGGGCTCTGACTTCTCGGGCGTTACCCCGGCTTGGGTGAGTGGCCTATCTATACCAGACTCACCCCAGGGTCACACCTCCCAGAACATAGACAGAGGGACCCAATCGCCGTCAGAAGTCAGCAGCTCATGCAATGGCCCCCCCGCGGGACTGCAGTTGAACAGCGGATACGAACACATACCCTACATGACGACCCCGGGTGGTGGGGATGACGCCATTACCCACTCACCCAGCTGCGCACGCGGTGCGCGGGTATCCGTCAGGCTGTGTCCACGGAGGATTTAAATAAAAAGATAAAAGAAACTAAAACTGTGTGGGCGTTTCACACGCAAGGTAGGCCGGCGGGGAAGAAAAAGAGAGATATGCGAATGTCGTGGTGCGAAATGGCCGGAAAGTGACAAGAGAAGAAAGAAACGATGGTGAGGTGCGGTATGAATGGAATGTAACGAACGCACGAGAGCCTACCTTGTGTCCACCGGTCACTTTAAGAACCCACCTCGACCGGATGGGGGTGAGGGGATGAATGTGGCGATGACTGGCTCGGGAACCCCCGGGTGCGCCAAAAACCCGTACTCACATAAGGTGAGCCCCTGAGGGGATTGAAGCGAGACCAAGTATAGGTCAACCTAGAAGACTCTTAAGTGCCAGTGCCCAAAAATCAAAATGAGGCAAATTAACATTTATTAGGAAAGCGTAGCTCTGAAGAGATTTGTTTTGCTGCAGAAACAGCCATTCGCGCTTCGGGAAAGAAAGATCAGCCGATATTTTTATGTAATTTTCAGAAGTATTCCTACAAAGATCAACAAAAGCAAAATAAATGAGAGAATTAAGGTCAGAAGAACACATAAAATGCAGTAACTAGTAAGCTTCAGCAATTTTTGCAGATTGATTTTTGAATTGATTTACCATAAAGTTAAATCAATTCAAACTGATCTAAAGGATTGGATTTTCGAGGTTTATTCCCAATATTATAGATTATTTGAGGCATTAAAGGCTGTGTTACTTACCAAGAAGCTATTTCATTTGGTGAAACCTTTGCAGATAAAGCTCTATGCACTATTGGACTATTGCTGTTTAATGTGATGCAATCTAGGTTTTTAAATACATTTATAAAAAAAACTTCAATACCTTAACCTTCCTTTGCAAATGAGTCTAATATGGGAGTTAGGGCACAGTATTTATGAATATAAATTTTCTCAACAAGAGTTCAGTGACGAATGTTCTTTACTTCTTTGCCCTCCCACATTTAACTTCATCAAATGAAAATGAAAAGCATAATTTATGTCAAAATTCAAGTCAATCTTCAAACGTATTTTGAAGACCTATATCTTTGTTTCGTAATGAAACTACAGACTTATTAAAGAAAGAGGCCGACATCATCAGAGAACAAATTGCAAATCTTACACTTCCCAAAGTGTTAGTTGGCGTTAGGCAGTTGTATGTTCACAATATGACTACGTGGATGGAAAAACGTGTACTGCATTTACAGATAATAAATCATCATAGAAATGATATGTCTATAGTGTCCAACCCAAGGACATGTCAACATTGTATAAAATATCGGTGATCCCACAACTCATTCCTTCGGTTCGGTCTGTCAACTTTATATGCGTCGACTCGTTCATTTGAATGTCTGCTGTATATAGATTGATAAAAATGGCAAGACAGAGATGCCCAGGAATAATCTAAATATGAAATCAGAAGGAAATCAATTATAAATACATTTATGAATGTGTAGAACAAAAATTGGTAAAAGCACGGACATTTTTCGAAATCTTCACGTTACTTAAAAATTAACACGGATAAACTGAAAAATCATTCAAATTCATTCAGTGATACTTGAATTAGTATCCTCTGGTTATGCTATAAATGTAGAGAAACTCGATGCACACACGGAAAATTAAGGTCATCTACTAGAACGTATACGAGGGTCACCCCGAAGGTTTTGAGAATGAACGCAATAAAAGTTTAAAAACTTAGCTATGATAATTGTATCTTTTCAAAGTATTGCATTCTATACAACGTCACATCGTTTCAAACCACTTTTGAAATGCTGAACTCCATTATTCTTTAGAAATATATTATTCGGAAACAGCTACTGCAGCTTCAGGTAATTCAAATCGTTGACCTCAATTTTTTCTCTTATTTTGGGGAATATAAAAAAAGTCGCGGGGACGAGATCTGGACAGTACGGAGGATGGGAAATATTTGACTCCTAACTCCTGCAGAAATTGGGTTGTTTCTAGTGCAGTGTGGGCGAAGACGCTGTTGTGATGAACAAAATTCCACGTAGATCAGTCTTAAGATACTTTGCTCTGAGTTCATCGAAGTCTTGTTGCAGATATTTTGCGGTGTACCATTTCCCAGTGACAGTCTTTTGTCCCTCAAGCGAAATTTTCACAATATAGCCAATCGCTGAGGAGAACGAATAGATTTGCCAACACTTCTTGGTCGCCTCATGTATGTTGGGAATCCTCTCCTGGGAAGACCCAGATGAATGATTGTCAGTTTTTGGACCATACTGGTATATCCAGCTTTCGCCATATGTTACGATGTTAAATATGTTTTTGGATGTTCCGCCATAAAATATTTCTATCGTTTCCTGGCACCATTGCACACGTGCCTCTTTTCCTCATTTGTGAAGTGGTGGGGATCCATACGACTGCAAAGCTGCCTGACGTAAAGTTTTTCTTTATGGATGGTGTTCACTGCTGCCGACCTGATATTCACGGCTTCCTGAATCTGATAATATGTGGAAGGATAATATTCCCGCAATATACACTCCGTTTTCATCACATTTTCATCCGTTATTGCTGTAGCCCGCCGTACCGAGCGGCTTTCATCTTCGAGGGAATTCCTTCTTCTTCTAAACTCTGCAAACTATCGATAAAATGTGGAACGCAAAGGCAAGGATCCTCAAATGACCTATGGAGTGTTTCGAAAATTCTCTTCCCCTAAACCGACTTTAAATTCAAAGAAAATCATAGCACGGAAATGTTCTCGCTTGAGATCCACTAGCGTATGGCGTAGCAACACCTGCATCACATGCATAGAAGTACTGACTTGCACATTGATAGCACACCCAGGCTTGCACACGTTAGAGCAGAGGTGGCAAAAACGGGACTCGCGAGTCATTTTGACTCGTAGGCGCCATTCCTTCTCTGTTTCAGTCCATTTGATTTTCACATGCTACTGAGTGATGCAGTGCGTGTTGCATATTTGGTGACTCACGGAAAGAAGGCGCTTTCGCCACCCTTGCGTTAGAGTATCTGAACTTCAATCTGTAAAGATAGGAAGACCTGCTTTGGCTTACCCATTCCCACAACTTTTAGAGTGACTGTATGTACCCATGGTATTGAATGCATGACACTGTCCGCAACATTCTTGCTCACGCTACTGAATAATAAATCATTGAATAATGCCAATTAAGAAACTGCTACAAAAGTCCAGAAAGAACGAAATAAGGACCTAGGTGATTAAAAGATATATTTCTTAATTTTTTGTTTCTCTACCACGTGAATATGGCCCAAAAATTCGATTTCGAGAACTCACCGGAAATGTGATACCCTGAATCCAAACAAAGTAGTTTTAGAAAACGGACCTGTGTGTTTTGTGTATGTGTGTGTGAACAGCATAACTCCAAAACGAAATCTCGAATAAATACCAAACTTGATATTTAAATTCCTATCTTCCAAAGATGCGACAAGAAGATTTTCAACAAAATCCCACCACTCCATAACTATCCTTAACACGAACATTTTTCGAAATTTTTATTTTCTCAAAAATGGATATAACGATTTTGATTAAAATACAATAAATCCAAAGTATTACATTGCACATAAAATTTTTATTTTAATTTTCTGGGAATTAACTCCTCTTCGTTTGGAATAATTTTGTAAACTTTAGTGTAACTGGCCAACGTTAGTAGATTTATTTAAACACACAATTTATTTCAAATAAACCTTTTTATGGTATCTTCCATTTCCGAAATATCGGTCATTATTTGTATGAGTTTTTAGAAATCTCATTTTTACAGTGCTGTCGTTATTCAGTTGTTTCTCGCGATGTCATGGGAAGAGGGTGGCATTTCAAGGCCAGCATATAGCGATTTGCTTTTAAACATCTGACTATCGATTCGGTTTCATCTTGTATCTGTAATGAAATGTGTAATGAAACCATTTCTACAAAGGTTATCTCGATTAACTTGAACTGGATAGAAAAATAAGCTTTAAAGAATAGTTTATAGAAGCTACATAAAAATAAATGACAATGGATAAAGAAAGTCATATGGATGTAGCACATCAGATTTTTTTCCCCCAGGAACGCAGCATTAGTTTTTGCATGTTATCTACTTAAATTAGTAGGTTACACTATATTTACTTTTTCTACATAGTACCTAGTAGGTATAGATTTTATAACATTCCACCTCGAGATTCAGCAGAAGTACATTTCTTAGCACCCCTGAATATTTAAAAACTAAAAACAGGTAGGTAAGTGTGCGTATGTGCGAACAGATAACTAAAACCGAAATATCGTACAAATACCAAACTTGGTATAGAGGTTCAATATGTAATGAACAATTCGAACAATTAATTACGGATTCGCAAAAAATGGCTTGTGCCACAAAAAATTATTTGGAATAAATTCTGCATTTTTTGTGTACAATGTTTTCGTCTACGCTTAACCTTTACCAGTTACAAGATTACACAAAATTCCTTCCGAATGAAGAGGTCTTCACCCAGAAAATTCAAGATATACATTTTTTTTGCGTGTAAATATCTTTAATACAAGTTATTTTAATCAAAATCATTAGAGCTATTTTTTTAGGAAATCAAAATTTGCGAAAAATGTTCCATGTAATGAGACAGTATTTTTTATTTGAAGATTGTATTGGTATTGTTATTATTTGCCCCACGCTTTGGGCGTCAATTTGAAGTAGATTTGTTGCTGCTACGTATGGGATGTCAGTTTGAAGTTGATAGTATTGAAGGATTTGTATTATATTTCAACTGTTGGGGAGCCGAACACTTGAAGTAGTTGCAACCGCACGTATGGTAAAAAGTTTCCGGTAGCCTTCGCCCCAATTTTTTTTAAAAATATTAGCTTTGTAATTTGACTGTTTCTTTAGATATTATATATTTATGTTTGCCTCAGCTGAGTCTATATTAATTTTTTAGAGACATGAATTTCTTAACAGGGCGTGATGCGGCTGAAGAATGTAGTCTTACACAGATTATAATTTTCTAATTCACTCCTATTTTTATTAATTCTTGACACGATTTAAAGACACAATTTAAATAACACTTTACTGATATATAGAGCTGTGAGATTCTTTTATTAATTATTTGCACTTTTTAACACGTAAACTATTTTCGTCTCACACGAATACGTATTAAATTTCTCGAGGATGCATCTCGCATCCGGTTACAAACACTGTCTGCAAGCAACGCGTCCAGTAATGAGCACTGTCTACAAGCAACTGAATTCTAAGTTTGTAAATTTTGTTATATTTCCGTTTCTGATTGGCTAATCCTAGTCCAATAGAATACCTTCATTTAACTAAAGCTTTTTCTGGTTGTTGATTGGCTATTTTATACTGTCACTAGAATTACATTAGTAGGGGGGAATTGACAGTTCTAAAACACTTAATACGCATGGAATGTCTATTCATATGCAAATGAGCTCCCTCCCCCATTTTCCCCCTTCCACCCCCACCTCCTAGTTAGTTTTACTTGCAGCTGAGGGTTGTAAATCTTGTTGAGTACAATGGAAGCTTGACAGTTAAGCAAGTAAGGCTGTCAATCAACTGTTAAAACGAACAAAGGGGTCATAAATTTAAGGTTCTGTAACAAAGGCGAGATGTTTTTCCTACCCATTCCACATCCGACCACTTCTGCACTTGTTGCAATTACTCACTCCACTCCTATTGTTTGTCGAACACGTGGCATACTCATTCCACTAGCTATTACCAAAAGAACAATGCTTACCCTTCAGCTGTAAAAATGAACAAAGACCATGATGAATTAGGGCTGTGACAAAGAGAACCTAAGTCAGTTAACAGAGAAACAGGTTCTATTGTCCGGGCAGGCCTTTATTTCTCATTCCACTGCCCCATAACAAAGCCGGTCCCTTTCCATTGTGGAAGAGATTCTATTGTGTGTGGCTTTCTATTGTCCGGGGGGCAAGCCTTCTTTAGAAAGACCACCTGGCATTTCTCATTCCACAACCCTATAACAAAGACGGTCCCTTTCCATTGTGTAAGAGATTCTATTGTATGCCTTTCTATTGTCCCGGGCAAGACTAGTTTAGAAAGACACCTGCGGCGTTCCCATTCCACTGCTCCATAACAAAGCCTGACCCTTTCCATTGTTCGAGCACCTGCTAGCTTAACAAAAGAATTCGAGGGTTGCTTTATACTCGACTTGTCTTTGTCTGACTGTGGGAAAAGATAGAGCCTTGAGTTCCCACGAGACAAGCATCACCACCCCATTCCACCCCGACTTCCAGGCGTCACCTGAATTGCCCGAGGGCTACTTCTCTCTGCGCATGCGCAGCAAGAGATGATGTCATTGGATGCAATAATCACGTGACGTGTAACATCTCCCCCGCCATACTAACGCTTGAAATTGCCTGAGGGGCTCTGGGCCCCTATATAAACCAGCGCTGGTGCATAAGGAAGCCACTGCGACTTTTTAAGTTAGAGATAAAGTATAGTTATTCAGCTTAATCGAATTCAGTGCTATTGTCTTCCAGACAGCATTTATCGTCATCTACATAATGCAAGGTGAGTGAGTTTTTTACATGACTAAGTGAAACACGAATCATTGCAAGAATACCATATTGTTTATCTAAATTTTTCATTTCTTTAATAATTAACATCAGAATTGTTAAAAAATGTAGCGCTTTCATCAATGGTGTAAAATAGTTCTTTAGATATCAGCATAAACATTCATACTTAATCTCTAATTAGTGTTTCTCTATTAACATTCATGCGATTTCGCTTAAAAAATGTAGCGCTTTCATCAAGGGTGTAAAAATAGTTCTTTAGATACCGACATAAACATTCATACTTAATCTCTAATCAGTGTTCCTCTATTAACATTCATACGATTTCGCTACACATTCTTCTGTAAACATTCACATGAGTTCTACTCGCATTCTTCTATTAACATTCATATGATTTTCCTTACACGTTCTTCATGCATAAACATTCACATGATCTTCTCAAAACATTCGTCTGACATTCATACGATTTCGCTACAAGTTCTTGCATAAACATTCACATTATTTCTCCTCGCATTCTTCTATTAGCATTATATGATTTTCTCTACATCTTCTTTTGTAAACATTCATATGATTTCTCATAGCATTCATCTATTAACATTCATATGATTTCACTAAGCGTTCTTCTTCTTCTGAAAACATTCATATGGTTTTCTATACATTCCTCTATTGACATTCACATGATTTCTCCGCTCATTGTTCTATTAACATTCATATGATATTCCCGTCACATTCCTCTATTAACATTCATATGATTTCTCATCGCGTTCTTCTATTAACATTCCTCTAATAACATTCATATGATTTCTCATCGCGTTCTTCTATTAACATTCATATGATTACTCGTCGCGTTCTTCTATTAACATTCATATGATTTTCGCTACACGTTCTTCTTGCATAAACATTCACATGATATTCTCAACACATTCTTCTGTAACATTTATATGATTTTCTCTACATCTTCTGTAAACATTCATATGGTTTTCTCAACTCATTTCTGTATTTACATTCACATGATTTCGCCTCGCATTCTTCTATTAATATTCATATGATTTTCGCTACACGTTCCTCTTTCCGTAAAGCTTCATACGACTTTTTCACAAAGCATTCTATTAACATTCATACGATTTCCTCTACTCATTTATTTCATATTACACGTCTTTATCTACTCATTCATCTTTTATCAGTTATAAAAAACAATTGAATTTACACATTTAAACTTTTTCACAGGTAATACTGCAAACTCCATGGGAGTCGCAAGAGCGGCACTCGTCAGAGGAGCGGGCTCTCGACTTAACCAATTTATGCAAGTCAATAGAGCCCGTTAATAACACGATGTACAACATGCCGACACCCCTGGCGGGGGATCTGATATCAGCTGTGCCGCTGCAAGGCACTTACATTTTAATAGCCCCCCGTCACCAATCTTATCGGGGGGTGGTTATATTATCCCGCCGCCACCTGGTTTTGAGGATGTCACTCCCGTTACAGGGGTGAATGGAGGCATGGGCAGCGCTTCGGACCAGTGTTGCATGTGGAATAACTACGAATACCAAGTTGCTGCAATAAAGATGCTTAACGAAGCGAACGGTGAGTTTAGATATATTATTACACTTTTTTCTAGAAATATTATCTTTATCATTAATCAATGTATAACCAGAGAACAATTCAGAACTTCAATAATGGAATGAAGCATTCAATTTACTAGCACCTTTCAATCAAAATATTCAATGTGAAGCTAATTCTGCTTTTTGCTTCTTTGTTCTAGTTCCTGAAACAACTTCAGACGGGGCGGGGGAGATGGACGATGGTGGTAGCTTGCCCTCGCCTATCTTTTCTCAGGACTACCTGACCCCGCCGCCTCCCGGATTCGAGGATGTTGCGGCGATGTCTGTAGGAGATCCATGGGCAATTATTCCCAGCGAGGTGTGCACTTGCGTAAATTTTGCGTACAGGACCGTGTACCTGCAGATGCTTCGTGAATTGAACGGTGAGTTTTTTAACTTCATTTATTCTAGTAACATCATTACATAAATAATTAACGTAACGTTAACGCAAAACTTTTCTCAATAAAATGTTTTACTCATTTTTATTGATTAAAATACAATTGCATAATAATAAGTATCGTGACGTTAACGCATAACTTTTCTCAATCAACTTTTTCACTTATTTTTTATTTATTAAAATATACAATTATATAAATAATTATCGTAACATTAACACGTGACTTTCAGCTTTTTCATCAATGAATTAAATAAACATATATTCTTGCATTTCTATTTTAACTGACATTCCAATTAATTCAATTTTGTTATTTTTATAGAACCTTCAATAGTGGTCATGAGCCCGGAGCCTGAGGATGCAATGCTCCGGGGCACCAAAAGACCTCACGAGGCTGAAGAGGAACACGGACAAGCAATTAGCCCCCTCGCCCATCAAGGATCTTCAATGGCACCTCCATCACCAATTGCAGGGCCATCAGGCATCGGTCGCAACCACTGTGACAACTCAACCACCACTGCTGACTCCGATAGTGACGACACCGAGTACAGGAACAACACCAAAAAACTAAAGGTTAGTCATACTCAGCTAGAGTGTAAGGTTATTGAATCGGCGTTCAAGGGCAGCCTTTTCAATAGCCGCATAGAAAACTCTTTAGAGATAGCTGACCCCGGTCAATTTCTGCAGGAATGCAGACATCTTGTATTGGGAGAGATGGTTTCTGTACTCAGGAGAAGCTCTTCTGGTTTTAAAGTAAATGCCTCCATAGAGATCACCTACATAATACAATCTCCTGAAAAAGAGCATGCAGAAACCATCTTTTTCAATAGCAAGACAAAGCTGGGTCTTCAATCAAGTAATCTCGATGCCTTATACACTTGTATGGTCGATGAAATTCTAGAAAACATCTCGAATTTCGAAGGAGGTGCAAGCTCAAAATCTCTGTTCGCTGTCAGGGCTCTTGTTATTGGAACTAGCTTCTATGATCCCTTGAATGCATTGCGATACATAGAGTTACCCACTGCCGTCAAGACCAAGAAAGCTGTAATAAACATAAAAAACGAAGATGAATACTGTTTTGCATGGTGTTTGCTCGCTGCAAAGTATCCTGCAAAGCAGAACTATCATAGAACGAGCAAATACCCTGCAGAACAGTTATTCACTGCATTTAACTACAGAGGGATAAACTTCCCTGTTAGCCTACACCAGATTCCAGACTTTGACCAGCAAAACACCGGAATATCAGTTTCAGTATTTGGAATAGAAAGGGAGTGCGCAATTATACCGTTATATCAAACCAGCAGGAGAAAAGATTTCAATGTTAACCTACTACTAATTGAACAAGATGGAAGATCTCACTACTGCCTGATTAAGGATATGTCAAGGCTGACTTCAAAGCAAATCAGCAAACATGACGTGAAAAAATGGGTATGCGAGCCCTGCCTGAAGCACTTCAATAATGAAGGTGCTTTTAAAAAGCATCAATTGAAGTGCATGCAGTGCCAGGTGCTCAAAATGCCTAATCAGGGTGAAGTGATTGAGTTCTCATCATACTTGAAGGGTAGTCCTGTCCTTTTTGTTGTGTATGCCGATATTGAGAGCGTGCTAGCCCGAGTTCAGTCCTGTGAACCGTCGGCTAATCAGAGCTGGACTCGGGCTATCCAGCATCATGAGGCTATATCTATATCGCTTAAGCTCGTATGTCGCCATGACGATTCATTGTCGAGGTTTAAGCTATTCAGAGGCCCTGATGCAATCAAGGAGTTCTTCATTGAGCTTAGGTTAATAGCCGACATGGTTATTGAGCAATATAGCAGCAATGAAGAAATGACCTTGACTGCTCAGGACGTGGATGACTTCGATAATGCTCGTCATTGCCACATATGCAAGAAGGAGTTTGAGGCAGACGATTTGAAGGTACGCGATCACTGCCATGTGGCCGGTGTATTCCTGGGGGCTGCTCATAATGCATGCAATTTAAATAGACGGGAACCTAACTTTATACCCATCTTTTTTCATTGCCTCAGCAATTATGACAGCCATTTCCTGATGCAACACCTGGCATATAATGATCACCCAATTTCGTGTATCTCAAACTCCTCTGAGCGATATATATCATTCAGCAAAAAGTACAGGAATATCTTTTTCAGGTTTCTAGATAGCTTTAAGTTCTTGGACGATAAGCTATCTAGTT
Organism: Deroplatys truncata; assembly: GCA_030765065.1. Taxonomy (NCBI): domain Eukaryota; kingdom Metazoa; phylum Arthropoda; class Insecta; order Mantodea; family Mantidae; genus Deroplatys; species Deroplatys truncata. The sequence goes on along the minus strand of CM060975.1, from coordinate 179,747,592 downwards.
TAGCCTGCATGCTGAGTAGTGATGAGTTCAAGATCACAAACTCTGAGTATCCCGATCCTGAACATCAGCAGTTAGTGAGATCTAAGGGAATATTCCCTTACAGCTACGTTGACTCTCCTTCAAGACTAGAGATGATGATGATGATGATGATGATGATGAGGTGGAGCTTAAGGGCGTTCAACTACATTGGTTATTAGCGCCCTTAAATTGTATAAAATATAAAAGTGAAAAGTCAAAAAACTAAAAAACCAGACACAAACCGGCTTGGTCAAAACACTAAAAAACAACACACCAAAGACTAAAATCTACACACTAAAATCATGGTCACTAAAAGAATAAAACGTGTCAAGAACTGTAGAATGCAAGGATCATGAGCGCCTTATGACCGGGGAGAAAGGCCCCATTAAAACTAACAATATAAAATCAAACAGCTAAAAGGCGCTCAGCGCATCAAATGCGACGGCTAAAACCAATGTCAGTGATAAAACGTAAAAGACATTCTACAGCATGCGCGTCGTCTGCCAACACGTTGGCTAGGCCAACAGGCAGACCCACGCGAACGCGCAGTGGAGCTAAAACTTGACACTCGGTTAAAATGTGACGGACCGTTAATGGCATAGAACACTGACCACACAGAGGTGCGGGATCACCACTAAGAAGGTATCTATGACTAAAAAGGCAATGTCCGATACGAGGGCGTGTTAAAAGTACCTCTTCCCGACGAGAAGCACGGGAAGAGGTAGCCCAGACTAGCGGAAGAGGTTTAACCTCCCGCAACTTGTTCCCCCGGAGGGCCGTCCACTCATCGCGCCAGCGCGAGAGGATGCGGCGACGTAAAATAACACACGAATCTGACGAGGGAACAACAGGGGCAAAAAATCTGGGTAATAAAATCGCCGATTTCGCAGCGGCGTCGGCTGACTAGTTCCCTGAGATGCCCACATGACCTGAAATCCACATAAAAGAGACGCTGATGCCAGAGGCACCAAGCGAGTGGAGCAGGTCATGTATGCGCTGTACGAGGGGGTGGTAAGTGTACAGTGCGCGAATACTTTGAAGAGCACTCAGGGAGTCGGAACAAATAAAAGAGTGCCGTAAGTCGTGCCGCTGAATATATAAAAGAGACTGATAAATGCTAAAAAGTTCGGCGGTAAAAATCGAACATTGCTCAGGTAAACGAAAGGTAAAACTATTTCCATCACAAAAAAGGCACCTCCTACTCCAGCATCAGTCTTAGATCCATCAGTAAAGATAAAAGGCAAGTCCCCAAATTGCGACTGAAGTACTAAAAACGCTGATCTAAAGACTGAAGAAGGGGTCTCATTCTTCGGCATTGACGATAACCCAAGGTGACAGAGGGCCTCAACGCGCGACCATGGAGGAAAACGCGTTTCCCCCCTTGGAAGGGCCGGCGCTGGCGTAACGTCCAAATGCCGAAGTAGCAGTCGAAATCGAACCCCTGGAGGGAGCAATGCAGAGGAGCTAACTAAATATTGCCGGTCAAGTGAATCCTCGAAAAATGCCGCGAAAGACGGATGGTCAGGCAAGCTGGAGAGTCGACAGGCATAGCTGCACAAGAGCATCTCACGCCTGGAGGACAGCGGAGGCTCTGCAGCTTCAGCGTAAAGACTGGGCACGGGGCTAGTTGGAAAGGCCCCTGTAGCGACTCTAATACCACGATGATGAATGCATCACATTCATACCGCACCTCACTATCGTTTCTTTCTTCTCCTATATTTCTGCGCATTTCGCCCCACGTTCATTCATTTACGCCTCTATTTTACTTCCTCGCCGGCCTACCTTGCGTGCGAAACACCCACACAGTTTTAGTTTCTTTTATCTTTGTTTTAATCCTCCGTAGACACAGCCTGACGGATACCCGCGCACTGGGTGCGCAGCTGGGTGAGTGGGTAATGGCGTCATCCCCACCACCCGGGGTCGTCATGTAAGGTTTGTGTTCGTATCCGCTGTTCAACTGCAGTCCCGCGGGGGGGCCATTGCATGAGCTGCTGGCTTCCGACGGCGATTGGGTCCCTCTGTCAATGTTCTGGGAGGTGTGACCCTGGTGATGATGATGATGATGCTGATGATATGCGGTTTAAGGGTGCTAAACTGCTGCGGTCATCAGCGCCCTTACAATGAGTAAAATATAAGGTCAAAATATAAAAGACAGGTAAAAAACCGCATAATTAAAAAACGGGACACAAACCCGCGATGTCAAACAGTTAAAAAGAACAATGGAATAACAATAACAATAATAACAATAACAACAAAAACAATAACAATAACAATAATAACAATAAATATATCTGAAAAACCAACACACTAAAATCATGGTCACTAAAAGACTAAAACGTGTCAAGAACTGTAGAATGCAAGGAACATGAGCGCCTTATGTCTGGGGAGAAGGGCCCCATTAAAACTAACATTATAAAATCAAACAGCTAAAAGGCGCTCAGCGCATCAAATGCGACGGCTAAAACCAATGTCAGTGATAAAACGTAAAAGATATTCTACAGCATGCGCGTCGTCTGCCAACACGTTGGCTAGGCCAACAGGCAGAACCACGCGAACGCGCAGTGGAGCTATAACTTAACACTCGGTTAAAATGTGACGGACCGTTAAGGGCACGTCACACTGACCACACAGAGGTGCGGGATCACCACTTAACAGGTATCTATGACTAAAAAGGCAATGTCCGATACGAAGGCGTGTTAAAAGTACCTCTTCCCGACGAGAAGCACAGGAAGAGGTAGCCCAGACTAGTGGAAGAGGTTTAAACTCCCGCAACTTGTTCCCCCGGAGGGCCGTCCACTCATCGCGCCAGCGCGAGAGGATGCGGCGACGTAAAATAACACACGAATCTGACGAGGGAACAACAGAAGTAAAAAACCTGGGTAATAAAATCGCCGATTTCGCAGCGACGTCGGCCGACTCATTCCCTGAGATACCCACATGACCTGGAATCCACATAAAAGAGACGCTGATGCCAGAGGCACCAAGCAAATGGAGCAGGTCATGAATGCGCTGTACGAGGGGGTGGTAAGTGTACAGCGCGTTAATACTCTGAAGGGCATTTAGAGAGTCCGAACAAACAACACAACGCCGTAAGACATGCCGCTGAATGTATAAAACACATTGATAGATACTAAAAAGTTCGGCGGTATAAATCGAACATTGCCCGGGTAAACGAAAAGTAAAACTATGCGCACCTAAAACAAAGGCACATCCTACTCCAACATCAGTCTTAGATCCATCAGTATAAATAAAATGACAGTCTCCAAATGTTGCCTGAAGTTCTAAAAATGCGGATCTAAGGACTGAAGCAGGGGTCTCATTCTTCGGCATCGACGTTAGCCCAAGGTGGATGTGGGCCTCAGCGCGCGACCATGGAGGAAAGCGCGTTTCCCCTCGGGTAAGGGCCGGCGCTGGCGTAACGTCCAAATGCCGAAGTAGCAGTCGAAATCGAACCCCTGGAGGGAGCAATGCAGAGGAGCTAACGAAATATTGGCGATCAAGCGAATCCTCGTAAAATACATCGAAGGACGGGTGGTTAGGCAAGCTTGAGAGTCGACAAGCATAGCTGCACAAAAGCATCTCACGCCGGAAGGACAGCGGAGGCTCTGCAGCTTCTGCGTACAGACTGGGTACAGGGCTAGTTGGAAAGGCCTCTGTAGCGACTCTTATGCCACGATGGTGAATGGCATTCAATCGAAGTAACACAGATGGACGTGCCGACGAATAAACAATACACCCGTAATCAAGCTTGGATCGGACCAAAGAGCGATAAAGGCGAAGAAGGACGGTCCGATCAGCTCCCCAGGATGTGCCACTTAAAACACGTAAAATATTAAGAGAACGGTCACACTTTGCTTTTAAAAAGGAAACGTGCGAGGTCCAACACAACTTCCTGTCAAAAATCAACCCCAAAAATTTCGCCTCGTCTGCAAACGGAAGTATCCCTGGCCCAAGATGGAGAGAGGGCGGAGGGAAATACTTCCGGCGCCAAAAGTTGATGCAGACGGATTTCTCGGCGGAGAAATTAAAGCCGTTGGCGTTACTCCAGGCATAGAGACGGTCGATACAGCTCTGGAGACGGCGTTCGAGTAGACAGGTCCGCCGTGAACTACAATAAATAGCGAAATCGTCAACAAAAAGGGACGATGAAATGCCAGGTGGAACACAATCAACAATGGGGTTGATAGCAATCGCAAAAAGTGTGACACTGAGTACAGAGCCCTGCGGTACTCCGTTCTCTTGAATAAAACGACGAGATAAAACCGAGCCCACACGTACACGAAAGACGCGGTCCGTCATAAACTCCCGAAGATATATGGGAAGACGACCGCGGATATTCCAATCGTGAAGTGTACGTAAAATGCCGCCCCTCCAACAAGTGTCATAAGCTTTCTCCAGGTCAAAAAATACAGCCACGGTTTGACACTTTCTCAGAAATCCATTCATAATATGCGTCGACAAGGACACCAGATGGTCGACGGTAGAGCGATAGCGACGAAACCCGCACTGAGCGTTCGCTAGAAGTTTCTGAGACTCAAGCCACCATGTCAACCGCCCGTTGATCATGCGCTCCATCACCTTGCAAATGCAACTGGTGAGGGAGATAGGGCGGTAGCTGGAAGGTAGTTGGCGATCCTTCCCAGGCTTAAGTATAGAGACAATGGTGGCTTCGCGCCAAACGGAAGGAAAAATGCCGTCTTCCAAATACGGTTATAGACCTGTAAAAGAAATAATTTACTGTCGGCTGAAAGGTTCTTTAACATCAGGACATGAATGCCGTCCGGCCCAGGAGCGGAGTGCCGAGAGCAATGAAGAGCGTGCTACAGCTCCCTCATTGTGAAAAGTTCATTATAACTCTGAATATTAGCAGATCGAAAATTAAAGGTGTCGGAATCCAGCCGGTTTTGATAGAGCGAAAGCCGGCGGAATAATGGTCTGAATTGGATACCGCCTCAAAGGCAGCACCCAGAGTGTTAGCGATGATTGAGTGTTAGCCGGATTGTGCGCGGGGAACTCTTCTTTCCGACATTTTTATCAGTTCAATCTTTCCATCCTCAATACAGGTGCACCTACTTTTATTTCTGATTCTTCTGGTACATTTTCTCACCTGGACCTTGCCATTTGCTCACTCCAGCTTGCACGTCGCGGGGTCGCATTTTTCGGCATCGACGTCAGCCCAAGGTGGATGTGGGCCTCAGCGCGCGACCATGGTGGAAAACGCGGTTCCCCTCGGGTAAGGGCCGGCGCTGGCGTAACGTCCAAATGCCGAAGTAGCAGTCGAAATCGAACCCCGGGGGGAGCAATGCTGAGGAGCTAACGTAATATTGTCGATCAAGCGAATCCTCGTAAAATACATCGAAGGACGGGTGGTTAGGCAAGCTTGAGAGCCGACAAGCATAGCTACATAAGAGCATCTCACGCCTGAAAGACAGCGGAGGCTCTGTAGGACATGAATTCCGTCCGAACCAGGAGCGGAGTGCAGAGAGCAATGAAGAGCATGCTCCAGCTCCCTCATTGTGAAAAGTTCATTATAACACTCAATATTAGCAGATCGAAAATTAAAGGTGTCGGAATCCAGCCGGTCTTTGATAGAGCGAAAGCCGGCGGAATAATGTTCTGAATTGGATACCGCCTCAAAGGCAGCACCCAGTGTGTTAGCGATGGCAGCCGGATCCACTATGGTGGCATTAGAAACCTGAAGGCCAGAAACAGTACAATTTGACACTTTACCTGAGAAGCGACGAAGTTTATCCCAAACAACGGATGAAGGCGTAAAACGATTAAAAGACTCGACAAAACGAGCCCAAGATGCCTTCTTGCTATCCTGAATAATGCGACCAGCCTGGCTCGCAATTGCTTAAAAGTCACCAAATTATCAAGTGTAGGGTGTCGCCGAAACACCCTAAGTGCAGTCCTACGGGCACGAACGGCGTCCCGACAATCCTCGTTCCACCACGGAACAGGTGGCCGCCGAGGTTGGGAGGATGAACGGGGTATTGCGCGTTCGGCGGCAGAGAAAATAATAGACGTAAAGTGCTGCACTAGTTGGTTAATGTCGGAGAAGGCCTGGTCGTCAAAATGCACGAGGCTGGAATACAAGCTCCAGTCGGCTTTTGCGAATATCCAGGTAGGTACTCTGGAATGCTGTACGTGGTGCGACAGAAGAGAAACGATGCAGGGATAATGGTCGCTGGAGTAGGTTTCAGCGACGACGTTCCACTGAAGACGACGTGCAAGCTGGAGTGAGCAAATGGCAAGGTCCAGGTGAGAAAATGTACCAGAAGAATCAGAAATAAAAGTAGGTGCACCTGTATTGAGGATGGAAAGATTGAACTGATAAAAAATGTCGGAAAGAAGAGTTCCCCTCGCACAAGCCCTTGGCGAACCCCATAGTGGGTGATGGGCATTAAAATCTCCCAACAGAAGGAATGGTGTTGGGAGAGCGGACAGGAGAGATCGAATGTCCGCGGGAGCGAGGGGAGACGATGGAGGTGTATACACAGAACAAACAGAAAAGAAAAAACCGGGTAACTGCAGTCTAATGGCAACAGCTTGCAAGTCGGACGTAAGAGTGATAGTTTGAAAATGAACGTCATTACGCACCAAAATCATGACACCACCATGAGCAGGAGTTCCCTCCTCCGGTTCAAGGTCGTAGCGAACCGGAGTATATCCTCGGAGATCAAAAGGATCGTGAGGGCGAAGCTTAGTCTCCTGCAAACATACGACCATAGGCGAATGGGAACGCAATAAAAGTTGCAGTTCCGCCCTATGCGATCGTACACCACGTACATTCCAGGTCAGGATAGCCATTAAGAATAAGGGGATAATCTGTCTATTTAGAAGGGCGGCTTAAAATTACCTTTTGTTTAACCTTTGGGCTCGGGCTTTTTGTATGGAGTTGGTCAGACTCCATAGCTTCCTCGGAGGGAGGGCCCACGCGCTCAGTGCCAGAAACCGATTCAAGCGCCGTGAATCGGTTCTGGGTGGCGATGAGTGAAGGGTGCCGCTGAGCGCGGCTTGTCCAAGGACCATCCTGGGACAGCGACCTCCGAGGAGGAGAAGGTGAACTTTTGTTACCGCGCGCACGCGGAGGGTCTTTCAAAAAATCTTCCCTACGAAGTTTCTGCTTGGGCTTCTTTTCAACGGCTTGCGACTTCATTGACTTGGGACCAGGTTTATACGGCTTGGTAACTGTAGCCTTAATAGACGGCCGGATGGTAGTGGCGGTTAATCCAGTCAAGGTCCAGGTCCGAGTTTCGGCATCTACTCGTGGTACTGGCGAGGCAACAACAGAACTAAATGTGCCAGATCGCAGGAGTGAATGTTGGCGCGCATGGTAACGCCTCCGGGCTCTAGCGAAGGAGAGTTTTTCCTTTACCCGGATCTCCTGGATCGCCTTCTCGTCCAAGTACCGCGGACAGTCGGCAAACGAAGCAGAATGAGACCCTTTACAATTAACGCAGACGGGGGCTGTTGAACAGGTACCTTCGTGTGAGGGCTGGCTACAGGTTGCACAGATGTTAACGGCACTCTTACATGAGACTTGCGTATGCCCAAAACGTTGGCATTTAAAAGAACGCAGAGGTCTAGGAATATAAGGCCTCACAGAAATCCGTTCGTACCCTGCGGAAATGCTCGTGGGCAGATCGACGCCATCAAATGTAATAAACAGGGTACGAGTGGGTACCAACACGCCGTCGCGTTTGGCCTGCACTCGGTGAACCGCTGTCACCCTCTGGTCTGCAAGATATTCCACAAGGTCTTCGTCAGAGATACCATCGAGGCTATGCGTGGTGACAACGCCTCTACAAGAATTCAAGGTGCGGTGCTTCTCAACACGGATAGGATAACCGTGGAGAAGCGTGGCGCTCAACAAGGACTTACTTGGTGCCTCGGATTTGCTTTGAACCAATAACGAACCATTACGAAGCCAAGTGCAGGAAAGAACCGGACCAGCAATTGAGTCAATGCCCTTCTGGATGATAAAAGGGTTCACCTTCTCGAATGATTGTCCTTCCTCTGTACGGGTAATCACTAAGTAACAACCAGCTGTTGGCGGTGCTACTTCTGTTACTAACGTTTTACGGCGCTTGTTGTTTATAATGGAGAAAGGGTGATCCATAGCGAAAAAAATCCTCCACCATTGCAACCGTCTCCGACCTCGGGCTCTGACTTCTCGGGCGTTACCCCGGCTTGGGTGAGTGGCCTATCTATACCAGACTCACCCCAGGGTCACACCTCCCAGAACAAGACAGAGGGACCCAATCGCCGTCAGAAGTCAGCAGCTCATGCAATGGCCCCCCGCGGGACTGCAGTTGAACAGCGGATACGAACACAAACCCTACATGACGACCCCGGGTGGTGGGGATGACGCCATTACCCACTCACCCAGCTGCGCACGCGGTGCGCGGGTATCCGTCAGGCTGTGTCCACGGAGGATTTAAATAAAAAGATAAAAGAAACTAAAACTGCGTGGACGTTTCGCACGCAAGGTAGGCCGACGGGGAAGAAAAAGAGATATGCGAATGTCGTGGTGCGAAATGGCCGGAAAGTGATAAGGGAAGAAAGAAACGATGGTGAGGTGCGGTATGGATGGAATGCAAAGAACGCACGAGAGCCTACCTTGGGTCCACCGGTCAATTGAAGAACCCACCTCGACCGGATGGGGGTGAGGGGATGAATATGGCGATGATTGGCTCGGGAACCCCCGGGTGCGCCAAAACCCCGTACTCACATAAGGTGAGCCCCTGAGGGGCAGAAGAAGATCATTGTTCTTCACCTCTATAGGCTTCATTCGAATAGTGGAGTGTTAAGTGCTGTTATATCCTGCAATGATCTGAGGTAAAAGGTCCAGCCACTTGTATGATCCTTTGGCTAGAAATTCGCGATACATCATATTTTTTAAAGTTCTTATTAATCGTTCAACAGCAGCTGCCTTCACGTGGGTATAGGTACTGTAGTGATTGATGTTATATTTTGTCATTAAATTTTTAAAATGTTTATTATAAAATTCTTTCCCATTATCACTCTGTATGTTCTTGGGTGGGGTTATCATTTCTTGCAGTATATCTTCCATAGCCTTTGCAACTTGAAGTCCTGCCTTGTCCATTAGTGGTCTCGCATATGCCATTTTAGAGTAGAAGTTGATTGCAATGATGATGTACTTGAAATTCTTTTTGATTTTTGCCTACGGTATCATCTCCACCAAGTCGATCTGTACCAAGTCGTGGAGCCCCTTACTGATAATCTTTCGACGCATGAAGTTTCTCCGTGCTGGAGCATGGAGCCTGCTTGCTATATGTTGCTTCACTGATGTCATGCTATAACCTTTGCCGCTTTTAGTTCTTGAATAATCTCTTCAATTTCTTGAGTATGATTGTTATTGCCGGCGTCTCTGAATGCCACAAGTAGCCTAAGGCGATCCACCAGATCATTAGGGTCGTTCCAGTAGATGTAGTCTTGCCTCGTATTAGGGCGATGTTCTTTCCACTGTAGTCCTAATCCCTTGTGTTTCGTTACTAGAGGACGTATAACGCTTTTATACTTGTAGGAATTACCCGATCTGAGCTGCCCATGCTTGCTGAAGTTTCTTCGATGAGCATGTGTTGCTTTAAGTATTTTACTGTATGTTTCAAGGTCATCTTCGGTGTATGCATGCATTTAAGGTATTCTTTGAAGATGAATTCCTTCAATCCAGGCGTGGTTTCATAAGTTTCGTCCCCTATTCGAACTTTATTATTGATGAAATCAATAATCTTGTTCCTTAGCATGTAGCTGCCATCCTCATATCGTACTCCATATGATGAATCTATTTCATTTTTGTCCTTCTTCCGAACTTTATTAAGGTAGTTGTAGAGCTTCTCATCTTTCACGTCTTTCGGTGATTCCTCCTTGCTTGTAGCATTCTTTTTCTGTATTTCAAGTATATCTTGAAGCGGATCTGTCAATGGTTGAAGAGCTTCACTCATCACTCTCTGGGTTTCAAACTGCTGACCTTTAAGAGAATGTAACTTTTCTCTTATAGCCTTCGTGTGCATAGCTACAGATTCCTTAAGTCGTATGCACTCGCTGTCCATCTTGAAATGACACTCAAATTAGACTTTCGCCTTAATATATACCCTATTTATTTAGCAGACTTCAGTTTATAAGAGATTATCAGCTCGATATTTAGAAAATGGCCGTCCCTTACACGATTTGCAGGAGCAGTGAAGGTTAGTCTATCACCATTTGCAATTGGTGCAGGCAGAGCTCTAAGAGACTTGTTATTTGTTTCAATTATTGTATCAGGCCTTACAGTAGGAGCTGTTGGTGACGTCATATAGCAAGAAACAATCTCGCCGTTTACGCTTGATTTGTAATATTCAAGACCTGTTGTTAACATGTACCTCTGTGATTTCCCTCTGAAAGGCAACGACTGTAGTGTAATTACATGTTCCCCTCTCATTTGCTCTACTAATGAATTTATGACTCTCATTTGTGTTTTAAGGGTATTGATATTATCCATTGCAGCTGTCAGATGCCCATCTATTGATTTCTGGCGGTTCGCCATAGTTTCCATGTGTTTTCCCACTGTTTCTGTAACCGTGATACTTATTGCACCAAGTCTGCTGTTTAAATCTTGGCGTATTTCATTTTGTTTCCTTCCCACGTGAACTTTAACAAACTTTTTTGTTGGTCCATCACTGTCATCGACAGGATCTGCTACTTCAATTAACCTTCTTTTTTGGAATGAAACGTTACCGTTTGAATCGAGCGGTGGTGTTCTTGCACTTATATATTCTAATACATGCTTCTTATTTGGCACGTCATAGTCCTCTTGAGGTGGCAGCATTATCTTCAATTTTATAGCATCCAGGATAATGTTGTTTCCATCGTCGCGTTTAAGGGTATTTTTATTCAGATATTTCATTAGAGCATCATGTTGCACGTCTAGCGACTTCTGGATGTGATCCCTAAGCGTAGTTTGAAGTTCGCCCATGCGCTGATATGTCGTTTTTTCCGTGAACTCCTGCATTCGATTTTCAGTAGAAGACGTAAGCGTATCTACGTAGCGTTTAGTGCTTGCGTCGTCGTCCTCCTCCTCAGGATCCTGAACAATGCACAGTCTCTTGTTCCTGAATTGGTAATTTCCGTTTCCATCTCTGTTTATGATAAATTGATGTAGCGATCTTTTCACTGGAGCAGCCCTCTGTGATCCAAACCTATCAATACTCATGATGAACTATGAATGAGCAATTTCTTTATTAACAACTTTAATATATACATCGAATCCGCACCTATATCGACCGTCATTCATCGGAAATTCGGGAACTATTACCATAAAGGGTCTTCCTTCTGTAGAGCTCTCCCAAACACCTTTGCACAAATCTTTAAATTCAGTATACGTCATATCTGTGTTTACGTAATCTTCATATACATGCTTCAAGTTTAAATTATCTTGCCTGAAGAGTATAATCATGTTCGCATTATCTCTAATTAAATGCTTTGGGACTTTGGCATAGGATTGTGCTAGATATATTGAATCTACATTTCGATGTCTGCCCATGCTGTAAAAGGATGCAATCTTGTCTTGCTTTTCAGAGATGACGTCATCAAATATAAAGATTGAATTTTCTTTAATTTCTGATGGGTGCAAGACGCTTTCACCGTCTTCGTGAGTATACACACCTATACCCTCAATGTTTTCAAGCAGCTTAACAAGATATTGATACTTTGGCTGGTATAGCGACTTTGAATAAATGTACACATTTTCAAAGCGTAGTCCATTCTCGTGAAGTATCATATTGAGTAATACATTTGTTTTTCCAGCACTGGAGCTACCTAGAATTAGCGCTCTGACATTGCCTGGAAACAGCTTCCCGTGACGATCGCGTCTAAAGTTACTTTCAAAGTCTAGCATCTGGATAGGCAGCGATCAATCCTGCTTCACCAGCTCCATTGTAGCAACTAAAATAAAATAAATCATCCTTAATGTATATCTGCTAATAAATGTAAGCAACGACAGAGTATAAAAGAACTATGTGCCATTAAAATCGATTAGTGTACCATGAGTGCTAAGGGGGTTAAGGTCTCAAGAGGTTCCGGTTTAATTAACTCTCTCATTAACCTGCTGCCACTTGAAGCACATTTGCCTGGTTACAGATACTGTGGACCTGGGACAAAGCTAGAAAAAAGACTAAAGAGAGGAGACCCCGGAATCAATCCTTTAGACGAAGCGTGTAAGCTTCACGACATAGCCTAAGCACAGCATAAGGACTCTGCTTCGAGGAACGTTGCCGACAAAATCTTGGCTGAAAAGGCCTGGAAAAGGGTGCAATCATCTGATGTTACATTAGGTGAAAGGTTGGCAGCCCGACTAGTAACAACCATCATGAAGGGTAAGGTAGCTGTTGGTGCGGGATCCAGGAAGAAGAAACGAGGAGGATTTCTACCACTCATACCAATTATTGCAGCACTAGGAGCCGCCGCTGGAGGCGCTGCACAAATTGCCTCTGCTGTAAATAAGAAAAAGGCTGCGGATAAACATCTTGCTGAAATGATGAGACATAACAAAGAAATTGAAGCAAGAGGGAAAGGCCTACGAGTGAAGAAGAAGAAGAATAAGGCGAGGAACACCGAAAGGAAGAGGAGGCCGAGCAAGAAAGGAAATTCAAAAAACTCCGGCGGAGGGCTATACTTGTCCCGGAAAAAGCATTAAGTAACATAGACCTCGACTTGTATGCCCGACGCTTAAAGATTCCTCATTTTAGGGGTGTATACATGATCGATCAGCTAACCTCAAGACCTCGTTACAGAGAGAGAATTATTGTTAATCTCGATACTTCAGAGAATGAAGGCACTCATTGGGTTGCTATAAAGAAGGATGGCAACGTGTCATTTTATTTCGATAGCTTTGGAAACTTGAAGCCTCCAAAAGAGATAGAAAGGTACCTCAGAGATGCTAAGGTAATGTATAACACTAAGAGGTTTAAGAGTTTCAGCTCAGTCATCTGCGGGCACTTGTGCTTGCAATTTCTATCGCAATGAGTTACACTATTGCCGTCAGTGGCAACGAGTCTGTGCTTACTACATACCTGAATCCTCCTCTTCAGCTAGATCCAAAGTATCATTATGAGATTGCTCTACTGAATTTTGAAACCTTCTATTCAATCCCCAATGTTGATAGGAGCAATAATCAATTTCATTACATTCACAATGATGAAATTAAGATCATTGATATACCTGATGGAACTTATGAGATTTCTGATATTAATGAATACATCAGAGATAAGCTAGGTGTGGATGAGAATGTCTTCTTTATTAGACCTAATAATAACACAATGAAGGCTGAAATTAAATGTCCTTTCACTATTGATTTTTCCGGTGATCGTTCTATAGGCTCGCTATTGGGCTTCAGAGGTAAAGTTATTCCTGCTAATCAGCTGTCTGAATCTGATTACCTGGTGAATATATTTAAGGTGAGCATCATTCAAATCGAGTGCAGTATTGCAACAGGCTCTTTCATCGACGGTAAAAGCGGCCACTCAATCTACGAGTTTTTCCCTTCTGTTCCGTCTGGATATCATATTTCTCAGGAGCCGTCAAATCCAATTTACCTTCCAATCATAAACACCAATGCTATAGAGCAAATTAGTCTTCGTGTAGTGGACCAAAGCGGTAATATCATTGACTTTAGAAACGAGGATATAAGCATAAGGCTTCACATCCGCTGCAATGCCAATAGATTTTAGAAGAAGTCAACGACGTCGAGGATATAATAAGGGAGTGATTCAACGCACACATCATACTCTACCCTTGACACCTGGAGGGTTAACATCACGCAATCGACACTTCCTCCAAGTATTGGGCTTCAGACTTCTATAATCATGGACATCTTCAATGTTACCAGCGCACCGACATTCGATGACAAGATCACTAAAGAAGAGGAACATGTGTTTTTACCGTATAATACATCGGCTCTGGACGCTAATGATGAAATTAGAATCCCTTGTCAAGCTGAGGATTTATATACTTTACCTAATCGAAGTTATCTATACATCGAGGGGAGTATTACTAAACCTAATGGAACAGCTACTACTGCAAAGCTTACCAATAACGCTATTGCATTCATGTTTGAGGAGATTCGACTGGATATGAACGGCTCAACTATTGATCGAACCAGGAACCCCGGGATCGCCTCAACTTTACGCAACTATGCTGCTCTCAATCCAATGGAGTCTGATCGCTTGCTGAATGCTGGATGGTGCCATCCTGGAGAAGACATGGACATTGTGAATGCAGCAAATGGAGCCTTCAACGCCATAGTACCGCTTTCGATGCTTCTGGGATTTGCTGACGACCACAAGGAACTCATACTCAATAGCAAGTTTGAGTTGGTGCTGATTCGATCCAAGGACTCTAAAAACTGTATTATAGCGCCTGAGGGTGAAGAGAATGCAAGCGTTAAACTTGCACGAATCGAGTGGAGAATGCCAGTGATACGACTTTCTGATGCTGAAAAGCTTGAAATTCTCAAGATTGTCAAGTCGGACAAGGCGCTGTATCTCCCATTTAGGACCATGGATCTGCATACTCAGCCTGCTGTGCCGCAAACCAAATCATTCACTTGGAATGTCGCCACCACATCAAAAATAGAGAAGCCGAGATTTGTCATTTTGGGTACTCAAACTTTAAGATCGAGTAATGCATCTAAAGACGGTTCTCGTTTTGATCATTGTAACATAACTAATTTGAGAATTTATCTTAATAGCGAATGTTATCCCTATCATGACATGAATTTGGATTTTGGAAACTCTAGATTTGCATCTTTGTATGATATGTACTCAAAGTTTCAAAACTCTTACTATGAAAAAGAGAACTATCCTTTATTGAAGAGAAAAGATTTTCTTAAATTTGCTCCTATATTTGTTATAGATTGCTCACATCAACCAGAGGAAGTTGTAAATGGTGCTGTTAACATTAGAATAGAAATTCAAGCTAGTGCAAATATTCCTGCACAGACAACTTTGTATTGTTTGATAATTCATGATAAAGTATTTACATACCAGCCTCTGACTCATGTGATGCAGCTTTTATTTTAAACTAATCATTGTAAGGATTTGTTTTTCATTAGCAATGTAAGGATTATTAATGAATAAAAACACTATGTAAAAGGATACTTTCATTCTTTTTATTGTTATTATTTATCCTGCATTTCCATCACTTTCTTCCTCCAACTCCTCGTTCCAACATACTGCATTACATTTGCATCAGTCAGGTTACTTAAATGGTAGTCTATAAACGATTCAAGTCTTTTTAGCCTGCAAATTTCATCTCTATTTAAAAATATTTCACAATCATTTAAATTAGTATTCAAAGTTTTATTTCTGTCTCTTGCATATAAGCAACAATATTATAAGAGAAAAGAATATTTTCACAATATTCCACACGCGGATACTTTCTCGTTTGGAGGAATGCACTGAATGTAGGAAGACTCTCACGAATTATCTCCCAGTCTTGAATTGTCATGTATACAAATTTGTCTGTGTTTTTCACTAAAAGCACTGGAAGATCATAGAAGAATCCTATGTTAATGCTGCGCCTTTTCGAGATGTAGACGTCTCGGCACACGCTTCTTACCGTCATGTTTCTTGGGCGTCTCGATGTTGCTTATTCTATCCTCCAATAGCGTAGCCTCCTTTGCAGGTCTGCAAAGCTGTTCCTCTTCTTCTTCTTCCCCTTATTGACTCGCCTGAAACATTACACAATGAAGGTCTTAGAAAAGTGTTTGGGTGAAGTTAAGGTAACCTGAAAGAATTAATTTTTGCTAGGTCACAGAGGAATGAAACAATGATTTTTATATATGTGAAAACACTCACGTCAATGTTTTCCCGAGTTCTGCAGGCTTCCCCGGAGGAGACTCGGAGGTCGTCTGTGTTAGATCCCCAGCCTGCTGTGAATTGGAATCCTGTTCCTCATCTATGTGTTTAGCATACTGCTGTGCAATGGGATATTCCACTATATCTTCCGGTTCTTTATCATCGGAATCTACCTCGGTTTTAGGCGCTGGTGTCGTCATTTGAATTCTGCAAAAATCATTATAATTTCCAGTGTTAGTCGTATACAACTGCTCTTGTACTATAGTAGCAAGCAATGTATGTTAGTATCGCATACAATTAATGTTTACATTAATGTTCTCTGAAGTTACGTATATGGCAATAGCAATGTACAATAATGATACATATTTAAAGAGGTACTCACTTTAAATTTCTCTGTCTGAAGAGGAATACACTGCAGCTCTCATTGCATGGAAAGTATGACGCCATCTTGTCGTATACCTCTGGTTTTGCACACAGTACAGAGTGAGTATACCCATTGCAGTACACTGAATGCCACAGAGAACCGTGATTTGAAATGAGGCTGAGCATCTCACCCTCACTTTCGGTATCAGTTTCTCTGGAAAGAAAGAAAATACAATAGAATGAACCATTTTTAATTTTCACTCTTCTTTAGAGAACAATTGCATTCTTTTTAGAGTTTGCATTCAAGAATAAAAAACGATACTTACATGATGCTTCTTTTGTAGACAGGACAGTTGTCTGTGCATATGCCTCGAGAAGTCATCTGGTCATGATAGGAAGGCATGTTACACACTATAGAATACATGATACATTACACGACTCTTTATGATAATATGTATAATGGTATGATTCTTCTCCGCATTCACTCCAAAAATCATCCATTGTATTATCGACTCGATTACACATCGAATAATATTCAGAGCAGTGCGAGAAGGGGCTGCTTATATATAGCGGCTAGAAAAACCGGTTGTTCTATCACATGTAATGACTTGCAGAGAGGATCGGGGGGGGGGGAAGCGATCTATAGGGAGTGGGGGGGATGAATGTGTTTTTCTATACAAGAGAATAAATGATTCAGTGAGGGAAATGAAAACTTTTATTATAGAGAGGCAATGCACGTAAAGGTTTTTGATATCTCTGTTTGAAAGAGATAATTGCTGCGTTACATTTATGTGCATGTGTGTGCGTGCGTGCACCAGTGTATTCATGTTGATGTATGCACATGTGCTCGTGTATATGTGAGTGCCTGGATGTGTACAAGTCGTTGAGAAAGAAAGAGATAGATAGATTGAAAGAGGAAAAAGGAAGAAAGAGAGAGAAGAAAGAAAATAAAGAATCGTGTCTAGGTATCGGAATATCTAAGTATACGCAGGGGTTTAATATAAATAATTATATTTGTTAAATACATACATTTTAATCTGACCCGTTCACGCTTCAATAATTTAGTATTTATTAAGCATTAGAGTTCCCTAGGAAGGTTCGAACTAGGGGCTTCTGGGTTCCTAAGAATACCTTTCATTAAAAGAGCGTAATGTTGTATAAAATTAAATTATATTGGTTAAATACATTTTTTTAATCTTATCGTGCACGCTTCCGTAATTTAATAGTTAGTAGGCATAGAGCTTGCAGGGTAAGACTCGAACTAGAAACCTCTGAACGGCATTTAATCAGGGTAATGATATAATCATGTTTTACCCTAAGAAAATATCAACTTGGATACCTAAGTATACGCATGTGTTTAATATATTTTTAACCTGTTAGTGCACGCAACCGTAATTTACTAGTTGCTTCACATTAGAGTTTGCAGGGTAAGATTCGAACAAGGGTCCCTCTGAACGGTCTTTCATTAATCAGGGTAATGATATAATAATGTTTTACCTTAGCAAAGTATCAATTTGGATGCCTAAGTATACACCGGTGTTTAATATAAATTATATTTGATAAATACATTTTTTAAACCGGTGGTGCATAGCTTAATAGTTATTGCGCGTTAGAGTTTCACTTGGTAAGAGTCGAGCTACAATCCTCTGAACGCGCTTTTATTAATTAAGGTAATGCTATAATAATATCAATTTCTCATTAGCAATAAACTTTTGATTACAGTAAGAATCGAGCACCGATCTATGGATATCCACACAGAAGTTTAATGCACGTAATGAAATGTATATTAGGCGCTTTTTCAGAGTCCCTGCCTGAAATGGGCCAAGCAGAATGCTTGTTAACTATGCTCGGACATATTCGTAGGATCTCGTAAAACATCGGAGAGAACCGACTCTGACGTTGTTACGCAGAGTTGGTAAACAGACTTCTCTTTCACGCAAACAAGGACAGGACGAGCATAAGGCAAACTTCAGATTCTTTTGTTAAGCTAGCAGGTGCTCGAACAATGGAAAGGGTCACGCTTTGTTATGGAGCAGTGGAATGGGAACGCCGCAGGTGTCTTTCTAAACTAGTCTTGCCCGGGACAATAGAAAGGCATACAATAGAATCTCTTACACAACGGAAAGGGACCGACTTTGTTATAGGGTTGTGGAATGAGAAATGCCAGATGGTCTTTCTAAAGAAGGCTTGCCCCCCGGACAATAGAAAGGCACACACAATAGAATCTCTTCCACAATGAAAAGGGACCGGCTTTGTTATGGGGCAGTGGAATGAGAAATAAAGGCCTGCCCGGACATTAGAACTTGTTTCTCTGTTAACTGACTTAGGTTCTCTTTGTCACAGCCCTAATTCATCATGGGCTTTGTTCATTTTGACAGCTGAAGGGTAAGCATTGGTCTTTTGTTAAAAGCTAGTGGAATGAGTATGCCACGTGTTCGACAAACAATAGGAGTGGAGTGGGTAACTGCAACAAGTGCAGAAGTGGTCGGATGTGGAATGGGTAGGATGGATGATGAGGTGGAGCTTAAGGGCGCTCAACTACAGTGGTTATTAGCGCCCTTACAATGTATCAAATATAAAATTGAAAAGTCAAAAAACTAAAAAACCAGACAAAAGCTGGCTTGGTCAAATCACTAAAAAACACAACACACCAAAGACGAAAATCTACACACTAAAATCATGGTCACTAAAAGAATAAAACGTGTCAAGAACTGTAGAATGCAAAGAACATAAGCGCCTTATGTCCGGGGAGAAGGGCCCCATTAAAACTAACAATATAAAATCAAACAGCTAAAAGGCGCTCAGCGCATCAAATGCGACGGCTAAAAACAATGTCAGTGATAAAACGTAAAAGACATTCTACAGCATGCGCGTCGTCTGCCAACACGTTGGCTAGGCCAACAGGCAGACCCACGCGAACGCGCAGTGGAGCTAAAACTTGACACTCGGTTAAAATGTGACAGACCGTTAATGGCATACCACACTGACCACTCAGAGGTGCGGGATCACCACTAAGCAGGTATCTATGACTAAAAAGGCAATGTCGGATACGAAGGCGTGTTAAAAGTACCTCTTCCCGACGAGAAGCACGGGAAGAGGTAGCCCAGACTAGCGGAAGAGGTTTAACCTCCCGCAACTTGTTCCCCCGGAGGGCCGTCCACTCATCGCGCCAGCGCGAGAGGATGCGGCGACGTAAAATAACACACGAATCTGACGAGGGAACAACTGGAGTAAAAATCTGGGTGATAAAATCGCCGATTTCGCAGCGGCGTCGTCCGACTCGTTTCCTGAGATGCCCACATGACCTGGAATCCACATAAAAGAGACGCTGATGCCAGAGGCACCAAGCGAATGGAGCAGGTCATGAATGCGCTGTACGAGCGGGTGGTAAGTGAACAGCGCAGTAATACTCTGAAGGGCACTCATAGAATCCGTACAAACAACACAACGCCGTAAGACTTGCCGCTGAATGTATAAAACACATTGATAGATACTAAAACGTACGGCGGTATAAATCGAACACTGCACGGGTAAACGAAAAGTAAAACTATGCGCACCCAAAACAAAGGCACATCCTACTCCAACATCAGCCTTAGACCCATCAGTATAAATAAAATGACAGTCTACGAATGTTGCCTGAAGTTCTAAAAATGCGGATCTAAGGACTGAAGCAGGGGTCTCATTCTTCGGCATCAACGTTAACCCAAGGTGACAGTGGTTCTCAGCGCGCGACCAAGGAGGAAAACGCGACCGAGGAAGGGCCGGCGCTGGCGTAACGTCCAAATGCCGAAGGAGCTGTCGAAATCGAACCCCTGGAGGGAGCAATGCAGAGGAGCTAATCAAATAGTGGCGATCAAGCGACTCCTCGAAAAATATCTCGAAAGACGGGTCGTCAGTCAAGCTTGATGATGATGATGATGATGATGATGATGATATGCGGTTTAAGGGCGCTAAACTGCTATGGTCATCAGCGCCCTTACAGTGTATAAAAGAGAAGGTCAAAATATAAAACAGGTAAAAGAACCGCATAGTTAAAAACGGGACACAAACCCGCGATGTTCAAAAGGCTAAAACTAACAATATAACAATAACAAATACAACAATAACAATAATAACAATAACAACAATAACAACAATAACAACAATAATAACAATAACAACAATAAAAAGAACAAGACAAATATCTGAAAACCAACACACTAAAAGCATAGGCAGTAAAGGATTAAAACGTGTCAGGAACTGTAGAATGCGAGGGACATGAGCGCCATATGTCCACTGTGGATAAGAGTTCCCATAAAAAACAGACAGAATAAAAGTACCAAGCTAACAGACGCTCAACGCATTAAATGCGCAGATTAAAATCACTGTCATGAATAAAACGTAAAACACATTCCACAGCATGCGTGTCGTCTGCCAAAACGTTGGCTAAGCCAACAGGCAGACCTACACGAGCACGCAATGCAGCTAAAACCTGACACTCTGTTAAAATGTGACGCACCGTTAAGGGCACGTCACACTGCCCACAGAGTGGTGCGGGGTCACCACTGAGCAAATACCTATGACTAAAAACACAATGTCCAATTCGTAAGCGGGCTAAAAGTACCTCCTCCCGACGTGAAGAACGAGAAGAGGTACCCCAGATTAACGGGAGAGGCTTAACCTCCCGCAACTTGTTCCCCCGGAGGGCCGTCCACTCATCGCGCCAGCGCGAGAGGATGCGGCGACGTAAAAGAGCACACGAATCTGACGAGGGAACTACAGAGGTAAAAAATCTGGGTAATAAAATCGCCGATTTCGCAGCGGCGTCGGCAGACTCGTTACCTGAGATGCCCACATGACCTGGAATCCACATGAAGGAGACGCTGATGCCAGAGACACCGAGCGAGTGGAGCAGGTCATGTATGCGCTGTACGAGTGGGTGGTAATTGTACAGCGCATGAATAGCCTGAAGGGCACTCAGAGAGTCCGTACAAATAAAACAGTGCCGTAAGTCGTGCCGCTGAATGAATAAAACAGATTGATAAATGCTAAAAAGTTCGGCGGTAAAAATTGAACATTGTTGAGGTAAACGAAAGGTAAAACTCCGGACACCAAAAACAAAGGCACATCCTACTCCAACATCAGTCTTAGACCCATCAGTATATATAAAATGACAGTCCCCGAACTGCGCCTGTAGTTCTAAAAAGGCGGATTAAAGAACAGAAGCAGGGGTCGCATTTTTCGGCATCGACGTTAGCCCAAGGTGGATGTGGGCCTCAGCGCGCGACCATGGAGGAAAACGCGTTTCCCCTCGGGTAAGGGCCGGCGCTGGCGTAACGTCCAAATGCCGAAGTAGCAGTCGAAAGCGAACCCCTGGGGGGAGCAATGAAGAGGAGCTAACGAAATATTGCCGATCTAGCGAATCCTCGTAAAATACATCGAAGGACGGGTGGTTAGGCAAGCTTGAGAGCCGACAAGCATAGCTACATAAGAGCATCTCACGCCTGAAAGACTGCGGAGGCTCTGCAGCCTCAGCGTAAAGACTGGGCACGGGGCTAGTTGGAAAGGCCCCTGTAGCGACTCTAATACCACGATGATGAATGGGATTCAAACGACGTAACACAGATGGACGTGCCGACGAATAAACTATACACCCGTAATCAAGTTTGGATCGGACCAAAGAGCGATAAAGGCGAAGAAGGACGGTCCGATCAGCTCCCCAGGATGTGCCACTTAAAACACGTAAAAGATTAAGAGAACGGTCACACTTTGCTTTTAAAAAGGAAACGTGCGAGGTCCAACACAACTTCCTATCAAAAATCAACCCCAAAAATTTCGCCTCGTCTGCAAACGGAAGTATCCCTGGCCCAAGATGGAGAGAGGGCGGAGGGAAATACTTCCGGCGCCAGAAGTTGATGCAGACGGATTTCTCGGCGGAGAAATTAAAGCCGTTGGCGTTACTCCAGGCGTAGAGACGGTCGATACAGCTCTGGAGACGGCGTTCGAGTAGACAGGTCCGCCGTGAACTGCAATAAATAGCGAAATCGTCAACAAAAAGGGACGATGAAATGCCAGGTGGAATACAATCAACAATGGGGTTGATAGCAATCGCAAAAAGTGTGACACTGAGTACAGAGCCCTGCGGTACTCCGTTCTCTTGAATAAAACGACGAGATAAAACCGAGCCCACACGTACACGAAAGACGCGGTCCGTCATAAACTCCCGAAGAAATATGGGAAGACGACCGCGGATATTCCAATCGTGAAGTGTACGTAAAATGCCGCCCCTCCAACAAGTGTCATAAGCTTTCTCCAGGTCAAAAAATACAGCCACGGTTTGACACTTTCTCAGAAATCCATTCATAATATGCGTCGACAAGGACACCAGATGGTCGACGGTAGAGCGATAGCGACGAAACCCGCACTGAGCGTTCGCTAGAAGTTTCTGAGACTCAAGCCACCATGTCAACCGCCCGTTGATCATGCGCTCCATCACCTTGCAAATGCAACTGGTGAGGGAGATAGGGCGGTAGCTGGAAGGTAGTTGGCGATCCTTCCCAGGCTTAAGTATAGGGACAATGGTGGCTTCGCGCCAAACGGAAGGAAAAATGCCGTCTTGCCAAATACGGTTATAGACCTGTAAGAGAAATAGTTTACTGTCGGCTGAAAGGTTCTTTAACATCAGGACATGAATGCCGTCCGGCCCGGGAGCGGAGTGCCGAGAGCAATGAAGAGCGTGCTCCAGCTCCCTCATTGTGAATAGTTCGTTATAGCATTCATCATTAGCAGTCCGAAAAGTATATGATGCGGAATCCTGCCGGTCTTTAATAGAGCGAAAGCCGGCGGAATAATGGTCTGAACTGGAAACCGCCTCAAAGGCAGATCCCAGAGTGTTAGCGATGGCAGCCGGATCCACTATGGTCGCATTAGAAACCTGAAGGCCAGAAACAGTACAATGTGACACTTTACCTGAGAAGCGACGAAGTTTATCCCAAACAACGGTTGAAGGCGTAAAACGATTAAAAGACTCGACAAAACGAGCCCAAGATGCCTTCTTGCTATCCTGAATAATGCGACGAGCCCTGGCGCGCGATTGTTTAAAAGTCACCAAATTATCAAGTGTAGGGTGGCGCCGAAACACCCTAAGTGCAGTCCTACGGGCACGAACGGCGTCCCGACAATCCTCGTTCCACCACGGAACAGGTGGCCGCCGAGGTTGGGAGGATGAACGGGGTATTGCACGTTCGGCGGCTGAGAAAATAATAGACGTAAGGTGCTGCACTAGTTGATTAATGTCGGAGAAGGGCTGGTCGTCAAAATGCACGAGGCTGGAATACAAGCTCCAGTCGGCTTTTGCAAATATCCAGGTAGGTACTCTGGAATGCTGTACGTGGTGCGACAGAAGAGAAACGATGCAGGGGTGATGGTCGCTGGAGTAGGTGTCAGCGACGACGTTCCACTGAAGACGACGTGCAAGCTGGAGTGAGCAAATGGCAAGGTCCAGGTGAGAAAATGTACCAGAAGAATCAGAAATAAAAGTAGGTGCACCTGTATTGAGGATGAAAAGATTGAACTGATAAAAAATGTCGGAAATAAGAGTTCCCCTCGCACAAGCCCTTGGCGAACCCCATAGTGGGTGATGGGCATTAAAATCTCCCAACAGAAGAAATGGTTTTGGGAGAGCGGACAGGAGAGATCGAATGTCCGCGGGAGCGAGTGGAGACGATGGAGGTGTATACACAGAGCAAACAGAAAACAAAAAGCCGGGTAAGTGAAGGCGAACGGCAACAGCTTGCAAGTCAGATGTAAGTGTGACAGGCGTAAAATGAACGTCATTACGCACCAAAATCATGACACCACCATGAGCAGGAGTACCCTCCTCCGGTTCAAGGTCGTAGCGAACCGGAGTATAACCTCGGAGATCAAAAGGATCGTGAGGGCGAAGTTTAGTCTCCTGCAAACATACGACCATAGGCGAATGGGAACGCAATAAAAGTTGCAGTTCCGCCCTATGCGATCGTACACCACGTACATTCCAGGTCAGGATAGCCATTAAGAATAAGGGGATAAACTGTCTATTTAGAAGGGCGGCTTAAAATTACCTTTTGTTTAACCTTTGGGCTCGGGCTTTTTGTATGGAGTTGGTCAGACTCCATAGCTTCCTCGGAGGGAGGGCCCACGCGCTCAGTGCCAGAAACCGATTCAAGCGCCGTGAATCGGTTCTGGGTGGCGATGGGTGAAGGGTGCCGCTGAGCGCGGCTTGTCCCAGGACCATCCTGGGACAGCGACCTCCGAGGAGGAGAAGGTGAACCTTTGTTACCGCGCGCACGCGGAGGGTCTTTTAAAAAATCTTCCCTACGAAGTTTCTGCTTGGGCTTCTTTTCAACGGTTTGCGACTTCATTGACTTGGGACCAGGTTTATACGGCTTGGTAACTGTAGCCTTAATGGACGGCCGGATGGTAGTGGCGGTTAATCCAGTCAAGGTCCAGGTCTGAGTTTCGGCATCTACTCGTGGTACTGGCGAGGCAACAACAGAACTAAATGTGCCAGATCGCAGGAGTGAAGGTTGGCGCGCATGGTAACGCCTCCGGGCTTCAGCGAAGGAGAGTTTTTCCTTTACCCGGATCTCCTGGATCGCCTTCTCGTCCAAGTACCGCGGACAGTCGGCAAACGAAGCAGAATGAGACCCTTTACAATTAACGCAGACGGGGGCTGTTGAACAGGTACCTTCGTGTGAGGGCTGGCTACATGTTGCACAGATGTTAACGGCACTCTTACATGAGACTTGCGTATGCCCAAAACGTTGGCATTTAAAACAACGCAGAGGTCTAGGAATATAAGGCCTCACAGAAATCCGTTCGTACCCTGCGGAAATGCTCGTGGGCAGATCGACGCCATCAAATGTAATAAACAGGGTACGAGTGGGTACCAATACGCCGTCGCGTTTGGCCTGCACTCGATGCACTGCAGTCACCTTTTGATCGGATAGATATTCTACGAGATCCTCGTCCGATATACCATCGAGGCTATGGGTGGTAACGACGCCCCGACAGGAGTTCAATGTGCGGTGCTTCTCAACACGGATGGGGTAACCGTGGAGAAGCGTAGCGCGCAACAAGGTCGTACTTTGCTGATCGGACTTAGTTTGTGCCAATAAGGAACCATTCCGTAGACGAGTGCATGATTGAACCGCACCAGCAATAGCATCTATGCCCTTCTGAATTATAAAAGGGTTCACCTTCTCAAAGTTTTGTCCTTCTTCTGTTCTCGAAATGACCAAGTAACAACCAGATGACGGCGGTGCTACTTCTGTTACAATGACTTTTCGGCGCTTGTTGTTAATAATGGAGAAAGGGTGCTCCATAGCGAAAAAAATCCTCCACCATTGCAACCGTCTCCGACCTCGGGCTCTGACTTCTCGGGCGTTACCCCGGCTTGGGTGAGTGGCCTATCTATACCAGACTCACCCCAGGGTCACACCTCCCAGAACATAGACAGAGGGACCCAATCGCCGTCAGAAGTCAGCAGCTCATGCAATGGCCCCCCCGCGGGACTGCAGTTGAACAGCGGATACGAACACAAACCCTACATGACGACCCCGGGTGGTGGGGATGACGCCATTACCCACTCACCCAGCTGCGCACGCGGGGCGCGGGTATCCGTCAGGCTGTGTCCACGGAGGATTTAAATAAAAAGATAAAATAAACTAAAACTGTGTGGGCGTTTCGCACGCAAGGTAGGCCGGCGGGGAAGAAAAAGAGATATGCGAATGGCGTGGTGCGAAATGGCCGGAAAGTGATAAGGGAAGAAAGAAACGATGGTGAGGTGCGGTATGAATGGAATGCAAAGAACGCACGAGAGCCTACCTTGGGTCCACCGGTCACTTGAAGAACCCACCTCGACCGGATGGGGGTGAGGGGATGAATATGGCGATGATTGGCTCGGGAACCCCCGGGTGCGCCAAAAACCCGTACTCACAGAAGGTGAGCCCCTGAGGGGGTCAAGCTTGAGTCGACAAGCATAGCTGCACAAAAGCATCTCACGCCGGAAGGACAGCGGAGGCTCTGCAGCTTCTGCGTAAAGACTGGGTACAGGGCTAGTTGGAAAGGCCCCTGTAGCGACTCTTATGCCACGATGGTGAATGGCATTCAATCGACGTAACACAGATGGACGTGCCGACGAATAAACAATAAACCCGTAATCAAGCTTGGATCGGACCAAAGAGCGATAAAGGCGAAGAAGGACGGTCCGATCAGCTCCCCAGGATGTGCCACTTAAAACACGTAAAATATTAAGAGAACGGTCACACTTTGCTTTTAAAAAGGAAACGTGCGAGGTCCAACACAACTTACTGTCAAAAATCAACCCCAAAAATTTCGCCTCGTCTGCAAACGGAAGTATCCCTGGCCCAAGATGGAGA
Organism: Deroplatys truncata; assembly: GCA_030765065.1. Taxonomy (NCBI): domain Eukaryota; kingdom Metazoa; phylum Arthropoda; class Insecta; order Mantodea; family Mantidae; genus Deroplatys; species Deroplatys truncata. The sequence continues at coordinate 179,720,951 of CM060975.1, read as the reverse complement.
GAGGGCGGAGAGAAATACTTCCGGCGCCAGAAGTTGATGCAGACGGATTTCTCGGCGGAGAAATTAAAGCCGTTGGCGTTACTCCAAGCGTAGAGACGGTCGATACAGCTCTGGAGACGGCGTTCGAGTAGACAGGTCCGCCGTGAACTGCAATAAATAGCGAAATCGTCAACAAAAAGGGACGATGAAATGCCAGGTGGAATAAATCAACAATGGGATTGATAGCAATCGCAAAAAGTGTGACACTGAGTACAGAGCCCTGCGGTACTCCGTTCTCTTGAATAAAACGACTAGATAAAACCGAGCCCACGCGTACACGAAAGACGCGGTCCGTCATGAACTCCCGAAGAAATATGGGAAGACGACCGCGGATATTCCATGCGTGAAGTGTACGTAAAATGCCGCCCCTCCAACAAGTGTCATAAGCTTTCTCCAGGTCAAAAAACACAGCCACGGTTTGACACTTTCTCAGAAATCCATTCATAACATGCGTCGACAGGGACACCAGATGGTCGACGGTAGAGCGATAGCGACGAAATCCGCACTGAGCGTTCGCTAGAAGTTTCTGAGACTCAAGCCACCATGTCAACCGCCCGTTGATCATGCGCTCCATCACCTTGCAAATGCAACTGGTGAGGGAGATAGGGCGGTAGCTGGTAGGTAGTTGGCGATCCTTCCCAGGCTTAAGTATAGGGACAATGGTGGCTTCGCGCCAAACGGAAGGAAAAATGCCGTCCCGCCAAATACGGTTATAGACCTGTAAGAGAAAGAGTTTACTGTCGGCTGAAAGGTTCTTTAACATCAGAATATGAATGCCGTCCGGCCCAGGAGCGGAGTGCCGAAGGGCAATGAAGAGCGTGCTCCAGGTCCCTCATTGTGAAAAGTTCATTATAACACTCAATATTAGCCGGTGTCGGAATCCAGCCGGTCTTTGATATAGCGAAAGGCGGCGGAATAATGGTCTGAACTGGATACCGCCTCAAAGGCAGCGCCCACAGTGTTAGCGATGGCAGCCGGATCTACTATAGTGGCATTGGAAACCTGAAGGCCAGAAACAGTACAATGCGACACTTTACCTGAGAAGCGACGAAGTTTATCCCAAACAACAGATGAAGGCGTAAAGCGATTAAAAGACTCGACAAAACGAGTCCAAGATGCCTTCTTGCTATTCTGAATAATGCGACGAGCCCTGCCGCGGGATTGTTTAAAAGTAACCAAATTATCAAGTGTAGGGTGTCGCCGAAACACCCTAAGCGCAGTTTTACGAGCACGAACGGCGTTCCGACAATCCTCGTTCCATCACGGAACTGGAATAAGCCGGGGGTGAGAGGTAGATCGAGGAACCGTGCGTTCTACGGCAGAGAGAATCGTAGACGAAAGGTGCTGCACTATTTGGTTAACGTCAGAGGGGGGCTGTCCTGAAAGCACACGAGGCTGGACTACAATCTCCAGCCAGCTATTCCGAATATTCAGGTAGGAACTCTGGAATGCTGGATGTGGTGAGACAAAAGAGAAACGATGCAGGGGTAATGCTCGCTGGAGTATGTGTCAACGGCGACGTTCCAATGCAGACGACTAGCAAACTGGATGGAGAAAACGGCAAGGTCTAAATGAGAGAATGAACCAGAAGAATCGGAAATCAAAGTAGATTCACCTGTATTGAGGATAGAGAGGTTGAACTGATCAAAAATGTCGGAAAGAAGAGTTCCCCTCGCACAAGCCTTGGCGAACTCCACAGGGGGTGATGGGCATTAAAATCTCCCACAGAAGAAATGATGTTGGGAGAGTGGACAGGAGATCATCAACGTCCGCGTGAGCGAGGGGAGACGACGGAGGTGTATAGAAGGAGCAAACAGAAAAGAAAAAGTCGGGTAAGTGAAGTCTAACGGCAATAGCTTGCAAGTCGGACGTAAGTGTGAGACTCTGAAAATGAACGTCGTTACGCACTAATATCATGACACCTCCATGAGCAGGAAAACCCTCATCCGGTTCAAGATCGTCGCGAACCGGAGTATACCCTAGGAGCTCAAAAGGGTCGTGAGCGTGTAGCTTGGTCTCCTGCAAACACACGACAATAGGTGAATGCGAACGCAATAAAAGTTGCAGTTCCGCCCTATGCGATCATACACCATGTAAATTTCAGGTCAGGATAGCCATGAATAAAAGGGATAATCTGTCTACTTAGGAGGGGCTCACCTTATAGGAGTACGGGTTAGGCGCATCCGGGGTACCCGAGCCATTCATAGCCATTTTCACCCATTCATCCCCGTCCGGTCGACGTGGGTTCGTTCTCGTTATCGGGGGACTCAAAGTAGGCTCTCGTGCGTTTTGTGCATTTCATTCCTTGTCGCCCCTCGCAATCGTTTCTTTCTTTTCTTCTATTTTAGCACATTTCGCCGCACGCCCATTCATTTACACATCTCTTTTACCTCTTCGCCGGCCTACCTTGAGTGCGAAACGCCCACACAGTTTTAGTTTCTTTTAACCTTTTATTTTAATCCTCCGTGGACACAGCCTGATGGATACCCGCGCACTGGGTGCGCAGCTTGGTGAGTGGATAATGGCGTCATCCCCACCATCCGGGGTCGTCATGTAGGGTTTGTGTTCGTATCCGATGTTCAACTGCAGTCCCGCGGGGGGCCATTGCATGAGCTGCTGACTTCTGACGGCGATTGGGTCCCTCTGTCTATGTTTTGGGAGGTGTGACCCTGCGGTGAGATAGGTATAGATAGGCCACTCACCCAAGCCGGGGTAACGCCCGGGAAGTCGGAGCCCGAGGTCGGAGACGGTTGCAATAGTGGAGGATTTATTTCGCTATGGAGCACCCTTTCTCCATTACTAACAACAAGCGCCGAAAAATCTATGTAACGGAAGTAGCACCGCCGACATCTGGTTGTTACTTGGTTATTTCACGAACAGAAGAAGGACAAAGTTTTGAGAAGGGAAACCCTTTCATTATTCAGAAGGGCATTGACGCTATTGCAGTTGCGATTCATCCTGCACTCGTCTTCGAATTGGTTCCTTGTTGGTTCAAACCAAAACTGAACAGCAAAGTACGTCCTTGTTTGGCGCCACGCTTCTCCACGGTTATCCTATCCGTGTCGAGAACCACCGCACCTTGAATTCCTGTCGAGGCGTCATTACCACCCATTGCCTCGATGGTATGTCGGAAGAAGAACTAGTCGGCTATCTTTCTGATCAAAGATGACAGCTGTTCATCGAGTGCAGGCAAAACGCGACGGAATTTTGGTACCAACTCGTACCCTGTTTATCACTTTCGACGGCGTCGATCTGCCCACGAGTCTTTCAACAGGGTACGAGCTTATTGCTGTGAGGCCCTATATACCTAGACCTCTGCGTTGTTTCAAATGCCAACGCTTTGGGCATACGCAAGTCTCCTGTAAGAGTACCGTTACCATCTGTGCCTCATGTAGCCAGCCGCCACACGAAGGTACCTGTACCACAGTCCCCGTCTGCGTTAACTGCAAATGGTCTCATTCTGCGTGATTTGCCGACTGTCCGCGGTATTTGGACGAGAAGGCGATCCAGGAGATCCGGGTAAAAGAAAAACTCTCCTTCGCTGAAGCTAGGAGGCGTTACCATGCGCGCCAACCTTCACTCCTGCGATCTGGCACATTTAGTTTTGTTGTTGCCTCGCCAGTAGCACGAGTTGATGCCGAAACTCAGCCCTGGACCATGACTGCATTAACCGCCACTACCATCCGGCCGTTCATTAAGGCTTCAGTTACCAAGCCGTATAAACCTGGTCCCAAGTCAATGAAGTCGCAAGCCGCTGAAAAGAAACCAAGTAGAAACTTCGTAGGGAAGATTTTCTGAAGGACCCTCCGCGTGCGCGCGGTAAGAAAAGTTCACCTTCTCCTCCTCGGAGGTCGCAAGCCCAGGAAGCTCCTGGTACAAGCTGCGCTCAGAGGCACCCCTCACCCATCGCCACTCAGAACCGATTCACGGCGCTTGAATCAGTTTCTGGCTCTGAGCGCATGGGACCTCCCTTCGAGGAGGCTATGGAGTCTGACCAACTCCATACAAAAAGCCCAAGCTCAAAGGTTAAACCAAAGTTAAGGAAGGCTTCACGCCTTCCTCTGTTGTTTGGGATAAACTTCGTCGCTTCTCCGGTAAAGTGCCGCATTGTACTGTGTCCGGCCTTCAGGTTTCCAATGCCACAATAGTGGATCCGGCTGTCATTGCTAACACTCTAGGTGCTGCCTTTGAGGCTGTTTCCAGTTCAGACCATTATTCCACCGGCTTTTGTCCCATTAAAGACCGGGTGGATTCAGCAACATATAATTAACGGTCTGATAATAATGAATGTTATAACGAGCTTTTCACAGTGAGGGAGCCGGAGCACGCTCTTCATTGCTCTAGGCATTCCGCTCCTGGGCCGGACGACATTCATGTCCTGATGTTACAAAACCTTTCAGCCGACAGTAAACTCTTTCTCTTACAGGTCTATAACCGTATTTGGCAAGATGGCCTTTTTCCTTCCGTTTGGCGCGAAGCCACCATTGTCCCTATACTTAAGGCTGGGAAGGATCGCCAACTGCCTTCCAGCTACCGCCCTATCTCCCTCACCAGTTGCATTTGCAAGGTGATGGAGCGCATGATCAACGGGCGGTTGACATGGTGGCTTGAGCCTCAGAAACTTCTAGCGAACGCTCAGTGCGGATTTTGTCGCCATCGATCTACCGTCGACCATCTGGTGTCCCTGTCGGCGCATATTATGAATGGATTTCTGAGAAAGTGTCAAACCGTGGCTGTGTTTTTTGACCTGGAGAAAGCTTATGACACTTGTTGGAGGGGCGGCATTTTACGTACACTTCACGCATGGAATATCCGCGGTCGTCTTCCCATATTTCTTCGGGAGTTTATGACGGGCCGCGTCTTTCGTGTACGTGTGGACTCGGCTTTATCTAGTCGTTTTATTCAAGAGAACGGAGTACCGTAGGGCTCTGTACTCAGTGTCACACTTTTTGCGATAGCTATCAACCCCATTGTTGTTTGTATATCACCTGGTATTTCATCGTCCCTTTTTGTTGACGATTATGCCATTTATTGTAGTTCACGGCGTACCTGTCTGCTCGAACGCCCTCTTCAGAGCTGTATCGACCGTCTCTACGCCTGGAGTAACGCTAACGGCTTTAATTTCTCCGCCGAGAAATCTGTCTGCATCAATTTCTGGCATCGGAAGGCTTTCCCTCCGCCCTCTCTCCATCTGTGGTGGGAGGTCCTTCCATTTGCAGATGAGGTGAAATTTTTGGGGTTGATCTTTGATCGAAAACTGAGCTGGACTTCTCACATTACCTTTTTAAAAGCAAAGTGTGACCGTTCTCTTAATATTTTACATGTTTTAAGTGGCACATCCCGGGGAGCTGATCGGACCATTCTTTTGCGTCTTTATCGCTCCTTGGTCCGATCTAAGCTTGATTACGCGTGCATTGTCTATTCTTCGGCACGTCCATCTGTGTTACGTCGCTTGAATGTCTTTCATCACCGTGGTATAAGAGTCTCTACAGGGGCCTTTCCAACTAGCCCTGTACCCAGTCTGTACGCTGAAGCTGCAGAGCCTCCGCTGTCCATCCGTGTGCAGTTATGCCTGTCGACTCTCAAGCTTGCCTAACCACCCGACAATATTTAATTAACTCATCTGCATTGCTCCGTCCGAGGATATGATTTCGACAGCTCCTTTGGCATTTGGACTTTACGCCAGCGCCGGTCCTTCCCAGGGGGGAAACGCATTTTCCTCCATGGTTGCGCCCTGTCCACTGTCACCTTGGCCTAACGTCGATGCCGAAACCTGAGACCCCTGCTTCAGTCCTTAGATCCACGTTTTTAGAGCTTCAGGCACAATTCGGAGAATGTCATTTTTATATACTGGTGGGTCTAAGATTGATGTTGGAGTAGGGTGTGCCTTTGTGTGTGGTGAAAATAGTTTTACATTTCGTTTACCTGGGCAATGTTCGATTTTTAGCGCCGAACCTTTTAGCATTTATCAGTCTCTTTTATACATCCGGCGGCACGACTTACGGAACTGTGTGTTATATTTGACTCTCTGAGTGCTCTTCAAAGTATTCGCGCGCTGTACGTTTACCACCCACTCGTACAGCGCATTCAGGAAACGAGTCTGCCGACGCCGCTGCTAAATCGGCGATTTTATTACCCAGATGTTTTACCTCTGTTGTTCCCTCGTCAGAACTTTGTTTTATTTTACGTGGTGGCATCCTCTTACTTTGGCGCGATGAATGGATAGCCCATCGGGAGAACAAATTGCGGAACGTTCAACCTCTCCCGTTAGTCTGGGGTACCTCTTCTCTTTCTTCTCGTCTGGAAGAGGTGGTTTTAACTCGTTTACGTATGGGACATTGTCTTTTAGCCGTAGACACTTGCTTAGTGGTGACCCCGCTCTATTCTGTGAGCAGTGTGACGCGCCCTTAACGGTGCTTCACATTTTAGAGAAGTGTCAGTTTTTAGCTCCATTGCACGCTCGTGTGTGTCTGCCTGTTGGCATAGCCAACGTTTTGGCAGACGACGCGCATGCTGTAGATTCTCTTTTACGTTTTATTATTGACGGTGGCTTTAGCCGACGCATTTGATGCACTGAGCGGCTTATAGTTTTGTGATTGTATATTGTCAGTTTTAATGGGTGCCCTTCCCCCCTATGGTCATCTGGCGCTATGTCCCCATTAATTTCTACAGCTCCTGACACGTTTTATTCTTTTATTGCTTTGTTTGCCATGTTTTTAGTGTGGTTGTTTTAGAATTTGTGGCCATGTATTTTAGTGTTTTTGACCAGGCGGTTTGTGTGTTATATTTTAGTTTTTGGCTTTTAAATTTTATATTTTATACGTTGTAAGGGCGCTGATAACTTTAGATTTTGAGTGCCTTTAAACCCATCTCATCATCATACGCTACTGTACTTAAGAAAAGGAAAGGTTTCTTTGATCTCTTCATCAACCTTCAAAGAAGGCATGTTGAAAATGCGAAAGAAATTTTAAAAACTGCATAATGGAGAGTTTTTAAACTGACAAATACATAAAAAACGAAGATTAGGAGAAAATAAAGTTTTAAAGTGTCAGGAGTTTTTTGCACGTACTTACGCAGGTCCATTTAAACTATGTATTTAAATGGCCAAAAAGCCAAAATCGCAATTGGGTTCCTGATTCTACAGTGTTTAAAAATTTGTCCCATTGAAATTGAAATAAGATACTTTTTATAAATATTGTCGAAACTTCGATATTGAGTACCCTAAAAGAGAGACAAGGTTCCTCATTAGTGTTTTTCCTTTGCGTGGTAACCCAACCCAAACAAATTGGGGAGAGCTCTTTAATTGGTTCTGCTTTGAAGCACGATTAAGTATACTCTTACCAAGCGAGATGGCTCAGGCGGTTATGTCTGTGGTCCGCATTTGGGAGGTCCCGGAATCGGTGCCCGGCGACCGCCCACTCTGGTCCAGAGTTTTTCGTGGTTCCCCGGGTGGCCAGGTGAATGCTGGGGGTGGTTCATCTTCTACCACGACTCTCCTTCCTCTCATTTCTGTACCCACCATCTTCCTTTTCATCTGTTTAATGGTTATAGGATCAGGCGGCAATGTTCGGCGAGTTGCGGCTGGGCGGTGAGTTACGCCTTATTAAGGTTTCTTCCCTGGCGTCGCTACGGTACCGATCAGTTAGATCTCTGCTATTCACAAAGTTAAAGATAAAAATAAAGAAAATACTGGACATATATAATAAGATTGAGAAGAATGTAAAGAGTATAAATCAGTTTAAAGGTATTATTTGAGGAATAAAGCTGTATTAATTATTAATAATTTTAGTTTTTGGGGCTCCGCTTCGGGGGATCGTGGAGATTGGTGGCTTGTGGGCAGGGACCGGGCGGCGGATGCGTTCTATCTGGAAACCTTAGGGATCCCGTACATGCTTGCGCCCGTCGGCATCCGGATCTGGTCGCCATTCGGCTCTCTCCCCCCATCCTTCCCTCTAAGGGGTCTCATTGGAAGCGTAAAAGGTCGACTGGCCCGCATGCGGTACTCCGTCCGGTTCCGGGAGCCCCTCGGTGATGCGTAAAGCCTTTAAGTACACTCTTTCATGGATTGTTAACAGGTTGAGGGCATCCCTTAATATTCGATGTGAACTGGTAAAAGCACGTGAAGCAATAGTTCGTAGTTCAATCATTGTAGACATATAAGAGATCTTGTTTAGGATACTACCCACTTGGAATAAATTTGTAAGGATAGTAATAAATGATGATGAATAAATGAACATAAATTAAAACAAATGAAAAAAATTGATAGAAGCAGTCGGCGTTTCTTCCAGTTGATTGCTTTTACAACATTACGTGTGATGGCAGCCTAATTTTAAAATGTACGGTATAAGCCTGAGTATGAAAGAAAGGAGAGGGCTAATTCAGGTAGCATCACAGCCGGACAGATTCTGTGGTTTGGCTGCAACATAGTTGAGTATGATTTCACATGTAAATAGGGTAGTATCGTAGGTATTTAGGGTACTACATCAATTGTAATGACGAATAACTCTGCATATAAGGATATAATTAATAGTGCACCAGGATGTACGTGCCGCAAATGTGAAAATAAATTTATGTGAGGTTATGACAAGAGGACACACGAAATTACTTGTAAACGAGTCTTAAGTGCAAGTATTGTAACACAGTCTGCAATGACGGTTATAAGGGTTAGCGACATGAAGATGTATGTAAACTAAACAGTCCATAGAAGAGAATGGAGACGGAACCTACTAGACATCAGTTATTATCTGCAATGGAGGACATGAAGGAGTATAAGACTTCATTCGAGGGACGATTGAAATCGTATTTCATACGTTGAAATTCAGCAAATGATGTGAATGTTAAACTATAGGAAACAAACCAACAAATAATCCAGGCTGTTCGAAATTGCGCATTCACAAAAGTTTAAAAACTAATCTGTTGGTTGAATGCCGATTTCTGAAACATATCGGAGAAACCTGTGACAAAACATTTAAAACCAGTAATTAGGCTGTGTTTCTAGAAAGGAATCTGGATTCGTGTTGAAAATGAAATTCAAGAAATTGGTTTTTAAAATGGAGGAGACGCAACTTAAAGGTATCAACTGGGCTTTGCTTGTGTGGAGGGAGTTCGGCTTCGTATCACCAAATATAACCCGTTACGAGGAAGTAGCTACATAGAGTTACCGTCATCTGTTGAAGCAAGAAAAGCATCCAGAACTACAGCGAGAAGAAATGCTTCATGTATTCTGTACTAACCACATTCGTCAGCACTAAGTCTCAACACGTCAGCAAATGCAAGCATCTTCACGATAAGTTACAAGCTGTGTTTCATACCTATCGACACTTGCTCAAATGCCTTAGTTTGAGAAGCTCAACAGGATGTCTATCAGCGCTTTCGGGCTGGATGAGAAGCATGCAGTGTATCCAGTAAAGGTTGTTGATACTGAACAGACTGGCTATCGTGATTTGTTACTGTTGAGTGACAACAGTGGAAAACATCACTATGTATACATTAAGAGTTTTTAAAAACATATCCGACGCCAGAAAACGAAACATAATGGACGAGTGTGCACTTGTAAGAGATGTTCACACATATTGATGATAGGTATGAACGAAGTGGGTTGGAATATCTACAAAGAACATGCATCTATCTGTAAGCAACGTGATAATGCAAGGTAATTATGCCTACAAAGGAGAACGCAGTGGTGCAATTTAAAAATACTGAAAGGATGCTGAAATTATCTTACGTCATCTACGTAGACATTGAAGGCATCCCCGCTCCATGTCATACATGCATCCGCAATCCTGAAACTTCGTATTCAGCCCTTTATCAGGAACATACACCAATGAGTTTCTGTGTTTACGTGAAACCCTCTCAATCTGTTGAACATCTGGAAACTCGTCTTCCTAAGCAACCCTATGTATATCGTGGTTTTGATGCTGTTCTGAAGTTCATGGAATACCTAGCATTCCTTGAAACGAAGACTGATAATATATACAAATCTGCTAAGGCTCTGAAACTTACAGATCAACAGCAGAAGATTTCGACTCCTCTACAGTGTATTGCTTGGGTGGTAAAACATTTACAGAAAATAACTACAAAGTACGCGACCATGATCATATCAATGGTCAATATGGAGGAAGTCTTCATAGTGAGTCTAATTTGTCCTGCAAACAGCTAAATATACTCCCATCCTCATGCATAACAGTGGGCATGATTCACGTTTCACTCTTTAAGGAGCTGGGATGTACGAGTGAGCGAGTGGAGGTCATTCCTAGCTCTGAAGAAAGCTATATATCATTTTCCAAGTATGTGGGAGATACAAAGCTTCGTTTTGTGGGTACCTTTTGATTCCCGAGTACAAGCTTGGATACGCTGGTGAAAAATCTAACAGCATATTCTGAAACACTGAAGTGCTTCGAAGAAGACAGGTTGAAGTTGATGACTCGTAAAGGAGTATTTCCCTATGATTACGTCACTTCATAGGATGTCTTGAAGAAACCTACCTGCCTCCTAAGAAGTCCTTCTACAATAGATTAAATAATGAAGAAATTAGTGATGCTGACTACAATCATGCCGGAAATGTATCTACGGAGACTGTGAGAAAGCTGGGCAAGTACAGCGACTTGTACTTAGCTTCAGATGTTCTTCTTCTAGCTTATGTGTTTGAGACATTTAGGAATCAGACCCTGAAAACACATAAAGTTGATACTGCTCAGTATTTCACCTATCCAGGACTTACCTGGGATGCCCTGCTTCTGTACACTGGAATTCATCTACAACTGTTTCTGGATTATGATCAACTACTCATGGTAGAATTCGGCATAAGAGGAGGTTTATGTCAAGTCTCCCACCGGTATACCAAAGCAAACAACACATACATGGATACGTTTGATCCGTCGAGACCAACCCAATTTATCACCTACAAGGATGCAAATAACCAACATGGTTGGGCAAGGTACCACGCCCTACCTTATGGTGGATTTGAGTGGGTTTCTCTGACGATATCAACTTAGAAGCACTACAAGAAAATTATCACCATGGATACGTATTAGAAGTCCACATCAAGTATCCTGGAGAACGTCACGATTACACAATGATCTATCTTTCTTGTCTGAGTGTATGAAGCCCAAGGAGTCGTCTACAAAGAAACTAATACCCCATCTTAGACCTCGGAAGAAATGTGTAGTACATTACATCACTTTGATGCAAGCTCTTAGTCAGGGGTTACGTTTGTGTAAAATCCACCGTGTGCTACAATTCCGACAGTCTCAGTGGTTATAACCTTATTATGTGGAATTTAACAACAGACTGCGACAACAGGCTGCAAATGATTTTGAGAAGGACATCTACAAAATCTTTGTGTGTCATGTTTGGAAAAACTATGGAGGGCCTGCATAATCTTAGGGATATACGGTTGGTTACAAGCGAGAAGACTCTGAAAAAATTTATTGTCAAGCCTGACTTTATCGACAGGACAATATATGCTGCTAATCTAGCTGCTGCGCATATGGCATCTGACTGATTGCATTCAAAAGCCTATATACACTGGAATGAGTGTGTTGGAAATCCTTAAGACATTAAAGTATACTATCAATATGATGTGTTGTTGTCATTATGGAGCTGAAAACCTGAAGCTTATGTATATAGACACTGATTAACTGAAGATGTGTACTAGGACAAGCTACGTTTTCTTGAGCATCTAGATACAGCTGATTTCCCTATCAATCATATATGCCACTCCAATCAAAACAAAAGGCTGTTTGGAAAATTAAAGATGAGGCTAATGGCAAAATCATCCTGCGCTTTGTCGGATTACGACCTAAGATGTATGCATTAGATATGCAAGGCTCAATGATAAAAAGGATTAAAGGCATAAACGTAGTGCTATTAAGCAGTATATTACATCTGACAGCTATACAGATTTATTAAAACCCAAGAAATAATACGAAGCCTGTGAATCTGATCCTGTCACGAGAGCATGCTGTTACCTCAGTACAAGTGAATAAAATCACGTTGCCTCCATACGATGATAAAAGAGTTATTGCAAATGATGGAATAAGAACATATGCATATGGGCATTACAGTATAACAAACAACGCTTAAGAGAATGTATCCTGGATGTCAAGATGAAGATTTTCTCCAGGAGTCTACAATTTAAAAAATGGAAGTTTACTCATGCGGTGCGTATACACCTAGCAGACACCTGGTGAAGAAAGAATAATAAGAATAAGAAGATGGAAGGGGAGGCGTTAACTCTGCCATTAGGAACAAATCCTGGTGCTAGTCTCAAGCCTAGATGAAAGGGGAGAGACGCCTACCTTTACAATCCTTATCTAATGAAGCAATGATTAACTGATAAAACTACTACATTTATACAAAAAATGTAACCATATAAAACAATAAAGCTGACTAAAACGTTATAATATTTCCTCAATCATGCGAATGGTTTAGACTACCTCTATATACCCTTACTGTAAGCCTATACACAGCTTAGCCCTCTCCGTCTCACACGCTAACTGTTTAAGAGATAAAGGCTTATAAGATTTAGAAAAAGATATACAAAAGTGTTGTAACATTGGATAATAAATTTGTATAAAGTTCTCTAAATTACAATAAATATCTGTGATACTATCTGAATTACCTGTTAGAATGACTTAAATACCTGTGTTACTACCTGAATCACCCAAAATTACTTTAAATAGCTGTGATACGAATCGCTGATCGAAATTACCCTGAATACCTGTGATACTACCTTGATTACCCTAAATACCTACGATCCTATCTGAATTACCTGTGAAATCATATTTAACATTGCTGTGCCCAAACCATGGAATCTGTCCGGCTGTGATACTACCTGAATTACCCTAAATAACTACGATACTACCTAAATTACCTGTGAAATCATACCCACTAGGCTGTACTCAACCCCATGATCTGCTCGCCTGCTGAACGGTGGATGGTGCTATCTTGGAGAAGACCTGGACATTGTGCATGCATCAACCCTATCCTCCCCAACACCTATCCTGGTTTTCACTATCTCTTCCATATAAACACATGTCCGTCCTTACAACTATCTCCCAGCATGGCATCTCTCCCCATTTTTCCTAATTCTCCCATATAAATGTATTTCCCTCCTTCACCCTTGCTCCACGTAGCCTATCCCCTCTTTTCCCTATCTCTTCGCATATAAACGCATGTTCTACCTTTCAACTCCTGTGAAGCCTAACATCTCTCCTCGTATTCCTTATCGCTTTCATATAAACGCATATTCTACCATTCAACCATTGTCTAGCCTAGCATCTCTCCTCGTATTCCCTAACTCTTCCACATGAATGCAGATTCTACCATTCAACCACTGTCTAGCCTAGTATCTTTCCTCGTATTCCCTAACTTTTCCATATAAATGCATATTCTACCATTCAACCACTGCCTTACCTAGCCTAGCATCTCTCCTCGTATTCACTATTTTCCCTATATAACCGCATATTCTATCCTTTAAGCCCTGTCTAGCCCAGTATCTCTCCCCTTTTTCCTATCTTCCTCATAGAAACGCATTTTTCTCCTTGAACACTCTCCTAGACTAGCATCTCTCCTCGTTTCCCTATCCTTCCCTAAATAAACGCATTTTTGGTCAAAAAGTGGCTTAGCTCTCTCCTTTATTAACTACTTGCCTGGCGTGATTTTGAGCCTATTAGAGTTTTGGTTATCAATGGCGCAAGCTACTGAATACACCGTAGATGCAGAATGTCCCAGATCTTTTGGGCCAAATTTATGTAAATAAAGATTGCTCTATGAGTTTTTTCTTTATGAAAGTTTAACGACCTTTAACTTGGTACGTAATATCGGACGATGAATGATGGAAATGCATGTAATGATGTTCAAATGACCCCGGAATCCACAAAACTTGAAGTTATCCGGCTAAATCATCCTAACCGAGACTCAAACTCTCGACTTCTTGAATGTGAGGTAGTCACGCACAGAAGCGGGCTCTACGATAGCCGTCGTCATCGTCATCGTCATTGTCATCGTCATATTGAAGGTTTTGACCTTGTTCAAGATCCGTTTCGTCTCCATTAATCAAGCTCGTCTCTCCATCTACGTCTTAGTCTTCCTATATTGCGTTTCTCTAATGGTTTGTATTCTGTGCATTTTTGGTAATCTTTCCTCCTTCATCCTTTGAATATGTTTCAGTTTTCCTTGTTTTGTTAATCCTTTCTATGAGTTTAATTGTTTTTAATTCATCCCCTATTTCCTAGCTGTATTTGCGATCCAAGAAAGAGTATCCAGCAACAGATCTTAGAAATTAATTTCTGCCGATTCAATTTTTCTTTTCTGCTTACTGTTTATGGCCCATTTTCACTTGAATATAGAAGTACAGGAACTAGTATTATTTTATATAATTTTATCCGCGTCTCCTTCCTTGTCTGTCTTAGTACTCTCCTTATTGTGCCACACATATAATTAAATTTATGGAGTATATTGTGTACATCTCCATCTAATACAGCAGTTAAGTCATATCCCGGATTTCCAAATATCGGAACTTGTTCGACGACTTCGTCATTTATTACAATCTTGCTTCTAGTGTGGTCTTTACCTTCAAATGCCAAAACTTTTATTTACGAGTATCGAAAGATTAAACTATGGGGAATGCATATGGGTTTACACTGCAAAATAATTAAATGTTGCCTGTTTGCGTCCCAAAGAATTTGTAGTGTAATAAAAGCAACACATGCGATGGTGGCGCAAATAACATGCCACTATTTGAACAGCCTTCATTATGTGAATCTATATACTATACCTCTAAATAGTGTAGCACGCATTTTCTTAACTTTTCTGTATTTAGCCCCTGTATTTAAGACATGTAGGGCTGGATTTTATTCCGGGGTAAACTACTTTTTACAGTGGGATATGGATTACCTACTTAGTGAATGACCATATCTCCATGTTGGTCGTTAAGTTGACTCATCAGCTACCTATTTTTAAAACAGAACAAAATATTTGCGAGAGTGCGACAAATATTATGCATCGTTGTACTACAAAATCTTAATTATCTTCGCCACTTTCAATGGCTGTTAGAGCTGAAGGAAAAAAAAGAAAGAAAGAAAGAAAAAACAGTTTGAAATACTTTATTTAACTGGAAAAATGAATCAGATTAGAAGACATTAATGTCACTTCAACCACGAATCTTTGGTTTTATGTGCATAGAGTCTCGGCAGTGGCATTGAGCTTCTCAAGCCGGTTTCAACTTTCCAATCACCTTCACACGGCCGAGCAATAACATTATTACAAATTCCCCATATTTGTCATTCGTGTAAATCGCTTAGGTCTTGAAACAGACATTTCCGAACAATGGTTTTCTATTTCCACAACCATGTAATAAGTACTTCGTAAAGTGGGAGTTTCCGGCTGGAGAATTTGGACAACTCTCGTATAAGGATAGTGTGCTTTAGAAACAGTATGCAATCCAAAACAGCTCGCATGCTTTAAGCTTTTTGCCATTGTTAAACGTATTTATGCTTTTAAAAGTTCCTTCCTTAATAATAGAGAAAATATAAGAAGCAAGCGTTGCTTGCCCTATTTTAGAACTTAATTTGCTACTTTATCGAGACTTGAATACGCCACTTTGGTGTTAAAGCAATAACCGAGTTAGAGCTCTTTAAATATCTTAGGAGCAATTAAAAAAAAAAGACACACACATATAGTTTAAATCTAATCTCTTACCTCTGCTCGTAAAGCATTTCAGCAACTACCAGAAGCGTAAGGACGGTTGATGAATGGAGACTTACCTGAAACAATCGATAATAAGCACTTATATATCTTTATTACAATCATTGAAACCTAATCACTGCATTAGACTAACATTTCGTTACAAAGTTTTATATGTTTTCCTCCTGATGGAACAAAGATTTATCAATTGTTAAAAAAAACATACTGAACTATTTTTTTAGGCTGTTCAGAATAACCATTAAAATACCTACAGTTTACTTTGTTAACATAAGAAAATGAGCTTGTTTTTCAAGAATAGGCAAAATTCGCAGGATGAGAGATCCGGAGAATAAAATGGATATCGCATGAAATGAGTGCCCATTATTCTTTGACGGCAACTTACGTGATCTGGAAGAACGGGCCTTGGTGAAAGTGCCCTGCAGTGGCCCTGTCAGTACGTATTATCACAATTTTCAGCTACTGTACAGACCTGCAATTATGTGACTATATGGGAAAAATACATAACGTATTGTGTATTAAGATGGCCCACTCATACACTATTCTTATAAAGACCATTTTTCCTTTTAATTCATGGTAATCGAATAAATGTTTCCGGAATGGTTCCAGCACACATTTCGTTATAGGTAAAAGGTGATTACAGGATGCTTGAAGCGATAGAACATTTTAAAACACTGGTAACTATGTTGGGTTTGAAATCTGAAGTTGTTATAAATAAGAAATGGATGTATTTAATAAATTTGCTAAGCCATACCAAAACACAAATCCAAGGGAGTGGACAAGAAATCACGTGTATTGTTATTATGAATGCATTGTGTCATGAATAATAATTGCTACTGTTTAGAAATACCATTTGTATAATAATATTTGCATAAAGCATTTGTGTGCTTGAAGGGTCAGTTGAAAATGTAGTGGTTATGGACGAGGGAAAGAGAATGAAAACTGAGTTACGTTAAAAGTGAAATACGTTATAAAGAACGAACGAAAGAGTTGTATTTGCAACAAAACAAACATTGTAAAAGATAACAAATACATATAACAAAAGAGAAAATCGGGACTGAAATGTGTTTTAAAAGGAATTAGAATTGTAAATTGTATTTGTATTGCTATATGATTTATTTAACTGCAAGGAATTGTAAATTAAATGTATTTGTTTCCTTATGGTTAGCAACCAAGCACAGAAAAGTAAACAACATTCACTTTTTCAAGAACTGTGAACATTTTCTGAAAAAGAATACGCTTTCTAAAAAACTAAACTGTAATATAGATTCACACGGCGAATTAGATTGTATTGTAAACAAGAAAGGGTAAATACTTAGCTGTTGAACTACAAAAGAAAGTAAACAAGCATTATTATAAAAATGTAAGTAAAGCAGTGTATTCAGAAAGTTATTGTCTTTAAGATTCACATTGCCCGTGAAATAAAACTCACTTTTTAATGATATTAAATTATTGCAATTGTTATCTAATGTCTTACCTTACGAATACGAGAATACAACCCACGAAAAGAGCAATTACTATAAATTGAATTATGGTATGTTAAATAATTTAAAATACACCGACAAATAAAATAAAGCATTAGTAAAATTATCATGAGTAACACACGAGTGTATATTTCAACAATATACCGCCAAGAATCTCTACTGCCAAGCCAGGCAGATAGCTACACTACCAACTGCTTTAATCAGCGCGGTAAATTCAAATCGAGCAATTCCAAGTTACAGCATCCGAGACTACAGGTCATCGAGCTTCGATTCAGAGTTCAACCCACCAACTTCGGACGTGAGAAACAAGCAAGTAAACCGCTTCAAATTCTACGTTTTGCATTGACCACTATATGTGACGTAAATGTGGTGTTTTTAGTGAGATCTACATTTTTTGTGTAGTAAGATTTTCTCAGTCTCTTACGGTTTACCGTTTACATCAAAAATACAGACAGTTCATTCAGAATGAGGTGGACTTACCAGTTTAAAAAAGAAATATAAGCATTTATAAATAAAAAATCAATAATATATCAGAAACGGGCTAAAGTAAAAAAAATCATACATGTGTGCTTTACCCAGATCTACATCTTTTGTAAAGTGTTTGTTAATCCCTTAAGTTTACAACTTATACAAATGGATGAAGAGGACTTCACGGGCTATTCCCAGAAAATTCAATATATACATTTCATTTTCATTGAAATATATTAAATACATGGAATTTTTATCAAAATGCTTAGAGCCATTTTGGGGGAAATTAAAAAAAAACGTAACTTTTCCATGTAGTTGTAGTTTGAAGTGAGGAAATTTTCTTGAAAGTCTTCGTGTTGCATCTATGGACGATTCCGAAATAAAATACGAGTTTGGTATTTATTGGACTTTTTCTTTTTAGCCACCTTTTTACACACACACATACACACACACAAACACACGCACACGCACGCACACACCCAATAAACGGGGAAAGAATATAAGTAAACCGAAAAAGGAAAAAAATGGGAAAGGGAAAAAGATAAAAGAGCGTATCCAAATATGAAGAGGGTCTGAGGTGCATGAAAATCCGAAGAACTGGGGGAGGAAAACGCTGACAGATACCGCACCAATGTACTCAAAGTAAATGAAACACAGTACGGCACCCTCTACACACACGCCGGCCTAAGGAATACAGCAGATTCAACGTCTGGAAAATAAATCTAACAAAAAAACGGCATCGACCTATTCCACGAGATATGAACATACGTCAATTTAAGGTATTTATAGGTCAAATAAAATGTATATTTTGAACTTTCTGGCTATATCCTGTGAAGTCCTCTTCATTCTTAAGGAATTTTGTATATTTTTTTTTACTGGTAAACGTTAAAAAGTTCTTCCAATTAGCTTTTTGTGGCATCTGCCATCTCGGAGATATCCATGTTATTGGTTTGAACTTTTAAATACTTGCTGTCGCCATTCAGTTGTTTCTACGATGTCAGGGAAAGATTAAGGTATTTCTAGGCCAGGTGAACCGATTTTTAAACATGTGGCTATCGACTCGATTTCCTCTATTCTCTTTGTACAATCTCTCTTAAAGGAATTTGGGTTCACGATTCAAAAGAATGAGTCGCGTACGCGTCGTTTGTCCATCCCTAGCCAGTGGAGGGCGGAGCGAAGTTTAGGGTCAGGGCACTTAACAAATAACAAATGTTTTGTTTGTGAACGACATTGTCAATTGCCAGCACTGCTGGTGTGCTGGAATTTCGTCCCACAGAAGTTCAGGTCTGGGCCGGGTTTAAACCTGAGACCTTGGGATTAGAAGGCCAACGCCTAACCAACTGAGTCACCCAGACCGACTCAGGGCGCTTATCTACAAGCATCACGCGACCGACCAGCTCTTGACTTCTGCGTTCTACAATGCTATTTTAACGCCATTATTCTATAGAATAGTAGTCTGCACTGATAGAAACTTAATTTAAGAAACAGTATTTTTCTACAAATAATAACCTAGTTTTATAATTTGAAGGGGGATCAAGGAAGAAAGAATTGCACTTTTAGCATAGGGCATTTATGCAATTGAAATATGTCAGACGATACGTTTGCTAATTTAATTAAGGATAAAAGTTGCTGGTAGCATGATTTTTTAACAACTGTTGCAACTAAATTGTGTTGAAATGCGTATTAAATTACATAATGGTCATATTGACTCTTTCCTCATGACAATGTTATCAACAAAACTTATGACAGTGATGACGGTAGTAATGGAAGTAGTTTAAGAGCTCATTACTCCAGCGTTTAATAGCATCCTAACAGGTTAATAAAAGTATTTTTTACCTTCTAAGCTTGCACCAGTGGAAGCAATATGAAGTACACGACAGACGTAAAAGCAATGTTTTGCTTACATTTGGTTATAATCAGCTATTCAATTAGAAATGAATATTTGGCTTATGCTGCAAAATGAGAGCTTCAATTAACTAAACAATTCTGTCGTATACTTTTCGAATATGTAAAACACCGAAGTTAGAAACAAGCTGCATTATTTAGGTAGAATCCGGAAGGAAGGAAAGAAAGAAAGAAAGAAAGACGGTACATCTGTCGGTATTTGAACCTCCGTACTTCAGTTTTAGAAGCCGGCGCTCTGCCAAAGAGCTACTATCGAACCCACGACCCCCCGAATGTGGGTCACAAACGTTGCTGCGTAAGGCATCCCGTTCGGTCCAAAGAAGTAACCACACTAACTGCCTTATGGTTTGTTTTAAGCTGTTAGGATGAAATTAGAGGACCTTGATATCATGTGATATACATCACTTCGTATTGGTTTACAGCTAGCAATCACCAAATAGGGCATATTAAGGGATGTACACGCACAATATTGGAAGTGCACACTATACCAAAACTCCTTACACCAGACCATACACAAGTGAGGTAACCAGGGGCCGAATTGCAGCAATGTGGGAATGTGGCCGCATAGTGGCTCAAATATGCCAAGCAATTGGGCATGTAGAAGAGATGAGCGGTTATGGGTGAAAAGTTTTCAGAAGGAGGGTGAAGAGGGTATTAAAGCAAAGCTGAAGCAAGGAAGGACAAAGTAGACGAGGGGACGACATAGCTATTCTATAGGTATGCAATGAGAATCCCTTCCTTCCAGCGAGGTCTACCGCTCCCAGAAAGTGCGGAGACGGTCTGTCGACGTCTCCATTCTGCTGAATTCCGCCAACGCAGGCCTGTTAGAAAGGGTGCCGTTAAGCAAGAACACAGGAAAGTTCTCGTGGCCTACAACCTCCAGTATCTGCCGGCAAGTCAAGACTTTTGGGAGATAACATGATCTGACGAAGAAAAAAGACTTTTTAAGCAAGAACACAAGAAAGGTAGCGTGGCCTTCTGCCTCCAGCATCTCCATCAAGTCAAGACTTCTGGGAGATATGCATGCTCCCAATGGTACGGTCTATCTACCCGGAAGGGGAAATGACTGCGACACATTTCATACACGACAACAACAGTTTGCACACATCCCGGACTACAGAGGCTTGGCTTCAGCAGCATCAGGAATTTACGGAATATGTAGAGTTCCACGCTCATAATACTTTCTGCAATACAAAAAGGTACATTAGGGATGCAAATAATCCTTTGGAATTTAGCGTTGAGCAGCAATGTTAGTTTTATCTGCATTTATCGATATACACAAAATCTAACCATAGCACCGATACTTTAGGCATGGCAAATATTTTGTCAACCAGTAACACCTAACCTATTATATCCCTATCTTTAACTACGATTCAGTGCAAAAAGAGTAATCAATGTGCATACGAAAGTATTACTAGCCACTTTTTACTCTTACTGCTGTTAAATTTTCTGCTCTTGAATCGTTATTGACACAATGAAGCTGCCACCTACCTCTACTTGCGGTTTTGTTTGTATCACTATTAATGTTTCATGGGGCTTCTATTCAGGAATTACAAGCTGTTGCATTGTATTTGAATGTAAAAAAAGTAATGCCTTACTTCATGTAAAAATTAAACAGTTTTACAAAGAGCAGTGTGCTATTAATTTTGTCCCTTGGGTATGAAGTAATCTAGAAAGCTACACGAAGCAATTTCCTTGAGCATAATGCCTCAATACAAAATATAATAAAGCATCATTCATTTCACATTAACACTGCAGATAGTTGTAGCAAGCATGAAAGTGAGGGTACAAAATATAATACAAAATATAATAAAGCCTTCCTTCTCTATTAATTTATATCTTTTAACAGTAAGTGTTGCTCTCCCATTATATTAAAGCCTAACCTCTCACATCCACAAGCAATAGCAATTTCTTTTATTTTCACATGTTATAGCGATCTTGCTATGAACTGAGAATGCTGCGGGGCTTTCGATGAAAGTTAGTCATTCACATAACTTCTCTGTGAGAAGTGGCAGTAACAAGTTGCATTGCAGTAGTTTTGGACACAAAATTTATCATAAATTACTGTGAAACCACTGCCTTCTACAGTAAAGTCGGTGGTCCCGTGTCGTATATTTACGGCACGTAAAAGAAGTGAAGCCTGATAATGAGGCCTTTGAGAAAAATTGCCGATCTTTCACGCCCAATATAGAATGGGACGCTAAGGACAACAGCAGTTAAAGAGCGTTTATAAATAATACTAAAAAAATGGCTACTACATAGTTCCTACCAACAAACAAGAGATTAACGGAAGAGATTGCCAATAGTCACCCTGAAATAAAAATAAATGACATATCCCTAGAACTTCGCCCACTTTTAACCAAACAAAGAAGAGTGGTTTTATCCAATGTATGCCCAATAATTCCAAATTATGTCTTGGAAAGCTGCTTACCACCTGCGGCATACAACTTGTTTCTATTATTACACATATCCAAGCCGGATTGACTACTGGTTTTTCGCATATCCTAAGCTTCCGTAGACAGTTCTGTATCAAATCTGATGAATATGGCAAATTGCATGAAAGCTTCCAAGTTCACTTCGAAGAAACCACCTATTGGATATATATCTACAGATACACCTATATAATTCCTATGCAAGGAAGAAGGGTACTTGGCACGCCAATGTAACACAAAGTGTCACCACAACAAAACCAAACACCACCTTCTGGTATCACAAGGGAGGAGTATCCTCCTTTATGCACAAAGATTGTAACTTCATATGCTGATAACTTTCCTGAACTAAATAAAAAACAAAACCTAGTGGAAAATATACAGACAACTAACAGAGCTACCTCAACGCAAATGGAAAATCACATGAAAACAAAAGCCCTGATAAGTCTTCACAACCTCAAGAACTAAATCTTGCAGACACACAATTACAACAGATACCACCGAAGAATGAAGTTGTAAACACACCAGAGCCTGCTAACACACACTTCAAACGTGTTCACTAAACAAGCAACACATCTATCACAGAAGTGGAGAATCGAAAGCTTTCTTCTTACTGTCTTCTGACTCTTCTCACGAGGAAACTTCTGACAACTTCGAAAAAAAATCTAAAATAGCTAGACACAAAAGAAAATAAAGAAAGTCAAAACGGATGACAAAACAGAAACGGTAATCAATGAATCAATGCGAAAACTAATGGAAGACAACCCCCATGACTATTATTTGAACTACTTAACATTATGTAGTTTTATTGAAAATGCTGAAAAACCTCAGATTTTCCTTCTTTGGCTCTTAGCTATACCATGGACCTCGAGGGTCTTGCAAAAAACATAAGAAAGATTTACCCATATCTCAATGATCGAGGCACAAAAAATAGATGCATCCGATTAATAAAGAAACTTAGAGGACGCGCCAACAAAAAGGGCTCCAACCTTAAACCCATTTTAAACCAATCAGCTTAAAATGTGACGTTACAATTGCTACAGTGGAATCTTGACGGATTCTGGAAACAATATATCTCCAATTTCTTTTAAACAAAATATAATTTGTCTGTAAAAAGTTAATTTTAAGGAAAAGAATGCAGCTCGAATAAAAGGGTTCTCTGAATATCACAAGAATCGAATGGAAACTCTTCGCGCCAGTGATGATGATGATGATGAGGTGGAGCTTAAGGGCGCTCAACTACATTGGTTATTAGCGCCCTTACAATGTATGAAATATAAAATTGAAAAGTAAAAAAACTAAAAAACCACACACAAACCCGCTTGGTCAAAAACACTAAAAAACACAACAGACCAAACACTAAAATCTACACAATAAAATCATGGTCACTAAAAGAATAAAACGTGTCAAGAACTGTAGAATGCAAGGTACATGAGCGCCTTATGTCCTTCGGGGAGAAGGGCCCCATTAAAACTAACAATATAAAATCAAACAGCTAAAAGGCGCTCAGCGCATCAAATGCGACGGCTAAAACCAATGTCAGTGATAAAACGTAAAAGACATTCTACAGCATGCGCGTCGTCTGCCAAAACGTTGGGTAGGCCAACAGGCAGACCCACGCGAACGCGCAGTGGAGCTAAAACTTGACACTCGGTTAAAATGTGACGCGCCGTTAATGGCATATCACACTGACCAGACAGAGGTGCGGGATCACCACTAAGCAGGTATCTATAACTAAAAAGGCAATGTCCGATTCGTAGACGAGCTAAAATCACCTCTTCCCGAAGAGAAGAACGAGAAGAGGTGCACCAGATTAACGGGAGAGGTTTAACCTCCCGCAATTTGTTCCCCCGGAGGGCCGTCCACTCATCGCGCCAGAGCGAGAGGATGCGGTGACGTAACAAAACACTAAAATCAGACGAGGGAACAACGGTGGTAAAAAATCTGGACAATAAAATCGCCGATTTGGCAGCGGCGTCGGCAGACTCGTTTCCTGAGATGCCCACTTGACCTGGAATCCACACGAAGGACATGCTGATACCAGAAGCACCAAGCGAGAGAAGCAGGTCATGAATGCGCTGTAGGGGGTGGTAAGTGTACAGCGTGTTAATACCCTTTGGGCACTCAGAGAGTCCGAACAAACAACACAACGCCGGAAGATGTGCCGCTGAATGTATAAAACACACTGATAGATACTAAAAAGTTCGGCGGTATAAATCGAACATTGCCCGGGTAAACGAAAAGTAAAACTATGCGCACCTAAAACAAGGACACATCCTACTCCATCATCAGTCTTAGACCCATCAGTATAAATAAAATGACAGTCTCCGAATGTTGCCTGTAGTTCTAAAAATGCGGATCTAAGGACTGAAGCAGGGGTCTCATTCTTCGGCATCAAAGTCAACCCAAGGTGACGTGGGTCTCAGCGCGCGACCAAGGAGGAAAACGCGTTTCAACCCGAGGAAGGGCTAGCGCTGGCGTAACGTCCAAATGCCAAAGGAGCTGTCGAAATCGAACCCCTGGAGGGAGCAATGCAGAGGAGCTAATCAAATAGTGGCGATCAAGCGACTCCTCGAAAAATAACTCGAAAGACGGGTGGTCAGGCAAGCTTGAGAGTCGACAAGCATAGCTGCACAAAAGCAGCTCACGCCGGAAGGAAAGCGGAGGCTCTGCAGCTTCTGCGTAAAGACTGGGTACAGGGCTAGTTGGAAAGGCCCCTGTAGCAACTCTTATGCCACAATGGTGAATGGTATTCAATCGACGTAACACAGATGGACGTGCCGACGAATAAACAATACACCCGTAATCAAGCTTGGATCGGACCAAAGAGCGATAAAGGCGAAGAAGGACGGTCCGATCAGCTCCCCAGGATGTGCCACTTAAAACACGTAAAAGATTACGAGAACGGTCACACTTTGCTTTTAAAAACGAAATGTGCGATATCCAGCTCAGCTTTCTATCAAATATCAACCATAAAAATTTCGCCTCGTCTGCAAAGGGAAGTATCCCTGGCCCAAGATGGAGAGAGGGCGGAGGGAAAGCCTTCCGGCACCAGAAATTGATACAGACGGATTTCTCGTCGGGGAAATTAAAGTCGTTCGCGTTACTCCAGGCATAGAGACGGTCGATACAGCTCTGGAGACGGCAATCGAGTAGACAGGTCCGCCGTGAACTGCAATAAATGGCAAAATCGTCAACAAAAAGGGACGCTGAAATGCCAGGTGGAATACAATCAACAATGGGGTTGATAGCAATTGCAAAAAGTGTGACACTGAGTACAGAGCCCTGCGGTACTCCGTTCTCTTGAATAAAACGACTATCTAAAACCGAGCCCACACGTACACGAAAGACGCGGTCCGTCATAAATTCCCGAAGAAATATGGCAAGACGACGGCGGATATTCCATGCGTGAAGTGTACGTAAAATGCCGCCCTTGCAACAAGTGTGTGGCGAACTCCACAGTGGGTGATCGGCATTAAAATCTCCCAACAGAAGAAATGGTGTTGGGAGAGCGGACAGGAGAGCTCGAATGTCCGCGGGAGCGGGGGGAGACGATGGAAGTGAATACACAGAGCAAACAGAAAACAAAAAGCCGGGTAAGTGAAGGCGAACGGCAACGGCTTGCAAGTCGGATGTAAGTGTGATAGCTTGAAAATGAACGTCGTTACGCACCAAAATCATGACACCACCATGAGCAGGAGTACCCTCCTCCGGTTCAAGGTCGTAGCGAACCGGAGTATATCCTCGGAGATCAAAAGGATCATGAGGGCGAAGCTTGGTCTCCTGCAAACACACGACCATAGGTGAATGGGAACGCAATAAAAGTTGCAGTTTCGCCCAATGCGATTGTACACCACGTACAGTCCAGGTCAGGATAGCCATTTAGAAAAAGGGATAAACTGTCTACTTAGAAGGGCGGCTTAAAATTACCTTTGGTTTAACCTTTGGGTTCGGGCTTTTGGTATGGAGTTGGTCAGACTCCATAGCCTCCTCGAAGGAAGGGCCCACGCGCTCAGAGCCAGAAACCGATTCAGACGCCGTGAATCGGTGATGATGATGATGATGATGATATGCGGTTTATGGGCGCTAAACTGCTAAGGTCATCAGCGCCCTTACAATGTATAAAATATAAGGTCAAAATATAAAAAGACAGGTAAAAGAACCACATAATTAAAAAAACGGGACACAAACCCGCGATGTCAAAAAGCTAAAAATAACAATAATATAACAATAACAATAATAACAATAACAATACAAATACCTGAAAAACCAACACACTAAAAGCATAGGCAATAAAAGCTTAAAACGTGTCAAGAACTGTAGAATGCGAGTGACATGAGCGCCTTATGTCCACCGGGGATTAGAGTCCCCATAAAAACAGACAGAATAAAATTACTAAGCCAAAAGACGCTCAACGCATTAAATGCGCAGATTAAAATCACTGTCATGAATAAAACGTAAAACACATTCTACAGCACGCGTGTCGTCTGCCAAAAAGTTGGCTAGGCCAATAGGCAGACCCAAACGAGCACGCAATGCAGCTAAAACCTGACACTCTGTTAAAATGTGACGCACCGTTAAGGGCACGTCACACTGCCCACAGAGGGGTGCGGGGTCACCACTGACCAAATACCTATGACTAAAAACACAATGTCCAAGCCGTAAACGAGCTAAAATTACCTCTTCCCGATAACACGAACGAGAAGAGGTACCCCAGATCAACGGGAAAGGCTTAACCTCCCGCAACTTGTTCCCCCGGAGGGCCGTCCACTCATCGCGCCAGCGCGAGAGGATGCGGCGACGTAAAAGAACACACGAATCTGACGAGGGAACAACAGAAGTAAAAAATCTGGGTAATAAAATCGCCGATTTCGCAGCGGCGTCGGGAGACTCATTACCTGAGATGCCCACATGACCTGGAATCCACATAAAGGACACGCTGATGCCAGAGACACCAACCGAGTGGAGCAGGTCAAGTATGCGCTGTACCAGTGGGTGGTAATGGTACAGCGCATGAATAGTCTGAAGGGCACTCAGAGAGTCCGTACAAATAAAACAGTGCCGTAATTCGTGCCGCTGAATGTATAAAACAGATTGATAAATGCTAAAAAGTTCGGCGGTAAAAATTGAACATTGTCCAGGTAAACGAAGCTTAAAACTACAGTGACCAAAAACAAAGGCACATCCAACTTCAGCTTCAGTCCTAGATCCATCGGTAAAGATAAAATGGAAGTCCCCGAATTGAGCCCGTACTTCTAAAAAAGCCGATCAAAAGACTGAAGCAGGTGTCTCAGTCTTCGGCATCGAAGTTAGCCCAAGGTGACAGTGGGCCTCAGCGCGGGACCATGGAGGAAAACGTGTTTCCCCCCGTGGAAAGGCCGGCGCTGGCGGAACGTCTAAGTGCCGAAGGAGCTGTCGAAAGCGAACCCATGGTGGGAGCAAAGCAGAGGAGCTAATGAAATAGTGACGATCAAGTGACTCCTCGAAAAATAACTCGAAGGACGGGTGGTCAGGCAAGCTTGAGAGTCGACAGGCATAGCTACACAAGAGCATCTCACATCTGAAGGACAGCAGAGGCTCTGCAGCTTCAGCATACAGGCTGAGAACAGCGCTGGTTGGAAAGGCCCCTGTAGCGACTCTTATGCCACGATGGTGAATGGCATTCAATCGACGCAACACAGATGGCGTGCCGACGAATAAACAATACACCCGTAATCAAGCTTGGATCGGACCAAAGAGCGATAAAGCCGAAGAAGGACGGTCCGATCAGCTCCCCAGGATGTGCCACTTAAAACACGTAAAAGATTAAGAGAACGGTCATACTTTGCTTTTAAAAAGGAAACGTGCTAGGTCCAACAAAACTTCCTATCAAAAATCAACCCCAAAAATTTCGCCGCGTCTACAAACGGAAGTATCCCTGGCCCAAGATGGAGAGAGGGCGGAGGGAAATACTTCCGGTGCCAGAATTTAATGCAGACGGATTTCTCGGCGGAGAAATTAAAGCCGTTGGCGTTACTCCAGGCGTAGAGACGGTCGATACAGCTCTGGAGACGGCGTTCGAGTAGACAGGTCCGCTGTGAACTGCAGTAAATGGCAAAATCGTCAACAAAAAGGGACGATGACATTCCAGGTGGAATACAATCAACAATGGGGTTGATAGCAATCGCAAAAAGTGTGACACTGAGTACAGAGCCCTGCGGTACTCCGTTCTCTTGAATAAAATGACGAGCTAAAACCGAGCCCACACGTACACGAAAAACGCGGTCCGTCATGAACTCCCGCATAAATATGGGATGATGATGATGATGATGATATGCAGCTTAAGGGCGCTAAACTGCTGAGGTCATCAGCGCCCTTACAAGGTATAAAATATAAAGTCAAAAAATAAAAGACAGGTAAAAAACCGCATAATTAAAAAACGGGACACACACCCGCGATGTCAAAAAGCTAAAACTAACAATATAACAATTACAAATATAACAATAACAATAATAACAATAACAACAATAACAATAAAAACAATAATAACAATAACAACAATAATAAGAACAAGACAAAGATCTGAAAAAACAACACACTAAAAGCATAGGCAGTAAAGGATTAAAACGTGTCAGGAACTGTAGAATGCGAGGGACATGAGCGTCATATGTCCACTGGGGATAAGAGTTCCCATAAAAAACCGACAGGATAAAAGTACGAAGCTAACAGACGCTCAACGCATTAAATGCGCAGATTAAAATCACTGTCATGAATAAAACGTAAAACACATTCCACAGCATGCGTGTCGTCTGCCAAAACGTTGGCTAGGCCAACAGGCAGACCCACACGAGCACGCAATGCAGCTAAAACCTGACACTCTGTTAAAATGTGACGCACCGTTAAGGGCACGTCACACTGCCCACAGAGTGGCGCGGGGTCACCACTCAGCAAATACTTATGACTAAAAATGCAATGTCCGATACGAAGGCGTGTTAAAATTACCTCTTCCCGACGAGAAGCACGGGAAGAGGTAGCCCAGACTAACGGGAGAGGCTTAACCTCCCGCAACTTGTTCCCCCGGAGGGCCGTCCACTCATCGCTCCAAAGCGAGAGGATGCGGCGACGTAAAACAATAAACAAATCTGACGAGGGAACAACAGAGGTAAAACGTCTGGGTGATAAAATCGCCGACTTGGCAGCGACATTGGCAGACTCATTACCTGAGATGCCCACATGACCTGGAATCCACAAGAAGGAGACGCTGATGCCAGAGACATCAAGCGAGTGGAGCAGGCCATGAATGCGCTGTACGAGCGGGTGGTAACTGTACAGCGAGCTAATACTTTGAAGAGCACTCAGGGAGTCGGAACAAATAAAACAGTGCCGTATGTCGTGCCGCTGAATATATAAAAGAGACTGATAAATGCTAAAAAGTTCGGCGGTAAAAATCGAACATTGCTCTGGTAAACGAAAGGTAAAACTATTTCCACCACAAAAAAAGGCACATCCTACTCCATCATCAGTCTTAGATCCATCAGTAAAGATAAAAGGCAAGTCCCCGAATTGCGACTGAAGTTCTAAAAACGCTGATCTAAAGACTGAAGAAGGGGTCTCATTCTTCGGCATTGACGATAACCCAAGGTGACAGAGGGCCTCAGCGCGCGACCATGGAGGAAAACGCGTTTCCCCCCTTGGAAGGGCCGGCGCTGGCGTAACGTCCAAATGCCGAAGGAGCAGTCGAAATCGAACCCCTGGAGGGAGCAATGCAGAGGAGCTAACTAAATATTGCCGGTCAAGTGAATCCTCGAAAAATGCCGCGAAAGACGGGTGGTCAGGTAAGCTTGAGAGTCGACAGGCATAGCTGCACAAGAGCATCTCACGCCTGGAGGACAGCGGAGGCTCTGCAGCTTCAGCATAAAGACTGGGCACGGGGCTAGTTGGAAAGGCCCCTGTAGCGACTCTAAGACCACGATGATGAATGGGATTCAAACGACGCAACACAGATGGACGTGCCGACGAATAAACAAAACACCCGTAATCAAGTTTGGATCGGACCAAAGAGCGATAAAGGCGAAGAAGGACGGTCCGATCAGCTCCCCAGGATGTGCCACTTAAAACACGTAAAAGATTAAGAGAACGGTCACACTTTGCTTTTAAAAAGGAAACGTGCGAGGTCCAACACAACTTCCTATCAAAAATCAACCCCAAAAATTTCGCCTCGTCTGCAAACGGAAGTATCCCTGGCCCAAGATGGAGAGAGGGCGGAGGGAAATACTTCCGGCGCCAGAAGTTGATGCAGACGGATTTCTCGGCGGAGAAATTAAAGCCGTTGGCGTTACTCCAGGCGTAGAGACGGTCGATACAGCTCTGGAGACGGCGTTCGAGTAGACAGGTCCGCCGTGAACTGCAATAAATAGCGAAATCGTCAACAAAAAGGGACGATGAAATGCCAGGTGGAATACAATCAACAATGGGGTTGATAGCAATCGCAAAAAGTGTGACACTGAGTACAGAGCCCTGCGGTACTCCGTTCTCTTGAATAAAACGACGAGATAAAACCGAGCCCACACGTACACGAAAGACGCGGTCCGTCATAAACTCCCGAAGAAATATGGGAAGACGACCGCGGATATTCCAATCGTGAAGTGTACGTAAAATGCCGCCCCTCCAAAAAGTGTCATAAGCTTTCTCCAGGTCAAAAAATACAGCCACGGTTTGACACTTTCTCAGAAATCCATTCATAATATGCGTCGACAAGGACACCAGATGGTCGACGGTAGAGCGATAGCGACGAAACCCGCACTGAGCGTTCGCTAGAAGTTTCTGAGACTCAAGCCACCATGTCAACCGCCCGTTGATCATGCGCTCCATCACTTTGCAAATGCAACTGGTGAGGGAGATAGGGCGGTAGCTGGAAGGTAGTTGGCGATCCTTCCCAGGCTTAAGTATAGGGACAATGGTGGCTTCGCGCCAAACGGAAGGAAAAATGCCGTTTTGCCAAATACGGTTATAGACCTGTAAGAGAAAGAGTTTACGGTCGCCTGAAAGGTTCTTTAACATCAGGACATGAATGCCGTCCGGCCCAGGAGCGGAGTGCCGAGAGCAGTGAAGAGCGTGCTCCAGCTCCCTCATTGTGAATAGTTCGTTATAGCATTCAGCATTAGCAGACCGAAAAGTATATGATGCGGAATCCAGCCGGTCTTTAATAGAGCGAAAGCCGGCGGAATAATGGTCTGAACTGGAAACCGCCTCAAAGGCAGCACCCAGAGTGTTAGCGATGGCAGCCGGATCCACTATGGTGGCATTAGAAACCTGAAGGCCAGAAACAGTACAATGTGACACTTTACCTGAGAAGCGACGAAGTTTATCCCAAACAACGGATGAAGGCGTAAAACGATTAAAAGACTCGACAAAACGAGCCCAAGATGCCTTCTTGCTATCCTGAATAATGCGACGAGCCCTGGCGCGCGATTGTTTAAAAGTCACCAAATTATCAAGTGTAGGGTGGCGCCGAAACACCCTAAGTGCAGTCCTACGGGCACGAACGGCGTCCCGACAATCCTCGTTCCACCACGGAACAGGTGGCCGCCGAGGTTGGGAGGATGAACGGGGTATGGCTCGTTCGGCGGCTGAGAAAATAATAGACGTAAGGTGCTGCACTAGTTGATTAATGTCGGAGAAGGGCTGGTCGTCAAAATGCACGAGGCTGGAATACAAGCTCCAGTCGGCTTTTGCGAATATCCAGGTAGGTACTCTGGAATGCTGTACGTGGTGCGACAGAAGAGAAACGATGCAGGGGTAATGGTCGCTGGAGTAGGTGTCAGCGACGACGTTCCACTGAAGACGAACGTGCAAGCTGGAGTGAGCAAATGGCAAGGTCCAGGTGAGAAAATGTACCAGAAGAATCAGAAATTAAAGTAGGTGCACCTGTATTGAGGATGGAAAGATTGAACTGATAAAAAATGTCGGAAAGAAGAGTTCCCCTCGCACAAGCCCTTGGCGAACCCCATAGTGGGTGATGGGCATTAAAATCTCCCAACAGAAGAAATGGTGTTGGGAGAGCGGACAGGAGAGATCGAATGTCCGCGGGAGCGAGGGGAGACGATGGAGGTGTATACACAGAACAAACAGAAAAGAAAAAACCGGGTAACTGCAGTCTAATGGCAACAGCTTGCAAGTCGGACGTAAGTGTGATAGTTTGAAAATGAACGTCAGTACGCACCAAAATCATGACACCACCATGAGCAGGAGTACCCTCCTCCGGTTCAAGGTCGTAGCGAACCGGAGTATATCCTCGGAGATCAAAAGGATCGTGAGGGCGAAGCTTAGTCTCCTGCAAACATACGACCATAGGCAAATGGGAACGCAATAAAAGTTGCAGTTCCGCCCTATGCGATCGTACACCACGTACATTCCAGGTCAGGATAGCCATGGAGAATAAGGGGATAAACTGTCTATTTAGAAGGGCGGCTTAAAATTACCTTTTGTTTAACCTTTGGGCTCGGGCTTTTTGTATGGAGTTGGTCAGACTCCATAGCTTCCTCGGAGGGAGGGCCCACGCGCTCAGTGCCAGAAACCGATTCAAGCGCCGTGAATCGGTTCTGGGTGGCGATGGGTGAAGGGTGCCGCTGAGCGCGGCTTGTCCCAGGACCATCCTGGGACAGCGACCTCCGAGGAGGAGAAGGTGAACCTTTGTTACCGCGCGCACGCGGAGGGTCTTTTAAAAAATCTTCCCTACGAAGTTACTGCTTGGGCTTCTTTTCAACGGCTTGCGACTTCATTGACTTGGGACCAGGTTTATACGGCTTGGTAACTGTAGCCTTAATAGACGGCCGGATGGTAGTGGCGGTTAACCCAGTCAAGGTCCAGGTCTGAGTTTCGGCATCTACTCGTGGTACTGGCGAGGCAACAACAGAACTAAATGTGCCAGATCGCAGGAGTGAAGGTTGGCGCGCATGGAAACGCCTCCGGGCTTCAGCGAAGGAGAGTTTTTCCTTTACCCGGATCTCCTGGATCGCCTTCTCGTCCAAATACCGCGGACAGTCGGCAAACGAAGCAGAATGTGACCCTTTACAATTAACGCAGACGGGGGCTGTTGAACAGGTACCTTCGTGTGAGGGCTGGCTACATGTTGCACAGATGTTAACGGCACTCTTACAGGAGACTTGCGAATGCCCAAAACGTTGGCATTTAAAACAACGCAGAGGTCTAGGAATATAAGGCCTCACAGAAATCCGTTCGTACCCTGCGGAAATGCTCGTGGGCAGATCGACGCCATCAAATGTAATAAACAGGGTACGAGTGGGTACCAATACGCCGTCGCGTTTGGCCTGCACTCGATGGACCGCTGTCACCTTCTGGTCTGCAAGATATTCTACCAGGTCCTCGTCCGATATACCATCGAGGCTATGGGTGGTAATAACGCCTCGACAGGAGTTCAATGTGCGGTGCTTCTCCACACGGATGGGATAGCCGTGGAGAAGCGTAGCGCGCAACAAGGTCTTACTTTGCTGATCGGATTTCGTTTGGGCTAATAAGGAACCATTCCGTAGACGAGTGCAGGACTGAACCGCACCAGCAATTGCATCAATGCCCTTTTGAATGATGAAAGGGTTCACCTTCTCAAAGCTTTGTCCTTCTTCGGTTCGTGAAATGACCAAGTAACAACCAGTTGTCGGTGGTGTCACTTCTGTTACATAAGCTTTTCGGCGCTTGTTAGTATTAATGGAGGAAGGGTGCTCCATAGCGAAATAAATCCTCCACCATTGCAACCGTCTCCGACCTCGGGCTCTGACTTCTCGGGCGTTAACCCGGCTTGGGTGAGTGGCCTATCTATACCAGACTCACCCCAGGGTCACACCTCCCAGAACATAGACAGAGGGACCCAATCGCCGTCAGAAGTCAGCAGCTCATGCAATGGCCCCCCCGCGGGACTGCAGTTGAACAGCGGATACGAACACAAACCCTACATGACGACCCCGGGTGGTGGGGATGACGCCATTACCCACTCACCCAGCTGCGCACGCGGTGCGCGGGTATCCGTCAGGCTGTGTCCACGGAGGATTTAAAGAAAAGGATAAAAGAAACTAAAACTGTGTGGGCGTTTCGCACGCAAGGTAGGCCGGCGGGGAAGAAAAAGAGATGCGAATGTCGTGGTGCGAAATGGCCGGAAAGTGATAAGGGAAGAAAGAAACGATGGTGAAGTGCGGTATGAATGGAATGTAAAGAACGCACGAGAGCCTACCTTGGGTCCACCGGTCACTTGAAGAACCCACCTCGACCGGATGGGGGTGAGGGGATGAATATGGCGATGATTGGCTCGGGAACCCCCGGGTGCGCCAAAAACCCGTACTCACAGAAGGTGAGCCCCTGAGGGGATAAATATGGGAAGACGACCGTGGATATTCCATGCGTGAAGTGTACGTAAAATGCCGCCCCTCCAACAAGTGTCATAAGCTTTCTCCAGGTCAAAAACACAGCCACGGTTTGACACTTTCTCAGAAATCCATTCATAACATGCGTCGACAGGGACACCAGATGGTCGACGGTAGAGCGATAGCGACGAAATCCGCACTGAGCGTTCGCTAGAAGTTTCTGAGACTCAAGCCACCATGCCAACTGCCCGTTGATCATGCGCTCCATCACCTTGCAAATGCAACCGGTGAGGGAGATAGGGCGGTAGCTGGAAGGTATTTGGCGATCCTTCCCAAGCTTAAGAATAGGGACAACGGTGGCTTCGCGCCAAACGGAAGGAAAAAGGCCGTCTTGCCAAATACGGTTATAGACCTGTAAGAGAAAAAGTTTACTGTCGGTTGAGAGGTGCTTTAACAGCAAGACATGAATGCCGTCCGGCCCAGGAGCGGATTGCCTAGAGCAATGAAGAGCGTGCTCCATCTCCCTCATTGTAAAAAGTTCGTTATAACATTCAGTGTTAGCAGACCGAAAAGTATATAGTGCGGAATCCAGCCGGTCCTTAATAGAGCGAAAACCGGCGGAAAATGGTCTGAACAGGAAACCGCCTCAAAGGCAGATCCTAGGGTGTTAGCGATGGCAGCCGGATCCACTATAGTGTGCATTGGAAACCTGAAGGCCAGAAACAGTACAATGTGACACTTTACCTGAGAAGCGACGAAGTTTATCCCAAACAACAGATGAA
Organism: Deroplatys truncata; assembly: GCA_030765065.1. Taxonomy (NCBI): domain Eukaryota; kingdom Metazoa; phylum Arthropoda; class Insecta; order Mantodea; family Mantidae; genus Deroplatys; species Deroplatys truncata. Next base: position 179,685,786 of record CM060975.1, on the reverse strand, counting down.
GGCGTAAAGCGATTAAAAGTCTCGACAAAACGAGTCCATGACGTCTTCTTGCTATCCTGAATAATGCGACGAGCCCTGGCGCGCGATTGTTTAAAAGTCACCAAATTATCAAGTGTAGGGTGTCGCCGAAACACCATAAGTGCAGTTCTACGAGTACGAATGGCGTCCCGACAATCCTCGTTCCACCACGGAACAGGTGGTCGCCGAGGTTGAGAGGAAGAACGGGAATATCGCGTTCGGCGGCAGAGAAAATCGTAGACGTAAGGTGCTGCACTAGTTGGTTAATGTCGGCGAAGGGCTGATCGTAAAAATGCACGAGGCTGGAATACAAGCTCCAGTCGGCTTTTGAGAATATCCAGGTAGGTACTCTGGAATGCTGTACGTGGTGTGACAGAAGAGAAACGATGCAGGGGTAATGGTCGCTGGAGAAGGTGTCAGCGACGACGTTCCACTGAAGACGACTAGCAAGCTGGAGTGAGCAAATGGCAAGATCCAGGTGAGAGAATGTACCGGAAGAATCAGAAATAAAAGTAGGTGCACCTGTATTGAGGATGCAAAGATTGAACTGGTAAAAAATGTCGGAAATAAGAGTTTCCCTCGCACAAGCCCTTGGCGAACACCACAGTGGGTGATGGGCATTCAAATCTCCCAACAGAAGAAATGGTTTTGGGAGAGCGGACAGGAGAGCTCGAATGTCCGCGGGAGCGAGGGGAGACGATGGAGGTAAATACACAGAGCAAACAGAAAAAAAGCCGGGAAAGTGAAGGCGAACGGCAACAGCTTGCAATTCGGATGTAAGTGTGACAGGTTTAAAATGAATGTCGTTACGCACTAACAACATGACACCTCCATGAGCAGGAGAACCCTCCTCCGGTTCAAGGTCGTAGCGAACCGGAGTATATCCCCGGAGATCAAAAGTATCGTGAGGGCGAAGCTTAGTCTCCTGCAAACACACGACCATAGGCGAATGTGAACGCAATAAAAGTTGCAGTTCCGCCCTATGCGATCGTACACCACGTACATTCCAGGTCAGGATAGCCATTAAGAAAAAAGGAATAAACTGTCTACTTAGAAGGGCGGCTTAAAATTACCTTTTTTTAACCTTTGGGCTCGGGCTTTTGGTATGGAGTTGGTCAGACTCCATAGCCTCCTCGAAGGGAGGGTCCACGCGCTCAGAGCCAGAAACCGATTCAAGCGCCGTGAATCGATTTTGGGTGGCGATGGGTGAGGGGGCCGCTGAGCGCGGTTTGTCCCAGGAGCTTCCTGGGACAGCGACCTCCGAGGAGGAGAAGGTGAAGTTTTCTTAGCGTGCGCACGCGGAGGGTCCTTCAGAAAATCTTTCCTACGAAGTTTCCGCTTGGGTTTGTTTTCAGCGGCTTGCGAGTTCATTGACTTTGGACCAGGTTTATAGGGCTTGGTAACCATAGCTTTAATGGACGGCCGGATGGTAGTGGCGGTTAATCCAGTCTTGGTCCAGGTGTGAGTTTCGGCATCTACTCGTGGTACTGATGAGGCAACAACAGAACTAAATGTGCCAGATCGCAGGAGTGAAGGTTGGCGCGCATGATAACCCCTCCGGGCTTCAGCGAAGGAGAGTTTTTCCTTTACCCGGATCTCCTGGATCGCCTTCTCGTCCAAGTACCGCGGACAGTCGGCAAACGACGCAGAATGGGACCCTTTATAATTAACGCAGACGGGGGCTGTTGAACAGGTACCTTCGTGTGAGGGCTGGCTACATGTTGCACAGATGTTAACGGCACTCTTACATGAGACGTGCGTATGCCCAAAACGTTGGCATTTAAAACAACGCAGCGGTCTAGGTATATAAGGCCTCACACAAATCTGTTCGTACCCTGCGGAAATCCTCGTGGGCAGATCGACGCCATCAAATGTTAGAAACAGGGTACGAGTGGGTACCAATACGCCGTCGCGTTTGGCCTGCACTCGATGGACCGCTGTCACCTTCTGGTCTGCAAGATATTCAACCAGGTCCTCGTCCGATATACCCTCGAGGCTATGGGTGGTAATGACGCCTCGACAGGAATTCTGTGTGCGCTGCTTCTCCACACGGATGGGATAGCCGTGGAGAAGCGTAGCGCGCAACAAGGTCTTACTTTGCTGATCGGATTTCGTTTGTGCTAATAAGGAACCTTTCCGTAGACGAGTGAGGACTGAACCGCACCAGCAATAGCATCAATACCCTTTTGAATAATGAAAGGGTTCATCTTCTCAAAACTTTGTCCTTCTTCGGTTCGTGAAATGACCAAGTAACATCCAGTTGTCAGTGGTGTCACTTCTGTTACATAAACGTTTCGGCGCCATTTGGTATTAATGGAGGAAGGGTGCTCCATAGCGAAATAAATCCTCCACCGTTGCAACCGTCTCCGACCTCGGGCTCTTACTTCCCGGGCGTTACCCCGGCTTGGGTGAGTGGCCTAGCTATACCTAGCTCACCCCAGGGTCACACCTTCCAGAACATAGACAGAGGGACCCAATGGCCGTCGGAAGTCAGCAGCTCATGCAATGGCCCCCCGCGGGACTGCAGTTGAACAGCGGATACGAACACAAACCCTAGATGACGACCCCGGGTGGTGGGGATGACGCCATTACCCACTCACCCAGCTGCGCACCCAGTCGCGGGTATCCTTCAGGCTGTGTCCATGGAGGATTAAAAGAAAAGTTAAAAGAAATACAACTGTGTGGGCGTTTCGAACGCAAGGTAGGCCGGCGAGGAAGAAAAAGAGATGCGTAAATGAATGCACGTGGTGCGAAATGTGCAGAAGTAAAAGAGAAGAAAGAAACGATGGCGAGGAGCGACTTGGAATGAAATGCACAGAACGCACGAGAGCCTACCTTGAGTCCCCCGGTCACGAGAACGAACCCACCTCGACCGGACGGAGATGAAAGGGTGAAAATGGCTATGAATGGCTCGGGTACCCCTGGTGCGCCTAACCCGTACTCAAAAAAGGTGAGCCCCTGGGGGGTTCCATAATACGGGCACGGATACACTGAACATCTGGTACTGGGGTTCGATACAAGGAGCTTCCAAATGCCCCCACAAATAAAATTCCAGTGGGTTTGGGTCCGCGGAGCGTGGAGGCCAGGAAAATGGTCCACATCTACGTATCCATCTGTCACCGAATCTGTTATTTAGAAGCCGATGGACATTAACACTAAAATGAGGAGGTGGTCCATCGCGCGTGAAGTACATATTTTGTCGCACAGCTAAAGGCACATCTGCTAACAGATCAAGTAGAACATTCTCTAGGAAATTATGGTAACTTTTTCCGTTGAGCTTGGGTGGATGAACGTGAGGCCCTACCATACAGTCACCAACAATGCCAACCCAAACATTAGCAGAAAATCTTTTTTTGATAACTTGCTTCAACAGTTACATGAGGATTGACGTCAGCCCAAGCATGCTGGTTGTGATAATTTACAATCTGATCTATTTGAAACGACGCCCCATCTGTGAACAGCATATTTTCACTAAAATTAGGGTTGACACATTGTTGCATAAACCATTCGCAGAAGCGTACCCGTTCAGGAAAATCAACTACTGATAGTGCCTGCACACACTGTAAATGGTATGGATACAATCGGACCTTGTGTAACACTCGCCAGACAGTCATATGGTCAACATTCATTGTTGTAGCTACTACTTATGTACTGACACTAGGGTCGTCGTCAACTGCCTGAAGAATTGCCGCTTCCCGTTGCGGCATCCTCGTCCTTCTAGGCCATCCTCGGTCGTGAGTATCAGGCTGAAATGCCCCATGTTCCCTAAGGCGACGATCAATGTCTTCAAACATTTTCCTGTCAGGGGTACCTTAGACCTGGAAATCTCCCCCGGTACAAACGTTGAACGCAAGCGCCATTGCCGTCTGCTAATCCATACATCAAATGGACATCTGCCATCTCTGCATTTGTGTACACTGCCATTGCAGGAACTAAGTCTGTGATCAACTCTACTAGTACATAGTAACCCGTGTACTTGCAAAAGTCGTACTGCTCACTGGAACAGTTGATGTTGCCTGTAAACAAGCAACTACGTAAGTCGAATGGCAACAGGGAAATGTAAAACAAAACAATGGTAGTGCATTATAATGACGATGTAAACAGACGTAACCAAGAGTGCATGTTTCCCATAATTCTAACGTTCTGTTCGTGTGTGTTTCCCAGAATTAATGAGTTGGAGAAAATTAATTGTAACTTGGAAACAAAGCGTTTCCAGAGTCATGTTTATATAACATAATTTCTTCGTCTACGCGTGAGGAATGTGTCGTGCAATTTGAATCGTACATTTTTGTTACACCTTGTACAGCAACATTGACTTATCTTTCTGACACCAGATTTATATCAAACATTAGAATGCAGTGTATGCAAGACTATGCAAGACTCAGATCATTTTCATTTTCATAAACGATCAAACTGACATATCTTCGCAATTATCATTCATTACGAAATGGAATCTCGAAAAAGCTGATTGGTTAGGTTATAAAAACTGTTTCATTAAAAATATACAGAACCTAATTCCCGCAAATACTTTTGATGAATATAACATAAATACTATCCTTGGTGCGCTTACGGAAAACATTAATATATCTGGAAGTCAAAGTATTCCACTAACAACTATACAAATTGGTAAATGTCCAGTTCCCTGGTGAAACGAAAAAATTAAGGAAGCTATGAAACAAAAATCAAGCTTTTTATCGTTTCAAAAGGTACCCTGACTTAAACAATAAGATAATTATTTTAAATTGTCGTGCGATTGCACGCTGAATTATAAGACAAAGTAAAAAAGAATCGTGGTTGTCCTTTCCTTCATAACTGAATGATAAAACATCACACTCTGTAATATGGGATAAAATTAGAAAGATAAACGGGAACACCAGTTTACTACAAATGACGATAATACACAATCGTGATAATGGTGTCAAAACAACAAAGCCAGAAGAAACTCTAATATTTTAACTAATTCATTCGCAAAAGTTTCAAATCACAATGAAAACTCAACAATATTAAGAAGCTAAACTGAAGAATCACAATCTTTATTCTCTAGCGACAGCAATGCTCCTTTCACTGTCGAAGAAGTACAAGACTCCCTTCAACGATGTAAGAACACAAGCCCTGGACCAGATGAATCCCGTTTGAATTTTTAAAACAATTTCCAAAGCCAGGCATTGAATATTTAACCAACATATTCAATTACATATGGCTAAATAAGAAATTTCCTTCAATGTGGTATCACTCAATAATTGTACCAATCCCCAAACCAAGCAAAGGCATTTTACTTCCAGAAAATTATAGGCCTATAACATTATCATTCACCGCATGCAAACTAATAGAAAAAATCTGACTTTCATGACTTTCTCTACTCTTATACAAACTATTTTTACAAACGCTTATTCTCCATATGCTTCATAATAATCGAGATGAAATTCTTATTGCTAATTTTCTTGTAGGTGCAAGGGTAATATGGTAGGCTTTAAGCGATAGTCAAATCTTTTAAGAGCTGGTTGCCTTGTTCATTTCTGAGTTATGGTGTTCACAGTCACACACACAGACACACGCACGGACATATTTGAAAAATGCTTTTTTGGATTCAGGGAGTCTAAAAACATATATTTCCGGTGAAATCTCGGTATCGAATTTTTGGGTGGAATACAATACTTCCCCTACTCACTATACGTAGTAGAGAAAGTAAAAATGAATAACGAATTATCATTTGAGAAAAAATATAAGCATTGGAAAATTTAAGGGAATAACAAGCAATATCTCGAAAATGTTTCCCTCCAAAAAAAATGTAAATGACATAAATTGTGTGTTTTAACGCGATCTACAATTTTTGTGTAGTAAAATTTTGTCTATTTCTTATGGTTTACCAGTTATGCAAAAGTCGTTCACAATGAAGAATACTTTTGGAGACATTCCCAGAAAATTCAAGATATACATTTTATTTGCCATAAAAATGTCTTAAACGTATGATACGTTAATCAAAATCGTTAGAGCCATTTTTGAGAAAATTAAAATTTTCGAAAAATGTTCTATGTAAAGGTAATCTGGGGTGGGGGATTTTCTTTAAAACCTTCATGTCGCATGTCCTAAATACCATCCTTATCCCTATCCGACTGTTCGTTTCTGAGTTACGCTGTTCACAGACACACAGACACACACACGTACATTTTTCCCAAAATGCATTTTTTGGATTCAGGGGGCCTCAAAACATATATTTCCGGTGAAATCGCGGTATCGAATTTTTGGGTGGAATACAATACTTCCCCTATTTACTATAAGTAGTATAGAAAGTAAAAATTGCTGACAAACGCTTATGATGGATTTTAGAGAAAATAAAGTTTTTCAATCACATCCAAAATGGATTTCGCCAATTCCATTCCACAATTGACAATTTAATTGTGCTGGAAAGTGAAATAAAAGAAGCAATTACAGATTATAAACACCCCACATGTGTCAATTTAGACATAGAAAAAGCCTATGATACGCTGACTAAAGCATACATTCTAAAAATACAGCGTAATAATGCCATAAGAGGACACATGTTTAGTTTCATTTCTAACTTTCTACAGAACCGAAATATCCATGTTAGCGTATATGGTCACTTATCAAAAAGTACACTGATAGAGAACGGTATCCCTTAAGGCTCATCTTTCAGTGTTACACTATCTATAGTATCAATGAACAGTATAGCAAATCACATATTAGCACCTGTTAAAGCATACATATTTGCTGACGACATTTTTATTTTTTGCAAAGGCAGAAATGTATGTACCACTCAACCACTCAGGAGATCCTTCAAAACACATTACAATCTTTCCAAAACTGGTATTCTGAGATAGGATTAAGATTTTCTGAACAGAAAACTAAATGTATCCATTTTTGTCGAGCTAGAAACAATGAAATTATACCAAAGTTGTTTATACTGGAAAAGAAATTACAATTGCCGACAATATTAGAATAGTAGGCCTAATCTTTGACAAAAAAACCAAATTGGATACCTTACATATAATTACTGTCAAATGAACGTAAACTAAAAGACTAAATATACTAAGGACTTTGCCTACTAGTAATTGGGGATGCAACAAGAATGTACTAAGCATTACTTATAAAACACTGATCAGATCCAAATTAGACTATGGCTCAATTCGCCAGTTCTACAATACTAAAAGACCTTGACGTATACAATCTGCAGTCATAAGAATTATATTGGGATCCTATTGCCTATTGCAATTTAAAGTCTGCAAATGGAAGTAGATGAGCCACTACTTGGGGTACGCAGAGAATATTTAAGTATTAAATATGCAATTAAAATAGCTGCTTTACCTAATACTATAGTACACAAATATGTATTCCCTGTAAAATCTCAAACAAAACAACTTAAAGGCTCATTTAATTCACTTCCATTTCATGGTGGTATTGAATATTACATAATGAAAATGCAAATAAGGTTTTACCTAATATAACAACAATTGAAAATCATGAAACTCCTCCTTTTAACCTAAAAATATGGCTTTAAATCTAGAGACGGAACACCATAAAAAAGAACAGACTGCCACCGCTGTTTATCAACAAACCTTTAACGAAATTTCTAGAACCTACAATGATTATGAAACAATACTTACAGATGGTTCAAAAACTCAACATAGGATTCTGTTCAAACAAATGGAATTCATATAGAATAGCCTTCCTGATTACTTCTCAATTCATTCCAGTGATTACATGCTCTAAAATAAGCATTTTCATACTTTACAGATCCCATAAACAACTATAGATGATTTTTTATGATTCAAAAAGTGCTATCTTAACCAGCCAAAATATACATACAGAAAACAAACTTACACAAGAAATACAAATGTCATATAACCACGCAATGGAACAAAGAAAACAACCATCGCACCAACAAATACGAAGCAATGAGAGAGCGAACGAAGCAGCTAAAGCGACCATCCAAAAACCAACATTTATTGCAGAGATAACAACAAGCCCGTTCAGACTTAGCTCTATATATCCGAACCAAAATCATTACTTAATGACAAAAAATATGATCTCAAAATCAGGGAAACAAGATACTTACTGTAATAGTATCCTCAAACAACAAGTGTATTCTCACGAACTTAAACAGGAAACATCAAGTTATCATTACCCGCTTATAAGAATTGGACATACAAAGATAACACACTCGTATCTGATCACCAAAGAAATCCAGCCGCAGTGTTCAACATGCAAAACTCCATTGACAGTTTTCCATGACCTCACAGAATGCCATCGTTATAACCCACACATGAAAATATACCAGATGAGTCAGCTGCTCCTATTTATTTTTGAACTTATGCAACCTGCTAAGCGACATATATGACTTACGCCATTCGCGAATGTCTTCTAATGGCTGATTTGCATAACACTTTATAGAGGAGGGATAGATAACTCAGTGCATAAGTGTTTTACGGGACGGAATGCAATCGCCATGTATGTCGATTCCAAAAACATTCTACCCTGATATTGGGAGCTAATGCAGCACTTTTAGCTGATTTTACGAACTTTTATTCTTTAGCATACATTCATACAAACGTTTGAAAACGCCCCTTAAGGTACAACGTATCACATACATCGGTTGACAGAGCTATTTGAAAACAAAATGGCAGATCTACGCAGTGCGCCGTCAGCCAACAAAGGTTCGTTGTACAGCCTTGTCAAAAAATGCTAAGCATTAGGTAGATGATTTCCCTTCTGTCACAAACTATGGCTTATTTCAGTTCATACAGTAATTGAAATGGCTGATGCAGTTTGTATATTTGAGTTAAAACTACCAAAACGAGCTCCAAACACTGTATGAAGCTGCAAAAAGCATGTAGAGATTCGAGGTGGGATCTGAGTTCTGCAATTACTTATTCGTATATGAACCCCAACTCCCAACGTAGGATTGGCCGAATGGTATTATCATGGTTCATTTAGCACTGTGCCACTTCATTCGGGTTCAAATACTTCGTGTTAAGTTCAAACCTTTTATTACCTTTTGTTTTCTCTCTTTGGGCCTATAATTTGATGTTATGATACAAATAACATTTTATAACATTATAAGTGCGTTCAAAATAGAATAATCGCCATGTTTTCTACTGACAAGTGCATAATTCATGCTTCGTAGTTGGTATTTTATTGTGCTCGGTATTACGCTTGGTCCATTCAGCCCAGTTTAAAACATTTCACACATGCAAAGTGGCTTTAGCTATTTGCACCTGCGTCAATGCTTGGCGTGAATAAACTCTACATTTTCTACTGAGTATTTGAAATCTTTCTACGAGACACGGCTGCTATCATAACGTATACAAACGACGAGATGTTGACATGCTGTTAATCTATGAAGAAACAAGGTGTAATGCACTGTCAACAAAGCGCTTGTATGAAGAACGGTTTCCGGAAAGGAAGGCACCTATTGCAGACACTTTACGAAGGGTTGAAAGACGCCTTCGTGAAACAGGATGATTTGGAAGAGCACCACCTGCTCGCGATGCTCCAGTAACCTCTGGAGGCAATTTAACAGCTGTGAGAAACACAATAGAAAACAATCTACATACCAGTTCAAGGACCCTAGCATAAGATCTGCAAATAAGTCTAAGTCGGTCCTCAGTAATGCGCATATTGCACCGTAATAAATATTATCCATACCATCTGCAACTACACCAGGCTCTCCACATACACGACTTTCAAGCGCGAGTGATATGAAGCTCCACCACACTGGTCACTGGTTGTAAGGAATCACTTACATAGAACATATCAGCAAAAATGGATGGTCCGAGAAGGCCCAGTTGTATGGCCCCCTAAATCACCTGATCTCACCCCACTAGATTTCTTTCTGTGGAATAATTTAAAGGAACGTGTCTACGGTCAAGAACCACAAAGCCCAAATCATCTACGGGCATTCATACGTAAAGAATGCAGGCAGATTTATACAGCGTATGTTATAGCATGCAAGAAGGTCTCTCCGGCAAAGTACCCAAATGTGCATTGATGAGGGGGGTCGTCATTTGGAACATTTACTTCATTGATGAAATCCACCCTCTTTAACAATTTATTATGGTGTTTGCCCGTGAACTTAGCACATTTACAACTCCATTGTCGGTAGAAGAAGTAAAACAAGGTTTAAACATGAAAAAAACTGTTAGATTTATTAGCGTCGACATGCGCCCAAAAGAATGAAAGCTAACTACGTAACACATTTACAAAACCAGATACGGTACAGATTATTATGGTAAACATGATCCACAACTATTATATGATTGTAATTCTTTGGCTCACAGGAGAGCCAATGATAAATATAAATAAATTAGTATACTAAAATACGAAAATAAACACAAAGAAAAAGATAAAAACAACCAAAACAATTTGATGTATGTATTAGATTCGAACCTCCGAAGCTAACCGTTGCCTCACCACATGTCGTCAGTTAACCCACTCGGCCAGAACCCACGCATTATGTTCTGCTCTCCAGGAGAACATTCCTCTACCTCCTTGCAAGCATTACATTGCATGAAGATCCGTCTTTTTCAAGCCTTTCGCAGCACCTTGGCTTATTCAGGCCTTAATCATTAATGGTGGTTGCGTATATACCGAATAAAAGGGCAGAGCTACAATAACAGTTGGTTTGCTAAAAGGGTCAATGTTTACACATTAGACTATAAACTGCGGATTGCATAACTATGAATAGCTAGGGGCAGCTGACTCACAACTTATTTCAAATAATTGTTTTCTGACACAAGCCGTTTCTGAGATATCCATTATTAAAGGTTCGAATCGTTCAATACTTGTCATTCATTTTAAATCCCATCGATTTTCAGTTGTTACTCGCGATTGCATGGAAAGATTATGGAATTTTGAAACACTAATGGAATTTTAAGGCCAGCACATAGGATCCAGTTCTTAAACATTTGACTGTAGCTATTCCCTTTGTATCTATAACGAAACGTGTAATGTAGCCATTTCTACAAAGGTTTATTTGGATTAAAATGTAGTAGATAGAAAAAAAGCTTTAGCAAGCTTGTATACACACTAATAAAGATAGAGGGTAGAGAAAGACCTGTGAATGTATTTGTATGCTTTTCTTCAGATCACCCTCCACGAGAACTAAAGAAAGAAAAAGAATCGATTTACATATTTGCTATAGGTGATTCAAAGAAGCGGACACCTCGCGGCTGCCACCCCAAGGAGGAAGGGATGCGGTGAAGGATGGCTACAAACCGTACACAGAGAGGCCACAGAGACGTGCGAAAGTCCCTAACGTTTCCAAGTTGACAGACCCGTCCCACTGCTGGAGTCGTTGAGAGAGGGACATGAACGACCCACCAATCGGCAGATCTCTGATGTCCACGAGGAATACTCTTTCTATTTTACATGCATCAGCGCCATCTGTCCGGCACCGTCATACGCCACGAAACCGAGCACACCTGAAATATGAGAAGGAAATGGAATGAAAGGGAAATAATGGAAAGGAAATCGTGGAGACCACCCCAGCGTTCGCCTGCTGACCCCGGGTAAACCACGTAAACCCCATTAGTCAGAGTGGGCGGTCGCCGGATATCGAACCCGGGACCGCCAGAATGCGAAACTCTCACTCAACCGCGGCGCCACCTCGCTCGGTCAATAGTTCCTATAGATGGTTAACTCTTATATGATATTCTGGAAACAGCTAAAAAATTTTCTCTTCTAGCAGTTTAAATTTTTCTACCCACATTTTAGTTTAGCTTTGTAATTTCCAGTTGTATTACGGTCGGTTTTTTCTTTAGTTCCGTATTCATGTTCCAGAGTGTTATTTCTTTCTTTTTGTTATTTTTATTCGAAAACTTTCACCTACGACTTCTTCCAGTTTACTGCACAACATATGTGATGCTTCATTTTTTCAGCTTTAACATTCAGGATTCTGACTTGTTTAATAAATGGCACAGAGAATTGCTTAAGAGGATTCTAAAGATAAGTTTCTTCAGCCATTTTTAACTGAAATCGTGGGATTTATCAAGATCTAAATTTGGAAGCACAGTAAACACGAGTAGTACGAATATGCGCATTATCAATCGCGTGACTTTTTCAAGTCTGTGCCGGAAAAACAATCAGTGTAAGCTTGCTAGATTACGCCGAATTTCATGCATCACGAAGCTTTAAGTATAACCTTAAAGATTTCACTTTAAGTTAACTTTAAGCCAAAATTTAAAGTTTATGCATGTGTTGCAAAGGTAGTCTAATATTCCAAGCATTTGCTCTTACACTAGCGCTTACAATAACAGATAAAAAACGCACTGCATTCTCTTTAGGTAGGTAGATATTTCATCGGTTGTTGGTACAGTGAATATTTAATACAGTCTCTCGCCCATACAAGCACTGCTAACCTAGGAATTCACTACGGAACCGAAACAAGCACCATAAAATACAATGCATTTGACAAGTCAACTTTAAGCTAAACGCAAAGTTTATAAAAAATTAATATCACTAGAGGCTCTGAGGTTGCAGATAAATTCACGAACGTAATGAGTTTTATTTCCAGATAAAATCATTGACAAAGGTTGTGCGAGTGAATTTATCTAGAAAGCTCAGATCCTCGAACGATAAATATTAGGACTATTTCAGAATTAAATATCAATTTAAATAAATTTCTTCCAAAATTCTCTCACAAAATATTAATCGACTGCATTTGTGATCGAGTGCTCAGCGCTGTGGCTTCTCAACCCAGAGATGATGATGATGATGATATGCGGCTTAAGGGCGCTAAACTGCTGAGGTCATCAGCGCCCTTACAAGGTATAAAATATAAAGTCAAAAAATAAAAGATAGGTAAAAAACCGCATAATTAAAAAACGGGACACAAACCCGCGATGTCAAAAAGCTAAAACTAACAATATAACAATAACAAATATAACAATAACAATAATAACAATAACAACAATAACAATAAAAACAATAATAACAATAACAGCAATAATAACAAGACAAAGATCTGAAAAACAACACACTAAAAGCATAGGCAGTAATGGATTAAAACGTGTCAGGAACTGTAGAATGCGAGGGACATGAGCGCCATATGTCCACTGGGGATAAGAGTTCCCATAAAAACCGACAGGATAAAAGTACGAAGCTAACAGACGCTCAACGCATTAAATGCGCAGATTAAAATCACTGTCATGAATAAAACGTAAAACACATTCCACAGCATGCGTGTCGTCTGCCAAAACGTTGGCTAGGCCAACAGGAAGACCCACACGAGCACGCAATGCAGCTAAAACCTGACACTCTGTTAAAATGTGACGCACCGTTAAGGGCACGGCACACTGCACACAGAGTGGCGCGGGGTCACCACTCAGCAAATACTTATGACTAAAAATGCAATGTCCGATAGGAAGGCGTGTTAAAATTACCTCTTCCCGACGAGAAGCACGGGAAGATGTAGCCCAGACTAACGGGAGAGGCTTAACCTCCCGCAACTTGTTCCCCCGGAGGGCCGTCCACTCATCGCTCCAAAGCGAGAGGATGCGGCGACGTAAAACAATAAACAAATCTGACGAGGGAACAACAGAGGTAAAACGTCTGGGTGATAAAATCGCCGACTTGGCAGCGACATCGGCAGACTCATTACCTGAGATGCCCACATGACCTGGAATCCACAAGAAGGAGACGCTGATGCCAGAGACATCAAGCGAGTGGAGCAGGTCATGAATGCGCTGTACGAGCGGGTGGTAACTGTACAGCGAGCTAATACTTTGAAGAGCACTCAGGGAGTCGGAACAAATAAAACAGTGCCGTAAGTCGTGCCGCTGAATATATAAAAGAGACTGATAAATGCTAAAAAGTTCGGCGGTAAAAATCGAACATTGCTCTGGTAAACGAAAGGTAAAACTATTTCCACCACAAAAAAAGGCACATCCTACTCCAGCATCAGTCTTAGATCCATCAGTAAAGATAAAAGGTAAGTCCCCGAATTGCGACTGAAGTTCTAAAAACGCTGATCTAAAGACTGAAGAAGGGGTCTCATTCTTCGGCATTGACGATAACCCAAGGTGACAGAGGGCCTCAGCGCGCGACCATGGAGGAAAACGCGTTTCCCCCCTTGGAAGGGCCGGCGCTGGCGTAACGTCCAAATGCCGAAGGAGCAGTCGAAATCGAACCCCTGGAGGGAGCAATGCAGAGGAGCTAACTAAATATTGCCGGTCAAGTGAATCCTCGAAAATTGCCGCGAAAGACGGGTGGTCAGGTAAGCTTGAGAGTCGACAGGCATAGCTGCACAAGAGCATCACACGCCTGGAGGACAGCGGAGGCTCTGCAGCTTCAGCATAAAGACTGGGCACGGGGCTAGTTGGAAAGGCCCCTGTGGCGACTCTAAGACCACGATGATGAATGGGATTCAAACGACGTAACACAGATGGACGTGCCGACGAATAAACAAAACACCCGTAATCAAGTTTGGATCGGACCAAAGAGCGATAAAGGCGAAGAAGGACGGTCCGATCAGCTCCCCAGGATGTGCCACTTAAACCACGTAAAAGATTAAGAGAACGGTCACACTTTGCTTTTAAAAAGGAAACGTGCGAGGTCCAACACAACTTCCTATCAAAAATCAACCCCAAAAAGTTCGCCTCGTCTGCAAACGGAAGTATCCCTGGCCCAAGACGGAGAGAGGGGGGAGGGAAATACTTCCGGCGCCAGAAGTTGATGCAGACGGATTTCTCGGCGGAGAATTTAAAGCCGTTGGCGTTACTCCAGGCGTAGAGACGGTCGATACAGCTCTGGAGACGGCGTTCGAGAAGACAGGTCCGCCGTGAACTGCAATAAATAGCGAAATCGTCAACAAAAAGGGACGATGAAATGCCAGGTGGAATACAATCAACAATGGGGTTGATAGCAATCGCAAAAAGTGTGACACTGAGTACAGAGCCCTGCGGTACTCCGTTCTCTTGAATAAAACGACGAGATAAAACCGAGCCCACACGTACACGAAAGACGCGGTCCGTCATAAACTCCCGAAGAAATATGGGAAGACGACCGCGGATATTCCAATCGTGAAGTGTACGTAAAATGCCGCCCCTCCAACAAGTGTCATAAGCTTTCTCCAGGTCAAAAAATACAGCCACCGTTTGACACTTTCTCAGAAACCCATTCATAATATGCGTCGACAAGGACACCAGATGGTCGACGGTAGAGCGATAGCGACGAAACCCGCACTGAGCGTTCGCTAGAAGTTTCTGAGACTCAAGCCACCATGTCAACCGCCCGTTGATCATGCGCTCCATCACCTTGCAAATGCAACTGGTGAGGGAGATAGGGCGGTAGCTGGAAGGTAGTTGGCGATCCTTCCCAGGCTTAAGTATAGGGACAATGGTGGCTTCGCGCCAAACGGAAGGGAAAATGCCGTCTTGCCAAATACGGTTATAGACCTGTAAGAGAAATAGTTTACTGTCGGCTGAAAGGTTCTTTAACATCAGGACATGAATGCCGTCCGGCCCGGGAGCGGAGTGCCGAGAGCAATGAAGAGCGTGCTCCAGCTCCCTCATTGTGAATAGTTCGTTATAGCATTCAGCATTAGCAGACCGAAAAGTATATGATGCGGAATCCTGCCGGTCTTTAATAGAGCGAAAGCCGGCGGAATAATGGTCTGAACTGGAAACCGCCTCAAAGGCAGAACCCAGAGTGTTAGCGATGGCAGCCGGATCCACTATGGTGGCATTAGAAACCTGAAGGCCAGAAACAGTACAATGTGACACTTTACCTGAGAAGCGACGAAGTTTATCCCAAACAACGGATGAAGGCGTAAAACGATTAAAAGACTCGACAAAACGAGCCCAAGATGCCTTCTTGCTATCCTGAATAATGCGACGAGCCCTGGCGCGCGATTGTTTAAAAGTCACCAAATTATCAAGTGTAGGGTGGCGCCGAAACACCCTAAGTGCAGTCCTACGGGCACGAACGGCGTCCCGACAATCCTCGTTCCACCACGGAACAGGTGGCCGCCGAGGTTGGGAGGATGAACGGGGTATTGCACGTTCGGCGGCTGAGAAAATAATAGACGTAAGGTGCTGCACTAGCGCATTCATATTCTGAAGGGCGATCAGAGAGTCCGTACAAACAACACAGTGCCGTTAATCGTGCCGCTGAATGTATAAAAGTGATTGAGAAATACTAAAAAGTTCGGCAGTAAATATCGAACATTGCCCAGGTAAACGTAAAGTAAAACTACAGGGACCAAAAACAAAGACACACCCTACACCAACATCAGTTTTAGACCCATCAGTATATATAAAATGGCATTCACCGAATTGCGCCTGTAATTCTAAAAACGCTGATCTAAAGACTGAAGGAGTCTCATTCTTCGGCATCTACGTTAACCCAAAATGACAGTGGGCCTCTGCGCGCAACCATGGAAGAAAATGCTTTCCCCATGGGAAGGGGCGGCGCTGGCGTAAAGCCCAGATGCCGAAGAAGCTGTCGAAACCGAACCCCTGGAGGGAGCAATGCAGAGGAGCTAAGTAAATATTGCCGATCAAGGGAATCCTCGAAAATTAAGGCGAAGGACGGGTGATCAGGCAACTTGAGAGTCGACATCGTAGCTGCACAAAAGCATCTCACGCCTGAAGGACAGCGGAAGCTCTGCAGCTTCAGCGTACAGACTGGGAACAGGGCTGGTTGGAAAGGCGCGTGTAGCGACCCTTATGATGATGATGATGATTATGATGATGAGACGCGTTTAAGGGCGCTAAACTGCTAAGGTCATCAGCACCCTTACAATGTATAAAATATAAACTCAAAATATAAAAGACGGGTAAAAGAACCGACAATTAAAAAACGGGGCACAATCCCGCGATGTCCAAAAAGCTAAAAACAACAATACAAATATCCCAAAAACCAACACACTAAAAGCATAGGCAATAAAAGCTTAAAACCTGTCAAGAACTGTAGAATGCGAGCGCCATATGTTCACTGGGGAGTAGAGTCCCTATCAAAACAGACAGAATAAAATAACAAAGCTAAAGGACGCTCAACGCATCAAATACGCATATTGAACTCACTGTTAATAAAACGTAAAACACATTCTACAGCACGCGCGTCGTCTGCCAAAACGTTGGCTATGTCAACTGGTAGACCAACACGAACGCGCAATGCAGCTAAAACCTGACACTCTTCTAAAATGTGACGCACCGTTAAGGGCACATCGCACTGCTCACAGAGTGGAGCGGGGTCACCACTGAGTAGATACCTATGACTAAAAAGACAATGTCCAATCCGTAAACGAGCTAAAATTACCTCTTCCCGACGACACGAACCAGAAGAGGTACCCCAGACTAACAGGAGAGGCTTAACCTCCCACAACGTGTTCCCACGGAGGGCCGTCCACTCATCCCTCCAATCCGAGAGGATGCGGCTACGTAAAAGAACAAACAAAACTGTGGAGGGAACAACAGAAGTAAAAGAACTAGGTAATAAAATTTGGCAGCGGCGTCGGCAGACTCATTACCTGAGATGCCCATATGGCCTGGAGTCCACATGAACGAGACGCTGATGCCAGAGACACCAAGCGAGTAGAGCAGGTCATGTATGCGCTGTACGAGTAGGTGGTAATAGTACAGCGCGTTAATACTCTGAAGGGCACTCAGAGAGTCCGTACAAATAACACAGTGCCGGAAGTTGTGCCGCTGAATGTATAAAACAGATTTAAAATGCCGCCCCTCCAACAACTGTCATAAGCCCTCTCCAGGTCAAAAAGTACAGCCACCGTTTGACACTTTCTCAGAAATCCATTCATAATATGCGTCGACAGGGACGTGATGATGATGATGATGATGATATGCGGTTTAAGGGCGCTAAACTGCTACGTTCATCAGCGCCCTTACAATGTATAAAAGATAAGGTCAAAATATAAAACAGGTAAAAAACCACATAGTTAAAAACGGGACACAAACCCGCGATGTTCAAAAAGCTAAAACTAACAACAGAACAATAACAACAATAACAATAACAACAATAACAAGAACAACAAGATAACAATAACAACAATATAAAGTTCTGAAAAATCAACACACTAAAAGCAAGGGCAATAAAAGATTAAAACGTGTCAGGAACTGTAGAATGCGAGGGACATGAGCGCCATATGTCCACTGGGGATAAGAGTTCCCATAAAAACAGACAGAATAAAAGTACTAAGCCAACAGACGCCCAACGCATTAAATGCGCAGATTAAAATCACCGTCATGAATAAAACGTAAAACACATTCTACAGCACGGGTGTCGTCTGCCAAAACGTTGGCTAGGCCAACAGGCAGACCCACACGGGCACGCAATGCAGCTAAAACCTGACACTCTGTTAAAATGTGACGCACCGTTAAGGGCACGACACACTGCCCACAGAGTGGTGCGGGGTCACCACTGAGCAAATACCTGTGACTAAAAACACAATGTCCAATCCGTAGACGAGCTAAAATTACCTCTTCCCGACGACAAGAACGAGAAGAGGTACCCCAGATCAACGGGAAAGGCTTAACTTCCCGCAATTTGTTCCCCCGGAGGGCCGTCCACTCATCGCGCCAGCGCGAGAGGATGCGGCGACGTAAAATAATACACGAATCAGACGAGGGAACAACAGAAGTAAAAAATCTGGGTAATAAAATCGCCGATTTCGCAGCGGCGTCGGCAGACTCATTACCTGAGATGCCCACATGACCTGGAATCCACATGAAGGACACGCTGATGCCAGAGACACCAAGCGAGTGGAGCAGGTCATGTATGCGCTGTACGAGTGGGTGCTAATGGTACAGCGCATGAATAGCCTGAAGGGCACTCAGAGAGTCCGTACAAATAAAACAGTGCCGTAAGTCGAGCCGCTGAATGTATAAAACAGATTGATAAATGCTAAAAAGTTCGGCGGTAAAAATTGAACATTGTCGAGGTAAACGAAAAGTAAAACTCTGAACACCAAAAACAAAGGCACATCCTACTCCAACATCAGTATTAGACCCATCAGTATATATAAAATGACAGTCCCCGAACTGCGCTTGTAGTTCTAAAAAGGCGGATCTAAGAACAGAAGCAGGGGTCGCATTTTTCGGCATCGACGTTAGCCCAAGGTGGATGTGGGCCTCAGCGCGCGACCATGGAGGAAAGCGCGTTTCCCCTCGGGTAAGGGCCGGCGCTGGCGTAACGTCCAAATGCCGAAGTAGCAGTCGAAATCGAACCCCTGGAGGGAGCAATGCAGAGGAGCTAACTAAATATTGCCGGTCAAGCGAATCCTCGTAAAATACATCGAAGGACGGCTGGTTAGGCAAGCTTGAGAGTCGACAAGCATAGCTGCACAAAAGCATCTCACGCCGGAAGGACAGCGGAGGCTCTGCAGCTTCTGCGTACAGACTGGGTACAGGGCTAGTTGGAAAGGCCCCTGTAGCGACTCCTATGCCACGATGGTGAATGACATTCAATCGACGTAACACAGATGGACGTGCCGACGAATAAACAATACACCCGTAATCAAGCTTGGATCGGACCAAAGAGCGATAAAGACGAGGAAGGACGGTCCGATCAGCTCCCCAGGATGTGCCACTTAAAACACGTAAAATATTAAGAGAACGGTCACACTTAGCTTTTAAAAAGGAAACGTCCGAGGTCCAACACAACTTCCTATCAGAAAGCAACCCCAAAAATTTCGCCTCGTCTGCAAACGGAAGTATCCCTGGCCCAAGATGGAGAGAGGGCGGAGGGAAATACTTCCGGCGCCAGAAGTTGATGCAGACAGATTTCTCGTTGGAGAAATTAAAGCCGTTGGCGTTACTCCAGGCGTAGAGACGGTCGATACAGTTCTGGAGACGGCGTTCGAGTAGACAGGTCCGCCGTGAACTGCAATAAATAGCGAAATCGTCAACAAAAAGGGACGATGAAATGCCAGGTGGAATACAATCAACAATGGGGTTGATAGCAATCGCAAAAAGTGTGACACTGGGTACAGAGCCCTGCGGTACTCCGTTCTCTTGAATAAAACGACGAGATAAAACCGAGCCCACACGTACACGAAAGACGCGGTCCGTCATAAACTCCCGAAGAAATATGGGAAGACGACCGCGGATATTCCAATCGAGAAGTGTACGTAAAATGCCGCCCCTCCAACAAGTGTCATAAGCTTTCTCCAGGTCAAAAAATACAGCCACGGTTTGACACTTTCTCAGAAATCCATTCATAATATGCGTCGACAAGGACACCAGATGGTCGACGGTAGAGCGATAGCGACGAAACCCGCACTGAGCGTTCGCCAGAAGTTTCTGAGACTCAAGCCACCATGTCAACCGCCCGTTGATCATGCGCTCCATCACCTTGCAAATGCAACTGGTGAGGGAGATAGGGCGGTAGCTGGAAGGTGGTTGGCGATCCTTCCCAGGCTTAAGTATAGGGACAATGGTGGCTTCGCGCCAAACGGAAGGGAAAATGCCGTCTTGCCAAATACGGTTATAGACCTGTAAGAGAAAGAGTTTACTGTCGGCTGAAAGGTTCTTTAACATCACGACATGAATGCCGTCCGGCCCAGGAGCGGAGTGCCGAGAGCATGAAGAGCGTGCTCCAGCTCCCTCATTGTGAAAAGTTCATTATCACACTCAATATTAGCAGATCGAAAATTAAAGGTGTCGGGTGATGATGATATGCGGCTTAAGGGCGCTAAACTGCTGAGGTCATCAGCGCCCTTACAATGTATAAAATATAAAGTCAAAAGATAAAAACAAGTAAAAGAACCGCATAATTAAAAAACGGGACGTAAACCCGCGATGTCCAAAAGGCTAAAAATAACAATAAGAGAACAATAACTATAATGATAACAGTAACAACAAGAATAACAATAACAACAATAAAATCAATAACAACAACAATAACAATACAAATATCTGAAAAAACCAACACACTAAAAGCATAGGCAATAAACGATTAAAACGTGTCAAGAACTATGGAATGCGAGGGACATGAGCGCCATATGTCCACTGGGGAATAGAGTCCCCATAAAAACTGACAGAATAAAAGTAATAAGTTAAAAGACGCTCAACGCATTAAATGCGCAGATTAAAATCACTGTCATGAATAAAACGTAAAACACAGTCCACAGCATGCGTGTCGTCTGCCAAAACGTTGGCTAAGCCAACAGGCAGACCTACACGAGCACGCAATGTAGCTAAAACCTGACACTCTGTTAAAATGTGACGCACCGTTAAGGGCACGTCACACTGCCCACAGAGTGGTGCGGGGTCACCACTGAGCAAATACCTATGACTAAAAACACAATGTCCAATTCGTAAACGGGCTAAAAGTACCTCCTCCCGACGTGAAGAACGAGAAGAGGTACCCCAGATTAACGGGAGAGGCTTAACCTCCCGCAACTTGTTCCCCCGGAGGGCCGTCCACTCATCGCGCCAGCGCGAGAGGATGCGGCGACGTAAAATAGCACACGAATCTGACGAGGGAACTACAGAGGTAAAAAATCTGGGTAATAAAATCGCCGATTTCGCAGCGGCGTCGGCAGACTCGTTACCTGAGATGCCCACATGACCTGGAATCCACATGAAGGAGACGCTGATGCCAGAGACACCGAGCGAGTGGAGCAGGTCATGTATGCGCTGTACGAGTGGGTGGTAATGGTACAGCGCATGAATAGCCTGAAGGGCACTCAGAGAGTCCGTACAAATAAAACAGTGCCGTAAGGCGTGCCGCTGAATGAATAAAACAGATTGATAAATGCTAAAAAGTTCGGCCGTAAAAATTGAACATTGTTGAGGTAAACGAAAAGTAAAACTCTGTACACCAAAAACAAAGGCACATCCTACTCCAACATCAGTCTTAGACCCATCAGTATATATAAAATGACAGTCCCCGAACTGCGCCTGTAGTTCTAAAAAGGCGGATCTAAGAACAGAAGCAGGGGTCGCATTTTTCGGCATCGACGTTAGCCCAAGGTGGATGTGGGCCTCAGCGCGCGACCATGGAGGAAAACGCGTTTCCCCTCGGGTAAGGGCCGGCGCTGGCGTAACGTCCAAATGCCGAAGTAGCAGTCGAAATCGAACCCCTGGGGGGAGCAATGCAGAGGAGCTAACGAAATATTGACGATCTAGCGAATCCTCGTAAAAGACATCGAAGGACGGGTGGTTAGGCAAGCTTGAGAGCCGACAAGCATAGCTACATAAGAGCAGCTCACGCCTGAAAGACAGCGGAGGCTCTGCAGCCTCAGCGTAAAGACTGGGCACGGGGCTAGTTGGAAAGGCCCCTGTAGCGACTCTAATACCACGATGATGAATGGGATTCAAACGACGTAACACAGATGGACGTGCCGAAGAATAAACTATACACCCGTAATCAAGTTTGGATCGGACCAAAGAGCGATAAAGGCGAAGAAGGACGGTCCGATCAGCTCCCCAGGATGTGCCACTTAAAACACGTAAAAGATTAAGAGAACGGTCACACTTGGCTTTTAAAAAGGAAACGTGCGAGGTCCAACACAACTTCCTGTCAAAAATCAACCCCAAAAATTTCGCCTCGTCTGCAAACGGAAGTATCCCTGGCCCAAGATGGAGAGAGGGCGGAGGGAAATACTTCCGGCGCCAGACGTTGATGCAGACGGATTTCTCGGCGGAGAAATTAAAGCCGTTGGCGTTACTCCAGGCGTAGAGACGGTCGATACAGCTCTGGAGACGGCGTTCGAGTAGACAGGTCCGCCGTGAACTGCAATAAATAGCGAAATCGTCAACAAAAAGGGACGATGAAATGCCAGGTGGAATACAATCAACAATGGGGTTGATAGCAATCGCAAAAAGTGTGACACTGAGTACAGAGCCCTGCGGTACTCCGTTCTCTTGAATAAAACGACGAGATAAAACCGAGCCCACACGTACACGAAAGACGCGGTCCGTCATAAACTCCCGAAGAAATATGGGAAGACGACCGCGTAAATTCCAATCGTGAAGTGTACGTAAAATGCCGCCCCTCCAACAAGTGTCATAAGCTTTCTCCAGGTCAAAAAATACAGCCACGGTTTGCCACTTTCTCAGAAATCCATTCATAACATGCGTCGACAGGGACACCAGATGGTCGACGGTAGAGCGATAGCGACGAAATCCGCACTGAGCGTTCGCTAAAAGTTTCTGAGACTCAAGCCACCATGTCAACCGCCCGTTGATCATGCGCTCCATCACCTTGCAAATGCAACTGGTGAGGGAGATAGGGCGGTAGCTGGAAGGTAGTTGCCGATCCTTCCCAGGCTTAAGAATAGGGACAATGGTGGCTTCGCGCCAAACGGAAGGAAAAATGCCGTCTTGCCAAATACGGTTATAGACCTGTAAGAGAAATAGTTTACTGTCGGCTGAAAGGTTCTTTAACATCAGGACATGAATGCCGTCCGGGCCAGGAGCGGAGTGCCTAGAGCAATTAAGAGCGCGCTCCAGCTCCCTCAGTGTGAAAAGTTCATTATAACACTCATTATTAGCAGACCGAAAATGAAAGGTGTCGAAATCCAGCCGGTCTTTGATAGAGCGAAAGCCGGCGGAATAATGGTCCGAACTGGATACGGCCTCAAAGGCAGTACCCAGAGTGTTAGCGATGGCAGCCGGATCCACTATGGTGGCATTAGAAACCTGAAGGCCAGAAACAGTACAATGTGACACTTTACCTGAGAAGCGACGAAGTTTATCCCAAACAACGGATGAAGGCGTAAAACGATTAAAAGACTCGACAAAACGAGCCCAAGATGCCTTCTTGCTATCCTGAATAATGCGACGAGCCCTGGCGCGCGATTGTTTAAAAGTCACCAAATTATCAAGTGTAGGGTGGCGCCGAAACACCCTAAGTGCAGTCCTACGGGCACGAACGGCGTCCCGACAATCCTCGTTCCACCACGGAACAGGTGGCCGCCGAGGTTGGGAGGATGAACGGGGTATTGCGCGTTCGGCGGCAGAGAAAATAACAGACGTAAGGTGCTGCACTAGTTGGTGAATGTCGGAGAAGGGCTGGTCGTCAAAATGCACGAGGCTGGAATACAAGCTCCAGTCGGCTTTTGCGAATATCCAGGTAGGTACTCTGGAATGCTGTACGTGGTGCGACAGAAGAGAAACGATGCAGGGGTAATGGTCGCTGGAGTAGGTGTCAGCGACGACGTTCCACTGAAGACGACGTGCAAGCTGGAGTGAGCAAATTGCAAGGTCCAGGTGAGAAAATGTACCAGAAGAATCAGAAATAAAAGTAGGTGCACCTGTATTGAGGATGGAAAGATTGAACTGATAAAAAATGTCGGAAAGAAGAGTTCCCCTCGCACAAGCCCTTGGCGAACCCCATAGTGGGTGATGGGCATTAAAATCTCCCAACAGAAGAAATGGTGTTGGGAGAGCGGACAGGAGAGATCGCATGTCCGCGGGAGCGAGGGGAGACGATGGAGGTGTATACACAGAGCAAACAGAAAACAAAAAGCCGGGTAAGTGAAGGCGAACGGCAACAGCTTGCAAGTCAGATGTAAGTGTGACAGGTGTAAAATGAACGTCATTACGCACCAAAATCATGACACCACCATGAGCAGGAGTACCCTCCTCCGGTTCAAGGTCGTAGCGAACCGGAGTATATCCTCGGAGATCAAAAGGATCGTGAGGGCGAAGCTTAGTCTCCTGCAAACATACGACCATAGGTGAATGGGAACGCAATAAAAGCTGCAGTTCCGCCCTATGCGATCGTACACCACGTACATTCCAGGTCAGGATAGCCATTAAAAATAAGGGGATAAACTGTCTATTTAGAAGGGCGGCTTAAAATTACCTTTTGTTTAACCTTTGGGCTCGGGCTTTTTGTATGGAGTTGGTCAGACTCCATAGCTTCCTCGGAGGGAGGGCCCACGCGCTCAGTGCCAGAAACCGATTCAAGCGCCGTGAATCGGTTCTGGGTGGCGATGGGTGAAGGGTGCCGCTGAGCGCGGCTTGTCCCAGGACCTTCCTGGGACAGCGACCTCCGAGGAGGAGAAGGTGAACTTTTCTTACCGCGCGCACGCGGAGGGTCTTTCAAAAAATCTTCCCTACGTAGTTTCTGCTTGGGCTTCTTTTCAACGGCTGGCGACTTCATTGACTTGGGACCAGGTTTATACGGCTTGGTAACTGTAGCCTTAATAGACGGCCGGATGGTAGTGGCGGTTAATCCAGTCAAGGTCCAGGTCTGAGTTTCGGCATCTACGCGTGGTACTGGCGAGGCAACAACAGAACTAAATGTGCCAGATCGCAGCAGTGAAGGTTGGCGCGCATGGTAACGCCTCCGGGCTTCAGCGAAGGAGAGTTTTTCCTTTACCCGGATCTCCTGGATCGCCTTCTCGTCCAAGTACCGCGGACAGTCGGCAAACGAAGCAGAATGAGACCCTTTACAATTAACGCAGACGGGGGCTGTTGAACAGGTACCTTCGTGTGAGGGCTGGCTACAGGTTGCGCAGATGTTAACGGCACTCTTACATGAGACTTGCGTATGCCCAAAACGTTGGCATTTAAAACAACGCAGAGGTCTAGGAATATAAGGCCTCACAGAAATCCGTTCGTACCCTGCGGAAATGCTCGTGGGCAGATCGACGCCATCAAATGTAATAAACAGGGTACGAGTGGGTACCAACACGCCGTCGCGTTTGGCCTGCACTCGATGAACCGCTGTCACCCTCTGGTCTGCAAGATATTCCACCAGGTCTTCGTCAGAGATACCATCGAGGCTATGCGTGGTGACAACGCCTCTACAAGAATTCAAGGTGCGGTGCTTCTCAACACGGATAGGATAACCGTGGAGAAGCGTGGCGCTCAACAAGGACTTACTTTGTGCCTCGGATTTGCTTTGAACTAGCAACGAACCATTACGAAGACGAGTGCAGGAAAGAACCGGACCAGCAATTGAGTCAATGCCCTTCTGGATAATAAAAGGGTTCACCTTCTCGAATGATTGTCCCTCCTCTGTACGGGTAATCACTAAGTAACAACCAGCTGTTGGCGGTGCTACTTCTGTTACAAAAACTTTGCGGCGCTTGTTGTTAACAATGGAGAAAGGGTGCTCCATAGCGAAAAAAAATCCTCCACCATTGCAACCGTCTCCGACCTCGGGCTCTGACTTCCCGGGCGTTACCCCGGCTTGGGTGAGTGGCCTATCTATACCTAGCTCACCCCAGGGTCACACCTCCCAGAACATAGACAGAGGGACCCAATCGCCGTCGGAAGCCAGCAGCTCATGCAATGGCCCCCCCGCGGGACTGCAGTTGAACAGCGGATACGAACAACAACCCTACATGACGACCCCGGGTGGTGGGGATGACGCCATTACCCACTCACCCAGCTGCGCACGCGGTGCGCGGGTATCCGTCAGGCTGTGTCCACGGAGGATTTAAATAAAAAGATAAAAGAAACTAAAACTGTGTGGGCGTTTCGCACGCAAGGTAGGCCGGCGGGGAAGAAAAAGAGAGATATGCGAATGTCGTGGTGCGAAATGGCCGGAAAGTGATAAGGGAAGAAAGAAACGATGGTGAGGTGCGGTATGGATGGAATGCAAAGAACGCACGAGAGCCTACCTTGGGTCCACCGGTCACGAGAAGAACCCACCTCGACCGGATGGGGGTGAGAGGATGAATGTGGCGATGAGTGGCTCGGGAACCCCCGGGTGCGCCAAAAACCCGTACTCACATAAGGTGAGCCCCTGAGGGGAAAGGTGTCGGAATCCAGCCGGTCTTTGATAGAGCGAAACCCGGCGGAATAATGGTCTGAATTGGATACCGCCTCAAAGGCAGCACCCAGTGTGTTAGCGATGGCAGCCGGATCCACTATGGTGGCATTAGAAACCTGAAGGCCAGAAACAGTACAATGTGACACTTTACCTGAGAAGCGACGAAGTTTATCCCAAACAACGGATGAAGGCGTAAAACGATTAAAAGACTCGACAAAACGAGCCCAAGATGCCTTCTTGCTATCCTGAATAATGCGACGAGCCCTGGCGCGCGATTGTTTAAAAGTCACCAAATTATCAAGTGTAGGGTGGCGCCGAAACACCCTTAGTGCAGTCCTACGGGCACGAACGGCGTCCCGACAATCCTCGTTCCACCACGGAACAGGTGGCCGCCGAGGTTGGTAGGATGAACGGGGTATTGCGCGTTCGGCGGCAGAGAAAATAATAGACGTAAGGTGCTGCACTAGTTGGTTAATGTCGGAGAAGGGCTGGTCGTCAAAATGCACGAGGCTGGAATACAAGCTCCAGTCGGCTTTTGCGAATATCCAGGTAGGTACTCTGGAATGCTGTACGTGGTGCGACAGAAGAGAAACGATGCAGGGGTAATGGTCGCTGGAGTAGGTGTCAGCGACGACGTTCCACTGAAGACGACGTGCAAGCTGGAGTGAGCAGAGGGCAAGGTCCAGGTGAGAAAATGTACCAGAAGAATCAGAAATGAAAGTAGGTGCACCTGTATTGAGGATGGAAAGATTGAACTGATAAAAAATGTCGGAAAGAAGAGTTCCCCTCGCACAAGCCCTTGGCGAACCCCATAGTGGGTGATGGGCATTAAAATCTCCCAACAGAAGAAATGGTGTTGGGAGAGCGGACAGGAGAGATCGAATGTCCGCGGGAGCGAGGGGAGACGATGGAGGTGTATACACAGAACAAACAGAAAAGAAAAAACCGGGTAACTGCAGTCTAATGGCAACAGCTTGCAAGTCGGACGTAAGTGTGACAGGTGT
This sequence comes from Deroplatys truncata, assembly GCA_030765065.1. Taxonomy (NCBI): domain Eukaryota; kingdom Metazoa; phylum Arthropoda; class Insecta; order Mantodea; family Mantidae; genus Deroplatys; species Deroplatys truncata. Next base: position 179,658,058 of record CM060975.1, on the reverse strand, counting down.
AAAATGAACGTCATTACGCACCAACAACATAACACCTCCATGAGCAGGAGCACCCTCCTCCGGTTCAAGATCGTAGCGAATCGGAGTGTACCCTCGGAGATCGAAAGGGTCGTGAGGGCGAAGCTTGGTCTCCTGCAAACACACGACCATAGGTGAATGGGAACGCAATAAAAGTTGCAGTTCCGCCCTATGCGATCGTACACCACGGACATTCCAGGTCAGGATAGCCATTAAGAAAAAGGGGATAAACTGTCTATTTAGATGGGCGGCTTAAAATTACCTTTTGTTTAACCTTTGGGCTCGGGCTTTTTGTATGGAGTTGGTCAGACTCCATAGCTTCCTCGGAGGGAGGGCCCACGCGCTCAGTGCCAGAAACCGATTCAAGCGCCGTAAATCGGTTCTGGGTGGCGATGGGTGAGGGGTGCCGCTGAGCGCGGCTTGTCCCAGGACCTTCCTGGGACAGCGACCTCCGAGGAGGAGAAGGTGAACTTTTGTTACCGCGCGCACGCGGAGGGTCTTTTAAAAAATCTCCCCTGCGAAGTTTCTGCTTGGGTTTCTTTTCAACAGCTTGCGACTTCATGGACTTGGGACCAGGTTTATACGGCTTGGTAACTGTAGCCTTAATGGACGGCCGGATGGTAGTGGCGGTTAATCCAGTCAAGGTCCAGGTCTGAGTTTCGGCATCTACTCGTGGTACCGGCGAGGTAACAACAGAACTAAATGTGCCAGATCGCAGGAGTGAAGGTTGGCGCGCATGGTAACGCCTCCGGGCTTCAGCGAAGGAGAGTTTTTCCTTTACCCGGATCTCCTGGATCGCCTTCTCGTCCAAGTACCGCGGACAGTCGGCAAACGAAGCAGAATGAGACCCTTTACAATTAACGCAGACGGGGGCTGTTGAACAGGTACCTTCGTGTGAGGGCTGGCTACATGTTGCACAGATGTTAACGGCACTCTTACATGAGACTTGCGTATGCCCAAAACGTTGGCATTTAAAACAACGCAGAGGTCTAGGAATATAAGGCCTCACAGAAATTCGTTCGTACCCTGCGGAGATGCTCGTGGGCAGATCGACGCCATCAAATGTAATAAACAGGGTACGAGTGGGTACCAATACGCCGTCGCGTTTGGCCTGCACTCGATGGACCGCTGTCACCTTCTGGTCTGCAAGATATTCTACCAGGTCCTCGTCCGATATACCATCGAGGCTACGGGTGGTAATAACGCCTCGACAGGAATTCAATGTGCGGTGCTTCTCCACACGGATGGGATAGCCGTGGAGAAGCGTAGCGCGCAACAAGGTCTTACTTTGCTGATCGGATTTCGTTTGGGCTAATAAGGAACCATTCCGTAGACGAGTGCAGGACTGAACCGCACCAGCAATTGCATCAATCCCCTTTTGTATGATGAAAGGGTTCACCTTCTCAAAACTTTGTCCTTCTTCGGTTCGTGAAATGACCAAGTAACAACCAGTTGTCGGTGGTGTCACTTCTGTTACAGAAACTTTTCGGCGCTTGATAGTAGTAATGGAGGAAGGGTGCTCCATAGCGAAATAAATCCTCCACCATTGCAACCGTTCCGACCTCGGGCTCTGACTTCCCGGGCGTTACCCCGGCTTGGGTGAGTGGCCTATCTATACCTAGCTCACCCCAGGGTCACACCTCCCAGAACATAGACAGAGGGACCCAATCGCCGTCGGAAGCCAGCAGCTCATGCAATGGCCCCCCCGCGGGACTGCAGTTGAACAGCGGATACGAACAACAACCCTACATGACGACCCCGGGTGGTGGGGATGACGCCATTACCCACTCACCCAGCTGCGCACGCGGTGCGCGGGTATCCGTCAGGCTGTGTCCACGGAGGATTTAAATAAAAAGATAAAAGAAACTAAAACTGTGTGGGCGTTTCGCACGCAAGGTAGGCCGGCGGGTAAGAAAAAGAGAGATATGCGAATGTCGTGGTGCGAAATGGCCGGAAAGTGACAAGAGAAGAAAGAAACGATGGTGAGGTGCGGTATGAATGGAATGTAACGAACGCACGAGAGCCTACCTTGTGTCCACCGGTCACTTGAAGAACCCACCTCGACCGGATGGGGGTGAGGGGATGAATGTTTGCGATGACTGGCTCGGGAACCCCAGGGTGCGCCAAAAACCCGTACTCACATAAGGTGAGCCCCTGAGGGATCGACAGGGACACCAGATGGTCGACGGTAGAGCTATAGCGGCGAAATCCGCACTGAGAGTTCGCTAGAAGTTTCTAAGACTCAAGCCACCATGTCAACCGCCCGTTGATCATTCGCTCCATCACCTTGCAAACGCAACTGGTGAGGGAGATAGGGCGGTAGCTGGAAGGTAGTTGGCGATCCTTCCCAGGCTTAAGGATAGGGACAATGGTGGCTTCGCGCCAAACGGAAGGAAAAAGGCCGTCTTGCCAAATACGGTTATAGACCTGTAAGAGAAAGAGTTTACTGACGGCTGAAAGGTTCTTTAACATCAGGACATGGAGACCGTCCGGGCCAGGAGTGGAGTGTCTAGAGCAATGAAGAGCGTGTTCGAGCTCCCTCATTGTGAAAAGTTCATTATAACACTCATTATTAGCAGACCAAAAATTAAAGGTGTCGGAAACCAGCCGGTCTTTGATAGCGACCGTTATGCCACGATTGTGAATGGCATTAAGGTGACGTAACACAGATGGACGTGCCGATGAATAGACAATACACGCGTAATCAAGCTTGGACCGGACCAAAGAGCGATAAAGACATAGAACTTTGGTACGATCAGCTCCCCAGGATGTGCCACTTAAAATTAAGAGAACGGCCACACTTTGTTTTTAAAAACGAAATGTGTGAACTCCAGCTCAGCTTTAGATCAAAGAACAACCCCAAAAATTGCACTTCGTCTGCAAATGGAAGGACCTCCGACACAAGATGGAGAGAGGGCGGAGGGAAAGCCTTCCGGCACCAGAAATTGATACAGACGGATTTCTCGTCGGGGAAATTAAAGCCGTTGGCGTTACTCCAGGCATAGGGACGGTCGATACAGCTCTGGAGACGGTGTTCGAGCAGCCAAGTCCGAAATGAACTACAATAACTGGCAAAACCGTCGACGAAAAGGGACGAAGATATGCCGGGTGGAATACAATCAACAATGGGGTTGATAGGAATAGCAAAAAGTGTGACACTGAGTACAGGGCACTGCGGTAAACCGTTCTCTTGAATAAAACGTTTAGATAAAACCGATCGCACTTTTACACGAAAGACGCGGTCCGTCATAAACTACCGAAGAAATATGCGAAGACGACCGCGGAAATTCCATGCGTGAAGTTTACGTAAAATGCCTTCCTTCCAACAAGTGTCATAAGATTTCTCCAGGTCAAAAAACACAGCCATTGTTTGACACTTTCTCAGAAATCCGTTCATAATATGCGTCGACAGAGACACCAGATGGTCGACGGTAGAGCGATGGTGACGATATCCGCATTGTGCGTTCGCTAGAAATTTCTGAGACTCCAGCCAACATTTCAAACGCCCGTTGATCATGCACTCCATCGCAGGGCAAATGCAACTGGTGAGGGAGATAGGGCGGTAGCTGGAAGGTACTTGGCGATCCTTCCTAGGCTTGAGTATGGGGACAATGGTGGCTTCGCGTCAAACGGAAGGAAAAAGGCCGTCTTGCAAAATACGGCTATAGACCTGTAAGAGAAATACTTTACTGTCGGCTGAAAGGTTCTTTAACATCAGGACATGAATGCCGTCCGGCCCAGGAGTTGAGTGCCTAGAGCAATGCAGAGCATGCTCCAGCTCCCTAATTGCAAAAAGTGCATTATAACACTCCGTATTAACAGACCGAAACTTATAGGTTGCGGAATCCAGCCGGTCTTTGAAAGTGTGAAAGCCGGCGGAATAATGGCCAGAATTAGAAACCGCCTCAAGGTTGTTTCCCGAGTGTTAGCAATATAAGCCTAATCCACAGACAGGCCAGACACAGTACAATGTGACACCACCGGAGAAGCGACGAAGTTTATCCCAAACAACAGAGAAAGGAGTGAAGCGATTAAAAGGCTCGGCAAAACGAGTCCAGGACGCATTCTTGCTATCCTGAATAATGCAACAAACCCTGGCTCGCGATTGCTTAAAAGTGACCAAATTATCAAGTGTAGGGTGTCGCCGAAACACCCTAAGCGCAGCTCTACGGGAACAAACGGCGTCCCGGCACTCCTCCTTTCACCAAGGAACAGAAACACGTCGAGGGTGAGAGGACGAGCGGGGGAGTGTGCGTGCGGCGGCGGATAGAATCGTGGAGGCTAGGTGCTGCACCATTTGGTTAACCTCATTGATGGGCTGGTCCTCAAAACACACGAGGTTGGAATACAATCTCCAGTCGTCTTTTTTGAATATACCGGTAGGTACTCGGGAACGCTGGACGTGGTGAGACAGAAGAAAAACGATGCAGGGGTAATTGTCGCTGGAGTAGGTATCAGCGACGACGTTCCACTGCAGTGACAAGTAAGCTGGATGGAGTAAACGGTAAGGTTCAAGTGAGAGAATGTACCAGAAGATTCAGTCAGAAAAGTAGGTTCACCTGTATTGACGATGGAGAGGTTGAACTGAGAAAAAAGGTCGGAAAGCAAGATTCCCCTCGCACAAGCCCTTGACGAACCCCACAGGGGGTGATGGGCATTAAAATCTCCCAACAGAAGAAGTGGTAATGGGAGAGCGGACAAGAGATCTCGAATGTCCGCGTCAGGGAGGGGAGATGGATGTGAATACTCAGAGCAAACAGAAAAAAGCCGGGTAACTATAGTCTAACGGCAACAGCTTCCAACGGGTTAGGCGCACCCGGGGTACCCAAGTAATTCATAGCCATTTACAGCCATTCATCCCCGTCCGGTCGAGTGGGTTCGTTCTCGTCACCTGGGGACCCAAGGTAGGCTCTCCTACGTTATTTGCATTACATTCAAACCGCAACTCGCCATTGTTTCGTTATTCCCCTGTCAATTTCCGACCATTTCGTATCAAGGCATTTGCACATCTCTTTTTCTTTCTCGCCGGCCTACCTTGCGTGCGAAACGCCCACACACTTTTAGTTTCCCTTAACCGTTTATTTTAGTCCTCCGTGGACACAGCCTGACGGATACCCGCGCACTGGGTGCGCAGCTGGGCGAGGGGGTAATGGAGTCTTCCCCACCACCCGGGGTCGTTATGTAGGGTGTGTGTTCGTATCCGCTGTTCAACTGCAGTCCCGAGGGGCCATTGCATGAGCTGCTGACTTCTGACGGCGATTAGGTCCCTCTGTCTATGTTCTGGGAGGTGATGATATGGGGTTAAGGCGCTAAACAACAAAGGTCATCAGCGCCCTTACAGGGTGTATAATATAACTATCAAGAACTAAAAAACGGAAAATTCGATAAGTCAAAAACACTAAAAAGCACCCACACAAATCCTAAAAACCACCACACTAAACATGTTATACAAAACCATAAAAGAGCAAAAACACGTGTCAAGAGCTCTAGAACGTTTTGGACATGAGCGCCATATGTCCACTGGGGAGTAAAGCCCCCATTAAAAAGGCAGTATAATATCACAAAGTTAAAAGGCGCTCAGCGCATCATATGCGCCGATTAAAATCACTGTCCTGGATAAAGCGTAAAAGACATTCTACAGCATGCGCGTCGTCTGGCAAAACGTTGGCTATGGCAACAGGCAACCCATACGACCGCGCAATGGAGCTAAAACTTGACACTCTGTTAAAATGTGACGCACCGTTAAGGGCACATCACACTGCTCACAGAGTGGTGCGGGGTCACACTGAGCAAATACCTATGACTAAAATGCAATGTCCGATACGAAGGCGTGTTAAAATTACCTGTTCCCGTGCTTCAGACTAACGGAAGAGGTTTAACCTCCCGCAACTTGTTCCCCCGGAAGGTCGTCCACTCATCGCTTCAAAGCGAGAGGATGTGGCGGCGTAAAACAATAAACAAATCTGACGATGGAACAACAGAGGTAAATCTTCTGGGTGATAAAATCGCCGATTTGGCAGCGGCGTCGGCAGACTCGTTCCCAGAGTTTTCAACATGACCTGGAATCCACATGAAGGAAACGCGGATGCCAGAGACTCCAAGCGAGTGGACCAGGTCATGTATGCGCTGTACGATTGGGTGATAATTGTACAGCGCGTTAATACAATGAAGGGCTTTCAGGGAGTCTGCGCAAAGAACACAGTGCTGTAAATTACGCCGCTGGATGTATAAAAGAGCCTGAAAGATACTAAAAAGTTCGGCGGTAAAAATCGATAATTGCTCCGGTAAAAGAAAGGTATAACTATGCTGATCAAAAACAAAGGCACACCCTACTCCAACATCAGTCGTAGACCCATCAGTGTATATAAAATGAAAGTTCACGATTTTCGCTTGGAGTTCTAAAAAAGCTGATCTAAGAACTGAAGAACGGGTCTCAGTCTTCGGCATCGACGTTAGCCCAAGGTGATAGTGGGCCTCAGCGCGCAGCCATGGAGGAAAAAACCGGCGCTGGCGCAAAGTCCAAATACCGAAGGAGTTGTCGAAATCGAAACCCTGGAGGTAGTAATGCAGAGGAGCTAACTAAATATTGTCGATCAAGCGAACCCTTATAAAATAACTCGAAGGAGGCGTGGTTAGGCAAGCTTGAGAGTCGACCAGCATAGCTGCACAAACGCATCTCACGCCGGAAGGACAGCGGGGTCTCTGCAGCTTCTGCGTACAGACTGGGTACAGGGCTAGTTGGAAAGGCCCCTGTTGCGACTCTTATGCCACGATGGTGAATGGCATTCAATCGACGTAACACAGATGGACGTGCCGACGAATAAACAATACACCCGTAATCAAGCTTGGATCGGACCAAAGAGCGATAAAGGCGAATAAGGACGGTCCGATCAGCTCCCCAGGATGTGCCACTTAAAACACGGAAAATATTAAGAGATCGGTCACACTTTGCATTAAAAACAAACGTGAGAAGTCCAGTCAGCTTCCGGTCAAAGACCAACCCCAAAAATTTCACCTCGTCTCCAAATGGAAGGACCTCCGAACAAGATGGAGAGAGGGCGGAGTGAAAGCCTTCCGGCGCAAGAAGTTGATGCAGACGGATTTCTCGGCGGAGAAATTAAAGCCGTTAGCGTTACTTCAGGCGTATAGACGAACGATACAACTCTGGAGACGGCGTTTGAGTAGGCAGGTCCGCCGTGAACTGCAATAAATGGCAAAATGGTCAACAAAAAGGGACGATGAAATGCCAGGTGGAATACAATCAACAAAGGGGTGATAGTAATTGCATAAAGTGTGAGACTAAATACAGAGCCCTGCGGTACTCCGTTCTCTTGATTAAGACGACTAGATAAAACCGAGCCCACACGTACACGAAAGACGTGGTCCGTCATAAACTCCCGAAGAAATATGGGAAGACGACCGCGGAAATTCCATGCATGGAGTGTACGTAAAATGCCGCCCCTCCAACAAGTGTCATAAGCTTTCTCCCGGTCAAAAAATACAGCCACCCTTTGACACTTTCTCAGAAATCCATTCATAATATGCGTCGACAGGGACACCAGATGGTCGACGGTAGAGCGATAGCGGGGAAATCCGCACTGAGAGTTCGCTAGAAGTTTCTGAGATTCAAGCCACCATGTCAACCGCCCGTTGATCATGCGCTCCATCACCTTGCATATGCAACTGGTTAGGGAGATAGGGCGGTAGCTGGAAGGTAGTTGGCGATCCTTCCCAGGCTTAAGAATAGGGACAATGGTGGCTTCACGCCAAACGGAAGGAAAAAGGCCGTTCTTCCAAATACGATTATAGACCTGTAAGAGAAAGGCTTTACAGTCGGCTGAAAGGTTCTTTAACATCAGGACATGAATGCCGAACGGCCCAGGAGCGGAGTGCATAGAGCAATGAAGAGCGTGCTCCAGCTACCTCATTGTTAAAAGTTCATTGTAACACTCGGTATTAGGAGACCGCAAAATTATAGCTGGCGAAATCCAGCCGGTCTTTGACAGAGCGAAAGCCGGCGGAATAATAGTCTGAACTGTAAACCGCCTCAAAGGAAGCACCCAGAGTGTTAGCGTTGGCAGCCGGATCCACTATGGTGGCATTGGAAACCTGAAGGCCAGAAACAGTACTATGCGACACTTTACCTAACAACCGACGAAGTGTATCCCAAACAACAGATGAAGGCGTAAAGCAATTAAAAGACTCGACAAAACGAGTCCACGATGACTTCTTGCTATCCTGAATATTGCAATGAGCCCTGGCGCGCGATTGCTTAAAAGGCACCAAATTATCAAGTGTAGGGTGACGCGGAAACACCCTAAGTGCAGTTCTACGAGCACGAACGGCGTCCCAACAATCCTCCTTGCACCATGGAACAGGCGTTCGCCGAGGTTGAGAGGATGAACGGGGAATCGCGCGTTCGGCGGCAGAGAAAATCGTAGACGTAAAGTGCTGCAATATTTGGTTAATGTCGGTGAAGGGCTGGTCGTCAAAATGCACGAGGCTGGAAAACAAGTTCCAGTCGAGGTTTTTGAATATGCAGGTAGGTACCCTGGAATGCTGTACGTGGTGAGACAAAAGAGAAACGATGCAGGTTTAAAAGGTCGCTGGAGTAGGTGTCAGCGACGACGTTCCACTGCAGACGCCTTGCAAGCTGGAGTGAGCAAACGGTAAGGTCCAACTGAGAAAATGTACAGGAAGAATCAGAAAGAAACGTAGGCTCATCGGTATTGAGTATAGAGAGATTGAACTGATCGAAAATGTCGGACAGAAGAGTTTCCCTCGCACAAGCGCTTGGCGAACCCCACAGGGGTTGATGGGCATTAAAATCCAACAGTAGGAATGGAGATGGGAGAGCGGACAAGAGATCTCGAAGGTCCGCGTTTGCGAGGGGAGACGATGGAGGTGAATATACAGAGCAAACAGAAAAGAAAAAAACCCGGTAACTGCAGTCTAATGGCAACAGTTGCAAGTCGGACATAAGGGTGAGACGTTGAAAATGAACGTCGTTACGCACTAAAAACATGACACCTCCATGAGCAGGAGTACCCTCCTCCGGTTCAAGGTCGTAGCGAACCGGAGTATATCCTCGGAGAACAAAAGGATCATGAGGGTGAAGCTTACTCTCCTGCAAACACACGACCTTTGGCGAATGGGAACGCAATAAAAGTTGCAGATCCGCCCTATGCGATCGTACACTACGTACATTCCAAGTCAGTATAGCCATTAAGAAAAAAGGGATAAACTGTCTACTTAGAAGGGCGGCTTAAAATTACCTTTTGTTTAACCTATGGGCTCGGGCTTTTGGTATGGAGTTGGTCAGACTACATAATCTCCTCGAAGGGAGGGCCCACGCGATCAGAGCCAGAAACCGATTCAAGCGCCGAGAATCGGTTTTGGGTGGCGATGGGTGAGGGGTGCCACTGAGCGCGGCTGATCCCAGGCGCTTCCTGGGACTGCGACCTCCGAGGAGGAGAAGGTGAACTCTGCTTGCTGTGAACACGCGGAGGGACTTTTAAAAAGTCTTCTGTTCCAAGTTTCTGCTTCAGATTTTTCTCAGTGGCTGGTGACTTCATAGACTTTGGACCAGGCTTATAGGGCTTGGTAAAAGTATCAGACTTGGACGGTTGGATGGTAGTGGCGTTCAAGGCAGTCATGTTCCAAGTTTAATTCCCAGCATTCATCCGGAGTATGGGCGAGGCAACAATAGAACTGAATGTTACCGATCGCCGGAGCGAAGGTTGTCGCGCATGGTAACGCCTACGGGCTTCGGCGAAGGAGAGTTTCGCCCTTACGTGGATCTCCTTGATTGCCTTCTCGTCCAAGTACCGGAGACAGTCGGCAAATAAAGCGGAATGGGACCCTTTGCAAGTATCGCAGACGGGTCCGGATAAACAGGTACCATCGTGTGACGGTTGGCTACATGATGCACAGATAGTAACGGAACTCCTACAATAAACTTACGTATGTCCAAAACGTTGGCATTTAAAACAACGCAGAGGTCTAGGTATATAAGGCCTCACAGCAATACGTTCGTACTTGATGAAAAACTAGTAAGCATCGAAAGTGAGAGAGGGTACGTGTTGGTACCAAATCTCCGTCTCGTTTACGACGAACGATGATGACGCATGATGATGATGATGATGATGATGAGATGGGGCTTAAGGGCGCTCAACTGCTGAGGTTATTAGCGCCCTTACTATGTGTAAAATATAAAATGTAAAAGTAAAAAAGTTAAAAAAACACATACAAACCGCTTGGTCAAAACGCTAAAACATACAACGGACCAAATACTAAGATGATGATGATGAGATGCGGTTTAAGGGCGCTAAACTACTAAGGTCATCAGCGCCCTTACAATGTATAAAAGATAAAGTCAAAAGGATAAAATAACCGCATAATTAAAAAACGGGACAGAAACCCGCGATGTCTAAAAAGGCTAAAATAACAATAATATAACAATAACAATAATAACAACAACAATAACAACAATAATAACAATAACAACAATAAAAACAATAACAACAATATCAATAACAACAAAAGAACAATACAAATATCTAAAAAACCAACACACTAAAATCATGGTCACTAAAAGAATAAAACGTGTCAAGAACTGTAGAATGTAAGGAACATGAGCGCCATATGTCTGGGGAGAAGGGCCCCATTAAACTAACAATATAAAATCAAACAGCTAAAAGGCGCTCAGCGCATCAAATGCGACGGCTAAAACCAATGTCAGTGATAAAACGTAAAAGACATTCTACAGCATGCGCGTCGTCTGCCAACACGTTGGCTAGGCCAACAGGCAGACCCACGCGAACGCGCAGTGGAGCTAAAACTTGACACTCGGTTAAAATGTGACGGACCGTTAAGGGCACGTCACACTGACCACACAGAGGTGCGGGATCACCACTTAACAGGTATCTATGACTAAAAAGGCAATGTCCGATACGAAGGCGTGTTAAAAGTACCTCTTCCCGACGAGAGGCACGGGAAGAGGTAGCCCAGACTAGCGGAAGAGGTTTAACCTCCCGCAACTTGTTCCCCCGGAGGGCCGTCCACTCATCGCGCCAGCGCGAGAGGATGCGGCGACGTAAAATGACACACGAATCTGACGAGGGAACAACAGAAGTAAAAAATCTGGGTAATAAAATCGCCGATTTCGCAGCGGCGTCGGCCGACTCATTCCCTGAGATACCCACATGACCTGGAATCCACATAAAAGAGACGCTGATGCCAGAGGCACCCAGCGAATGGAGCAGGTCATGAATGCGCTGTACGAGGGGGTGGTAAGAGTACAGCGCGTTAATACCCTGAAGGGCACTCAGAGAGTCCGAACAAATAACACAACGCCGTAAAACATGCCGCTGAATGTATAAAACACATTGATAGATACTAAAAAGTTCGGCGGTATAAATCGAACATTGCCCGGGTAAACGAAAAGTAAAACTATTCGCACCTAAAACAAAGGCACATCCTACTCCAACAGCAGTCTTAGACCCATCAGTATAAATAAAATTACAGTCTCCGAATGTTGCCTGAAGTTCTAAAAATGCGGATCTAAGGACTGAAGCAGGGGTCTCATTCTTCGGCATCGACGTTAGCCCAAAGTGGATGTGGGCCTCAGCGCGCGACCATGGAGGAAAGCGCGTTTCCCCTCGGGTAAGGGCCGGCGCTGGCGTAACGTCCAAATGCCGAAGTAGCAGTCGAAATCGAACCCCTGGAGGGAGCAATGCAGAGGAGCTAACAAAATATTGGCGATCAAGCGAATCCTCGTAAAATACATCGAAGGACGGGTGGTTAGGCAAGCTTGAGAGTCGACAAGCATAGCTGCACAAAAGCATCTCACGCCGGAAGGACAGCGGAGGCTCTGCAGCTTCTGCGTACAGACTGGGTACAGGGCTAGTTGGAAAGGCCCCTGTAGCGACTCTTATGCCACGATGGTGAATGGCATTCAATCGACGTAACACAGATGGACGTGCCGACGAATAAACAATACACCCGTAATCAAGCTTGGATCGGACCAAAGAGCGATAAAGGCGAAGAAGGACGGTCCGATCAGCTCCCCAGGATGTGCCACTTAAAACACGTATAAGATTAAGAGAACGGTCACACTTTGCTTTTAAAAAGGAAACGTGCGAGGTCCAACACAACTTCCTATCAAAAATCAACCCCAAAAATTTCGCCTCGTCTGCAAACGGAAGTATCCCTGGCCCAAGATGGAGAGAGGGCGGAGGGAAATACTTCCGGCGCCAGAAGTTGATGCAGACGGATTTCTCGGCGGAGAAATTAAAGCCGTTGGCGTTACTCCAGGCGTAGAGACGGTCGATACAGCTCTGGAGACGGCGTTCGAGTAGACAGGTCCGCCGTGAACTGCAATAAATAGCGAAATCGTCAACAAAAAGGGACGATGAAATGCCAGGTGGAATACAATCAACAATGGAGTTGATAGCAATCGCAAAAAGTGTGACACTGAGTACAGAGCCCTGCGGTACTCCGTTCTCTTGAATAAAACGACGAGATAAAACCGAGCCCACACGTACACGAAAGACGCGGTCCGTCATGAACTCCCTAAGAAATATGGGAAGACGACCGCGGATATTCCATGCGTGAAGTGTACGTAAAATGCCGCCCCTCCAACAAGTGTCATAAGCTTTCTCCAGGTCAAAAAATACAGCCACGGTTTGACACTTTCTCAGAAATCCATTCATAATATGCGTCGACAAGGACACCAGATGGTCGACGGTAGAGCGATAGCGACGAAACCCGCACTGAGCGTTCGCTAGAAGTTTCTGAGACTCAAGCCACCATGTCAACCGCCCGTTGATCATGCGCCCCATCACCTTGCAAATGCAACTGGTGAGGGAGATAGGGCGGTAGCTGGAAGGTAGTTGGCGATCCTTCCCAGGCTTAAGTATAGGGACAATGGTGGCTTCGCGCCAAACGGAAGGAAAAATGCCGTCCTGCCAAATACGGTTATAGACCTGTAAGAGAAAGAGTTTACTGTCGGCTGAAAGGTTCTTTAACATCAGGACATGAATGCCGTCCGGCCCGGGAGCGGAGTGCCGAGAGCAATGAAGAGCGTGCTCCAGCTCCCTCATTGTGAATAGGTTGTTATAGCATTCATCATTAGCAGACCGAAAACTATATGATGCGGAATCCTGCCGGTCTTTAATAGAGCGAAAGCCGGCGGAATAATGGTCTGAACTGGAAACCGCCTCAAAGGCAGAACCCAGAGCGTTAGCGATGGCAGCCGGATCCACTATGGGGGCATTAGAAACCTGAAGGCCAGAAACAGTACAATGTGACACTTTACCTGAGAAGCGACGAAGTTTATCCCAAACAACGGATGAAGGCGTAAAACGATTAAAAGACTCGACAAAACGAGCCCAAGATGCCTTCTTGCTATCCTGAATAATGCGACGAGCCCTGGCGCGCGATTGTTTAAAAGTCACCAAATTATCAAGTGTAGGGTGGCGCCGAAACACCCTAAGTGCAGTCCTACGGGCACGAACGGCGTCCCGACAATCCTCGTTCCACCACGGAACAGGTGGCCGCCGAGGTTGGGAGGATGAGCGGGGTATTGCACGTTCGGCGGCTGAGAAAATAATAGACGTAAGGTGCTGCACTAGTTGATTAATGTCGGAGAAGGGCTGGTCGTCAAAATGCACGAGGCTGGAATACAAGCTCCAGTCGGCTTTTGCGAATATCCAGGTAGGTACTCTGGAATGCTGTACGTGGTGCGACAGAAGAGAAACGATGCAGGGGAAATGGTCGCTGGAATAGGTGTCAGCGACGACGTTCCACTGAAGACGACGTGCAAGCTGGATTGAGCATATGGCAAGGTCCAGGTGAGAGAATGTACCGGAAGAATCAGAAATAAAAGTAGGTGCACCTGTATTGAGGATGGAAAGATTGAACTGATAAAAAATGTCGGAAAGAAGAGTTCCCCTCGCACAAGCCCTTGGCGAACCCCATAGTGGGTGATGGGCATTAAAATCTCCCAACAGAAGAAATGGTGTTGGGAGAGCGGACAGGAGAGATCGAATGTCCGCGGGAGCGAGGGGAGACGATGGAGGTGTATACACAGAGCAAACAGAAAAGAAAAAACCGGGTAACTGCAGTCTAATGGCAACAGCTTGCAAGTCGGACGTAAGTGTGATAGGATGAAAATGAACGTCATTACGCACCAACAACATGACACCTCCATGAGCAGGAGCACCCTCCTCCGGTTCAAGATCGTAGCGAACCGGAGTGTACCCTCGGAGATCGAAAGGGTCGTGAGGGCGAAGCTTGGTCTCCTGCAAACACACGACCATAGGTGAATGGGAACGCAATAAAAGTTGCAGTTCCGCCCTATGCGATCGTACACCACGTACATTCCAGGTCAGGATAGCCATGAATAAAAGGGATAAACTGTCTATTTAGAAGGGCGGCTTAAAATTACCTTTTGTTTAACCTTTGGGCTCGGGCTTTTTGTATGGAGTTGGTCAGACTCCATAGCTTCCTCGGAGGGAGGGCCCACGCGCTCAGTGCCAGAAACCGATTCAAGCGCCGTGAATCGGTTCTGGGTGGCGATGGGTGAGGGGTGCCGCTGAGCGCGGCTTGTCCCAGGACCTTCCTGGGACAGCGACCTCCGAGGAGGAGAAGGTGAACTTTTGCTACCGCGCGCACGCGGAGGGTCTTTCAAGAAATCTTCCCTACGTAGTTTCTGCTTGGGCTTCTTTTCAGCGGCTTGCGACTTCATTGACTTTGGACCAGGTTTATAAGGCTTGGTAACAGTAGCTTTAATAGACGGCCGGATGGTAGTGGCGGTTAATCCAGTCAAGGTCCAGGTCTGAGTTTCGGCATCTACTCGTGGTACTGGCGAGGCAACAACAGAACTAAAGGTGCCAGATCGCAGGAGTGAAGGTTGGCGCGCATGGTAACGCCTCCGGGCTTCAGCGAAGGAGAGTTTTTCCTTTACCCGGATCTCCTGGATCGCCTTCTCGTCCAAGTACCGCGGACAGTCGGCAAACGAAGCAGAATGAGACCCTTTGCAATTAACGCAGACGGGGGCTGTTGAACAGGTACCTTCGTGTGAGGGCTGGCTACATGTTGCACAGATGTTAACGGCACTCTTACATGAGACTTGCGTATGCCCAAAACGTTGGCATTTAAAACAACGCAGAGGTCTAGGAATATAAGGCCTCACAGAAATCCGTTCGTACCCTGCGGAAATGCTCGTGGGCAGATCGACGCCATCAAATGTAATAAACAGGGTACGAGTGGGTACCAATACGCCGTCGCGTTTGGCCTGCACTCGATGGACCGCTGTCACCTTCTGGTCTGCAAGATATTCTACCAGGTCCTCGTCCGATATACCATCGAGGCTATGGGTGGTAATAACGCCTCGACAGGAATTCAATGTGCGGTGCTTCTCGACACGGATAGGATAGCCGTGGAGAAGCGTAGCGCGCAACAAGGTCTTACTTTGCAGATCGGATTTCGTTTGGGCTAATAAGGAACCATTCCGTAGACGAGTGCAGGACTGAACCGCACCAGCAATTGCATCAATGCCCTTTTGAATGATGAAAGGGTTCACCTTCTCAAAGCTTTGTCCTTCTTCGGTTCGTGAAATGACCAAGTAACAACCAGTTGTCGGTGGTGTCACTTCTGTTACATAGACTTTTCGGCGCTTGTTAGTAGTAATGGAGGAAGGGTGCTCCATAGCGAAATAAATCCTCCACCATTGCAACCGTCTCCGACCTCGGGCTCTGACTTCTCGGGCGTTACCCCGGCTTGGGTGAGTGGCCTATCTATACCAGACTCACCCCAGGGTCACACCTCCCAGAACATAGACAGAGGGACCCAATCGCCGTCAGAAGTCAGCAGCTCATGCAATGGCCCCCCCGCGGGACTGCAGTTGAACAGCGGATACGAACACATACCCTACATGACGACCCCGGGTGGTGGGGATGACGCCATTACCCACTCACCCAGCTGCGCACGCGGTGCGCGGGTATCCGTCAGGCTGTGTCCACGGAGGATTTAAATAAAAAGATAAAAGGAACTAAAACAGTGTGGGCGTTTCGCACGCAAGGTAGGCCGGCGGGGAAGAAAAAGAGATATGCGAATGTCATGGTGCGAAATGGCCGGAAAGTGAGAAGGGAAGAAAGAAACGATGGTGAGGTGCGGTATGAATGGAATGCAAAGAACGCACGAGAGCCTACCTTGGGTCCACCGGTCACTTGAAGAACCCACCTCGACCGGATGGTGGTGAGGGGATGAATGTGGCGATGATTGGCTCGGGAACCCCCGGGTGCGCCAAAAACCCGTACTCACATAAGGTGAGCCCCTGAGGGACAAATACTAAGAGCTACACACTAAAATCATGGTCAACAAGAGAATAAAACAACGTGTCAAGAACTGTAGAATGCGAGGGACACGAACGCAAGATGTCCACTGGGGAGGAGTGCCCCCATTAAAAGATAATCTAAAAGCGAACAGTTAAAGGGCCTCAGCGCATCAAATGCGACGGCTAAAATCAATGTCAGTGATAAAACGTAAAAGACATTCTACAGCCTGCACGTCATCTGCCAGAACGTTAACTAGGCCAACAAGCAGACCAACACGACCGCGCAACGAAACTAAAACTTGACACTCTGCTAAAATGTGACCACCGTTAAGGGCGCATCACACTGCTCACAGAGTGGTACGGGGTCACCACTGAGCAAATACCTATGACTAAAAATGCAATGTCCGATAGGAAGGCGTGTTAAAATTACCTCTTCCGCGACAAGAAGCACTGGAAGAGGTAGCCCAGTCTAACCGGAGAGGCTTAACCTCCCGCAACTTGTTCCCCGGAGGGTGATGATGATGATGATATACGGTTAAATGGCGCTAAACTGCTTTGGTCATCAGCGCCCTTACAATGTATAAAATATAAAGTCATAATATAAAAGACAGGTAAAAGAACCGCATAATTAAAAACGGGACACAAACCCGCGATGTCCAAAAGGCTAAAAATAACAATATAACAATAACAACAATAATAACAATAACAACAACAATAATAACAAGAACAACAATAATAACAAGAACAACAATAAGGACAATACAAATATCTGAAAAACCAACACACTAAAAGCATAGACAATAAAAGATTAAAACGTGTCAAGAACTGTAGAATGCGAGAGACATGAGCGTCATATGTCCACTGCGGAGTAAGTCCCTATTAAAACATACAGAATAAAATAACAAAGCTAAAAGACGCTCAGCGCATCAAATGCGACGACTAAAACCAATGTCACTTATAAAACGTAAAAGACATTCTACAGCATGGGCGTCGTCTGCCAAAACGTTGGCTATGCCAACAGGCAGACCCAGGCGAACGCGCAGTGGAGCTAAAACTTGACACTCAGTTAAAATGTGACGCACCGTTAAGATCACGTCACACTGCTGACACAGCGGAGCGGGATCACCACTGAGCAGGTAACTATGACTAAAACGACAATGTCCAATTCGTAAACGGGCTAAAAGTACCTCTTCCCGACGAGAAGAACAAGAAGAGGTACCCCAGATTAACGGGAGAGGCTTAACCTCCCGCAACTTGTTCCCCCGGAGGGCCGTCCACTCATCGCGCCAGCGCGAGAGGATGCGGCGACGTAAAATAACACACGAATCTGACGAGGGAACAACAGAGGTAAAAAATCTGGGTAATAAAATCGCCGATTTCGCAGCGGCGTCGGCAGACTCATTACCTGAGATGCCCACATGACCTGGAATCCACATGAAGGACACGCTGATGCCAGAGACACCAAGCGAGTGGAGAAGGTCATGTATGCGCTGTACAAGCGGTTGGTAATGGTACAGCGCAGTAATAGTCTGAAGGGCACTCAGA
Organism: Deroplatys truncata; assembly: GCA_030765065.1. NCBI lineage: Eukaryota > Metazoa > Arthropoda > Insecta > Mantodea > Mantidae > Deroplatys > Deroplatys truncata. The sequence continues at coordinate 179,640,156 of CM060975.1, read as the reverse complement.
GAGTCCGTACAAATAAAACAGTGCTGTAAGGCGTGCCGCTGAATGTATAAAATAGATTGATAAATGCTAAAAATTTCGGCGGTAAAAATTGAACATTGTCCAGGTAAACGAAACTTAAAACTACTGTGACCAGAAACAAAGGCACATCCAACTCCAGCTTCAGTCTTAGATCCATCGGTAAAGATAAAATGGAAGTCCCCGAATTGAGCCCGTACTTCTAAAAAAGCCGATCTAAAGACTGAAGCAGGGGTCGCAGTCTTCGGCATTGACGTTAGCCCAAGGTGACAGTGGGCCTCAGCGCGCGACCATGGAGGAAAACGCGTTTCCCCTCGGGTAAAGGCCGGCGCTGGCGTAACGTCCAAATGCCGAAGTAGCAGTCGAAATCGAACCCCTGGAGGGAGCAAAGCGGAGGAGCTAACGAAACATTGGCGATCAAGCGAATCCTCGTAAAATACATCGCAGGACGGGTGGCTAGGCAAGCTTGAGAGTCGACAAACATAGCTGCACAAAAGCATCTCACGCCGGAAGGACAGCGGAGGCTCTGCAGCTTCTGCGTACAGACTGATTACAGGGCTAGTTGGAAAGGCCCCTGTAGCGACTCTTACGCCACGATGGTGAATGGCATTCAATCGACGTAACACAGATGGACTTGCCGACGAATGAAAAATACACCCGTAATCAAGCTTGGATCGGAACAAAGAGCGATAAAGGCGAAGAAGGACGGTCCGATCAGCTCCCCAGGATGTGCCACTTAAAACACGTAAAATATTAAGAGAACGGTCAGCTTTGCTTTTAAAAAGGAAACGTGCGAGGTCCAACACAACTTCCTGTCAAAAATCAACCCCAAAAATTTCGCCTCGTCTGCAAACGGAAGTATCCCTGGCCCAAGATGGAGAGAGGGCGGAGGGAAATACCTCCGGCGCCAAAAGTTGATGCAGACGGATTTCTCGGCGGAGAAATTAAAGCCGTTGGCGTTACTCCAGGCGTAGAGACGGTCGATACAGCTCTGGAGACGGCGTTCGAGTAGACAGGTCCGCCGTGAACTACAATAAATAGCGAAATCGTCAACAAAAAGGGACGATGAAATGCCAGGTGGAATACAATCAACAATGGGGTTGATAGCAATCGCAAAAAGTGTGATACTGAGTACAGAGCCCTGCGGTACTCCGTTCTCTTGAATAAAACGACGAGATAAAACCGAGCCCACACGTACACGAAAGACGCGGTCCGTCATAAACTCCCGAAGAAATATGGGAAGACGACCGCGGATATTCCAATCGTGAAGTGTACGTAAAATGCCGCCCCTCCAACAAGTGTCATAAGCTTTCTCCAGGTCAAAAAATACTGCCACGGTTTGACACTTTCTCAGAAATCCATTCATTATATGCGTCGACAAGGACACCAGATGGTCGACGGTAGAACGATAGCGACGAAACCCGCACTGAGCGTTCGCTAGAAGTTTCTGAGACTCAAGCCACCATGTCAACCGCCCGTTGATCATGCGCTCCATCACTTTGCAAATGCAACTGGTGAGGGAGATAGGGCGGTAGCTGGAAGGTAGTTGGCGATCCTTCCCAGGCTTAAGTATAGGGACAATGGTGGCTTCGCACCAAACGGAAGGAAAAATGCCGTTTTGCCAAATACGGTTATAGACCTGTAAGAGAAAGAGTTTACTGTCGGCTGAAAGGTTCTTTAACATCAGGACATGAATGCCGTCCGGCCCAGGAGCGGAGTGCCGAGAGCAATGAAGAGCGTGCTCCAGCTCCCTCATTGTGAATAGTTCGTTATAGCATTCATCATTAGCAGACCAAAAAGTATATGATTTGGAATCCAGCCGGTCTTTAATAGAGCGAAAGCCGGCGGAATAATGGTCTGAACTGGAAAGCGCCTCTAAGGCAGCACCCAGTGTGTTAGCGATGGCAGCCGGATCCACTATGGTGGCATTAGAAACCTGAAGGACAGAAACAGTACAATGTGACACTTTACCTGAGAAGCGACGAAGTTTATCCCAAACAACAGATGAAGGCGTAAAACGATTAAAAGACTCGACAAAACGAGCCCAAGTTGCCTTCTTGCTATCCTGAATAATGCGACGAGCCCTGGCGCGCGATTGTTTAAAAGTCACCAAATTATCATGTGTAAAATGTCGCCGAAACACCCTAAGTGCAGTCCTACGTGCACGAACGGCGTCCCGACAATCCTCGTTCCCCCACGGAACAGGTGGCCGCCGAGGTTGGGAGGATGAACGGGGTATTGCACGTTCGGCGGCAGAGAAAATAATAGACGTAAGGTGCTGCACTAGTTGATTAATGTCGGAGAAGGGCTGGTCGTCAAAATGCACGAGGCTGGAATACAAGTTCCAGTCGGCTTTTGCGAATATTCAGGTAGGTACTCTGGAATGCTGTACGTGGTGCGAGAGAAGAGAAACGATGCAGGGGTAATGGTCGCTGGAGTAGGTGTCAGCGACGACGTTCCATTGAAGACGACGTGCAAGCTGGAGTGAGCAAATTGCAAGGTCCAGGTGAGAGAATGTACCAGAAGAATCAGAAATAAAAGTAGGTGCACCTGTATTGAGGATGGAAAGATTGAACTGATAAAAAATGTCGGAAAGAAGAGTTCCCCTCGCACTAGGCCTTGGCGAACCCCATAGTGGGTGATGGGCATTAAAATCTCCCAAAAGAAGAAATGGTGTTGGGAGAGCGGACAGGAGAGCTCGAATGTCCGCGGGAATGAGGGGAGACGATGGAGGTGTATACACAGAACAAACAGAAAAGAAAAAACCGGGTAACTGCAGTCTAATGGCAACAGCTTGCAAGTCCGACGTAAGTGTGATAGTCTGAAAATGAACGTCATTACGCACCAAAATCATGACACCACCATGAGCAGGAGTACCCTCCTCCGGTTCAAGGTCGTAGCGAACCGGAGTATATCCTCGGAGATCAAAAGGATCGTGAGGGCGAAGCTTAGTCTCCTGCAAACATACGACCATAGGCGAATGGGAACGCAATAAGAGTTGCAGTTCCGCCCTATACGATCGTACACCACGTACATTCCAGGTCAGGATAGCCATTAAGAAAAAGGGGAAAAACTCTCTATTTAGAAGGGCGGCTTAAAATTACCTTTTGTTTAACCTTTGGGCTCGCGCTTTTTGTATGGAGTTGGTCAGACTCCAAAGCTTCCTCGGAGGGAGGGCCCACGTGCTCAGTGCCAGAAACCGATTCAAGCGCCGTGAATCGGTTCTGGGTGGCGATGGGTGAAGGGTGCCGCTGAGCGCGGCTTGTCCCAGGACCTTCCTGGGACAGCGACCTCCGAGGAGGAGAAGGTGAACTTTTGTTACAGCGCGCACGCGGAGGGTCTTTCAAGAAATCTTCCCTACGTAGTTTCTGCTTGGGCTTCTTTTCAGCGGCTTGCGACTTCATTGACTTTGGACCAGGTTTATAAGGCTTGGTAACAGTAGCTTTAATAGTCGGCCGGATGGTAGTGGCGGTTAATCCGGTCAAGGTCCAGGTCTGAGTTTCGGCATCTACTCGTGGTACTGGCGAGGCAACAACAGAACTAAATGTGCCAGATCGCAGGAGTGAAGGTTGGCACGCATGGTATCGCCTCCGGGCTTCAGCGAAGGAGAGTTTTTCCTTTACCCGGATCTCCTGGATCGCCTTCTCGTCCAAGTACCACGGACAGTCGGCAAACGAAGCAGAATGAGACCCTTTGCAATTAACGCAGACGGGAGCTGTTGAACAGATACCTTCGTGTGAGGGCTGGCTACATGTTGCACAGATGTTAACGGCACTCTTACATGAGACTTGCGTATGCCCAAAACGTTGGCATTTAAAACAACGCAGAGGTCTAGGAATATAAGGCCTCACAGAAATCCGTTCGTACCCTGCGGAAATGCTCGTGGGCAGATCGACGCCATCAAATGTAATAAACAGGGTACGAGTGGGTACCAATACGCCGTCGCGTTTGGCCTGCACTCGATGAACCGCTGTCACCTTCTGGTCTGCAAGATATTCTACCAGGTCCTCGTCCGATATACCATCGAGGCTATGGGTGGTAATAACGCCTCGACAGGAATTCAATGTGCGGTGCTTCTCCACACGGATGGGATAGCCGTGGAGAAGCGTAGCGCGCAACAAGGTCTTACTTTGCTGATCGGATTTCGTTTGAGCTAATAAGGAACCATTCCGTAGACGAGTGCAGGACTGAACCGCACCAGCAATTGCATCAATGCCCTTTTGAATGATGAAAGGGTTCATCTTCTCAAAGCTTTGTCCTTCTTCGGTTCGTGAAATGACCAAGTAACAACCAGTTGTCGGTGGTGTCACTTCTGTTACATAAACTTTTCGGCGCTTGTTAGTAGTAATGGAGGAAGGGTGCTCCATAGCGAAATAAATCCTCCACCATTGCAACCGTCTCCGACCTCGGGCTCTGACTTCTCGGGCGTTACTCCGGCTAGGGTGAGTGGCCTATCTATACCAGACTCACACCAGGGTCACGCCTCCGAGAACATAGACGGAGGGACCCAATCGCCGTCAGAAGTCAGCAGCTCATGCAATGGCCCCCCCGCGGGACTGCATTTGAACAGCGGATACGAACACATGCCCTACATGACGACCCCGGGTGGTGGGGATGACGCCATTACCCACTCACCCAGCTGCGCAGACGGTGCGCGGGTATCCGTCAGGCTGTGTCCACGGAGGATTTAAATAAAAAGATAAAAGAAACTAAAACTGTGTGGGCGTTTCGCACGCAAGGTAGGCCGGCGGGGAAGAAAAAGAGATATGCGATTGTCGTGGTGCGAAATGGCCGGAAAGTGATAAGGGAAGAAAGAAACGATGGTGAGGTGCGGTATGAATGGAATGTAAAGAACGCACGAGAGCCTACCTTGTGTCCACCGGTCACGAGAAGAACCCACCTCGACCGGATGGGGGTGAGGGGATGAATGTGGCGATGATTGGCTCGGAAACCCCGGGTGGGCCAAAAACCCGTACTCACATACGGTGAGCCCCTGAGGGGTCCCCGGAGGGCCGTCCACTCATCGCTCCAAAGCGAGATGATGCGGTGACGTAAAACAATAAACAAATCTGACGAGGGAACAACACAGGTAAAACTTCTGGGTGATAAAATCGCCGATTTGGCAGCGGCGTCGGCAGACTCGTTCCCAGAGATTTCAACATGACCTGCAATCCACATGAAGGAAACGCGCATGCCAGAGACACCAAGCGAGTGGAACAGGTCATGTATGCGCTGTACGAGTGGATGGTAATTGTACAGCGCATTAATACTCTGAGGGGCACTGAGGGAGTCTGCGCAAAGAACACAGTGCTGTAAATTACGCCGCTGGATGTATAAAAGAGCCTGATAGATACTAAAAATTTCGGCGGTAAAAATCAAACATTGCTCCGGTATACGAAAGGTAAAACTATGCTGATCAAAAGCAAAGGCACACCCTACTCCAACATCAGTCTTAGACCCATCATTGTATATAAAATGAAAGTTCCCGATTTTCGCCTGGAGTTCTAAAAAACCTGACCTAAGAACTGAAGAAGGGGTCTCAGTCTTCGGCATTGACGTTAGCCCAAGGTGATATTGGGCCTCAGCGCGCAGCCATGGAGGAAAAAGCGTTTCCCCCTGGGAAGGGCGGGCGCTGGCGCAACGTCCAAATGCCGAAGGAGTTGTCCAAATCGAACCCCTGGAGGTAGTAATGCAGAGGAGCTAACTAAATATTGCCGATCTAGAGAATCCTTTAAAAATAACTCGAAGGACGGGTGGCTAGGCAAGCTTGAGTGTCGACAAGCATAGCTGCACAAAAGCATCTCACGCCGGAAGGACAGCGGAGGCTCTGCAGCTTCTGCGTACAGACTGGGTACAGGACTAGTTGGAAAGGCCCCTGTAGCGACTCTTATGCCACGATGGTGAATGACATTCAATCGACGTAACACAGATGGACGTGCCGACGAATAAACAATACACCCGTAATCAAGCTTGGATCGGACCAAAGAACGATAAAGGCGAATAAGGACGGTCCGATCAGCTCCCCAGGATGTGCCACTTAAAACACGGAAAATATTAAGAGAACGGTCACACTTTACTTTTAAAAGGGAAACGTGAGAATTCCAGCTCAGCTTCCGGTCAAAGACCAACCCCAAAAATTTCACCTCGTCTGCAAATGGAAGGACCTCCACCCAAGTTGGAGAGAGGGCGGAGGGAAAGCCTTCCGGCGCCAGAAGTTGATGCAGACGGATTTCTCGGCGGAGAAATTAAAGCCGTTAACGTTAGTCCAGGCGTAGGGATGGTCGATACATCTCTGGAGACGGCGTTTGAGTAGACAGGTCCGCCGTGAATTGCAATAAATGGCAAAATCGTCAACAAAAAGGGGCGATGAAATGCCAGGTGGAATATAATCAACAATAGGGTTGTAGCAATTGCAAAAAAGGTGACACTGAGTACAGAGCCCAGCGGTACTGCATTCTCGTGAATAAAACTACCAGATAAAACTGAACCCAGACGTACACGAAAGACGCCGTCCGTCATAAACACCCGAAGAAATATGGAAAGACGACCGCGAAAATTCCATGCATGGGGTGTACGTAAAATGCCGCCCCTCCAACAAGTGCTTTCCCCAGGTCAAAAATACAGCCACCGTTTGACACTTTCTCAGAAATCCGTTCATAATATGCGTCTACAGAGACACCAAATGGTCGACGGTTGATGCGATGGCGACGAAATTCACACTGAGCCTTCGCAAGAAGTTTCTGAGGCTCCAGCCACCTTGTCAACCGCCCGGTGATCATGCGTTCCATCACCTTGCAAATGCAACCGGTGAGGGAGATAGGGCGGTAGCTGGAAGGTAGTTGGCGATCCTTCCCAGGCTTAAGTATAGGGACAATGGTGGCTTCGCGCCAAACGGAAGGAAAAATGCCGTCTTGCCAAATACGGTTATAGACCTGTAAGAGAAATAGTGTACTGTCGCCTGAAAGGTTCTTTAACATCAGGACATGAATGCCGTCCGGCCCAGGAGCGGAGTGCCGAGAGCATTAAGAGCGTGCTCCAGCTCCCTCATTGTGAATAGTTCGTTATAGCATTCATCATTAGCAGACCGAAAAGTATATAATGCGGAATCCAGTCGATCTTTAATAGAGCGAAAGCCGGCGGAATAATGGTCTGAACTGGAAACCGCCATGAGCAGGAGTACCCTCCTCCGGTTCAAGGTCGTAGCGAACCGGAGTATATCCTCGGAGATCAAAAGGATCGTGAGGGCGAAGCTTAGTCTCCTGCAAACACACGACAATAGGCGAATGGAAACGCAATAAAAGTTGCAGTTCCGCCCTATGCGATCGTACACCACGTACATTCCAGGTCAGGATAGCCATTAAGAAAAAAGGGATAAACGGTATACTTAGAAGGTCGGCTTAAAATTACCGTTTGTTTAACCCTGGGGCTCGGGCTTTTGGTATGGAGTTGGTCAGACTCCATAGCTTCCTCGGAGGTAGAGCCGACGCGCTCAGTGCCAGAAACCGATTCAAGCGCCGTGAATCGGTTCTGGGTGGCGATGGGTGAGGGGTGCCGCCGAGCGCGGCTTGTCCCAGGACCTTCCTTGGACAGCGACCTCCGAGGATGATGATGAGATGCGGTTTAAGGGCGCTAAACTACTAAGGTCATCAGCGCCCTTACAATGTATAAAATATAAAGTCAAAAGGATAAAATAACCGCATAATTAAAAAACGGGACAGAAACCCGCGATGTCCAAAAAAGGCTAAAAATAACAATAATATAACAATAACAATAAAAATAACAACAATAACAACAATACAAATATCTGAAAGACCAACACACTAAAATGATGGTCACTAAAAGAATAAAACGTGTCAAGAACTGTAGAATGCAAGGAACATGAGCGCCTTATGTCTGGGGAGAAGGGCCCCATTAAAACTAACAATATAAAATCAAACAGCTAAAAGGCGTTCAGCGCATCAAATGCGACGGCTAAAACCAATGTCAGTGATAAAACGTAAAAGACATTCTACAGCATGCGCGTCGTCTGCCAACACGTTGGCTAGGCCAACAGGCAGACCCACGCGAACGCGCAGTGGAGCTAAAACTCGACACTCGGTTAAAATGTGACGGACCGTTAAGGGCACGTCACACTGACCACACAGAGGTGCGGGATCACCACTTAACAGGTATCTATGACCAAAAAGGCAATGTCCGATACGAAGGCGTGTTAAAAGTACCTCTTCCCGACGAGAAGCACGGGAAGAGGTAGCCCAGACTAGCGGAAGAGGTTTAACCTCCCGCAGCTTGTTCCCCCGGAGGGCCGTCCACTCATCGCGCCAGCGCGAGAGGATGCGGCGACGTAAAATAACATACGAATCTGACGAGGGAAAAACAGAAGTAAAAATCAGGGAAATAAAATCGCCGATTTCGCAGCGGCGTCGGCCGACTCATTCCCTGAGATACCCACATGACCTGGAATCCACATAAAAGAGACGCTGATGCCAGAGGCACCAAGCGAATGGAGCAGGTCATGAATGCGCTGTACGAGTGGGTGGTAAGTGTACAGCGCGTTAATACTCTGAAGGGCACTCAGAGAGTCCGAACAAAAAACACAACGCCGTAAGGCTTGCCGCTGAATGTATAAAACACATTGATAGATACTAAAACGTTCGGCGGTATAAATCGAATATTGCCCGGGTAAACGAAAAGTAAAACTATGCGCACCTAAAACAAAGGCACATCCTACTCCAACATCAGTCTTAGACCCATCAGTGTAAATAAAATGACAGTCTCCGAATGTTGCCTGAAGTGCTAAAAACGCGGATCTAAGGACTGAAGCAGGGGTCTCATTCTTCGGCATCGACGTTAGTCCAAGGTGGATGTGGGCCTCAGCGCGCGACCATGGAGGAAAGCGCGTTTCCCCTCGGGTAAGGACCGGCGCTGGCGTAACGTCCAAATGCCGAAGTAGCAGTCGAATCGAACCCCTGGAGGGAGCAATGCAGAGGAGCTAACGAAATATTGGCGATCAAGCGAATCCACGTAAAATACATCGAAGGACGGGTGGTTAGGCAAGCTTGAGAGTCGACAAGCATAGCTGCACAAAAGCATCTCACGCCGGAAGGACAGCGGAGGCTCTGCAGCTTCTGCGTACAGATTGGGTACAGGGCTAGTTGGAAAGGCCCCTGTAGCGACTCTTATGCCACGATGGTGAATGGCATTCAATCGACGTAACACAGATGGACGTGCCGACGAATAAACAATACACCCGTAATCAAGCTTGGATCGGACCAAAGAGCGATAAAGGCGAAGAAGGACGGTCCGATCAGCTCCCCAAGATGTGCCACTTAAAACACGTAAAATATTAAGAGAACGGTCACACTTTGCTTTTAAAAAGGAAACGTGCGAGGTCCAACACAACTTCCTGTCAAAACTCAACCCCAAAAATTTCGCCTCGTCTGCAAACGGAAGTATCCCTGGCCCAAGATGGAGAGAGGGCGGAGGGAAATACTTCCGGCGCCAAAAGTTGATGCAGACGGATTTCTCGGCGGAGAAATTAAAGCCGTTGGCGTTACTCCAGGCGTAGCCCTGCGGTACTCCGTTCTCTTGAATAAAACGACGAGATAAAACCGAGCCCACACGTACACGAAAGACGCGGTCAGTCATAAACTCCCGAAGAAATATGGGAAGACGTCTGCGGATATTCCAATTGTGAAGTGTACGTAAAATGCCGCCCCTCCAACAAGTGTCATAAGCTTTCTCCAGGTCAAAAAATACAGCCAAGGTTTGACACTTTCTCAGAAATCCATTCATAATATGCGTCGACAAGGACACCAGATGGTCGACGGTAGAGCGATTGCGACGAAACACGCACTGAGCGTTCGCTAGAAGTTTCTGAGACTCAAGCCACCATGTCAACCGCCCGTTGATCATGCGCTCCATCACCTTGCAAATGCAACTGGTGAGGGAGATAGGGCGGTAGCTGGAAGGTAGTTGGCGATCCTTCCCAGGCTTAAGAATAGGGACAATGGTGGCTTCGCGCCAAACGGAAGGAAAAAGGCCGTCTTGCCAAATACGGTTATAGACCTGTAAGAGAAAGAGTTTACTGTCGGCTGAAAGGTGCTTTAACATCAGGACATGAATGCCGCCCGGGCCAGGAGCGGAGTGCCTAGAGCAATTAAGAGCGTGCTCCAGCTCCCTCAGTGTGAAAAGTTCATTATAACACTCATTATGAGCAGACCGAAAATTAAAGGTGTCGAAATCCAGCCGGTCTTTGATAGAGCGAAAGCCGGCGGAATAATGGTCTGAACTGGATACGGCCTTAAAGGCAGCACCCAGAGTGTTAGCGATGGCAGCCGGATCCACTATGGTGGCATTAGAAACCTGAAGGCCAGAAACAGTACAATGTGACACTTTACCTGAGAAGCGACGAAGTTTATCCCAAACAACGGATGAAGGCGTAAAACGATTAAAAGACTCGACAAAACGAGCCCAAGATGCCTTCTTGCTATCCTGAATAATACGACGAGCCCTGGCGCGCGATTGTTTAAAAGTCACCAAATTATCAAGTGTAGGGTGTCGTCGAAACACCCTAAGTGCAGTCCTACGGGCACGAACTGCGTCCCGACAATCCTCGTTCCACCACGGAAGAGGTGGCCGCCGAGGTTGGGAGGATGAACGGGGTATTGCACGTTCGGCGGCTGAGAAAATAATAGACGTAAGGTGCTGCACTAGTTGATTAATGTCGGAGAAGGGCTGGTCGTCAAAATGCATGAGGCTGGAATACAAGCTCCAGTCGGCTTTTGCGAATATCCAGGTAGGTACTCTGGAATGCTGTACGTGGTGCGACAGAAGAGAAACGATGCAGGGGTAATGGTCGCTGGAGTAGGTGTCAGCGACGACGTTCCACTGAAGACGACGTGCAAGCTGGAGTGAGCAAATGGCAAGGTCCAGGTGAGAGAATGTACCAGAAGAATCAGAAATAAAAGTAGGTGCACCTGTATTGAGGATGGAAAGATTGAACTGATAAAAAATGTCGGAAAGAAGAGTTCCCCTCGCACAAGCCCTCGGCGAACCCCACAGTGGGTGATGGGCATTAAAATCTCCCAACAGAAGAAATGGTGTTGGGAGAGCGGACAGGAGAGCTCGAATGTCCGCGGGAGCGAGGGGAGACGTGATGATGATGATGATGATGATATGCGGTTTAAGGGCGCTAAACTGCTGCGGTCATCAGCGCCCTTACAATGAGTAAAATATAAGGTCACAATAGAAAAGACAGGTAAAAAACCGCATAATTAAAAAAAACGGGACACAAACCCGCGATGTCAGAAAAGTTAAAAATAACAATAGAATAACAATAACAATAATAACAATAACAATAAAAACAATAATAATAATAACAATAAAAACAATAACAATAATAACAATAACAAGAATAACAATAAAGATATCTAAAAAACCAACACACTAAAATCATGGTCACTAAAAGAATAAAACGTGTCAAGAACTGCAGAATGCAAGGAACATGAGCGCCTTATATCAGGGGAGAAGGGCCCCATTAAAACTAACAATATAAAATCAAACAGCTAAAAGGCGCTCAGCGCATCAAATGCGACGGCTAATACCAATGTCAGTGATAAAACGTAAAAGACATTCTACAGCATGCGCGTCGTCTGCCAACACGTGGGCTAGGCCAACAGGCAGACCCACGCGAACGTGCAGTGGAGCTAAAACTTGACACTCGGTTAAAATGTGACGGACCGTTAAGGGCACGTCACACTGACCACACAGAGGTGCCGGATCACCGCTTAACAGGTATCTATGACTAAAAAGGCAATGTCCGATACGAAGGCGTGTTAAAAGTACCTCTTCCCGACGAGAAGCACGGGAAGAGGTAGCCCAGACTAGCGGAAGAGGTTTAACCTCCCGCAACTTGTTCCCCCGGAGGGCCGTCCACTCATCGCGCCAGCGCGAGAGGATGCGGCGACGTAAAATAACACACGAATCTGACGAGGGAACAACAGAAGTAAAAAAATCTGGGTAATAAAATCGCCGATTTCGCAGCGGCGTCGGCCGACTCATTCCCTGAGATACCCACATGACCTGGAATCCACATAAAAGAGACGCTGATGCCAGAGGCACCCAGCGAATGGAGCAGGTCATGAATGCGCTGTACGAGGGGGTGGTAAGAGTACAGCGCGTCAATACTCTGAAGGGCACTCAGAGAGTCCGAACAAACAACACAACGCCGTAAAACATGCCGCTGAATGTATAAAACACATTGATAGATACTAAAAAGTTCGGCGGTATAAATCGAACATTGCCCGGGTAAACGAAAAGTAAAACTATGCGCACCTAAAACAAAGGCACATCCTACTCCAACATCAGTCTTAGACCCATCAGTATAAATAAAATTACAGTCTCCGAATGTTGCCTGAAGTTCTAAAAATGCGGATCTAAGGACTGAAGCAGGGGTCTCATTCTTCGGCATCGACGTTAGCCCAAGGTGGATGTGAGCCTCAGCGCGCGACCATGGAGGAAAGCGCGTTTCCCCTCGGGTAAGGGCCGGCGCTGGCGTAACGTCCAAATGCCGAAGGAGCAGTCGAAATCGAACCCCTGGAGGGAGCAATGCAGAGGAGCTAACGAAATATTGGCGATCAAGCGAATCCTCGTAAAATACATCGAAGGACGGGTGGTTAGGCAAGCTGGAGAGTCGACAAGCATAGCTGCACAAAAGCATCTCACGCCGGAAGGACAGCGGAGGCTCTGCAGCTTCTGCGTACAGACTGGGTACAGGGCTAGTTGGAAAGGCCCCTGTAGCGACTCTTATGCCACGATGGTGAATGGCATTCAATCGACGTAACACAGATGGACGTGCCGACGAATAAACAATACACCCGTAATCAAGCTTGGATCGGACCAAAGAGCGATAAAGGCGAAGAAGGACGGTCCGATCAGCTCCCCAGGATGTGCCACTTAAAACACGTAGAATATTAAGGGAACGGTCACACTTGGCTTTTAAAAAGGAAACGTGCGAGGTCCAACACAACTTCCTGTCAAAAATCAACCCCAAAAATTTCGCCTCGTCTGCAAACGGAAGTATCCCTGGCCCAAGATGGAGAGAGGGGGGAGGGAAATACTTCCGGCGCCAAAAGTTGATGCAGACGGATTTCTCGGCGGAGAAATTAAAGCCGTTGGCGTTACTCCAGGCGTAGAGACGGTCGATACAGCTCTGGAGACGGCGTTCGTGTAGACATGTCCGCCGTGAACTACAATAAATAGCGAAATCGTCAACACAAAGGGACGATGAAATGCCAGGTGGAATACAATCAACAATGGGGTTGATAGCAATCGCAAAAAGTGTGACACTGAGTACAGAGCCCTGCGGTACTCCGTTCTCTTGAATAAAACGACGAGATAAAACCGAGCCCACACGTACACGAAAGACGCGGTCCGTCATAAACTCCCGAAGAAATATGGGAAGACGACCGCGGATATTCCAATCGTGAACTTTACGTAACATGCCGCCCCTCCAAGTGTCATAAGCTTTCTTCAGGTCAAACAATACAGCCACGGTTTGACACTTTCTCAGAAATCCATTCATAACATGAGTCGACAAGGACACCAGATGGTCGACGATAGAGCGATAGCGACGAAACCCGCACTGAGCGTTCGCTAGAAGTTTCTGAGACTCAAGCCACCATGTCAACCGCCCGTTGATCATGCGCTCCATCACCTTGCAAATGCAACTGGTGAGGGAGATAGGGCGGTAGCTGGAAGGTAGTTGGCGATCCTTCCCAGGCTTAAGTATAGGGACAATGGTGGCTTCGCGCCAAACGGAAGGAAAAATGCCGTCTTGCCAAATACGGTTATAGACCTGTAAGAGAAATAGTTTACTGTCGGCTGAAAGGTTCTTTAACATCAGGACATGAATGCCGTCCGGCCCGGGAGCGGAGTGCCGAGAGCAATGAAGAGCGTGCTCCAGCTCCCTCATTGTGAATAGTTCGTTATAGCATTCAGCATTAGCAGACCGAAAAGTATATGATGCGGAATCCTGCCGGTCTTTAATAGAGCGAAAGCCGGCGGAATAATGGTCTGAACTGGAAACCGCCTCAAAGGCAGAACCCAGAGTGTTAGCGATGGCAGCCGGATCCAGAAACAGTACAATGTGACACTTTACCTGAGAAGCGACGAAGTTTATCCCAAACAACGGATGAAGGCGTAAAACGATTAAAAGACTCGACAAAACGAGCCCAAGATGCCTTCTTACTATCCTGAATAATGCGACGAGCCCTGGCGCGCGATTGTTTAAAAGTCACCAAATTATCAAGTGTAGGGTGGCGCCGAAACACCCTAAGTGCAGTCCTACGGGCACGAACGGCGTCCCGACAATCCTCGTTCCACCACGGAACAGGTGGCCGCCGAGGTTGGGAGGATGAACGGGGTATTGCACGTTCGGCGGCTGAGAAAATAATAGACGTAAGGTGCTGCACTAGTTGATTAATGTCGGAGAAGGGCTGGTCGTCAAAATGCACGAGGCTGGAATACAAGCTCCAGTCGGCTTTTGCGAATATCCAGGTAGGTACTCTGGAATGCTGTACGTGGTGCGACAGAAGAGAAACGATGCAGGGGAAATGGTCGCTGGAGTAGGTGTCAGCGACGACGTTCCACTGAAGACGACGTGCAAGCTGGATTGAGCATATGGCAAGGTCCAGGTGAGAGAATGTACCGGAAGAATCAGAAATAAAAGTAGGTGCACCTGTATTGAGGATGGAAAGATTGAACTGATAAAAAATGTCGGAAAGAAGAGTTCCCCTCGCACAAGCCCTTGGCGAACCCCATAGTGGGTGATGGGCATTAAAATCTCCCAACAGAAGAAATGGTGTTGGGAGAGCGGACAGGAGAGATAGAATGTCCGCGGGAGCGAGGGGAGACGATGGAGGTGTATACACAGAGCAAACAGAAAACAAAAAGCCGGGTAAGTGAAGGCGAACGGCAACAGCTTGTAAGTCAGATGTAAGTGTGACAGGTGTAAAATGAACGTCATTACGCACCAAAATCATGACACCACCATGAGCAGGAGTACCCTCCTCCGGTTCAAGGTCGTAGCGAACCGGAGTATATCCTCGGAGATCAAAAGGATCGTGAGGGCGAAGCTTAGTCTCCTGCAAACATACGACCATAGGCGAATGGGAACGCAATAAAAGTTGCAGTTCCGCCCTATGCGATCGTACACCACGTACATTCCAGGCCAGGATAGCCATTAAGAATAAGGGGATAAACTGTCTATTCAGAAGGGCGGCTTAAAATTACCTTTTGTTTAACCTTTGGGCTCGGGCTTTTGGTATGGAGTTGGTCAGACTCCATAGCTTCCTCGGAGGGAGGGCCCACGCGCTCAGTGCCAGAAACCGATTCAAGCGCCGTGAATCGGTTCTGGGTGGCGATGGGTGAAGGGTGCCGCTGAGCGCGGCTTGTCCCAGGACCATCCTGGGACAGCGACCTCCGAGGAGGAGAAGGTGAACTTTTGTTACCGCGCGCACGCGGAGGGTCTTTCAAAAAATCTTCCCTACGAAATTTCTGCTTGGGCTTCTTTTCAACGGCTTGCGACTTCATTGACTTGGGACCAGGTTTATACGGCTTGGTAACTGTAGCCTTAATAGACGGCCGGATGGTAGTGGCGGTTAATCCAGTCAAGGTCCAGGTCTGAGTTTCGGCATCTACTCGTGGTACTGGCGAGGCAACAACTGAACTAAATGTGCCAGATCGCAGGAGTGAAGGTTGGCGCGCATGGAAACGCCTCCGGGCTTCAGCGAAGGAGAGTTTTTCCTTTACCCGGATCTCCTGGATCGCCTTCTCGTCCAAATACCGCGGACAGTCGGCAAACGAAGCAGAATGTGACCCTTTACAATTAACGCAGACGGGGGCTGTTGAACAGGTACCTTCGTGTGAGGGCTGGCTACATGCTGCACAGATGTTAACGGCACTCTTACAGGAGACTTGCGTATGCCCAAAACGTTGGCATTTAAACAACGCAGAGGTCTAGGAATATAAGGCCTCACAGAAATCCGTTCGTACCCTGCGGAAATGCTCGTGGGCAGATCGACGCCATCAAATGTAATAAACAGGGTACGAGTGGGTACCAATACGCCGTCGCGTTTGGCCTGCACTCGATGGAACGCTGTCACCTTCTGGTCTGCAAGATATTCTACCAGGTCCTCGTCCGATATACCATCGAGGCTATGGGTGGTAATAACGCCTCGACAGGAATTCAATGTGCGGTGCTTCTCCACACGGATGGGATAGCCGTGGAGAAGCGTAGCGCGCAACAAGGTCTTACTTTGCTGATCGGATTTCGTTTGGGCTAACAAGGAACCATTTCGTAGACGAGTGCAGGACTGAACCGCACCAGCAATTGCATCAATGCCCTTTTGAATGATGAAAGGGTTCACCTTCTCAAAGCTTTGTCCTTCTTCGGTTCGTGAAATGACCAAGTAACAGCCAGTTGTCGGTGGTGTCACTTCTGTTACATAAACTTTTCGGCGCTTGTTAGTAGTAATGGAGGAAGGGTGCTCCACAGCGAAATAAATCCTCCACCATTGCAACCGTCTACGACCTCGGGCTCTGACTTCTCGGGCGTTACCCCGGCTCGGGTGAGTGGCCTATCTATACCAGACTCACCCCAGGGTCACACCTCCCAGAACATAGACAGAGGGACCCAATCGCCCTCAGAAGTCAGCAGCTCATGCAATGGCCCCCCCGCGGGACTGCAGTTGAACAGCGGATACGAACACATACCCTACATGACGACCCCGGGTGGTGGGGATGACGCCATTACCCACTCACCCAGCTGCGCACGCGGTGCGCGGGTATCCGTCAGGCTGTGTCCACGGAGGATTTAAATAAAAAGATAAAAGAAACTAAAACTGTGTGGGCGTTTCGCACGCAAGGTAGGCCGGCGGGGAAGAAAAAGAGAGATATGCGAATGTCGTGGTGCGAAATGGCCGGAAAGTGACAAGAGAAGAAAGAAACGATGGTGAGGTGCGGAATGAATGGAATGTAACGAACGCACGAGAGCCTACCTTGTGTCCACCGGTCACTTGAAGAACCCACCTCGACCGGATGGGTGTAAGGGGATGAACTGGCGATGATTGGCTCAGGAACCCCCGGGTGCGCCAAAAACCCGTACTCACATAAGGTGAGCCCCTGAGGGGGACCTCCGAGGAGGAGAAGGTGAACTTTTCTTACCGCGTGCACTCGGAGGGTCCTTCAGAAAATCGTCCCTACGAAGTTTCTGCTTGGGTTTCTTTTCAGCGGCTTGCGACTTCATTGACTTTGGACCAGGTTTATAGGGCTTGGTAACAGTAGGTTTAATGGACGGCCGGATGGTAGTGGCGGTTAATCCAGTCATGGTCCATGTCTGAGTTTCAACATCTACTCGTGGTACTGGCGAGGCAACAACAGAACTAAATGTGCCAGATCGCAGGAGTGAAGGTTGGCGCGCATGGTAACGCCTCCGGGCTACAGCGAAGGAGAGTTGTTCCTTTACCCGGATCTCCTGGATCGCCTTCTCGTCCAAGTACCGCGGACAGTAGGCAAATGACGCAGAATGGGATCCTTTGCAGTTAACGCAGACGGGGGCTGTGGAACAGGTACCTTCGTGTGACGGCTGGCATGTTGCACAGCTGTTAACGGCACTCTCACATGAGACTTGCGTATGCCCAAAACGTTGGCATTTAAGACAACGCAGAGGTCTAGGAATATAAGGCCTCACAGAAATCCGTTCGTACCCTGCGGAAATGCTCGTGGGCAGATCGACGCCATCAAATGTAATAATCAGGGTACGTGTGGGTACCAATACGCCGTCGCGTTTGGTCTGCACTCGATGGACCGCTGTCACCTTCTGGTCTGCAAGATATTCTACCAGGTCCTCGTCCGATATACCATCGAGGCTATGGGTGGTAATGACGCCTCGACAGGAATTCAATGTGCGGTGCTTCTCCACACGGATGGGATAGCCGTGGAGAAGCGTAGCGCGCAACAAGGTCTTACTTTGCTGATCGGATTACGTTTGGGCTAATAAGGAACCATTCCGTAGACGAGTGCAGGACTGAACCGCACCAGCAATAGCATCAATGCCCTTTTGAATGATGAAAGGGTTCACTTTCTCAAAACTTTGTCCTTCCTCGGTTCGTGAAATGACCAAGTAACAACCAGTTGTCGGTGGTGTCACTTCTGTTACATAAACATTTCGGCGCGTGTTAGTGTTAATGGAGGAAGGGTGCTCCATAGTGAAATAAATCCTCTACCATTGCAACCGTCTCCGACCTCGGGCTCTGACTTCTCGGGCGTTACCCCGGCTTAAGTGAGTGGCCTATCTATACCAGACTCACCCCAGGGTCACACCTCCCAGAACATAGACAGAGGGACCCAATCGCCGTCAGAAGTCAGCAGCTCATGCAATGGCCGCCCCGCGGGACTGCAGTTGAACAGCGGATACGAACACAAACCCTACATGACGACCCCGGGTGGTGGGGATGACGCCATTACCCACTCACCCAGCTGCGCACCTGGTGCGCGGGTATCCGTCAGGCTGTGTCCACGGAGGATTAAAAGAAAGATAAAAGAAACTAAAACTGTTTGGGCGTTTCGGATGCAAGGTAGGCCGGCGAGGAAGAAAAAGAGATGCGTAAATGAATGGACGTGGTGCGAAATGTGCAGAAGTAAAACTGAAGAAAGAAACGATGGCGAGGGGCCACATGATATGGAATGTAAAGAACGCACGAGAGCCTACCTTGATTCCCCCGGTCACGAGAACGAACCCACTTCGATCGGACGGGTGTGGAAGGATGATGATGGCGATGATTGGCTCGGGTACCCCGGGTGCGCCTAACCCGTACTCACAAAAGGTGAGCCCCTGTGGGGGGTCCGGCCCAGGAGCGGAGTGCCTAGAGCAATGAAGAACGTGCTCCAGCTACCTCATTGTGAAAAGTTCATTATATCACTCGGAATTAGGAGACCGAAAATTATAGCTGGCGGAATCCAGCCGGTCTTTGAAAGAGCGAAAGCCGGCAGAATAATGGTCTGAACTGGAAACCGCCACAAATGCAGTACCCAGAGTGTTAGCGACGGCAGCCGGATCCACTATGTTGGCATTGGAAACCTTAAGGCCAGCAACAGTACAATGCGACACTTTACCTGAGAAGCGACGAAGTTTATCCCAACAACAGATGAAGGCGCAAAGGGATTAAAAGACTCGACAAAACGAGTCCACTACGCCTTCTTGCTATTCTGAATAATGCGACGAGCCGTAGCGCGCGATTGTTTAAAAGTCACCAAATTATCAAGTGTAGGATGTCGCCGAAACACCCTAAGTGATGATGATATGCGGCTTAAGGGCGCTAAACTGCTGAGGTCATCAGCGCCCTTACACGGTATAAAATATAAAGTCAAAGAATAAAAGACAGGTAAAAAACCGCATGATTAAAAAAGTTAAAAATAACAATAGAATAACAATAACAATAACAATAAAAACAATAACAATAATAACAATAACAACAATAGTAACAATAACAATAAATATGTCTCAAAAACCAACACACTACAAGCATAGCCAATAAAAGATTAAAACGTGTCAAGGACTGTAGAATGCGAGGGACATGAACGCCATATGTCACTGGGGAGTAAGTCCCTATTAAAACATACAGAATAAAATAACAAAGCTAAAAGACGCTCAGCGCATCAAATGCGACGATTAAAACCAATGTCACTTATAAAACGTAAAAGACATTCTACAGCATGCGCGTCGTCTGCCAACACGTTGGCTAGGCCAACAGGCAGACCCACGCGAACGCGCAGTGGAGCTAAAACTTGACACTCGGTTAAAATGTGACGGACGGTTAAGGGCACGTCACACTGACCACAAAGAGGTGCGGGATCACCACTTGACAGGTATCTATGACTAAAAAGGCAATGTCCGATACGAAGGCGTGTTAAAAGTACCTCTTCCCGACGAGAAGCACGGGAAGAGGTAGCCCAGACTAGCGGAAGAGGTTTAACCTCCCGCAACTTGTTCCCCCGGAGGGCCGTCCACTCATCGCGCCAGCGCGAGAGGATGCGGCGACGTAAAATAACACACGAATCTGACGAGGGAACAAAAGAGGTAAAAAATCTGGGTAATAAAATCGCCAATTTCGCAGCGGCGTCGGCAGACTCATTACCTGAGATGCCCACATGACCTGGAATCCACATGAAGGACACGCTGATGCCAGTGCCACCAAGCGAGTGGAGCAGGTCATGTATGCGCTGTACAAGCGGGTGGTAATGGTACAGCGCAGTAATAGTCTGAAGGGCACTCAGAGAGTCCGTACAAATAAAACAGTGCTGTAAGGCATGCCGTTGAATGTATAAAATAGATTGATAAATGCTAAAAAGTTCGGCGGTAAAAATTGAACATTGTCCAGGTAAACGAAACTTAAAACTACAGTGACCAGAAACAAAGGCACATCCAACTCCAGCTTCAGTCTTACATCCATCGGTAAAGATAAAATGGAAGTCTCCGAATTGAGCCCGTACTTCTAAAAAAGCCGATCTAAAGACTGAAGCAGGGGTCTCATTCTTCGGCATCGACGTTAGCCCAAGGTGAATGTGGGCCTCAGCGCGAGACCATGGAGGAAAACGCGTTTCCCCCCGTGGAAGGGCCGGCGCTGGCGAAACGTCTAAATGCCGAAGGAGCTGTCGAAAGCGAACCCCTGGTGGGAGCAAAGCAGAGGAGCTAATAAAATAGTGACGATCAAGTGACTCCTCGAAAAATAACTCGAAGGACGGGTGGTCAGGCAAGCTTGAGAGTCGACAAGCATAGCTGCACAAGAGCATCTCACGCCTGAAGGACAGCGGAGGCTCTGCAGCTTCAGCATACAGGCTAAAAACAGGGCCAGTTGGAAAGGCCCCTGTAGCGACTCTTATGCCACGATGGTGAATGGCATTCAATCGACGTAACACAGATGTACGTGCCGACGAACAAACAATACACCCGTAATCAAGCTTGGATCGGACCAAAGAGCGATAAAGGCGAAGAAGGACGGTCCGATCAGCTCCCCAGGATGTGCCACTTAAAACACGTAAAATATTAAGAGAACGGTCACACTTGGCTTTTAAAAAGGAAACGTGCCAGGTCCAACACAACTTCCTGTCAAAAATCAACCCCAAAAATTTCGCCTCGTCTGCAAACGGAAGTATCCCTGGCCCAAGATGGAGCGAGGGCGGAGGGAAATACTTTCGGCGCCAAACGTTGATGCAGACGGATTTCTCGGCGGAGAAATTAAAGCCGTTGGCGTTACTCCAGGCGTAGAGACGGTCGATACAGCTCTGGAGACGGCGTTCGAGTAGACAGGTCCGCCATGAACTACAATAAATAGCGAAATCGTCAACAAAAAGGGACGATGAAATGCCAGGTGGAATACAATCAACAATGGGGTTGATAGCAATCGCAAAAAGTGTGACACTGAGTACAGAGCCCTGCGGTACTCCGTTCTCTTGAATAAAACGACGAGATAAAACCGAGCCCACACGTACACGAAAGACGCGGTCCGTCATAAACTCCCGAAGAAATATGGGAAGACGACCGCGGATATTCCAATCGTGAAGTGTACGTAAAATGCCGCCCCTCCAACAAGTGTCATAAGCTTTCTCCAGGTCAAAAAATACAGCCACGGTTTGACACTTTCTCAGAAATCTATTCATAATATGCGTCGACAAGGACACCAGATGGTCGACGGTAGAGCGATAGCGACGAAACACGCACTGAGCGTTCGCTAGAAGTTTCTGAGACTCAAGCCACCATGTCAACCGCCCGTTGATCATGCGCTCCATCACCTTGCAAATGCAACTGGTGAGGGAGATAGGGCGGTAGCTGGAAGGTAGTTGGCGATCCTTCCCAGGCTTAAGTATAGGGACAATGGTGGCTTCGCGCCAAACGGAAGGAAAAATGCCGTTTTGCCAAATACGGTTATAGACCTGTAAGAGAAAGAGTTTACTGTCGGATGAAAGGTTCTTTAACATCAGAACATGAATGCCGTCCGGCCCAGGAGCGGAGTGCCGAGAGCAATGAAGAGCGTGCTCCAGCTCCCTCATTGTGAATAGTTCGTTATAGCATTCATCATTAGCAGACCGAAAAGTATATGATGCGGAATCCAGCCGGTCTTTAATAGAGCGAAAGCCGGCGGAATAATGGTCTGAACTGGAAACCGCCTCAAAGGCAGCACCCAGTGTGTTAGCGATGGCAGCCGGATCCACTATGGTGGCATTAGAAACCTGAAGGCCAGAAACAGTACAATGTGACACTTTACCTGAGAAGCGACGAAGTTTATCCCAAACAACGGATGAAGGCGTAAAACGATTAAAAGACTCGACAAAACGAGCCCAAGATGCCTTCTTGCTATCCTGAATAATGCGACGAGCCCTGGCGCGCGATTGTTTAAAAGTCACCAAATTATCAAGTGTAGGGTGTCGCCGAAACACCCTAAGTGCAGTCCTACGGGCACAAACGGCGTCCCGACAATCCTCGTTCCACCACGGAACAGGTGGCCGCCGAGTTGGGAGGATGAACGGGGTATTGCGCGTTCGGCGGCAGAGAAAATAACAGACGTAAGGTGCTGCACTAGTTGGTGAATGTCGGAGAAGGGCTGGTCGTCAAAATGCACGAGGCTGGAATACAAGCTCCAGTCGGCTTTTGCGAATATCCAGGTAGGTACTCTGGAATGCTGTACGTGGTGCGACAGAAGAGAAACGATGCAGGGGTAATGGTCGCTGAAGTAGGTGTCAGCGACGACGTTCCACTGAAGACGACCTGCAAGCTGGAGGGAGCAAATTGCAAGGTCCAGGTGAGAAAATGTACCAGAAGAATCAGAAATAAAAGTAGGTGCACCTGTATTGAGGATGGAAAGATTGAACTGATAAAAAATGTCGGAAAGAAGAGTTCCCCTCGCACAAGCCCTTGGCGAACCCCATAGTGGGTGATGGGCATTAAAATCTCCCAACAGAAGAAATGGTGTTGGGAGAGCGGACAGGAGAGATCGAATGTCCGCGGGAGCGAGGGGAGACGATGGAGGTGTATACACAGAACAAACAGAAAAGAAAAAACCGGGTAACTGCAGTCTAATGGCAACAGCTTGCAAGTCGAACGTAAGTGTGATAGTTTGAAAATGAACGTCGTTACGCACCAAAATCATGACACCACCATGAGCAGGAGTACCCTTCTCCGGTTCAAGGTCGTAGCGAACCGGTGTATATCCGCGGAGATCAAAAGGATCGTGAGGGCGAAGCTCAGTCTCCTGCAAACATACGACCATAGGCGAATGGGAACGCAATAAGAGTTGCAGTTCCGCCCGATGCGATCGTACACCACGTACATTCCAGGTCAGGATAGCCATTAAGAATAAGGGGATAAACTGTCTATTTAGAAGGGCGGCTTAAAATGACCTTTTGTTTAACCTTTGGGCTCGGGCTTTTTGTATGGAGTTGGTCAGACTCCATAGCTTCCTCGGAGGGAGGGCCCACGCGCTCAGTGCCAGAAACCGATTCAAGCGCCGTGAATCGGTTCTGGGTGGCGATAGATGAAGGGTGCCGCTGAGCGCGGCTTGTCCCAGGACCTTCCTGGGACAGCGACCTCCGAGGAGGAGGAGAAGGTGAACTTTTGTTACCGCGCGCACGCGGAGGGTCTTTCAAAAAATCTTCCCTACGAAGTGTCTGCTTGGGCTTCTTTTCAACGGTTTGCGACTTCATGGACTTGGGACCAGGTTTATACGGCTTTGTAACTGTAGCCTTAATGGACGGCCGGATGGTAGTGGCGGTTAATCCAGTCATGGTCCAGGTCTGAGTTTCGGCATCTACTCGTGGTACTGGCGAGGCAACAACAGAACTAAATGTGCCAGATCGCAGGAGTGAAGGTTGGCGCGCATGGTAACGCCTCCGGGCTTCAGCGAAGGAGAGTTTTTCCTTTACCCGGATCTCCTGGATCGCCTTCTCGTCCAAGTACCGCGGACAGTCGGCAAACGAAGCAGAATGAGACCCTTTACAATTAACGCAGACGGGGGCTGTTGAACAGGTACCTTCGTGTGAGGGCTGGCTACAGGTTGCACAGATGTTAACGGCACTCTTACAGGAGACTTGCGTATGCCCAAAACGTTGGCATTTAAAACAACGCAGAGGTCTAGGAATATAAGGCCTCACAGAAATCCGTTCGTACCCTGCGGAAATGCTCGTGGGCAGATCGACGCCATCAAATGTAATAAATAGGGTACGAGTGGGTACCAATACGCCGTCGTGTTTGGCCTGCACTCGATGCACTGCAGTCACCTTTTGATCAGATAGATATTCTACGAGATCCTCGTCCGATACACCATCGAGGCTATGGGTGGTAACGACGCCCCGACAGGAGTTCAATGTGCGGTGCTTCTCAACACGGATGGGGTAACCGTGGAGAAGCGTAGCGCGCAACAAGGTCTTACTTTGCTGATCGGACTTAGTTTGTGCCAATAAGGAACCATTCCGTAGACGAGTGCAGGATTGAACCGTACCAGCAATAGCATCTATGCCTTTCTGAATTACAAAAGGGTTTACCTTCTCAAAGGTTTGTCCTTCTTCTGTTCTTGAAATGACTAAGTAACAACCAGATGTCGGCGGTGCTACTTCTGTTACAATAGTTTTTCGGCGCTTGTTTGTATTAATGGAGAAAGGGTGCTCCATAGCGAAAAAAATCCTCCACCATTGCAACCGTCTCCGACCTCGGGCTCCGACTTCCCGGGCGTTACCCCGGCTTGGGTGAGTGGCCTATCTATACCGATCTCACCCCAGGGTCACACCTCCCAGAACATAGACAGAGGGACCCAATCGCCGTCAGAAGTCAGCAGCTCATGCAATGGCCCCCCCGCGGGACTGCAGTTGAACAGCGGATACGAACACAAACCCTACATGACGACCCCGGGTGGTGGGGATGACCCCGTTACCCACTCACCCAGCTGCGCACGCGGTGAGGGGTATCCGTCTGGCTGTGTCCACGGAGGATTTAAATAAAAGGTTAAAAGAAACTAAAACTGTGTGGGCGTTTCGCACGCAAGGTAGGCCGGCGGGGAAGAAAACGAGTTATGCGAATGTCGTGGTGCGAAATGGCCGGAAAGTGATAAGGGAAGAAAGAAACGATGGTGAGGTGCGGTATGGATGGAATGGAAAGAACGCACGAGAGCCTACCTTGGGTCCACCGGTCACTTGAAGAACCCACCTCGACCGGATGGGGGTGAGGGGATGAAGGTGGCGATGATTGGCTCGGGAACCCCCGGGTGCGCCAAAAAACCCGTACTCACAGAAGAAGTGCCCCTGAGGGGGCGATTGTTTAAAAGTCACCAAATTATCAAGTGTAGGGTGTCGCCGAAACACCCTAAGTGCAGTCCTACGGGCACGAACGGCGTCCCGGCAATCCTCGTTCCACCACGGAACAGGTGGCCGCCGAGATTGGGAGGATGAACGGGGTATTGCGCGTTCGGCGGCAGAGAAAAGTTAAGGTGCTGCACAAGTTGGTTAATGTCGGAGAAGGGCTGGTCTTCTAAATGCACGAGGCTGGAATACAAGCTCCAGTCGGCTTTGGCGAATATCCAGGTAGGTACTCTGGAATGCTGTACGTGGTGCGACAGAAGAGAAACTATGCAGGGGTAATGGTCGCTGGAGTAGGTGTTAGCGACGAGGTTCCACTGAAGACGATGAGCAAGCTGGAGTGAGCAAATGGCAAGGTCCAGGTGAGAGAACGTACCAGAAGAATCAGAAAGAAAAGTAGGTGCACCTGTATTGAGGATGGAAAGATTAAACTGATAAAAAATGTCGGAAAGAAGAGTTCCCCTCGCACAAGCCCTTGGCGAACCCCACAGTGGGTGATGGGCATTAAAATTTCCCAACAGAAGAAATGGTGTTGGGAGAGCGGACAGAAGAGCTCGAATGTCCGCGGGAGCGAGGGGAGACGATGGAGGTGAATACACAGAGCAAACATGATGATGATGATGATGATGATGATGATATGCGGCTTAAGGGCGCTAAACTGCTGAGGTCATCAGCGCCCTTACAATGTAGAAAATATAAAGTCAAAATATAAAAACAGGTAAAAGAACCGCATAATTAAAAAACGGGACGTAAACCCGCGATGTCCAAAAGGCTAAAAATAACAATAAGATAACAATAACAATAATGATAACAATAACAACAAGAATAACAATAACAACAATAAAATCAATAACAACAATAAAATCAATAACAACAACAATAACAATACAAATATCTGAAAAAAAACCAACACACTAAAAGCATAGGCAATAAACGATTAAAACGTGTCCAGAACTATGGAATGCGAAGGACATGAGCGCCATATGTCCACTGGGGAATAGAGTCCCCATAAAAACTGACAGAATAAAAGTAATAAGCTAAAGGACGCTCAGCGCATTAAATGCGCAGATTAAAATCACTGTCATGAATAAAACGTAAAACACATTCCACAGCATGCGTGTCGTCTGCCAAAACGTTGGCTAAGCCAACAGGCAGACCCACACGAGCACGCAATGCAGCTAAAACCTGACACTCTGTTAAAATGTGACGCACCGTTAAGGGCACGTCACACTGCCCACAGAGTGGTGCGGGGTCACCACAGAGCAAATACCTATGACTAAAAACACAATGTCCAATCCGTAGACGAGCTAAAATTACCTCTTCCCGACGACAAGAACGAGAAGAGGTACCCCAGATTAACGGGAGAGGCTTAACATCCCGCAACTTGTTCCCCCGGAGGGCCGTCCACTCATCGCGCCAGTGCGAGACGATGCGGCGACGTAAAATAGCACACGAATCTGACGAGGGAACTACAGAGGTAAAAAATCTGGGTAATAAAATCGCCGATTTCGCAGCGGCGTCGGCAGACTCGTTACCTGAGATGCCCACATGACCTGGAATCCACATGAAGGAGACGCTGATGCCAGAGACACCGAGCGAGTGGAGCAGGTCATGTATGCGCTGTACGAGTGGGTGGTAATTGTACAGTGCATGAATAGCCTGAAGGGCACTCAGAGAGTCCGTACAAATAAAACAGTGCCGTAAGTCGTGCCGCTGAATGAATAAAACAGATTGATAAATGCTAAAAAGTTCGGCGGTAAAAATTGAACATGGTTGAGGTAAACGAAAAGTAAAACTCTGTACACCAAAAACAAAGGCACATCCTACTCCAACATCAGTCTTAGACCCATCAGTATATATAAAATGACAGTCCCCGAACTGCGCCTGTAGTTCTAAAAAGGCGGATCTAAGAACAGAAGCAGGGGTCGCATTTTTCGGCATCGACGTTAGCCCAAGGTGGATGTGGGCCTCAGCGCGCGACCATGGAGGAAAACGCGTTTCCTCTCGGGTAAGGGCCGGCGCTGTCGTAACGTCCAAATGCCGAAGTAGCAGTCGAAACCGAACCCCTGGGGGGAGCAATGCAGAGGAGCTAACGAAATATTGTCGATCTAGCGAATCCTCGTAAAATACATCGAAGGACGGGTGGTTAGGCAAGCTTGAGAGCCGACAAGCATAGCTACATAAGAGCATCTCACGCCTGAAAGACAGCGGAGGCTCTGCAGCCTCAGCGTAAAGACTGGGCACGGGGCTAGTTGGAAAGGCCCCTGTAGCGACTCTAATACCACGATGATGAATGGGATTCAAACGACGTAACACAGATGGACGTGCCGACGAATAAACTATACACCCGTAATCAAGTTTGGATCGGACCAAAGAGCGATAAAGGCGAAGAAGGACGGTCCGATCAGCTCCCCAAGATGTGCCACTCAAAACACGTAAAAGATTAAGAGAACGGTCACACTTTGCTTTTAAAAAGGAAACGTGCGAGGTCCAACACAACTTCCTATCAAAAATCAACCCCAAAAATTTCGCCTCGTCTGCAAACGGAAGTATCCCTGGCCCAAGATGGAGAGAGGGCGGAGGGAAATACTTCCGGCGCCAGAAGTTGATGCAGACGGATTTCTCGGCGGAGAATTTAAAGCCGTTGGCGTTACTCCAGGCGTAGAGACGGTCGATACAGCTCTGGAGACGGCGTTCGAGTAGACAGGTCCGCCGTGAACTGCAATAAATAGCGAAATCGTCAACAAAAAGGGACGATGAAATGCCAGGTGGAATACAATCAACAATGGGGTTGATAGCAATCGCAAAAAGTGTGACACTGAGTACAGAGCCCTGCGGTACTCCGTTCTCTTGAATAAAACGACGAGATAAAACCGAGCCCACACGTACACGAAAGACGCGGTCCGTCATAAAATCCCGAAGAAATATGGGAAGACGACCGCGGATATTCCAATCGTGAAGTGTACGTAAAATGCCGCCCCTCCAACAAGTGTCATAAGCTTTCTCCAGGTCAAAAAACACAGCCACGGTTTGACACTTTCTCAGAAATCCATTCATAACATGCGTCGACAGGGACACCAGATGGTCGACGGTAGAGCGATAGCGACGAAATCCGCACTGAGCGTTCGCTAGAAGTTTCTGAGACTCAAGCCACCATGTCAACCGCCCGTTGATCATGCGCTCCATCACCTTGCAAATGCAACTGGTGAGGGAGATAGGGCGGTAGCTGGAAGGTAGTTGGCGATCCTTCCCAGGCTTAAGTATAGGGACAATGGTGGCTTCGCGCCAAACGGAAGGGAAAATGCCGTCTTGCCAAATACGGTTATAGACCTGTAAGAGAAATAGTTTACTGTCGGCTGAAAGGTTCTTTAACATCAGGACATGAATGCCGTCCGGCCCGGGAGCGGAGTGCCGAGAGCAATGAAGAGCGTGCTCCAGCTCCCTCATTGTGAATAGTTCGTTATAGCATTCAGCATTAGCAGACCGAAAAGTATATGATGCGGAATCCTGCCGGTCTTTAATAGAGCGAAAGCCGGCGGAATAATGGTCTGAACTGGAAACCGCCTCAAAGGCAGAACCCAGAGTGTTAGCGATGGCAGCCGGATCCACTATGGTGGCATTAGAAACCTGAAGGCCAGAAACAGTACAATGTGACACTTTACCTGAGAAGCGACGAAGTTTATCCCAAACAACGGATGAAGGCGTAAAACGATTAAAAGACTCGACAAAACGAGCCCAAGATGCCTTCTTGCTATCCTGAATAGTGCGACGAGCCCTGGCGCGCGATTGTTTAAAAGTCACCAAATTATCAAGTGTAGGGTGGCGCCGAAACACTCTAAGTGCAGTCCTACGGGCACGAACGGCGTCCCGACAATCCTCGTTCCACCACGGAACAGGTGGCCGCCGAGGTTGGGAGGATGAACGGGGTATTGCACGTTCGGCGGCTGAGAAAATAATAGACGTAAGGTGCTGCACTAGTTGATTAATGTCGGAGAAGGGCTGGTCGTCAAAATGCACGAGGCTGGAATACAAGCTCCAGTCGGCTTTTGCGAATATCCAGGTAGGTACTCTGGAATGCTGTACGTGGTGCGACAGAAGAGAAACGATGCAGGGGAAATGGTCGCTGGAGTAGGTGTCAGCGACGACGTTCCACTGAAGACGACGTGCAAGCTGGATTGAGCATATGGCAAGGTCCAGGTGAGAGAATGTACCGGAAGAATCAGAAATAAAAGTAGGTGCACCGGTATTGAGGATGGAAAGATTGAACTGATAAAAAATGTCGGAAAGAAGAGTTCCCCTCGCACAAGCCCTTGGCGAACCCCATAGTGGGTGATGGGCATTAAAATCTCCCAACAGAAGAAATGGTGTTGGGAGAGCGGACAGGAGAGATCGAATGTCCGCGGGAGCGAGGGGAGACGATGGAGGTGTATACACAGAGCAAACAGAAAACAAAAAGCCGGGTAAGTGAAGGCGAACGGCAACAGCTTGCAAGTCAGATGTAAGTGTGACAGGTGTAAAATGAACGTCATTACGCACCAAAATCATGACACCACCATGAGCAGGAGTACCCTCCTCCGGTTCAAGCTCGTAGCGAACCGGAGTATATCCTCGGAGATCAAAAGGATCGTGAGGGCGAAGCTTAGTCTCCTGCAAACATACGACCATAGGCGAATGGGAACGCAATAAAAGTTGCAGTTCCGCCCTATGCGATCGTACACCACGTACATTCCAGGTCAGGATAGCCATTAAGAATAAGGGGATAAACTGTCTATTTAGAAGGGCGGCTTAAAATTACCTTTTGTTTAACCTTTGGGCTCGGGCTTTTTGTATGGAGTTGGTCAGACTCCATAGCTTCCTCGGAGGGAGGGCCCACGCGCTCAGTGCCAGAAACCGATTCAAGCGCCGTGAATCGGTTCTGGGTGGCGATGGGTGAAGGGTGCCGCTGAGCGCGGCTTGTCCCAGGACCATCCTGGGACAGCGACCTCCGAGGAGGAGAAGGTGAACCTTTGTTACCGCGCGCACGCGGAGGGTCTTTTAAAACATCTTCCCTACGAAGTTTCTGCTTGGGCTTCTTTTCAACGGCTTGCGACTTCATTGACTTGGGACCAGGTTTATACGGCTTGGTAACTGTAGCCTTAATGGACGGCCGGATGGTAGTGGCTGTTAATCCAGTCAAGGTCCAGGTCTGAGTTTCGGCATCTACTCGTGGTACTGGCGAGGCAACAACAGAAGTAAATGTGCCAGATCGCAGGAGTGAAGGTTGGCGCGCATGGTAACGCCTCCGGGTTTCAGCGAAGGAGAGTTTTTCCTTTACCCGGATCTCCTGGATCGCCTTCTCGTCCAAGTACCGCTGACAGTCGGCAAACGAAGCAGAATGAGACCCTTTACAATTAACGCAGACGGGGGCTGTTGAACAGGTACCTTCGTGTGAGGGCTGGCTACATGTTGCACAGATGTAAACGGCACTCTTACAGGAGACTTGCGTATGCCCAAAACGTTGGCATTTAAAACAACGCAGAGGTCTGGGAATATAAGGCCTCACAGAAATGCGTTCGTACCCTGCGGAGATGCTCGTGGGCAGATCGACGCCATCAAATGTAATAAAAAGGGTACGAGTGGGTACCAACACGCCGTCGCGTTTGGCCTGCACTCGATGGACCGCTGTCATCTTCTGGTCTGCAAGATATTCTACCAGGTCCTCGTCCGATATACCATCGAGGCTATGGGTGGTAATAACGCCTCGACAGGAATTCAATGTGCGGTGCTTCTCCACACGGATGGGATAGCCGTGGAGAAGCGTAGCGCGCAACAAGGTCTTACTTTGCTGATCGGATTTCGTTTGGGCTAATAAGGAACCATTCCGTAGACGAGTGCAGGACTGAACCGCACCAGCAATTGCATCAATCCCCTTTTGTATGATGAAAGGGTTCACCTTCTCAAAACTTTGTCCTTCTTCGGTTCGTGAAATGACCAAGTAACAACCAGTTGTCGGAGGTGTCACTTCTGTTACATAAACTTTTCGGCGCTTGTTAGTAGTAATGGAGAAAGGGTGCTCCATAGCGAAATAAATACTCCACCATTGCAACCGTCTCCGACCTCGGGCTCTGACTTCCCGGGCGTTACCCCGGCTTGGGTGAGTGGCCTATCTATACCGATCTCACCCCCGGGTCACACCTCCCAGAAGATTGACAGAGGGACCCAATCGCCGTCGGAAGCCAGCAGCTCATGCAATGGCCCCCCCGCGGGACTGCAGTTGAACAGCGGATACGAACAACAACCCTACATGACGACCCCGGGTGGTGGGGATGACGCCATTACCCACTCACCCAGCTGCGCACGCGGTGCGCGAGTATCCGTCAGGCTGTGTCCACGGAGGATTTAAATAAAAAGATAAAAGAAACTAAAACTGTGTGGGCGTTTCGCACGCAAGGTAGGCCGGCGGGGAAGAAAAAGAGAGATATGCGAATGTCGTGGTGCGAAATGGCCGGAAAGTGACAAGAGAAGAAAGAAACGATGGTGAGGTGCGGTATGAATGGAATGTAACGAACGCACTAGAGCCTACCTTGTGTCCACCGGTCACTTGAAGAACCCACCTCGACCGGATGGGGGTGAGGGGATGAATATGGCGATGATTGGCTCGGGAACCCCCGGATGCGCCAAAAACCCGTACTCACATAAGGTGAGCCCCTGAGGGGACAGAGCAAACAGAAAACAAAAAGCCGGGTAAGTGAAGGCGAAAGGCAACAGCTTGCAAGTCAGATGTAAGTGTGACAGGTTTAAAATGAACGTCGTTACGCACTAACATGACACCTCCATGAGCAGGAGCACTCTCCTCCGGTTCAAGGTCGTAGCGAACCGGAGTATATCCGCGGAGATCAAAAGGATCGTGAGGGCGAAGCTTATTCTCCTGCAAACATACGACCATAGGCGAATGGGAACGCAATAAAAGTTGCAGTTCCGCCCTATGCGATCGTACACCACGTACATTCCAGGTCAGGATAGCCATTAAGAAAAAAAAAGGGGATAAACTGTCTATTTAGAAGGGCGGCTTAAAATTACCTTATGTTTAATTTTTGGGCTCGGGCTTTTTGTATGGAG
Source organism: Deroplatys truncata (assembly GCA_030765065.1). Taxonomy (NCBI): domain Eukaryota; kingdom Metazoa; phylum Arthropoda; class Insecta; order Mantodea; family Mantidae; genus Deroplatys; species Deroplatys truncata. The sequence goes on along the minus strand of CM060975.1, from coordinate 179,607,642 downwards.
TTGGTCAGACTCCATAGCTTCCTCGGAGGAAGGGCCCACGCGCTCAGTGCCAGAAACCGATTCAAGCGCCGTGAATCGGTTCTGGGTGGCGATGGGTGAGGGGTGCCGCTGAGCGCGGCTTGTCCCAGGACCTTCCTGGGACAGCGACCTCCGAGGAGGAGAAGGTGAACTTTTGTTACCGCGCGCACGCGGAGGGTCTTTCAAAAAATCTTACCTACGAAGTTTCTGCTTGGGCTTCTTATCAGCGGCTTGCGACTTCATTGATTTTGGACCAGGTTTATAGGGCTTGGTAACAGTAGCTGTAATAGACGGCCGGATGGTAGTGGCGGTTAATCCAGTCAAGGTCCAGGTCTGAGTTTCGGCATCTACTCGTGGTACTGGCGAGGCAACAACAGAACTAAATGTGTCAGATCGCAGGAGTGAAGTTTGGCGCGCATGGAAACGCCTCCGGGCTTCAGCGAAGGGGGGTTTTTCCTTTTCCCGGATCTCCTGGATCGCCTTCTCGTCCAAATACCGCGGACAGTCGGCAAACGAAGCAGAATGTGAACCTTTACAATTAACGCAGACGGGGCTGTTGAACAGGCACCCTCGTGTGAGGGCTGGCTACATGATGCACAGATGTTAACGGCATTCTTACATGAGACTTGCGTATGCCCAAAACGTTGGCACTTAAAACAACGCAGAGGTCTAGGAATATAAGGCCTCACAGAAATACGTTCGTTCCCTGCGGAGATGCTCGTGGGCAGATCGACGCCATCAAATGTTAGAAACAGGGTACGAGTGGGTACTAATACGCCGTCGCATTTTGGCCTGCACTCGATGAACCGCTGTCACCTTCTGGTCTGCAAGATATTCGACCAGGTCCTCGTCCGATATGCCATCGAGGCTATGCGTGGTGACAACGCCTCGACAAGAATTCCAGGTGCGGTGCTTCTCAACACGGATAGGATAACCGTGGAGAAGCGTGGCGCTCAACAAGGACTTACTTTGTGCCTCGGATTTGCTTTGCACTAACAACGAACCATTACGAAGCCGAGTGCAGGAAAGAACCGGACCAGCAATTGACTCAATGCCCTTCTGGATGTTAAAAGGGTTCACCTTCTCGAATGATTGTCCTTCCTCGGTACGGGTAATCACTAAGTAACAACCAGCTGTTGGCGGTGCTACTTCTGTTACTAAAACTTTTCGGCGCTTGTTGTTTATAATGGAGAAAGGGTGCTCCATAGCGAAAAAAATCTTCCACCATTCCAACCGTGTGCGACCTCGGGCTCTGACTTCCCGGGCGTTACCCCGGCTTGGGTGAGTGGCCTATCTATACCTAGCTCACCCCAGGGTCACACCTCCCAGAACATAGACAGAGGGATCCAATCGCCGTCGGAAGCCAGCAGCTCATGCAATGGCCCCACCGCGGGACTGCAGTTGAACAGCGGATACGAACAACAACCCTACATGACGACCCCGGGTGGTGGGGATGACGCCATTACCCACTCACGCAGCTGCGCACCCAGTGCGCGGGTATCCGTCAGGCTGTGTCCACGGAGGATTTAAATAAAAAGATAAAAGAAACTAAAACTGTGTGGGCGTTTCGCACGCAAGGTAGGCCGGCGGGGAAGAAAAAGAGATATGTGAATGTCGTAGTACGAAATGGCCGGAAAGTGATTAGGGATGAAAGAAACGATGGTGAGGTGCGGTATGGATGGAATGCAAAGAACGCACGAGAGCCTACCTTGGGTCCACCGGTTACTTGAAGAACCCACCCCGACCGGATGGGGGTGAGGGGATGAATGTGGCGATCATTGGCTCGGGAACCCCCGGGTGCGCCAAAAACCCGTACTCACATAAGGTGAGCCCCTGAGGGGGTTCCACCACGGAACAGTCGGTCGCCGAGGTTGAGAAAATAAACGGGGAAATGCGCGTTCGGCAGCAGCGAAAATCGTAGACGTAAGGTGCTGCACTAGTTGCTTAATGTCGGCGAAGGGCTGATCGTCAAACTGCACGAGGCTGGAATACAAGCTCTAGTCGGCTTTTGTGAATATCCAGGTAGGTACTCGGGAATGCCGTACGTGGTGTGACAGAAGAGAAACGAAGCAGGGGTAATGGTCGCTGGAGTAGGTGTCAGCGACGACGTTCCACTGAAAAAGACTAGCAAGCTGGAGTGAGCAAATGGCAAGGTCCAGGTGAGAGAAGGTACCAGAAGAATCAGAAATAAATGTAGGTGCACCTGTGTTGAGGATGGAAAGATTGAACTGGTAAAAGATGTCGGAAAGAAGAGTTCCCCTCGTACAAGCCTTTGGTGAACCTCACAGTGGGTGATGGGCATTAAAATCTCCCAACAGAAGAAATGGTATTGGGAGAGCGGACAGGAGAGCTCGAATGTCCGCGGGAGCGAGGGGAGTCGATGGAGGTGAATACACAGAGCAAACAGAAAACAAAAAGCCGGGTAAGTGAAGGCGAAGGGCAACAGCTAGCAAGTCGGATGTAAGTGTGATAGTTTGCAAATGAACGTCGTTACGCACCAAAATCGTGACACCACCATGAGCAGGAGTACCCTCCTCCGGCTCAATGTCGTAGCGAACCAGAGTATATACTCGGAAATCAAAAGGATCATGAGGGCGAAGCTTGATCTCCTGCAAACACACGACCATAGGTGAATGGGAACGCAATAAAAGTTGCAGTTCCGCCCTATGCGATCGACACCTCGTACATTCCAGCTCAGGATAGCCATTAAGAAAAAGGGATAAACTGTCTACTTAGAAGGGCGGCTTAAAATTACCTTTGGTTTAACCTTTGGGCTCGGGCTTTTTGTATGGAGTTGGTCAGACTCCATAGCTTCCTCGGAGGGAGGGCCCACGCGCTTAGTGCCAGAAACCGATTCAAGTGCCGTGAATCGGTTCTGGGTAGCGATGGGTGAGGAGTGCCGCTGAGCGCGGCTTGTCCCAGGAGCTTCCTGGGACTGCGACCTCCGAGGAGGAGAAGGTGAACCTTTCTTACCGCGTGCACGCGGAGGGTCCTTCAGAAAATCTTCCCTACGAAGTTTCTGCTTTGGTTTCTTTTCAGCGGTTTGCGACTTCATTGACTTTGGACCAGGTGTACAGGGCTTGGTAACTGTAGCTTTAATGGACGGTCGGATGGTAGTGGCGGTTAATCCAGTCATGGTCCACGTCTGAGTTTCGGCATCTACTCGTGGTACTGGCGAGGCAACAACAGAACTAAATGTTTGGCCTGCCGTCGCGTTTGGCCTGCACTCAATGGACCGCTGTCACCTTCTGGTCTGCAAGATAGTCTACCAGGTCCTCGTCCGATATACCATGGAGGCTATGGGTGGTAATGACGCCTCGACAGGAATTCAATGTGCGGTGCTTCTCCACACGGATGGGATAGCCGTGGAGAAGCGTAGCGCGCAACAAGGTCTTACTTTGCTGATCGGATTTCGTTTGTGCTAATAAGGAACCATTCCGTAGACGAGTGCAGGACTGAGCCGCACCAGCAATAGCATCAATGCCCTTTTGAATGATGAAAGGTTTCACCTTCTCAAAACTTTGTCCTTGTTCGGTTCGTGAAATGACCAAGTAACAACCAGTTGTCGGTGGTGTCACTTCTGTTACATAAACGTTTCCGCGCTTGTTAGTATTAATGGAGGAAGGGTGCTCCATAGCGAAATAAATCCTCCACCATTGCAACCGTCTCCGACCTCGGACTCTGACTTCCCGGGCGTTACGCCGGCTTGGGTGAGTGTCCTATCTATACCAGACTCACCCCAGGTTCACACCTCCCAGAACTTTGACAGAGGGACCCAATGGCCGTCGGAAGTCAGCAGCTCATGCAATGGCCCCCCCCGCGGGACTGCAGTTGAACAGCGGATACGAACACATACCCTACGTGACGACCCCGGGTGGTGGGGTGACGCCATTACCCACTCACCCAGCTGCGCACCCAGTGCGCGGGTATACGTCAGGCTGTGTCCACGGAGGATTAAAATAAAAGATAAAAGAAATAAAACTGTGTGGGCGTTTCGCATGCAAGGTAGGCTGGCCAGGAAGAAAAAGAGATGCGTAAATGAATGGACGTGTTGCGAAATGCGCAGAAGTAAAAGAGAAGAAAGAAACGATGGTGAGGTGCGGTATGAATGGAATGCAAAGAACGCACGAGAGCCTACCTTGTGTCCACCGCTCACGAGAAGAACCCACCTCGACCGGATGGGGGTGAGGGGATGAATGTGGCGATGATTGGCTCGGGAACCCCCGGGGGCGCCAAAAACCCGTACTCACATAAGGTGAGCCCCTGAGGGGATTGAGGGTATAGGTGTGTATGCTCATGAAGACGGTGAAAGCATGTTGCATCCATCAGAAATCAAAGAAAATTCAATCTTTATATTTGATGATGTGATCACTGAAAAGCAAGACAAGATTGCATCCTTTTACAGTATGGGCAGACATCAAAAAGTGGATTGTATATATTTAGTACAATCCTATGCCAAAGTCCCGAAGCATTTAATTCGAGATAATGCAAACATGATCATACTCTTCAGACAAGATAATTTAAACTTGAAACATATATATGAAGATTACGTGAACACAGATATGTCGTATACGGAATTTAAAGATTTGTGCAAAGGTGTTTGGGAGTGCTCTACAGAAGGAAGACCCTTAGTTCCCGAATTTCCGATGAATGACGGTCGATATAGAGAGAGAGCAATGAGGCTTAAGGGCGCACAACAGCTCAGGTTATAAGCGCCCTCACTAAGTTAAAAACGTCATCAGTTAAAATAAAGGCACGATAAAAGAATCTAAACGATCAGATAAAACATATAGTCTAAACGATCAGTTAAAACATAGAAGTACAAGGGTAAAAAACGAACAGCGCCACTTGCGGTAGAACAGCATGTGAAAGTCCTAGAGCGGTAAAAGAGGAATAAAAACGGGTAAAAAACGAGCGGCAGAAATCCCTGTGTCAGATAAATCTCATAGGACAATCTGTATCCGGGCTTTAAAACCAGTTTGAGAGATAAAGTCTAAAAGACGTTCCACAACAGTAAAATCATCAGCAAGCAGAGCAGAAAGACAGATCGGCAGAGACAGACGCCGGCGTAAAGCAGCTAAAAAGTGACACTGGAGTAAAACGTGACGGACCGTCAAAGGTACTCCACAGTGCACGCAAACTGGTGCGGGTTCACCACTTAATAAATGACTATGGCTAAAACGGCAATGTCCAATGCGCAGTCTGGTTAAAATAACTTCCTCGCGACGAGAGCGGCGCGTAGAGATAACCCAGTGGATAGGGATGGGCTTAACATCTCGGAGTTTGTTCCCCTGGAGCAAGGACTATTCCGCTCCCCAACGTAAATAAATGGCGCAGCGTAAAAACAATAGCAAATCGCGCAAAGTAACAGAGGAGCTAAAACGCGTGGTAGATAAAATAGCAGCCTTAGCAGCAGTATCAGCGGACTCGTTCCCTGGCAGGCCGACATGACCAGGAACCAACACAAACGGTACGTGTGTGCCGACACGTCCGAGAGTGTGAAGGCAATCCTGAATACGCTGCACAATAGGATGGAAGGTGTACAACGGCTGGAGGCTCTGAATGGCGCTCAGGGAATCCGAACAAATAAAACACCGCCGTATACCACGTCGCCGTACATAAAAAAAGAGCCTGGAGTATACCAAAAAGCTCGGCGGTAAAAATAGAACACTGCCGTGAGAGTCGAAATTTAAAACTGCGGGGACCCACAACAAAAGCACATCCTACACCCCGATCGTCCTTCGATCCATCAGTATAAAGAAAAACCCCATCCCCCAGTGACTCTTGGAGCGATAAAAAGGCAGATCGAAAAATGAAGCCGGGGGTTGTGGACTTAGGCATAGACGCTAGCCCCTGATAAAAAGAGGATTCTGGGCACAGCCACGGGGGAAAACTGCTTACTCCCGGGGAAACCACACAAGGAAGTTCGACGTTTAATACCCGGAGCAACCGCCGAAAACGCACTCCTGGGGGAAGAAGTGCCAGGGAGCGAGACTCATATAGACGATCCAGGGAATCATTAAAAATGATCCATGTGTTGGGTGTTCCGGCATGCTGGAAAGGTGGCAAGCATAACTGCAAAGAAGATCGTCACGCCTATAAGACAGCGGAGGTTCGGCAGCTTCAGCACAAAGACTCATTACAGGGCTGGTGTGAAAGGCACCTGTGGATAGCCGAATACCAAGGTGGTGAGTGGCGTTTAGGCGACGTAAGATGGAGGGTCGCGCAGAACCATACACAATACACCCGTAGTCCAGTTTGGAGCGGACCAACAGCCGATAATCCTCCACCATTGCAACCTTCTCCGACCTCGGGCTCTGACTTCCCGGGCGTTACCCCGGCTTGGGTGAGTGGCCTATCTATACCTATCTCACCCCAGGGTCACACCTCCCAGAACATAGACAGAGGGACCCAATCGCCGTCAGAAGTCAGCAGCTCATGCAATGGCCCCCGCGGGACTGCAGTTGAACAGCGGATACGAACACATACCCTACATGACGACCCCGGGTGGTGGGGATGACGCCATTACCCACTTACCCAGCTGCGCACGCAGTGCGCGGGTATCCATCAGGCTGTGCCCACGGAGGATTAACATAAAAGGTTAAAAGAAACTAAAAGTGTGTGGGCGTTTCGCACTCAAGGTAGGCCGGCGAAGAAGTAAAAGAGACGTGTAGATGAATGGGCGTGGGGCGAAATGTGCATAAACAGAAGAGAAGAAAGAAGCGATGGCGAGGGGCGACATGGAATGAAGTGCACAGAACGCACGAGAGGCTACCTTGAGTTCCTCAGTCACGAGAACGAACCCACTTCGACCGGACGGGGATGAAAGGGTGAAAATGGCTACGAATGGCTCGGGTACCCCAGGTGTGCCGGCGATGGTGTTTCGGTACAGTGTTGCAGGGGAAAAGGATGCTTTTTGTGACTCTCCGTCCCTCGGCCTTCGGCTGAGTGTCGGGAGTATCCCAAATTCCTTATGGGTTGTTGGACCCCTCTGTGCTGAGTGGGGTCCCCGGTCTGCTTGTCCGTCTGACGGGGAGTCTCTATCTGAGAACTTAGGGACCCTGCCATTCCTGTGACATCACTCCTGGTACCGGGCGCCCGGTGACTCCTCACACCTCATCCTTCCTCCCGGAGGCGCCCCCTTGTGGGGCGTAGGCACAATAACCACTATGTGGATCAGTGCAGAGTCCACTCCGTAGCCAACCAATCCAAAGCTATCACATAGCGATCAGCTTTGAGGGATTTGGCTATCACTTTAGCTTAATATGTATTGGTTTATACCTACAAAGAATTGTGTAAATAAGTGATTAAGATTTATCCGTATTAGCATGACATAGATGCAAAATAAGATTTGTAACTATATTTTGTAGAAGAATGAGTAGAGAAAGTCATGTGAATGCAACACATCATATTTTATAGCAAAAGCTCCATATGACTGCGTGACTGTGAACAACGTGAAGCCAAAGCGAAAAGTCAGTTAAATACCAAACTTGATATTTAAGTTTAGCATCTTTCAAAGATGTGACAAGGATTTTCATGAAAATCTCCCCCATCCTGAACAACGCTTTACATGGAAAATTTTTCGAAATTTGTTATTTTCGTAAAAATGTGTGTAATAATTTTTATTAAAAAACTCTTGTGTTTAAAATATTTTCATGACAAACGAAACATATTTTGAACTTACTGAGAAAAGCCTCTCAAGTCTTCTTCATTTTTAATGACTTTTGTATAATTGGTAAACTCTAAAAGATTGGACAAAATTTTGCTACAAAAGAAATGCAGATCCCGTTAAAACACGCAGTTTGTTATACATTTATTTTATGAGATTAACTATTTCCCAGATATTTGTTGTTATTGGTTTGAATACTTTTTGTAACTGAGAAGTCCCTACCGTTTTGTTTATGCTGCGGTCATACAAACAGCATAGAATTTCAAAGCGTCACGTAGTGACATGTTTTTTGAAAATATGACTATTGCTTTATCTTCGTATACTACAACGAAATGTGTAAATGTTAACTTCTTCATTTGGTATTTAATTAGTCCTTTAACCGGGTAGACCATTACGGACGGTGAATGAACGAAATGGTTAAAGTGATGCCCAAATGGCCCGAGGTCCCTAGAAATCAGAATCTGACATTCATCTTCCCAGGATAAGAGAAAACCCAGGAAAAAAATTTATCCAGGTAATTCATTCTAACCGACATTCGAACTTGGGACGTCTTGAATGTGAGACAGACCCCCACACCACAGAGATGGGCTCAATTTGATTTGCAAGTTTATCTGGATTATAAGAAGTAGACAGGAACATGAAATTTAGAAAAACGTATTTGTAGAATGGTGAGAAGAGAAAGTTATGTGAATGCAACACGTTAGATTGTCCTCGTAGTTATGTAAAGGGAGTGCAGTTTCAAAGACACCACTATCGTTTGAGCTACTGCGTTCTTCTTATACTTACAACGAAGTATGTAATGACAGTTCATCTCAATTAACAAGAAGACTCTTTCACTCGAGCCGTGTGTAGGACAAGGTTGCAAAGATAGAATCAGATTAAAAATTCAATGTCATAGCCGAGATTTGAACTACGGATCTTCCAGTTTACGCCAAGGTGGCGCCGCGGTAACGTGTGCGACTCGCATTCGGGAGATCCCTAGTTCACTTCCCGGTGACCGCCCAATCTGACCTACGGGTTGTTTTTTTCGGGCGCTTTCCCGGATCGTCAGGCGAATGCTGAATTGATTTCTCTCAGCCCCCAAATTTCGTTTCATTCCTCATTTCATTCATCCTTAACCCGGTTAGGTCTGTTTCAGGGTTGGAAGTGTCGGCGGTGGTGTACCGGTTCGGAGTGGCAGAGAAAAAGGACATTCTTTGTGAAACCTTATCCGTCTCTCGGTCTTCGGCTGACTGCCAGGGTATACGGACCGCTTCTTGGGGGAGTTAGACTCTCTGTGTGGGGTGGGGTCCCCGGTTTGTCTTCCCGACTGTCAGAGCGTCTCAATCTGGAAACTTTAGGAAACTAGTAATTTCTTGTGCCGTTACTCCTGGTTCCGGCCGCCCGGTGTCTCCATGTCTCTCACCTCGTCCCTTCCTTCCGGGGGCGCCTCTTCGAGGGGCATAAGCACATTATCCTCATTCACTGGATCGGGGTCGAGTCCCCTGCGTTACACATTCCATACCATTCCTGACCAGGGAAGAGAAGCATTTTAAGAATTTAGAAAGTGAATCGTATTAAAAGTCACCTAAGACCTTTCTTTTGTTTTGCCAGCTTCAGATTTGTAACTTGAAAGCAATTTAATTTTCAGAATAGAGTGCTTTCAAATGAACCAATTGCAACAAAAGCACATAAATCGATCTGCATTAACACTTTCGGGTCATTATTTTGAAAATTTAGCTTGTATGTTATTCTAACCGAATAAAACAGTCATATAGAAACTGCATATTTTACGCTAAACGTTGTTTCCCTATATCTATTAACATTTTCTCCTTTTGGGTACAATACCTACATAGGTGTTTTTACTCTACCTCCACTATACAAATGGCACGTTTTTTCTTCCTTTCTCTTTGAGTGTGTGTGTAAGGGGAATTATGTTTCAAATAAAACAATCTTTATTCGTTTTTCAGTAACAAACGCAAAATATATCTCATTTTAAAGAAAATTTAATGTTGCACTTAATTGTGCCCAAACTGTTGCAACAGATTGACATTAATATTACTTTTGCTTCCATATTTTTAAAAAATTACTTGAATATTATCAGAACTGAATGTGCCAACTGTATGGAACTACACACTTAGCGCTAAACGTTGTGATCAACATCTATGACAATTAAAAAGCAAAACGAACTTATACTCAAGGTAATAAATACCCTCTGCTTCGGAGTACGCGCAGAACGTTCTATTGGTGCTAATTATGAAACCATCTTTATTATTATTATTATTATTATTATTATTATTATTATTATTATTATTATTATTAATATTATTATTTATTACTAGCAACAAACGTTAAAAACAAGATAGATATACATTATGCGAACCTTGTTTCTCAACAAAATTACTGAATCTTAAAGTTGTATAGCACCCGCATAAGGAGTGCAATATTTGATTTTTAAACAACATATTATGCAAAGAAAATGTTAATTTATTTCGCTTGAATACACCTAGTAAAGAGAAGTATTTAGTTTCGTCTTCTTTCCTCCTAGAGTCAGGTCGCTGAATTATACGAGCATATACAGAAGTAAATATGACCTTTGAAACGATTCCGGCACTTACTGTTGGCTATAGCCAGGCATGACTAGTCGAGAAGACATTTCTTCTCCCTCTTCCTCTACATCCCTTGGTCTATCGGAAAACATTTGGAGCCTTCTGTACATACATGGTAACAAATACTTTTATAATACGTAAATACCGCCCACTCAACCTACACTCCCTATTTTCGTGGGGAGGTTGTACCAGCGCTCCTGACGGAAAGTAATGATCAGTTTTGCAACAGCTCTTTGTTTCTATACTTGCATGTGCGGTCATACTTTGAATTTGGAGAAGAAATACTTATAACGTTGTTCTGTTGCACTCCTAAGTGATTAAGGAGTTTTTTTTTAAATATGCAGCTACTTTTCTGCGCAATCTAGGGGAGTTAGTTTTGCATCCATTTGTTGAGATTATTGAAAATAGGTCAAAAAAATCAGGTAACTGCAAATAGAGCTTATTCTACCGGTCTTTTAATCTCTGAGGAATAGTTTTTGAAGCCAGCAATCTACTGCATGAGTGAAGAACAGGAAAAATTGTGTTGTTCCAAAACACGAGATACCACGGCATGAAGTGATAACCACCTGGTCTGGCATGGTTGTAAGAGCTCATGTGGCTTCACTTTTACAAATCTTGAAGTTCCTTTAACTCTTTTACCGTTGAAAGTAACGGTGGAAGTAACTGTGCGTATTATTATTGTTGTAACTGTAAATATCAGAAAATGAGGCGATTGAGGGGATATTACAACTGTTTCGGCGAGAGTCAGAACTGCAGTGGCCGGCGTGTGAGAAGCCTTGCGGTGGCCACAGTTTGAAGGAAAAGTAGCTATTTGCTTTTGTTACCATGAGACAGCTCAGATTTCGTTACCGAAAAGAGGCAGTCAAGACTTCGCTCTTATCAGATATCACATAAGCTTTTTGGGAAGCAGGAGGTGGCGCTATTGCAAAACATTAATGTACTGGTATTAAAAGCTGCAATTTCGTTATAGGTTAAATTTTTTTTTCCAAGTTAAGTCGGAGATTTGCTCGTTTTTCTTTAATAAATTAGTAGGTCAGTAGAACATTTAAAATTCAGGAGATCCACTGAAAAATCAGTAGGGTTGGCAACTCTGGTCTAAAGTAATATGATGTCATATGAATGAAATAAATGGTAACATGCAGCTTTACGTACTGCTTGCACAAATAGTTTAGAAGCTATGAATTACACCATCTGATATCTGTATTAGCTCGGAAGATACTAACATTAAATTAACACAACTTCATGTAAAACAGCTACAGGAAGTTAAGCCAGTTATACTATTGTAGCGTACTAGTAGGTATTATCATACCAGACACATTATTGCGTCGCATTGTCGACAGTATTATTGGGGTGATTTAGTATTTCTTTCGGCTGACCGCGCCAGAGAAAGTAGGTTCTGTTTGAATCTCTGTCTGGTATGGCCGCCAGCTCTGGCTAGCGTGCCTAGCCAGGGTTGTAGGGGGAAGAGAGTTAGCGTTACTTCTTTGTGTGTGAGCGTCACTTGTTGAGTGAGTACATAAGAAGTAGGTCGAGTATGGCCAGACCTCGACAGCGTGGCATCTCCCCTCAACCATTTATTCCCCTGTGTGTAATGTAGGGCGATCAAAAAATGTTTTATCAATAAATCACAGGTAATATGTGTGATGTGATGTTTTGTTAAAAAAACCCACGCCTTCATCGGAACGTAGACACCAAGGCCCTGGTCCTCTTGCAGCTTCTGTGTTACGTCCCCCATGTGCGTGTTGGGGTGATCAAAATTTAATAATTTGCTGGGGACCTTTTGACCCTCACCTCAGCATGTAACAATATATGCCACAACATTCCTGGATACTAGTTCATTAACTTGTTTCGTGTACTTATTTCCTGTGAATCATAAGAAATATTCATAGGAAAGGATTTCAGTTAGACAATATGTACCTACCACTGTAATGTACTTTGTTTAGCTACATATTTCATATTTATTATCACTGTTATTATATAACTAATGGAATCTATCAGCAATACAATGTAGAAATACAGATTCTTGAAAATATTTCATTTATGACTTAACTGGAGAGCTGCATGCATTGTGTTTTAATCAGAAGAAGGCAGAGGAATGCACTGCAGCTAACACGGAGCGTATAGGAATGGGTATTAAAGTGAATGCGTTGACAGTAAGCACATAGACTCACAGTGAAATTGGGTATTGCTTAAAAACCACGGTGCATTCCTTACAATTCGTAGAACTTCATCCTAAAAGACTTGCAGGCAATGATTCTTGCATTGATCCATCCCAAACCGAACACGTGTTTGTGCGTAGTGCACGAATCAAATGATATAACAAAACATTGCAGTGATCTCTCAAAGAAGGTTGTGGTTGAGGATTAAATGTAGTTTAAGAAATCTGGCATAAGAAAGATTTACTTGAATTTGTGTGATAATTCCAGGTCAATCGAAGGTACTAGTGAAGGCAAAACATTTAACAGAAACGTCAGCACTTTTGCAATAATGAAACATTGCCATGGTGATGGAAGGCGAAACAGTCGAGCAACATAAAGTAAAAATCATAGTTTCACGTTCAGAGAAATACTCTACATTTTAATTCAGCTGAACACTATGCTGGGAGTTGTGTGTAAGCTATGACCTGCTCAGGTTCATGCCGGGTATTAAGAACAGCAATATGATCAGTATATATGACGATAATAACCTAGGCGAAGACATCAGATTAGAGAAGTGCCAAATTGAAATCTGAGGCACTATGGACACGCCGAATGTGCCGGTGCAGGACAACTAAATCCGAAAACTGGAAATGAGAGAAGCTAATGTCGCATAATAAAATAATCGGCAATTTGCATCTGAAGAGCAAGCAAATGTGCCACATTCAATCTCGAATGCTTGTTGAATAAAAAGAAGTAAGGAACGAAAGCTGAATAAGTAAACTTATTTTATTAATTTTATTCTTTTAAGTAGTGTTCAACCCCATTCTTAGTACATACAGGCGATGGACGAGGAGGAAATGAGCTGTTTAAAGTCAAAACTTCTTGCATTTGTCTCAGTTAACCGTACTAACTGATGTATTCCAGAATGGTGTCGTCGAAAACCAAACTGCTGTGGTGGTAACACTACAATATCTATTACAAATCTGTTCATTCTTTTGTCCATAATCCTTAAACAAACTTAGAAAAGTAGTGAGCATGCTTATGTGACGGCAAATGTTGGGTAAAGCAAATGGAGGTTGAAGCAGTATTTATTATGGGTTGTTGTGGGTGTGAGTACATGAGGCAAAGGATGTGGATGGAGGTGTCTCGCCGCTGGATCCTAGTGGATGCTGTGGAAGATCTTGGCAATACTGATGCCATTTACTCTGAAATGCTCGTTTTGAATTTACCGCGCCTCATACAGTTTGTATGACAAGATTATGTCTAGCGCGGTGGCATTGATTTCCTGGCGGATAATTTTTACTCAAGAATTATTATGGGTTCCAATATATGTGACGGGTAGCAAAATATTTTAATGTTTCTTTTTGTCTGTTATATTTTAAGATATACTAGCTCTTAGTGGTAGCAATGTTGAATCTTATCTCAGGTTTACCTCAGGTGTTCGGGAGGTAAGATATTTATTATATAAATAATAAATCTAATAAGTGAGCTTTCACTATAATGCGTTTTATTTTACTTCTCAGTGTGTTTTAACGAAGAACAATATATGACAACTGAATCCTAGATTTACTTACATATTTGCTTTAATAACTTGTAGACTTTCTTTATATTATAATATTCAATACTTGGTTATTTCTCGTTGAAAATATTTAATAATTCGCCTGGAGAATCAATATCTCTTCCACTTTCCCTGTAAGCGTCTCCTGACTCAGTGGAAATTTTCTTAGCAATGCCAGTATTTGAATCTTGTTTATTTAAGTCGTTTTCTCGTTGCTATCAATCGTAAAATAAATTCACATAGTTTAAAAATTCTTGCATGGAATAAATAGCATATTCATAAGAATAACATATATATATAATCATACTTTATATATATCACTTACTGCTTAAATTTTGGCTTTTTGTTACATATTTTGTGTTACCATAATATATTTTTATTGTGAAGTCGATATCTTTCGATCATTTTATTTAACGTATTTTCAACGTTATTAATTTTTTCTTATTTCTCAGTAAATCAATAGATACAATTCTAATTAATAATTTGACATAAAGGTATAAATGCTCCAGGAAAAGTTAATGACATAAATTATGTTTTAAAATAATAATACATTAATAATTGTTATAATTATTATTATTATAATTGTTATACACAATGCATACATAAGTATACAATGTATCATATTTCCCCATCCATTCCTTTGGATTCTTCCTTGGCAACTTTTGCAAATTATATATAATCTTCTAATAATATCTGCTTCAAGGTCCAAGTTCAGGAAAACGATAACATGTTTTTATGGAATGGAAAAGTATACATTAAAGGACATTAAGTATGAAATGCCATTTTTTTATTCAAGGTGGCTTGAAAATATTAGCGATAAGAAAATACTTTGTGTGATTTACTTTTGTCGACAGACATAAAAGATATCTATTGATACATTGCTAAAAGAAGTATACAGTTTCTTTTATTTTTCAGTATCAAGTCATTTACACCTTTTTGAAACATTCTGAAATTTCATGTATCATCGTTGTACGGTTTGAAATGGAACCGGTATACTGTACAAAACTTTTGTCTTCCGTCCCAGCTTCTAATCGATATGTTAGGATCTATAGGCAGTTGCGAAGCAGAGTATTTTATACATGTTGATTTGAACCCATTATTGATCTATGTTGTAAATATTCTTACCAAATTTTCCACCGATCCTGCTGGAAACTGTAATAGCAATGGATCTGATATCACAATTTTTGCTACTCTTGTAAATATATTATTATAATAATAATGGACATTGAAGATACATATCTTTAAAAATTAATAAGTACATATTTACTCAGCAACAGATTTGGTTGCTGATAGTGGTTTCCGAGAAGAACCTACCTTTACGTCAGCTATATTTTGAAAAGCACATTCGTTATATGTTTTATCTCTTTTCGCTAAACACAATTTTCTAAAATTAATTAAAAACATACGAAGATAAGTTCCAGTATAATCCATTGCAATTCAAAAAAATACAGTCAGAAATGTATGAGTGATGACACTAGGGTGCAGTAGAATACTCACCAGAATACCTATCCTTTATCAACTTCTGTTTCTGTTATGTACAAAGAGCGCCAAAGAAAATCTCACTGCACCTCGCGTCTATGTCACATTATTTATCGTTGTAAGTGGCCTTACGAAGCCATGACCATTTTATTGGTTGCTTGAGGCCACGGTAGAGGGTGCGCTACTCCTTCTGCTAAATAGTTACACCAATAACCACAACAAAGGTTACAAAATGGCGTAGAAACGAAATATATGTTTATGCTCTCGATCCTATTGGGTAAAAGAGAAAGAGTTAGAGTGAGTGCACTCAGTTTGTCATACAGACCTCTTATCGTGATTGGTAGTCCATACCTTATCGGCTAGTGCAGGGCACGCGTTTGAAAGGGTTAAAAGCTAAGGGGAAAACTTGATGGTCGCCCCGGTTAGCGAAACGTAGAATGTGTAGTGTAAGAAGATTTTCAAGGGGCACAAATTAAAGCTTGAATGGTATTCATTAAATACATAGCAAGGCAGTGCACTTTATGAGGAAAAATAAGGAAAACTGTATTCTTACAGTCACATCAATGCTTGCTGCATAGAAGCAAACATAAATAAATAATAAATAAATAAAGCAGCATGTTTTCCCCCTAATTCAAACTATAATTAGTTGATATACCTTTACTAATATATTGCTGATATAGGAATACATAGGGATTATAGACAAAAATATAACCCAATTTTATTGCCATAATGCGTATGTTATATTCAGTAAACCATATATATATATGTATATATATTATTTCTAGTTTCTAGACATGATCAATCAATTATAACAAACGAGTAATTTGCATTTAGTAAACGAATATCATCATCTGCGGATGTTTTACGGGGAGTGCCCACTTTCTAACGAGTATGTAGACCGTCTTCTCCACATTTCCTGGAATATTTTATCCAGTAATTTACTATAAAAACACTTATGCACTGCCGTTGTAATTGCCGTAACAGTGCGACCAGCCTCCCACATACCCACGATACGTCCACGAGTAAGTTCGCTAGTATACGGCATAACTGGTTCTGAGACAATAAACATATTTTGGTTTCAATAACGCCAGAAAAAGCAAAGGCATCAATCTCCCCTCTTTTCCCTCTTGTTGCTGTGTTATCAAGCCACCAGGCTCCACGATAGGTAGCCTCAAAAGACCTCAGAAAACGATACAAATTCCCCGAAGATTTTCTTTGCGGCTCTGTGTACATATTCCACATATGTGAAAGATACCTTCGGACTGCAAACATGTCTGTAGATGTAGGTAAGGCATTTTCTTTTTACAACTATAGTGGACAAGGAGGAGGGCAATAGTCGTAGTTATATACATGAGGATGTCATGACTTTATGAGTAAAGGTTTGTGCGTGGCACGAAATCCACGTTGACTCGACAGCGAGCATAGATGGACAAACAGGTAAATAATTAAAAGTTGTATATCCAAAAGAAATAGAACAAAATGTTGCAAATATCCAAGGGCATAACCATAATAGAAGAGGTGTTAGAAAAATTTTAAAAAGGAGCTCCAAGACCTTACCCACAGAGGATAAAGAATAAATGGCAAAGCATTCTACAGAAAAATAAGGGCTATTTAACGATTTGTTACATGACGAAGAATACAAAATCATCAAACGATAGCATAGTATACTTGACATATGCACAACTAACTCCTTTGACGTTGAAACAAGCTTCTCGCCGTTCAATAACTGTTTAAGTGATCGACGTCGTTGTTTAATATTCGATAATTTAAGAATGTTTATAGTAGTGCAACGCAATTCGGGTTGATGGCTCTGGAGCTATGGATGAATCACAAAGGCAAGTTTAGTCTTCTAACTTTATTAATGTTTCAAACACATCCCTCATATTTGCACCTATAAGTCATCTGCTAGGCCTTAAGGGAGTGTTGCATTTTTCATTTTCAGACTATATGTTTCGCTGGGTTTATGTACGTCGGAAGTCAACACAGACACTCGGCATACAGCGTATAGACTCTATGCACACGCAATCTGACGACAGACCGCACAAACCACATTTAGTCAAGAGAAAAGAATGAGCGGAGAACGGTGAACGGAGAAGAGAACTTTATTAATAATCGAACATTTCTCAGTGACCATAATACAACTGCTCCCTTCATGTCTGTCCCACATTCAAGAGATGCCGAGTTCGAATCTCCATTGGATAGGTTACGTGGATAAACGATTTTATGGAAGTTTCTTCTTATCCTCAGAAGAGGAATGTCAGGTATCTGAGCTCTGTGGAAGAGGGCCTCATTTCAGCATCATTTTATTCATGCCCGTCCGATATAATCAATTCATAAACTAACAAATCTGATGTGATACATTCACATGATTTTCTCTACCCGTATCTTGATAATGGGTATCAAAAATATTCTTACTAAAGCTTGTTTCTCTATCTACTATATTTTAATCCAAATAAACCTTTGCAAAAATAGTTACACATTTTCTACACACAGCTACGCAACAAATTACATATTTCGTTATAGACACAAAGAGAACAGCGATAGTCAAATGTTTAAGAACTGGACGCTATATGCTGGTCTTAAAATTTCAATTGTTTCCATACATTCGTGAGAAACAATTGAAAATCAAGGGACTTAAAAGAATACAAGTATTGAACAATTTGAACCTTTAATAACGGATATCTCAGAAACAACTTATGCAACAAATAAACTTATTTTGCATAAATAGTTTGTTTTAAGTTTGTTTCCTGGTGGTGCGTTTTCGTCTATACTTAACGTTTAGCAGTTATATAAGATAATACAAAATCCCTTCCGAACGAAGAGGTCTTCCAGGCTATTCCCAGAAAATTGAAGATATACATTTTATTTGTCGTGTAAATATCTTTATCTTTTACAAAATCACTATTTCGAAAAATGTTCTAAGTAAGGGTTATTTGGGGGGGATTTTCTTAAAAACATTCGTGTTGGAAGAAATTGAACTCAAATACCAAGTTTGGTATTTATCCGACGTTTCGTTTTTGAGTTGTGCTGTTCACAGGCGCGCGCGCACACACACACACACACACAAACGGACATGTTTCCAAAAACCCTTTATGTGGATTCAGGGGCCTCAAAACATGTATTTCCAGTGAAATCTCGTATCGAATTTTTGGGTGGAATACAATAGCTTCTTAGGTACGTGGTACAGAAAGTAAATACCTCAGCTGTTATTTAATGAACAACAACTCCGGTCCTTCTCACTCTCTGTGATATCCAGGGTTGGGATGTTTAGGTGCGTACCTTTTTACTTAGGGTAAATTAAAGCTGTGCGGAAAGATATCACAGTGTGAAATTTTGTTTCTAGTTGTGAAAAAAGACATTTTTTCACGCACCCTTTGCCCTTTTTTGGGACCTTTACCCCTTTTTGGCACATTTATCCCATTTTCCCCCCAACCGTGCCCATAATCCCCTTTTTCCCCCTTTTCTCTTTTAAGTTTCATTCCAATTTATTCTTTAACTTTCAATTAATGTCTCCTCAGCTTGCTGTGTACGTGCGAATAGTAGACTTACCTCTTTCAGTAAACGCCGCGCCGCGCGGGAATTGAAAGCACACCCGCAACAATGGAAAATAATTGTGTGTTCGACGAAAACCTTTTCCTCTCGTTTTACCTCTATAAAGTAGCCCGTAATAACGCAATTGACAATGAGTGATTCTATCCCACCAGAATCAGTAGCCTGCTGTTCGTGAATGTGGGTTTGTTACTGTGTGAGACGTCATCTGTTTGCGTGGAGGCGAAGGCTGGGCACGCAGAGACGGCAGTAACCTCACCCGCGCAGTTCCGAGAATTATTAAGACTAGGTTCTGCTCGAAACTACTAGAAATCGCTGAGACTGAAGTTCCAGCATGAATGAGAACATTCTGGTAATTGTCGCGGTGTTATAAGAGAATCTGGACAGCGAATGGGCGCAAGAGTGAGTTGTGTGACAGTCGCATTGTGTTAGCATGTGAACTAGTGTTAGCTCTCCAAACGAGTGTATTAGTACTAGATTTTACCATTTCAAAGGTTTCCAGTGCTCGATTTATTGTTCTGACTGAGGAATTCAAACAAGATTTCATAGACACTGATGGAATTGTTATGCGATGTACTATTTGTGATTCAGGAATTTTGTTAGATGAAAAACACCAGCGAGATCGCGTCAAACAACACATTTCCAGCTCTAAGCATCAAATGAACAAGACTCTTCAAGCAAACAAATCACGGCAACCTCTATTACGAAATGCATTTCAACAGAGTTCTTCAAAAAGCCAAAATTTGAAGGAATTAAACATTGATTTGTGTGCAGCTCTTACACAAGCAGAAATTCCACTCAATAAAGTGAACCATCCAACCTTCAAGGGAGTACTTTGAGAACAAACTACATGGAGCCTGTTTACCAAGAAACCATAGAAAGAATCAAGGAGAAAGTGTCTCATTGCGATGTGGGAATCATTGTGGATGAAACCATACACTCAATGGAACGATATGTTTTGAACATTTTAATTTTTCCCTTAGCAGGGGAGAAAGTTAAGCCCATGTTGTTAAAAATGTACGAGCTGCAGAAAGTCAATGCCAGTACAGTAATGCAATCCATTATGGACTTCTGCCAAAAAGTCTGGCCTACTGGAATCGAGTTTGAAAAACTTCTTCTTGGTGTTACGGACCATGTTCCATACATGGTTTCAGGTATTAACCAATTGAATCCTTTATTTCCTAACTTGAAGCACGTGACATGCCTGGCTCAAGTCCTTCACAGGGTTTGTGAATCCATAAGGAACGAATACGACATCGCAAATCAATTCATCTCTGCTCTGAAGAAGATTCTACTGAAAGCTCCCAGCCGTGTTGTTTACTACAGGGAAATCACTGGTCTGCCCCTTCCAAATTTCCCGGTCATTACTCGCTGGGGATCTTGGATTGGTGATGATGATATGGGGTTAAGGGCGCTAAACATCAAAGGTCATCAGCGCCCTTACAAGGTGTAAATATAAGTCAAGAACTAAAAAAAGGAAAAGTCGATAAGTAAAAACACTAAAAGCACGCACAAAAAAGCTAAAACCACCACACTAAGACATGTTACACAAAACAATAAAAGAGCAAAACCACGTGTCAAGAGCTGTAGAACGTTTTGGACATGAGCGCCATATGTCCGCTGGGGAGTAGAGCCCCCATTAAAAAGGCAATATAGTAGCACAAGATTAAAAGGCGCTCAGCGCATCATATGCGCCGATTAAAATCACTGTCATGGATAAAACGTAAAAGACATTCTACAGCATGCGCGTCGTCTGCCAAAACGTTGGCTATGCCAACAGGCAGACCCACACGACCGCGCAATGGAGCTAAAACTCGACACTCTGTTAAAATCTGACGCACCGTTAAGGGCGCATCACACTGTTCGCATACTGGTGCGGGGTCACCACTGAGCAAGTACCTATGACTAAAAATGCAATGTCCGATACGAAGGCGTGTAAAATTACCTCTTCCCGACGAGAAGCACGGGAAGAGGTAGCCCAGACTAGCGGAAGAGGTTTAACCTCCCGCAACTTGTTCCCCCGGAGGGCCGTCCACTCATCGCGCCAGCGCGAGAGGATGCGGCGACGTAAAATAACACACGAATCTGACGAGGGAACAACAGGGGTAAACAATCTGGGTAATAAAATCGCCGATTTCGCAGCGGCGTCGGCCGACTCGTTCCCTGAAATGCCCACATGACCTGGAATCCACATAAAAGAGACGCTGATGCCAGAGGCACCAGGCGAGTGGAGCAGGTCATGTATGCGCTGTACGAGGGGGTGGTAAGTGTACAGTGCGCGAATACTTTGAAGAGCACTCAGGGAGTCTGAACAAATAAAACAGAGTCGTAGGTCGTACCGCTGGACGTATAAAAGTGACTGATAAATACTAAAAAGTTCGGCGGTAAAAATCGAACATTGCCCGGGTAAACTAAATGTAAAACTACGATTATCATCAATAAAGGCACATCCTACTCCAACATCAGTCTTAGACCCATCAGTATATATAAAACGAAAGTCCCCGAACTGCGACCGAAGTTCTAAAAAGGCCGATCTAAGAACTGAAGAAGGGGTCTCATTCTTCGACATAGACGTTAACCCAAGGCGACACTAGGCCTCAGCGCGCAACCATGGAGGAAAACGCGTTTCCCCCCTGGGAAGGGCCGGCGCTGGCGTAAAGTCCAAATGCAGAAGAAGCTTTCGAAAGAGAACCCCTGGAGGTAGTAATGCAGAGGAGCTAACGAAATATTGTCGATCAAGCGAATCCTCGTAAAATAAATTGAAGGACGAGTGGTTAGGCAAGCTTGAGAGCCGACAAGCATAGCTGCACAAAAACATCTCACGCCGGAAGGACAGCGGAGGCTCTGCAGCTTCTGCGTACAGACTGGGTACAGGGCTAGTTGGAAAGGCCCCTGTAGCGACTCTTATGCCACGATGGTGAACGGCATTCAATCGAAGTAACACAGATGGACGTGCCGACGAATAAACAATACACCCGTAATCAAGCTTGGATCAGAAATAAAAGTAGGTGCACCTGTATTGAGGATGGAAAGATTGAACTGCTAAAAATGTCGGAAAGAAGAGTTCCCCTCGCACAAGCCCTTGGCGAACCCCACAGTGGGTGATGGGCATTAAAATCTCCCAACAGAAGAAATGGTGTTGGGAGAGCGGACAGGAGAGCTCGAATGTCCGCGGGAGCGAGGGGAGACGATGGAGGTGAATACACAGAGCAAATAGAAAACAAAAAGCCGGGTAAGTGAAGGCGAACGGCAACAGTTTGCAAGTCGGATGTAAGTGTGATAGTTTGAAAATGAACGTCGTTACGCACTAACAACATGACTCCTCCATGAGCAGGAGTACCCTCCTCCGGTTCAAGGTCGTAGCGAACCGGAGTATATCCTCGGAGATCAAAAGGATCATGAGGGCGAAGCTTAGTCTCCTGCAAACATACGACCATAGGTGAATGGCAACGCAATAAAAGTTGCAGTTCCGCCCTATGCGATCGTACACCACGTACATTCCAGGTCAGGATAGCCATTAAGAAAAAGGGGATAAACTGTCTATTTAGAAGGGCGGCTTAAAATTACCTTTTGTTTAACCTTTGGGCTCGGGCTTTTTGTATGGATTTGGTCAGACTCCATAGCTTCCTCGGAGGGAGGGCCCACGCGCTCAGTGCCAGAAACCGATTCAAGCGCCGTGAATCGGTTCTGGGTGGGGATGGGTGAGGGGTGCCGCTGAGCGCGGCTTGTCCCAGGACCTTCCTGGGACAGCGACCTCCGAGGAGGAGAAGGTGAACTTTTGTTACCGCGCGCACGCGGAGGGTCTTTTAAAAAATCTTCCCTACGAAGTTTCTGCTTGGGTTTCTTTTCAGCGGCTTGCAACTTCATTGACTTTGGACCAGGTTTATAGGGCTTGGTAACAGTAGCTTTAATGAACGGCCGGATGGTAGTAGCGGTTAATCCAGTCATGGTCCAGGTCTGAGTTTCGGCATCTACTCGTGGTTCTGGCGAGGCAACAGCAGAACTAAATGTGTCAGATCGCAGGAGTGAAGGTTGGCGCGCATGGTAACGCATCCGGGCTTCAGCGAGGGAGAGTTTTTCCTTTACCCGGATCTCCTGGATCGCCTTCTCGTCCAAGTACCGCGAACAGTCGGCAAACGAAGCAGAATGAGACCCTTTACAATTAACGCAGACGGGGGCTGTTGAACAGGTACCTTCGTGTGAGGGCTGGCTACATGTTGCACAGATGTTAACGCCAACTCTTACATGAGACTTGCGAATGCCCAAAACGTTGGCATTTAAAACAACGCAGAGGTCTAGGAATATAAGGCCTCACAGAAATACGTTCGTACCCTGCGGAAATGCTCGTGGGCAGATCGACGCCATCACATGTTAGAAACAGGGTACGAGTGGGTACCAATACGCCGTCGCGTTTGGCCTGCACTCGATGGACCGCTGTCACCTTCTGGTCTGCAAGATATTCCACCAGGTCCACGTCCGATATGCCATCGAGGCTATGCGTGGTGACAACGCCTCGGCAAGAATTCAAGGTGCGGTGCTTCCCAACACGGATAGGATAACCGTGGAGAAGCGTAGCGCGCAACAAGGTCTTACTCTGCTGTTCGGATTTGGTTTGAACCAACAAGGAACCAATCCGAAGACGAGTGCAGGACTGAACCGCACCTGAAATAGCGTCAATGCCCTTCTGGATAATGAAAGGGTTCACCTTCTCAAACGTTTGACGTGATGATGATGATGATATGCGGTTTAAGGGCGCTAAACTGCTACGGTCATCAGCGCCCTTACAATGTATAAAAGATAAGGTCAAAATATAAAACAGGTAAAAAACCGCGTAGTTAAAAACGGGACACAAACCCGCGATGTTCAAAAAGCTAAAACTAACAACAGAACAATAACAACAATAACAATAACAATAACAACAATAACATGAACAACAAGATAACAATAACAACAATATAAAGTTCTGAAAAATCAACACACTAAAAGCCAGGGCAATAAAAGATTAAAACGTGTCAGGAACTGTAGAATGCGAGGGACATGAGCGCCATATGTCCACTGGGGATAAGAGTTCCCATAAAAACAGACAGAAGAAAAGTACTAAGCCAACAGACGCCCAACGCATTAAATGCGCAGATTAAAATCACTGTCATGAATAAAACGTAAAACACATTCTACAGCACGCGTGTCGTCTGCCAAAACGTTGGCTAGGCCAACAGGCAGACCCACACGAGCACGCAATGCAGCTAAAACCTGACACTCTGTTAAAATGTGACGCACCGTTAAGGGCACGACACACTGCCCACAGAGTGGTGCGGGGTCACCACTGAGCAAATACCTGTGACTAAAAACACAATGTCCAATCCGTAGACGAGCTAAAATTACCTCTTCCCGACGACAAGAACGAGAAGAGGTACCCCAGATCAACGGGAAAGGCTTAACTTCCCGCAATTTGTTCCCCCGGAGGGCCGTCCACTCATCGCGCCAGCGCGAGAGGATGCGGCGACGTAAAATAATACACGAATCAGATGAGGGAACAACAGAAGTAAAAAATCTGGGTAATAAAATCGCCGATTTCGCAGCGGCGTCGGCAGACTCATTACCTGAGATGCCCACATGACCTGGAATCCACATGAAGGACACGCTGATGCCAGAGACACCAAGCGAGTGGAGCAGGAAACGTTTGACCTTCCTCAGTTCGTGAAACCACTAGATAACTACCAGTTGTCGGCGGTGCTACTTCTGTTGCAAGTACTTTACGGCGCTTATTATTAATAATGGAGAAAGGGTGCTCCATAGCGAAATAAATCCTCCACCATTGCAACCGTCTCCGACCTCGGGCTCTGACTTCCCGGGCGTTACCCCGGCTTGGGTGAGTGGCCTATCTATACCTATCTCACCCCAGGGTCACACCTCCCAGAACATAGACAGAGGGACCCAATGGCCGTCGGAAGTCAGCAGTTCATGCAATGGCCCCCCCCGCGGGACTGCAGTTGAACAGCGGATACGAGCACATACCCTACATGACGACCCCGGGTGGTGGGGATGACGCCATTAACCACTCACCCAGCTGCGCACGCGGTGCGCGGGTATCCGTCAGGCTGTGTCCACGGAGGATTAACATAAAAGGTTAAAAGATACTAAAAGTGTGTGGGCGTTTCGCACTCAAGGTAGGCCGGCGAAGAAGTAAAAGAGACGTGTAAATGAATGGGCGTGTAGCGAAATGTGCATAAACAGAAGAGAAGAAAGAAGCGATGGCGAGGGGCGACGTGGAATGAAATGCACAGAACGCACGAGAGCCTACCTTGAGTCCCCCGGTCACGAGAACGAACCCACCTCGACCGGACGGGGAAGAAAGGGTGAAAATGGCTATGGATGGCTCGAGTACCCCGGGTGCGCCTAACCCGTACTCACAAAAGGTGAGCCCCTGGGGGGGGGGATCTTGGATTGAGTGTGCTGCTATGTTGTGTGAGAATTTTGACAAAATTAGAGAGTTTGTGCTTTCTTTGGATCGATCCGACAGAGGTGGAATTTCCAAGGCACAGCAACTTCTGTTACCGGAAAAAACACAGAATTTGCAGACAGAACTATATTGTGTTCATAGTTACAAGTACCTGCCTGCAGCTATTAAACGATTGGAAAAACAAGGAAAAACAATGGGATGTTTTCACTTCCGTGAGGGAGTGTTAGATGGCTTTGCCAAAGACAAACTTGAATCTAGTCTTCTGAAGAATCCAGACATTGAGAAATTCGCCACATCTGTAGAGTTGCCATTCCGAGTGTATACAAGGTTTGCCCCACTGGTTTCTGTGGATGTTGAAAGAAGCTTTAGCATCTACAAAGACATTCTATCTCCTAATAGAAACAGACTTACTTTTAAAAATATGGAGATGCTTAATGTCTTGAAGTACAACAGCTTCATTTTTTCCTTCTTTTCATGAGCGATAATTTGATGTACTTGTTTGTAGTTCAATAAATTAGAATAGAGGAAATAGAAATCGTTGAATTATTTAAGCGAATGCACAACTGAAATTAACCCAAAATCTCAAAAAATCTAACAAAAACAAAATTATGACCCGAAAAATTCTCCATTGCTTGTAGTTTTAGAATCCACTTTTATTTTTCACCTAGCGAACGCTTCAGAATCGTTGCGAGACTTTTAAATACCCTTGCGCATTTGGTTGCTAGCTGTTTACATTGTTAAAACTTGATTTTAAAGCGTTTTTTATTTTCAGCATTTCTGCATATTCAAAATGCTCCACACGATGCAATTTTCATCTATTAATATTGAAATTTGTTATGCTTATTTCAAAAACACAAATAAATAAAACTGTCATATAATTACTTTCTCTACTACGCATAGTAAGTAGGGGAAGTATTGTATTCTACCCAAAATTTCGATACCGAGATTTCACCGGAAATACATGTTTTGAGACCCCCTGAATCCAAAAAAGCATTTTTGGAAACATGTCCGTGTGTGTGTCTGTGTGTCTGTCTGTGTGTCTGTAAACAGCATAACTCAGAAACCAACAGTCGGATAAACACCAAACTTGGTATTTGGGTTCAGTGTCTTCCAAGGATGTGACACGAAGGTTTTCAAGAAAATCCCCTCACCCCAGAGTACCCTTTACATGGAAGATTTTTCGGAAATTTTAATTTTCTCAAAAATGGCTCTAACGATTTTGATTAAAATATCATATGTTTAAGATATTTTTATGACAAATAAAATGTATATCTTGAATTTCCTGGGAATGTCTCCAAAAGTATTCTTTATTGTGAACGACTTTTGCATAACTGGTAAACCATAAGAGATAGACAAAATTTTACTACACAAAAAATGTAGATCGCGTTAAAATACACAATTTATGTAATATACATTTTTTTAGTTGAGTGAACCATTTTCGAGATATTACTTGTTATTTCCTTAAATTTTCCAATACTTATACTTTTTCGCAAATTCGTTATTCAATTTTTTATGTCCTGGATATGCAAACAGAATAGAATGCGCCACATAGCAACCAGCGCTTAAAAGATTTGACTATCGCTTATAACCTACCATCTTGCATCTACAAGAAAATTAGCAATAAGATTGACATCTCGATATCTCGATTAACATGAAGCATATGGAGAATAAACGTTTGTAAAAATAGTTCGTACAAGAGTAGAGAAAGTCATGTGAGTGTAGCACATTAGATTTTTTTTCTGTGTAATGAATAGTTTTTGCGCTACTGATTTTTGAAGACAACAATGTATATAAAAAACGAAAAAAATGTAAATACAAAACTGAAAAACTTTTTTTCTCTTAAACTAAGAATGGTAGAAAAAATTATATGACAGATTTGTAGTTCCTTGACATAAAAGCAACATAAGATTCTTTTTTTTGTAAAAAAATGCATCATGTGTTTTATTTTGCATATACCCTTAATTTTATATTTTGAAAATTAATAACCTTAAAATTAATTAAGATTTTGGATTGAAATTCACCACACAATTATATCTAAAGAAGACTGACATGTGGTTAAACGTTCAGCCTAATTGAATGGTTAATTTATAAAATATCAATTTCAGTTGTGCATCCCCTTAAATAAACCAGCAGCTTATTGTCCCTTTTTTCACCTTATTTGAGCAACTTTTCCCTTCCTTTTTTCATCTGAAATTTGCACCTAAAAATCCTAACCCTGGTGATAACATATTCGGGGCACACTAAAATGCTTATGTAGAATGGGACAGCCACCTTACATAATCCCTTTAAGTTTCCAAAATTGACTTTGTGAAACCTATATTTTCCTAAAAGCCGTTGACAATATTTCCATTGTTCATCAGCATTTATTGAACTTCGCAGGACGTCCGCTCTTGATCTGTTTGGAATAAACTGGACGCAACCTAAATAGCAGAACTGCAAACCTACCAGAAATTTTCATCGAAGTAATACTTTCTAGTTATCTGAGCAATTGCAAAATTTCACACAATGCACAACCTCGTCATACTTCGTTTGCCATATTTCCGCAAACTTGCCTGAGTTTATGAACGAATGAGCTCACAAAGCTTCCAATATCTCCAAATGAAAATACCCAAATAGCAACCATAAGGTTTATATATATGGGGAGAACCATTTAAGTTGAGGCTGTACAAGATCTCCAAGACTAAGCGTTGTAGAAGGAAATGTCTTATTTTTAAACGGAAACCTACAATTGCGGTCAATTTAAATTGACTCTAAAATGACCATCACAACGTCCTCCAAATAAAACACGACTAATGGCATTTACTGTCCCCAATCATATCAAGAAACTTTTATTCGAAATTTCTTTCTATAACGCTTAGTTTTGGAGATATTGTACAGTCTCAACTTAAATGGTCCACTCTGTATAATCCCTTCTTGAGATTTCATTCAGAGTTTTAGTCATTAGAACTAACAATTAATAAAGAACTACAGTGAGTATATAGGTATGACAGACACATTTGCGCATTGATCATCTGGAAGAGCACTGCACTAGCGCATGACGCACGGACTTCCCCTGTCCTCCATAACAGGAAGGTGTTCCGTCTCGGTTCAAGTGCGTTGAATTATTCCGCTGTGGAAAATGAACCAATACAAGTGAACGCTTGTCAGTCAGTCACCTGATGACTGCAATGATCGCTGGCTATTTTTCTTAAGGGATCAGAGGTATACATTCAAATGTTTTACTTCAGCATAAAGGACGCAAGTACCGTAATCTCAAGGTTCAAGAGATATCGACCAAAATAAAGAATTTCGAACCAGTTCCTTTACACAGTGCGATAATATATAATTGTAGTTGTGCCAACAGGAATGTATCGCTTTTGTTTTATACATTGAATCGCCCGCGTTTCCCCCTTCTGCCCTTCATTTAGAGTAGATGTGGAAAATGCTGTCGTGATGGGGTGGGTGTGCTGTTACACTTACCATGCGGATGATAGGGGTCCTCTAAATACATTGGATATATTGGACTTAACAAATATGTATATAAAAGGAACATTAAAATAAATTAATAATACACAGAACACACCAGCGAACTTTCACATTATAAATAACACTTGTATGTTGCAGTATAGTTAAATTTCCAACTTAATCTTCTTGAGCGCAGCTCATATTCAGTCGCCTCGTTGCCATGAAAACAATAAATGTACATTTTTTGGCATTCAACGCCAGCAGGTGACGTTTAATGATCGCGCTCGTGGCGCCGAAACTGAAGTAAAATTCCCAAAATTTGGAAGGTGCGCGTGTTACCTGCACGCTACTCGTGAGTATCATAACGAAATGTGATTGTTTTGGAGAGTAAAAGCATATGAACCTTTATGATAGCGAAGTGCGGCTTCAACATGCAATTTTCGCCTAATACATACCACAGCAAGTATTTCGATATCAGTTGAAAAGCTCTACTTGCCAAATCAATGGAGAAAAAACTCTCATTTTAATACGTAGAAAGAGTAAAGGACAGTACAGTTTGTGTGTACTGGCGCTTAATAGTTTTTATGTTTTATTATTTTTTCAAAATTGCGCCAATCTGACTACTTTTTGATGTAGGAAGTAACCAAAATTAACCTACATGCTCTTAATGGAGAAGACTTTTTTTATATCACACGAAAATTGCCATCAAACATTATTTAAAAAGCTGGAGGCATAAATTCTTGAATTTCTGAATAATCGACGTAATTGCTGAATTTCCCCGTTAAAGGCTCGATGTGACAATAAGAATCTCTGGGGGAAACAACTTTTAGCCGTTCCCATTTCACTGTAAAGCTGTTCCTTCCTTCCCTCCCTCCTTTCCTTATTTTCCTCTTTCCTTCTTGCTTTGTTTGTTTGTTTATTTCTTTGTATTTCTTGCAGTTAATGGCTCCTTCACAATTGTTTGCAAAAGCCGAAAACTGACAATGGTGATTATTTTTAAGGACTGGCTTGGTATTCCTTTGTTAGTCTCTTAGCTCTTGCAGTCATTTGTCAGTTACATTTCTGGTCGTTTTTTCGGCTGACTTATCTATTTGAGAAACAGATATAGACTTTTAGATACGAAAAGCTTATCAGCGATCAGCCGAGGTGTTTTCAAGATATAAAGTTAATGAATTCAGCACATTATTCAGATCTAGTAGTCTCTACAACCAGTTCACACATTTGTTTACATAGTCGTATTCTGGTGGAGTTAGGACATCTCTTCCACATCACCAGAAAATACAAACAGGAAGACCGTTTGTACAGACCGTTTTAAAAACATAATAAAACACACAATGTCGTAAAAGATAACAATAAAAAGAACAAAAATTTATTTTAACTAAACTGTTACTTAATTGGTCTTGAAGCATATATTTCGGGTAGAATTTGTATACATTTATTCGTGATGAACTCACAAGATAAACAAACACGCACACACCAACACAAACCTTCTTTTCTTCCTAACGGAGATGACTTCTCGTAAAATTTATTCGTAGCTGACCTTTTGTACTTTATCTCTCAACCTCATCCATATTTTACTGATAAAGTATTGCCAAATATCGTAGCGTAAATGAACAAAGGGTTATAATGAAAGCCTTGTTCATTTCACAATTCTCGTAGCTAAAGCTGGGAATCCTCACTCCCTTCATCCTTATACATATTTTGCTTTCACTGCATGCAACCGTAGAATGTAGAATGTAATATGATGAAACATTCTCGATAAAGCGTCATCGCTAGTCTGGCGGTGATTTAAAACTCAAGAATTACAAATGAGACATTTTTGCTGCACAGGTGCTATGAAAGAAATGGTCGGTCGGTCGTTCGGTTGGTTGATGTATAGGATACCCCAAAGGAGTTTTTGTAATCAGGTGGATTTCTACAACCACTGATTCTGTCACTAGGCGCACATGAGGACAGGGAATTAGCTCACCGTCCATAGCTAACGCCAAGGGAAGGAAGCTGGGCGTTACGGGTTTGAAATGGTCCACAATTTTGCTCAAGAACTTTTTCTCTTTCAATGCACGACGTGCTATTGCGTGCAAATAAACGACTTTAGCCACCTTTGTCTATGAAAACAGGTCAATCTTCTGTATCACTCGACGAATACTTTACGATTTTCGTTCTTCTGAGAGCACCTCAATTTTATACGTTCTCCAAGAATATGTAGATACATAAAGCCTTAATTTCACTCGATGTAAACGCTAATCTCGAGAATCAGAGACAGATGCTTTTTACGTATTAAGCAAATGTTATTCATTCTATTTTCCGCCCGAAAGTGCTAGTTCACTCCTTCTACAATTACTGGAAGAATATGTTTTTCTTTCTTTAGTAAAAAACTGACAATGTAACTGATCCTTAAGCAGGTATTACGCTCCTGAACTTCCTAAGCAATTCCAGTTTTTTGGAGCATCACGTCAAACGTTTTTCAAATAGTTACACGGGGTTATTAGATATTATTGATTAGGTATCCATAAAATTCAAACTACAGGCTAAAAAGGATTGAAATAGGATATTAGAACGCCTTTTAATATCTTAATAATTGAAGTAACTACGTTCGTTTGTGACCGGTGAACAACATTTCCAAAATCAAGCTCTAAATGCTCTGCGAATTTTGGATTAAACACAAGGTTGTTGAGAGCTTTGCGAAATATGTTTCAGTAGCGTGCACATTTTTTGAAATTGTAATCTCTAGTATGCAAGCTTTAACTCTAGGAATTCGAGTTCCAATCTCAAATTACTTGTACAGTACTTCTCTGTACGGACTGAAAAACTTAGATTATGTTCATCAACATCCTTTATATCCAAAATGTTCCAAAATGAATTTGAGAACGCCTTCAGATTTCCTGGAACAAATGTTTCCATGGTAACTCAATTGGCTAGAGTAACGGCAGGGAAAGCCGAAAATCTATGGTTCATATCCTAGTTATAGCAACGAATCTTTCAGTCTGATTTTAACCTTTCCACACCTGCACTAATTATGTATTTAATATGTATATCGTCCGTACACTGCCTTCCGTATCCTAGTGGTTTGTTAACCTCTCAAAAAGCTTATTAGCGGCACAGTAGATTATATGAAAAAGTTGCATCACGAAAATAATTTAAACTCTTCACAGACTTTCAAATGCCATTACTTCGTCTCTTCTATTGCCACTTTTGAGACTGCGTGCACTAGATTTGAAAGAGTGTACAATTTTTCGAATTCCGCAGCCATTTTCACGATAAAACTAAACTTTTCATTTGCAACTTGTAGTTACAAGCCATTTAAGTTCCATCAACTTTCCAAGTCTACATTCGCCAGGCAAAACGACTGCATGTTGGTGATGAAAAGGGCATTACTGATAGTGATAAGTGTATGCCTTAACTGGTATAATTTTTTTCCTGTCGCAACTGTATCAAGACGGTTAGAATTACACAAACAATTGTACGTTAGTTTTATTGAGTTTATAGTACATTTTCCCCGTGTATTCTGCATTTTATTTAGAAATGTAATACATTCATCACACTACATTAGCAATTATTAAAGAGGGGCTTGTTGATCCCTACTACAAAGTGCGAACGAGTTAGTCGCAATCTGGAAGCCTTCGAAAGGGGACTAAGAAATAATTCTCTCTGACTTCACCCAACTGTCTCCACTTAGGCTACAAGTACAAAAATGTACAGTTATTCTGTATAAAGATAACCCTTGACCCCCAGGTCAGGGGACAGGTTTCGACCATGTCTGGGTCATGTGCACCCATCATTCTAACAGCTTTTGCTTTCGCAGCAGCACATTTACCATCGATACTAACAGGGGTGCTTCTGCGGAACCCCGCACACCCCAAAAAGTGCAACAGCAAATATTCACTTAGCTTACTGCTTCTAATTTAGCAGTAAGCAAAAGACACCACACTGGTACTAGTGACCTAAAACGTCAACAACGGGAACATACATTTCCTATAAAGCCGTTGTTCTTTTAGCTAATTTTATGTCTTCCTTGCTTAACAGGGATGATGATGATGATGATGATATGCGGTTTAAGGGCGCTAAACTGCTGCGGTCATCAGCGCCCTTACAATGAGTAAAATATAAGGTCACAATATAAAAAACAGGTAAAAAACCGCATAATTAAAAAACGGGACACAAACCCGCGATGTCAAAAACGTTAAAAATAACAATAGAATAACAATAACAAGAATAACAATAACAATAAAAACAATAACAATAATAACAATAACAAGAATAACAATAAATATATCTGTAAAACCAACACACTAAAATCATGGTCACTAAAAGAATAAAACGTGTCAAGAACTGTAGAATGCAAGGAACATGAGCGCCTTATGTCCGGGGAGAAGGGCCCCATTAAAACTAACAATATAAAATCAAACAGCTAAAAGGCGCTCAGCGCATCAAATGCGACGGCTAAAACCAATGTCAGTGATAAAACGTAAAAGACATTCTACAGCATGCGCGTCGTCTGCCAACACGTTGGCTAGGCCAACAGGCAGACCCATGCGAACGCGCAGTGGAGCTAAAACTTGACACTCGGTTAAAATGTGACGGACCGTTAAGGGCACGCCACACTGACCACACACAGGTGCGGGATCACCACTTAACAGGTATCTATGACTAAAAAGGCAATGTCCGATACGAAGGCGTGTTAAAAGTACCTCTTCCCGACGAGAAGCACGGGAAGAGGTAGCCCAGACTAGCGGAAGAGGTTTAACCTCCCGCAACTTGTTCCCCCGGAGGGCCTTCCACTCATCGCGCCAGCGCGAGAGGATGCGGCGACGTAAAATAACACACGAATCTGACGAGGGAACAACAGAAGTAAAAAATCTGGGTAATAAAATCGCCGATTTCGCAGCGGCGTCGGCCGACTCATTCCCTGAGATACCCACATGACCTGGAATCCACATAAAAGAGACGCTGATGCCAGTGGCACCTAGCGAATGGAGCAGGTCATGAATGCGCTGTACGAGGGGGTGGTAAGAGTACAGCGCGTTAATACTCTGAAGGGCACTCAGAGAGTCCGAACAAACAACACAACGCCGTAAGACATGCCGCTGAATGTATAAAACACATTGATAGATACTAAAAAGTTCGGCGGTATAAATCGAACATTGCCCGGGTAAACGAAAAGTAAAACTATACGCACCTAAAACAAAGGCACATCCTACTCCAACATCAGTCTTAGACCCATCAGTATAAATAAAATTACAGTCCCCGAATGTTGCCTGAAGTTCTAAAAATGCGGATCTAAGGACTGAAGCAGGGGTCTCATTCTTCGGCATCGACGTTAGCCCAAGGTGGATGTGGGCCTCAGCGCGCGACCATGGAGGAAAGCGCGTTTCCCCTCGGGTAAGGGCCGGCGCTGGCGTAACGTCCAAATGCCGAAGTAGCAGTCGAAATCGAACCCCAGAAGGGAGCAATGCAGAGGAGCTAACGAAATATTGGCGATCAAGCGAATCCTCGTAAAATACATCGAAGGACGGGTGGTTAGGCAAGCTTGAGAGTCGACAAGCATAGCTGCACAAAAGCATCTCACGCCGGAAGGATAGCGGAGGCTCTGCAGCTTCTGCGTACAGACTGGGTACAGGGCTAGTTGGAAAGGCCCCTGTAGCGACTCTTATGCCACGATGGTGAATGGCATTCAATCGACGTAACACAGATGGACGTGCCGACGAATAAACAATACACCCGTAATCAAGCTTGGATCGGACCAAAGAGCGATAAAGGCGAAGAAGGACGGTCCGATCAGCTCCCCAGGATGTGCCACTTAAAACACGTAAAATATTAAGAGAACGGTCACACTTGGCTTTTAAAAAGGAAACGTGCGAGGTCCAACACAACTTCCTGTCAAAAATCAACCCCAAAAATTTCGCCTCGTCTGCAAACGGAAGTATCCCTGGCCCAACATGGAGAGAGGGCGGAGGGAAATACTTTCGGCGCCAAAAGTTGATGCAGACGGATTTCTCGGCGGAGAAATTAAAGCCGTTGGCGTTACTCCAGGCGTAGAGACGGTCGATACAGCTCTGGAGACGGCGTTCGAGTAGACAGGTCCGCCGTGAACTACAATAAATAGCGAAATCGTCAACAAAAAGGGACGATGAAATGCCAGGTGGAATACAATCAACAATGGGGTTGATAGCAATCGCAAAATGTGTGACACTGAGTACAGAGCCCTGCGGTACTCCGTTCTCTTGAATACAACGACGAGATAAAACCGAGCCCACACGTACACGAAAGACGCGGTCCGTCATAAACTCCCGAAGAAATATGGGAAGACGACCGCGGATATTCCAATCGTGAAGTGTACGTAAAATGCCGCCCCTGCAACAAGTGTCATAAGCTTTCTCCAGGTCAAAAAATACAGCCACGGTTTGACACTTTCTCAGAAATCAATTCATAACATGCGTCGACAAGGACACCAGATGGTCGAGGGTAGAGCGATAGCGACGAAACCCGCACTGAGCGTTCGCTAGAAGTTTCTGAGACTCAAGCCACCATGTCAACCGCCCGTTGATCATGCGCTCCATCACCTTGCAAATGCAACTGGTGAGGGAGATAGGGCGGTAGCTGGAAGGTAGTTGGAGATCCTTCCCAAGCTTAAGTATAGGGACAATGGTGGCTTCGCGCCAAACGGAAGGAAAAATGCCGTTTTGCCAAATACGGTTATAGACCTGTAAGAGAAAGAGTTTACTGTCGGCTGAAAGGTTCTTTAACATCAGAACATGAATGCCGTCCGGCCCAGGAGCGGAGTGCCGAGAGCAATGAAGAGCGTGCTCCAGCTCCCTCATTGTGAATAGTTCGTTATAGCATTCATCATTAGCAGACCGAAAAGTATATGATGCGGAATCCAGCCGGTCTTTAATAGAGCGAAAGCCGGCGGAATAATGGTCTGAACTGGAAACCGCCTCAAAGGCAGCACCCAGTGTGTTAGCGATGGCAGCCGGATCCACTATGGTGGCATTAGAAACCTGAAGGCCAGAAACAGTACAATGTGACACTTTACCTGAGAAGCGACGAAGTTTATCCCAAACAACGGATGAAGGCGTAAAACGATTAAAAGACTCGACAAAACGAGCCCAAGATGCCTTCTTGCTATCCTGAATAATGCGACGAGCCCTGGCGCGCGATTGTTTAAAAGTCACCAAATTACCAAGTGTAGGGTGTCGCCGAAACACCCTAAGTGCAGTCCTACGGGCACGAACGGCGTCCCGACAATCCTCGTTCCACCACGGAACAGGTGGCCGCCGAGGTTGGGAGGATGAACGGGGTATTGCGCGTTCGGCGGCAGAGAAAATAACAGACGTAAGGTGCTGCACTAGTTGGTGAATGTCGGAGAAGGGCTGGTCGTCAAAATGCACGAGGCTGGAATACAAGCTCCAGTCGGCTTTTGCGAATATCCAGGTAGGTACTCTGGAATGCTGTACGTGGTGCGACAGAAGAGAAACGATGCAGGGGTAATGGTCGCTGGAGTAGGTGTCAGCGACGACGTTCCACTGAAGACGACGTGCAAGCTGGAGGGAGCAAATTGCAAGGTCTAGGTGAGAAAATGTACCAGAAGAATCAGAAATAAAAGTAGGCGCACCTGTATTGAGGATGAAAAGATTGAACTGATAAAAAATGTCGGAAAGAAGAGTTCCCCTCGCACAAGCCCTTGGCGAACCCCATAGTGGGTGATGGGCATTAAAATCTCCCAACAGAAGAAATGGTGTTGGGAGAGCGGACAGTAGAGATCGAATGTCCGCGGGAGCGAGGGGAGACGATGGAGGTGTATACACAGAACAAACAGAAAAGAAAAAACCGGGTAACTGCAGTCTAATGGCAACAGCTTGCAAGTCGGACGTAAGTGTGATAGTTTGAAAATGAACGTCATTACGCACCAAAATCATGACACCACCATGAGCAGGAGTACCCTCCTCCGGTTCAAGGTCGTAGCGAACCGGAGTATATCCGCGGAGATCAAAAGGTTCGTGAGGGCGAAGCTTAGTCTCCTGCAAACATACGACCATAGGCGAATGGGAACGCAATAAGAGTTGCAGTTCCGCCCTATGCGATCGTAAACCACGTACATTCCAGGTCAGGATAGCCATTAAGAATAAGGGGATAAACTGTCTATTTAGAAGGGCGGCTTAATATTACCTTTTGTTTAACCTTTGGGCTCGGGCTTTTTGTATGGAGTTGGACAGACTCCATAGCTTCCTCGGAGGGAGGGCCCACGCGCTCAGTGCCAGAAACCGATTCAAGCGCCGTGAATCGCTTCTGGGTGGCGATGGGTGAAGGGTGCCGCTGAGCGCGGCGTGTCCCAGGACCTTCCTGGGACAGCGACCTCCGAGGAGGAGAAGGTGAACTTTTGTTACCGCGCGCACGCGGAGGGTCTTTCAAAAAATCTTCCCTACGAAGTTTCTGCTTGGGCTTCTTTTCAACGGCTTGCGACATCATGGACTTGGGACCAGGTTTATACGGCTTGGTAACTGTAGCCTTAATAGACGGCCGGATGGTAGTGGCGGTTAATCCAGTCAAGGTCCAGGTCTGAGTTTCGGCATCTACTCGTGGTACTGGCGAGGCAACAACAGAACTAAATGTGCCAGATCGCAGGATTGAAGGTTGGCGCGCATGGTAACGCCTCCGGGCTTCAGCGAAGGAGAGTTTTTCCTTTACCCGGATCTCCTGGATCGCCTTCTCGTCCAAGTACCGCGGACAGTCGGCAAACGAAGCAGAATGAGACCCTTTACAATTAACGCAGACGGGGACTGTTGAACAGGTACCTTCGTGTGAGGGTTGGCTACAGGTTGCACAGATGTTAACGGCACTCTTACAGGAGACTTGCGTATGCCCAAAACGTTGGCATTTAAAACAACGCAGAGGTCTAGGAATATAAGGCCTCACAGAAATCCGTTCGTACCCTGCGGAAATGCTCGTGGGCAGATCGACGCCATCAAATGTAATAAACAGGGTACGAGTGGGTACCAATACGCCGTCGCGTTTGGCCTGCACTCGATGCACTGCAGTCACCTTTTGATCAGATAGATATTCTACGAGATCCTCGTCCGATGTACCATCGAGGCTATGGGTGGTAACGACGCCCCGACAGGAGTTCAATGTGCGGTGCTTCTCAACACGGATGGGGTAACCTTGGAGAAGCGTAGCGCGCAACAAGGTCTTACTTTGCTGATCGGACTTAGTTTGTGCCAATAA
The DNA here is from genome assembly GCA_030765065.1 of Deroplatys truncata. Lineage (NCBI taxonomy): Eukaryota > Metazoa > Arthropoda > Insecta > Mantodea > Mantidae > Deroplatys > Deroplatys truncata. The sequence continues at coordinate 179,569,517 of CM060975.1, read as the reverse complement.
GGAACCATTCCGTAGACGAGTGCAGGATTGAACCGTACCAGCAATAGCATCTATGCCTTTCTGAATTACAAAAGGGTTCACCTTCTCAAAGTTTTGTCCTTCTTTTTTTCTTGAAATGACTAAGTAACAACCAGATGTCGGCGGTGCTACTTCTGTTACAATAGTTTTTCGGCGCTTGTTTGTATTAATGGAGAAAGGGTGCTCCATAGCGAAAAGAAATCCTCCACCATTGCAACCGTCTCCGACCTCGGGCTCTGACTTCCCGGGCGTTACCCCGGCTTGGGTGAGTGGCCTATCTATACCGATCTCACCCCAGGGTCACACCTCCCAGAACATAGACAGAGGGACCCAATCGCCGTCAGAAGTCAGCAGCTCATGCAATGGCCCCCCCGCGGGACTGCAGTTGAACAGCGGATACGAACACAAACCCTACATGACGACCCCGGGTGGTGGGGATGACGCCATTACCCACTCACCCAGCTGCGCACGCGGTGCGCGGGTATCCGTCAGGCTGTGTCCACGGAGGATTTAAATAAAATGATAAAAGAAACTAAAACTGTGTGGGCGTTTCGCACGCAAGGTAGGCCGGCGGGGAAGAAAAAGAGTTATGCGAATGTCGTGGTGCGAAATGGCCGGAAAGTGATAAGGGAAGAAAGAAACGATGGTGAGGTGCGGTATGGATGGAATGGAAAGAACGCACGAGAGCCTACCTTGGGTCCACCGGTCACTTGAAGAACCCACCTCGACCGGATGGGGGTGAGGGGATGAAGGTGGCGATGATTGGCTCGGGAACCCCCGGGTGCGCCAAAAAACCCGTACTCACAGAGGGTGAGCCCCTGAGGGGGCTTAACAGGGATATTTTGTTCTCTTCTATAACCTTGGAGGGCAAATGGACTGGCTTAAGAACTTCAAATACCTGCTGAATCTTTCAATTGTGCATCTTATCCCGAATATCTAACATATCTCTGACGCAGTAGTAGGGACTATGGAAAATACTTTTTTTAAGTCTGTGAAAGAAATAGATTATTTGTTAGATCCTTCAGGAATTAACTTCTTTTCATTACTTTACTCTTTGGAAATGTCTGATGAAGAGCACACAACTTATACAGCTGGCACCATCAAGTCGCGTCTCCTAGGAGAACACCGTGCTGACGGCTGCCGTCCGTATTGAGCCAGTTTTACCAACAACAATAATCTTACTTAATCCGGTAGAAGGTGTTAAACCAGGTTTCGGTAAATCAGTTGTTTCACCAACTAATATGATGGTTGTGAAGGCCCGCAAATCCGGTTAAAGCTTACCGTCCTCTTTCCACCGCTTACGGATCGAAATCGAAGTTAGCGAAGCAAAAACAAGAATGTTGTCGCAACGCAAAAAGAATTTGCTTATGAAGAACGGCGGATATAGTATGATTTAGATTTTGCAATGTGGTTTCGTCTCACGTAACAACCTGAAGACTGTCTACCTTGAGCTGCCTCTGTGGTCGATTGGCCAGCATTCTGGCTTCATAATCCTGGTATCCCAGGTTCAAATCGGACTAGGTTGGAGATATTTAAAAATTAGTATTATAGCTTCCACAGAGTCCAGAAGTATGCATGTCGATATTTCAAGATAGAGGTGATTAAAGTCTAACGTTAAATAACCTGAAACCAACGAGTACTTTCTCGAGTCAACACCCCCGATAAGTCCACAAAAATCATAGGGGTTGGGGCTACATGAGTAATACTAAAAAAACCTTTACTCTATTTTGGAACAGAAAAGAGCAAGAATTGAAATTCCTATCCAACATGTAAACAGTTAAGGAATAGTAATTTTTCTAATAAATTAAAGATTAGTGCACCACAGGTACTATAATTACAATTTTTGCGTCAACAAATCTAACCTCTATTTCCCTACTGAATCGTTTACTGGCACTTCTGGTGCACGTACCGCTGATCTTTACAGGCCACAGATATTTGCGTAGATTTTCATTTTCGACATATTTTATGGCACAATAACATACTTTTATACAATTGACCTTGCAATTAACTGCATCAATTATTTCGTATGTGATAAGCTTAGATTTCAGACCCAAAGATACCATTTTATTCATATTATGAGAGGTTTGCAAACTGCAGAGCTTCAAAAACAGAACACGTTTGCCTGTGCTTCAATCAAACGCAGTTTTCATTTTCGAACATACAGAGGAAAAGACACCAAACGGAAGCAGGGTTACCCGCTTGTTATGTATGACAAACTGTTGACTTGTGGAACACGCATAAACCAGAACTATGATTTCTTTACCTGGGTTTGTAACCTCGTGGTGAAATGTGCTTTTATGTTCCACCGATAAAGAGTATACCTCGGTTCTTACAAACCAAAATCACACGAACAGTTATCGCTGTTGGTGAAACCGGCCATAAAGCGGTAAAGATTATGGTTCGAAGAGCCACCCGGGTGCCGGCCAGAGCTGTGACGGCAACGAATGTTGGAAACTGTAGCCAAAAACAGCTTAAGCGTCGTAGAAAATGGGCGGAAGACCCATGTTCTCAGGAAAACTGTTCCGGGCCAGAATGAAGAGGCTTATGTCGGTGGCGTCATCACATTGAACACCATGGCTGCATGGCTGGCACGGCGAGGATATTCTGGTAGCTCCTAAAACAGGACAATCTTCAACGAAAACAACAATCTGACACTAAAATTATATAATTGGTATATAAATTCAAAACTAAAACAATACCTAATGTGTTACATTAACATGCCTTTCTCTACCCATCCTTCAACAAACTGCTCTTACAAAATATTATTCCTCTATCACGTTAATCGAGACAAAAAATTTTAGAAATGGTTTTACCACATACCTATTTCCTTGTAGGTACAATGAGAACAGGGGAATAGAGTAGGCTTAAGCGATAGTCAAATCTTTTAAGAGCTGGTCGCTGAGTCAAATTCTGTTCTCTTTGTATATCCAGGAGAAAAACTTCTGATGTGTTGCATACACATGACCTTCTGTACCTTCTGTCGTTGATTAGTGGGTATTGAGACAGAATGTGCCCGAATAAATTTTATAATGTGTTAATTTATTTAGTGATTAATTTGATATATGAATTATATTTGTGTGTAATGTGAACACTCTGTAAATAGCATATTTTGGGTAATATAATATTTGTCTTATATATATATATATATATATATATATATATATATATATAAAGTTCCTGTTTCACTAGTTTTAGAATGTCTTAAACTCTGCCGTTTGTAGCAAACATGCCGTTCCCATGTGCAGAGATAGTCGGGATCTTTTGTGTTAGATGATCATGATGATGAAATGGGGTTTAAGGGCGCTCAACAGCTAAGGCTATTAGCACCCTTACAGTATAAAATAGAAAATTTAAAAGCCAAAAAACTAAAAAACCACACACAAACCCGCTTGGTCAAAAGCAGAAAAAACAAAACAGATCAAATTCTAAAAACTACACAGTAAAATCAAGGTCAATAAAAGAATAAAACGTGTCAAGAACTGTAGAACGCAAGGAACATGAGCGCCACATGTCCGTCGGGGAGAAGAGCCCCATTATAACTGACAATATAATATAACAAAGCTAAAAGACGCTCAGCGCATCAAATGCGGCGATTAAAACCGCAGTCACTTATAAAACGTAAAAGACATTCTACAACATGCGCGTCGTCTGCCAAAACGTTGGCTATGCCAACAGGCAAACCCACGCGAACGCGCAGTGGAGCTAAAACTTAACACTCTGTTAAAAATGTGACACAACGTTAAGGGCGCATCACACTGCTCACACAGTGGAGCGGGGTCACCACTGAGCAGGTATCCATGACTAAAAGGCAATGTCCAATTCGTAAGCGAGCTAAAAGTACCTCTTCCCCGACGTGAAGAACGAGAAGAGGTACCCCAGACTAATGGGAGAGGTTTAACCTCCCGCAACTTCTTCCCCTGGAGGGCCGTCCACTCAACGCGCCAAAGCGAGAGGACACCGCGACGTAAAATAACATATAAATCTGATGAGGGAACAACACAGGTAAAAAATCTGGGTGATAAAATTGCCGATTTGGCAGTGGCGTCGGCTCACTCGTTTCCAGAGATGCCCACATATCCTTTTGCTTAACCTTGGGGCTCGGGCTTTTTGTATGGAGTTGGTCAGACTGCATAGGCTCCTCGAAGGGAGGACACACGCGCTCAGTGCCAGAAACAGATTCAAGCGGCGTGAACCGGTTCTAGGTGGCAATGGGCGTAGTTTGACGTTGAACGGGCTTGTCCCAGCAGCATCCTGGGACTGCGACCTTTGAGGAGGAGAAGTAGAACTCTTCTTACCGCGCGCACGCGGAGGGTCTTTAAGAAAGTCTTCTCGACGAAGTTTCTGCGTTGACCTCTTTTCAGTGCCTTGAGACTTAAGTACATTCGTGCCAACTTTAGATGGTTTCATAAGCGTGCTAGAAATGGACGGCCGGATGGTAGTTGCGGTTACCGCTGTTACCTTTTGGTCGGAAAGGTATTCGACCAGTTCATCACCCGACATTCCGTCGAGGCTCTGAGTGGTAACAACGCCTCGACAGGAATTCAAGGTGCGGTGCTACTCAACAAGGATGGGATAACCGTGCAGAAGCGTGGCGCGCAATAAGGTCTTACTTTGTTGATCGGACTTACTCTAAACCAACAATGAACGGTTTCGTAGGCGAGTGCAGTGATAATGATGATGATGAGAAGCGCTTTAAGGGCGCTAAACAGCTAAGGTCATCAGCGCCCTTACAAAGTATAAAATGTACAGTCCAAGAATAAAAGTCCGATAAAAAACCGCATAATTAAAAACGGGACACAAACCCGCGATGTTCAAAAGGTAAAAAACAAAACACCAAAGTCCAAAAACGAACACACTAAAACCATGGTCAATAAAAGAGTAAAACAACGTGTCAAGAACTGTAGAATACCAGGGACACGAGCGCCAGATGTCCACTAGGGACGAGATGCCCCTTTAAAAAACCAGATAAAATAACACGGTCAAAAGACGCTCAGCGTCTGGTAAATCCAATGTCATTGATAAAACGTAAAAGACACTCTACAGAATGCGCGTGTATGCCAAAACGTTGGCTAGGCCAACAGGCAGACCGACACGAACGCGCAACGGAGCTAAAACTTGACACTCTGCTAAAATGTGACGCACCGTTAAGCGCGCATCACACTGCTCACAGAGTGGTGCGGGGTCACCACTGAGCAGGTATCTATGGCTAAAAATACCAATGTCAGATACGTAAACGAGCTAAAAGTACCTCTTCCCGACGAGAAGAACGAGAAGAGGTACCCCAGACTAACGGAAGAGGTTTAACCTCCCGCAACTTGTTCCCCCTAAGAGCCGCCCACTCATCGCGCCAGCGCGAGAGGCTACGGTAACGTAAAATAACATAAAAATCTGAGGAAGGAACAACACAGGTAAAACATCTGGGTAATAAAATCGCCGATTTGGCAGCGGCGTCGGCAGACTCGTTCCCTAAGATGCCCACATGACCTGGAATCCACAGGAAGAAGACACTGATGCCAGAGACACCAAGCGAGTGGAGCAGGTCATGAATGCGCTGTACTAGAGGGTGGTAACTGTACAGCGCGGCAATACCCGGAAGGGCACTCAGCGAGTGGTAAAAAACAACACAGCGCCGAAAGACGTGCCGCTGAATGTATAAAACACATTATTATATACTAAAAAGTTCGGCGGTATAAATCGAACATTGTCCAGGTAAACGAAAAGTAAAACTCTGTACACCAAAAAACAAAGGCACATCCTACTCCAAAATCAGTCTTAGACCCATCAGTATATATAACATGACAGTCCCCAAACTGCGCCTGTAGTTCTAAAAAGGCGGATCTAAGAACAGAAGCAGGGGTCGCATTTTTCGGCATCGACGTAAGCCCAAGGTGGATGTGGGCCTCAGCGCGCGACCATGGAGGAAAACGCGTTTCCCCTCGTGTAAGGGCCGGCGCTGGCGTAACGTCCAAATGCCAGTCGAAATCGAACCCCTGGAGGGAGCAGTGCAGAGGAGCTAACTATATATTGGCGATCAAGCGAATCCTCAAAAAATAGCGCGAAGGACGGGTGGTCAGGCAAGCCGCAGAGTCGACAGGCATAGCTGCACAAGAGCACCTCACGCCTGAAGAACAGCGGAGGCTCTGCAGCCTCAGCATATAGGCTAGGTACAGGGCTGGTTGGAAAGCTCCCTGTAGCGACTCTTATGCCACGATGGTGAATGGCATCCAATCGACGTAATACAGATGGACGCGCCGACGAATAGAGAATGCACCCGTAATCAAGCTTGGATCGGAACAAAGAGCGATAAAGATGTAGAAGGACGGTCCGATCAGCTCTCCAGAACGTGTCACTTAAAACACGTAAAATATTAAGAGATCGGTCACACTTTGCTTTTAAAAACGAAATGTGCGAAGTCCAACACAACTTCCAATCAAAAATCAACCCCAAAAAATTCTGCTCGCCTGCAAACGGAAGGACCCCCGACCCAAGATGGAGAGAGGGCGGAGGGAAAGCCTTCCGGCGCCAGAAGTTGATGCAGACGGATTTCTCGGCGGAGAAATTAAAGCCGTTAGCCTTACTCCAGGCGTAGAGACGGTCGATACAGCTCTGGAGACGGCGCTCGAGTAGACAGAACCCCCGTGAACTGCAATAAATGGCAAAATCGTCAACAAAACGGGACGATGAAATGCCAGGTGGAGTACAAGTATCAATGGGCTTGATAGCATATTGAAAACGTGTGACACTAAGTACAGAGCTTGGGGTACTCCGATCTCTTGAATAAAATGACTAGATAAAACCGAGCCCATACGTACACGAAAGACGGGGTCCGACATAAACTGCCGAAGAAATATGGGAAGACGACCGCGGATATTCCATGCGTGAAGTGTACGTAAAATGCCGCCCCTCCAACAAGTGTCATAAGCTTTCTCCAGGTCAAAAAACACAGCCACGGTTTGACACTTTCTCAGAAATCCATTCATAATATGCGTCGACAGGGACACCAGATGGTCGACGGTAGAACGATAGCGCCTAAATCCGCACTGAGCTTTCGCTAGAAGTTTCTGAGGCTCAAGCCACCATGTCAACCGCCCGTAGATCATGCGCTCCATCACTTTGCAAACGCAACTGGTGAGGGAGATAGGACGGTAGCTGGAAGGTAGTTGGCGATCCTTAGCAGGCTTAAGTATAGGGATAATGGTGGCTTCACGCCAAACGGAAGGAAAAACGCCGTCTTACCAAATACGGTTATAAACCTGTAGGATGTGATGATGATGATGATGATGAGATGCGGTTTAAGGGCGCTAAACAGCTAAGGTCATCAGCGCCCTTACAAAGTATAAAATGTACTGTCCAAAAATAAAAGTCTAATAAAAAACCGCATAATTAAAAACGGGACACAAATCCACGAGTCCTAAAAGTAAAAAACAAAACACCAAATAACAAATACGAACACACTAAAACCATGGTCAATAAAAGAGTAAAACGACGTGTCAAGAACTGTAGAATGTCAGGGACACGAGCGCCAATGTCCACTGGGGAGGAGATGCCCCATTAAAAAACAAGATAAAATTACACAGTCAAAAGACGCTCAGCGCATCAAATGCGTCTGGTAAATCCAATGTCATTGATAAAACGTAAAAGACACTCTACAGCACGCGCGTCGTCTGCCAAAACGTTGGCTAGGCCAACAGGCAGACCAACACGAACCCGCAAAGGAGCTAAAACTTAACACTCTGCTAAAATATGACGCACCGTTAAGAGTGCATCACACTGCTCACAGAGTGGTGCGGGGTCACCACTGCGCAAGTATCTATGGCTAAAAAGACAATGTCCGATTCGTAAACGCGCTAAAATTACCTCTTCCTGACGACACGAACGAGATGAGGTACCCCAGAGCAACGGAAGAGGTTTAACCTCCCGCAACTTGTTCCCCCTAAGAGCCGCCCACTCATCGCGCCAGCGCGAGGGGATACTGTAACGTAAAATAACATAAAAATCTGAGGAAGGAACAACACAAGTAAAACATCTGGGTGATAAAATGGCCGATTTGGCAGCGGCGTCAGCAGACTCGTTGCCTGAGATGCCCACATGATCTGGAATCCACAGGAAGGAGACGCTGATGCCAGAGGAACCAAGCGAGTGGAGCAGGTCATGTATACGCTGTACGAGAGGGTGGTAACCGTACAGCGCGGCAATACTGAAGGGCACTCAGAGAGCCGGTACAAATAACACAGTGCCGTAATTCGTGCCGCTGGATGTATAAAACAGATTGGTATATACTAAAAAGTTCGGCGGTATAAATCGAACATCGTCCAGGTAAACGAAAAGTAAAACTCTGTACACCAAAAAACAAAGGTACATCCTACTCCAACATCAGTCTTATACCCATCAGTATATATAACATGACAGTCCCTGAACTGCGCCTGTAGTTCTAAAAAGGCGGATCTAAGAACAGAAGCAGGGGTAGCATTTTTCGGCATCGACGTTAGCCCAAGGTGGATGCGGGCTTCAGTGATGATGATGATGATGATGATGATATGCGGTTTAAGGGCGCTAAACTGCTATTGTCATCAGCGCCCTTACAATGTATAAAAGATAGGGTCAAAATATAAAACAGGTAAAAGAACCGCATAGTTAAAAACGGGACACAAACCGGCGATGTTCTAAAAGCTAAAACTAACAATAATATAACAATAACAAATAGAACAATAACAACTATAATAACAATAACAACTATAATAACAATAACAACAATAACAATAACAACAAGAACAACAATAACAACTAAAATAACAATAACAACAATAAGAACAATACAAGTTCTGAAAAAACCAACACACTAAAAGCATAGGCAGTAAAGAATTAAAACGTATCAGAAACTGTAGAATGCGAGCGACATGAGCGCCATATGTCCACTGGGGATAAGAGTTCCCATAAAAACAGACAGGATAAAAGTACGAAGCTAACAGACGCCCAACGCATTAAATGCGCAGATTAAAAGCACTGTCGTGAATAAAACGTAAAACACATTCCACAGCATGCGTGTCGTCTGCCAAAACGTTGGCTAGGCCAACAGGCAGACCCACACGAGCACGCAATGCAGCTAAAACCTGACACTCTGTTAAAATGTGACGCACCGTTAAGGGCACGTCACACTGCCCACAGAGTGGTGCGGGGTCACCACTGAGCAAATACCTATGACTAAAAACACAATGTCCAATCCGTAGACGAGCTAAAATTACCTCTTCCCGACGACAAGAACGAAAAGAGGTACCCCAGATCAACGGGAAAGGCTTAACCTCCCGCAACTTGTTCCCCCGCAGGGCCGTCCACTCATCGCGCCAGCGCGAGAGGATGCGGCGACGTAAAATAACACACGAATCTGACGAGGGAACAACAGAGGTAAAAAATCTGGGTAATAAAATCGCCGATTTGGCAGCGGCGTCGGCAGACTCATTACCTGAGATGCCCACATGACCTGGAATGCACATGAAGGACACGCTGATGCCAGAGACACCAAGCGAGTGGAGCAGGTCATGTATGCGCTGTACGAGTGGGTGGTAATTGTACAGCGCAGTAATACTCTGAAGGGCACTCAGAGAGTCCGTAAAAATAAAACAGTGCCGTAAGTCGTGCCGCTGAATGTATAAAACGGATTGATAAATGCTAAAAAGTTCGGCGGTAAAAATTGAACATTGTCGAGGTAAACGAAAAGTAAAACTCTGTAGACCAAATACAAAGGCACATCCTACTCCAATATCAGTCTTAGACCCATCAGTATATATAAAATGACAGTCCCCGAACTGCGCCTGTAGTTCTAAAAAGGCGGATCTAAGAACAGAAGTAGGGGTCGAATTTTTCGGCATCGACGTTAGCCCAAGGTGGATGTGGGCCTCAGCGCGCGACCATGGAGGAAAACGCGTTTCCCCTCGGGTAAGGGCCGGCGCTGGCGTAACGTCCAAATGCCGAAGTAGCAGTCGAAATCGAACCCCTGGAGGGAGCAATGCAGAGGAGCTAACGAAATATTGGCGATCAAGCGAATCCTCATAAAATACATAGAAGGACGGGTGGTTAGGCAAGCTTGAGAGCCGACAAGCATAGCTGCACAAAAGCATCTCAAGCCGGAAGGACAGCGGAGGCTCTGCAGCTTCTGCGTACAGACTGGGTACAGGGCTAGTTGGAAAGGCCCCTGTAGCGACTCTTATGCCACGATGGTGAATGCCATTCAATCGACGTAACACAGATGGACGTGCCGACGAATAAACACACCCGTAATCAAGCTTGGATCGGACCAAAGAGCGATAAAGGCGAAGAAGGACGGTCGGATCAGCTCCCCAGGATGTGCCACTTAAAACACGTAAAATATTAAGAGAACGGTCACACTTTGCTTTTAAAAAGGAAACGTGCGAGGTCCAACACAACTTTCTGTCAAAAATCAACCCCAAAAATTTCGCCTCGTCTGCAAACGGAAGTATCCCTGGCCCAAGATGGAGAGAGGGCGGAGGGAAATACTTCCGGCGCCAAAAGTTGATGCAGACGGATTTCTCGGAGGAGAAATTAAAGCCGTTGGCGTTACTCCAGGCGTAGAGACGGTCGATACAGCTCTGGAGACGGCGTTCGAGTAGAGAGGTCCGCCATGAACTACAATAAATAGCGAAATCGTCAACAAAAAGGGACGATGAAATGCCAGGTGGAATACAATCAACAATGGGGTTGATAGCAATCGCAAAAAGTGTGACACTGAGTACAGAGCCCTGCGGTACTCCGTTCTCTTGAATAAAACGACGAGATAAAACCGAGCCCACACGTACACGAAAGACGCGGTCCGTCATAAACTCCCGAAGAAATATGGGAAGACGACCGCGGATATTCCAATCGTGAAGTGTACGTAAAATGCCGCCCCTCCAGCAAGTGTCATAAGCTTTCTCCAGGTCAAAAAATACAGCCACGGTTTGACACTTTCTCAGAAACCCATTCATAACATGCGTCGACAGGGACACCAGATGGTCGACGGTAGAGCGATAGCGACGAAATCCGCACTAAGCGTTCGCTAAAAGTTTCTGAGACTCAAGCCACCATGTCAACCGCCCGTTGATCATGCGCTCCATCACCTTGCAAATGCAACTGGTGAGGGAGGTAGGGCGGTAGCTGGAAGGTAGTTGGCGATCCTTCCCAGGCTTAAGAATAGGGACAATGGTGGCTTCGCGCCAAACGGAAGGAAAAATGCCGTCTTGCCAAATACGGTTATAGACCTGCAAGAGAAAGAGTTTACTGTCGGCTGAAAGGTGCTTTAACATCAGGACATGAATGCCGTCCGGCCCAGGAGCGGAGTGCCTAGAGCAATTAAGAGCGTGCTCCAGCTCCCTCATTGTGAATAGTTCATTATAGCATTCATCATTAGCAGACCGAAAAGTATATGATGCGGAATCCAGCCGGTCTTTAATAGAGCGAAAGCCGGCGGAATAATGGTCTGAACTGGAAACCGCCTCAAAGGCAGCACACAGAGTGTTAGCGATGGCAGCCGGATCCACTATGGTGGCATTAGAAACCTGAAGGCCAGAAACAGTACAATGTGACACTTTACCTGAGAAGCGACGAAGTTTATCCCAAACAACGGATGAAGGCGTAAAGCGATTAAAAGACTCGACAAAACGGGCCCAAGATGCCTTCTTGCTATCCTGAATAATGCGACGAGCCCTGGCGCGCGATTGTTTAAAAGTCACCAAATTATCAAGTGTAGGGTGTCGCCGAAACACCCTAAGTGCAGTCCTACGGGCACGAACGGCTTCCCGACAAAGTTCGTTCCACCACGGAATCGGTGGCCGCCGAGGTTGGGAGGATGTACGGGGTATTGCGCGTTCGGCGGCAGAGAAAATAATAGACCTAAGGTGCTGCACTAGTTGGTTAATGTCGGAGAAGGGCTGGTCGTCAAAATGCACGAGGCTGGAATACAAGCTCCAGTCGGCTTTTGCGAATATCCAGGTAGGTACTCTGGAATGCTGTACGTGGTGCGACAGAAGAGAAACGATGCAGGGGTAATGGTCGCTGGAGTAGGTGTCAGCGACGACGTTCCACTGAATGATGATGATGATGATGATGATATTGCGGTTTAAGGGCGCTAAACTCCTACGGTCATCAGCGCCCTTACAATGTATAAAAGATAAGGTCAAAATATAAAACAGGTAAAAGAACCGCATAGTTAAAAACGGGACACAAACCCGCGATGTTCAAAAAGCTAAAACTAACAATAGAACAATAACAAAATAACAATAACAATAATAACAACAATAATAACAATAACAGTAACAATAACAACAATAATAACAAGAACAACAAGAATAACAATAACAACAATACAAAGTCCTGAAAAACCAACACACTAAAAGCAAGGGCAATAAAAGATTAAAACGTGTCAGGAACTGTAAAATGCGAGGGACATGAGCGCCATATGTCCACTGGGGATAAGAGTTCCCATAAAAACAGACAGAATAAAAGTACTAAGCCAACAGACGCCCAACGCATTAAATGCGCAGATTAAAATCACTGTCATGAATAAAACGTAAAACACATTCTACAGCACGCGTGTCGTCTGCCAAAACGTTGGCTAGGCCAACAGGCAGACCCACACGAGCACGCAATGCAGCTAAAACCTGACACTCTGTTAAAATGTGACGCACCGTTAAGGGCACGTCACACTGCCCACAGAGTGGTGCGGGGTCACCACTGAGCAAATACCTATGACTAAAAAAACAATGTCCAATCCGTAGACGAGCTAAAATTACCTCTTCCCGACGACAAGAACGAGAAGAGGTACCCCAGATCAACGGGAAAGGCTTAACCTCCCGCAACTTGTTCCCCCGGAGGGCCGTCCACTCATCGCGCCAGCGCGAGAGGATGCGGCGACGTAAAATAACACACGAATCTGACGAGGGAACAACTGAAGTAAAAAATCTGGGTAATAAAATCGCCGATTTTGCAGCGGCGTCGGCAGACTCATTACCTGAGATGCCCACATGACCTGGAATCCACAAGAAGGACACGCTGATGCCAGAGACACCAAGCGAGTGGAGCAGGTCATGTATGCGCTGTACGAGTGGGTGGTAATGGTACAGGGCATGAATAGCCTGAAGGGCACTCAGAGAGTCCGTACAAATAAAACAGTGCCGTAAGTCGAGCCGCTGAATGTATAAAACAGATTGATAAATGCTAAAAAGTTCGGCGGTAAAAATTGAACATTGTCGAGGTAAACGAAAAGTAAAACTCTGAACACCAAAAACAAAGGCACATCCTACTCCAACATCAGTCTTAGACCCATCAGTATATATAAAATGACAGTCCCCGAACTGCGCCTGTAGTTCTAAAAAGGCGGATCTAAGAACAGAAGCAGGGGTCGCATTTTTCGGCATCGACGTTAGCCCAAGGTGGATGTGGGCCTCAGCGCGCGACCATGGAGGAAAGCGCGTTTCCCCTCGGGTAAGGGCCGGCGCTGGCGTAACGTCCAAATGCCGAAGTAGCAGTCGAAATCGAACCCCTGGAGGGAGCAATGCAGAGGAGCTAACGAAATATTGGCGATCTAGCGAATCCTCGTAAAATACAGCGAAGGACGGGTGGTTAGGCAAGCTTGAGAGCCGACAAGCATAGCTGCACAAAAGCATCTCACGCCAGGAAGGACAGCGGAGGCTCTGCAACTTCTGCGTACAGACTGGGTACAGGGCTAGTTGGAAAGGCCCCCGTAGCGACTCTTATGCCACGATGGTGAATGGCATTCAATCGACGTAACACAGATCGACGTGCCGACGAATAAACAATACACCCGTAAGCAAGCTTGGATCGGACCAAAGAGCGATAAAGGCGAAGAAGGACGGTCCGATCAGCTCCCCAGGATGTGCCACTTAAAACACGTAAAAGATTAAGAGAACGGTCACACTTTGCTTTTAAAAAGGAAACGTGCGAGGTCCAACACAACTTTCTGTCAAAAATCAACCCCAAAAATTTCGCCTCGTCTGCAAACGGAAGTATCCCTGGCCCAAGATGGAGAGAGGGCGGAGGGAAATACTTCCGGCGCCAAAAGTTGATGCAGACGGATTTCTCGGATGAGAAATTAAAGCCGTTGGCGTTACTCCAGGCGTAGAGACGGTCGATACAGCTCTGGAGACGGCGTTCGAGTAGAGAGGTCCGCCGTGAACTACAATAAATAGCGAAATCGTCAACAAAAAGGGACGATGAAATGCCAGGTGGAATACAATCAACAATGGGGTTGATAGCAATCGCAAAAAGTGTGACACTGAGTACAGAGCCCTGCGGTACTCCGTTCTCTTGAATAAAACGACGAGATAAAACCGAGCCCACACGTACACGAAAGACGCCATCCGTCATAAACTCCCGAAGAAATATGGGAAGACGACCGCGGATATTCCAATCGTGAAGTGTACGTAAAATGCCACCCCTCCAGCAAGTGTCATAAGCTTTCTCCAGGTCAAAAAATACAGCCACGGTTTGACACTTTCTCAGAAATCCATTCAGAATATGCGTCGACAAGGACACCAGATGGTCGACGGTAGAGCGATAGCGACGAAACCCGCACTGAGCGTTCGCTAGAAGTTTCTGATGATGATGATGATGATGATGATGATATGCGGCTTAAGGGCGCTAAACTGCTGAGGTCATCAGCGCCCTTACAAGGTATAAAATATAAAGTCAAAAAATAAAAGACAGGTAAAAAACCGCATAATTAAAAAACGGGACACACACCCGCGATGTCAAAAAGCTAAAACTAACAATATAACAATTACAAATATAACAATAACAATAATAACAATAACAACAATAACAATAAAAACAATAATAACAATAACAACAATAATAAGAACAAGACAAAGATCTGAAAAAACAACACACTAAAAGCATAGGCAGTAAAGGATTAAAACGTGTCAGGAACTGTAGAATGCGAGGGACATGAGCGTCATATGTCCACTGGGGATAAGATGATGATGATGATATGCGGTTTAAGGGCGCTAAACTGCTACGGTCATCAGCGCCCTTACAATGTATAAAAGATAAGTTCAAAATATAAAACAGGTAAAAAACCGCATAGTTAAAAACGGGACACAAACCCGCGATGTTCAAAAGGCTAAAACTAACAACAGAACAATAACAAAATAACAATAACAACAATAACAATAACAATAACAACAATAACAAGAACAACAAGAATAACAATAACAACAATATAAAGTTCTGAAAATCAACACACTAAAAGCAAGGGCAATAAAAGATTAAAACGTGTCAGGAACTGTAGAATGCGAGGGACATGAGCGCCATATGTCCACTGGGGATAAGAGTTCCCATAAAAACAGACAGAATAAAAGTACTAAGCCAAAAGACGCCCAACGCATTAAATGCGCAGATTAAAATCACTGTCATGAATAAAACGTAAAACACATTCTACAGCACGCGTGTCGTCTGCCAAAACGTTGGCTAGGCCAACAGGCAGACCCACACGAGCACGCAATGCAGCTAAGACCTGACACTCTGTTAAAATGTGACGCACCGTTAAGGGCACGACACACTGCTCACAGAGTGGTGCGGGGTCACCACTGAGCAAATACCTATGACTAAAAACACAATGTCCAATCCGTAGACGAGCTAAAATTACCTCTTCCCGACGACAAGAACGAGAAGAGGTATCCCGGATCAACGGGAAAGGCTTAACTTCCCGCAACTTGTTCCCCCGGAGGGCCGTCCACTCATCGCGCCAGCGCGAGAGGATGCGGCGACGTAAAATAATACACGAATCAGACGAGGGAACAACAGAAGTAAAAAATGTGGGTAATAAAATCGCCGATTTCGCAGCGGCGTCGGCAGACTCATTACCTGAGATGCCCACATGACCTGGAATCCACATGAAGGACACGCTGATGCCAGAGACACCAAGCGAGTGGAGCAGGTCATGTATGCGCTGTACGAGTGGGTGGTAATGGTACAGCGCATGAATAGCCTGAAGGGCACTCAGAGAGTCCGTACAAATAAAACAGTGCCGTAAGTCGAGCCGCTGAATGTATAAAACAGATTGATAAATGCTAAAAAGTTCGGCGGTAAAAATTGAACATTGTCGAGGTAAACGAAAAGTAAAACGCTGAACACCAAAAACAAAGGCACATCCTACTCCAACATCAGTCTTAGACCCATCAGTATATATAAAATGACAGTCCCCGAACTGCGCTTGTAGTTCTAAAAAGGCGGATCTAAGAACAGAAGCAGGGGTCGCATTTTTCGGCATCGACGTTAGCCCAAGGTGGATGTGGGCCTCAGCGCGCGACCATGGAGGAAAGCGCGTTTCCCCTCGGGTAAGGGCCGGCGCTGGCGTAACGTCCAAATGCCGAAGTAGCAGTCGAAATCGAACCCCTGGAGGGAGCAATGCAGAGGAGCTAACTAAATATTGCCGGTCAAGCGAATCCTCGTAAAATACATCGAAGGACGGGTGGTTAGGCAAGCTTGAGAGTCGACAAGCATAGCTGCACAAAAGCATCTCACGCCGGAAGGACAGCGGAGGCTCTGCAGCTTCTGCGTACAGACTGGGTATAGGGCTAGTTGGAAAGGCCCCTGTAGCGACTCTTATGCCACGATGGTGAATGGCATTCAATCGACGTAACACAGATGGACGTGCCGACGAATAAACAATACACCCGTAATCAAGCTTGGATCGGACCAAAGAGCGATAAAGACGAAGAAGGACGGTCCGATCAGCTCCCCAGGATGTGCCACTTAAAACACGTAAAATAGTAAGAGAACGATCACACTTTGCCTTTAAAAAGGAAACGTGCGAGGTCCAACACAACTTCCTATCAAAAATCAACCCCAAAAATTTCGCCTCGTCTGCAAACGGAAGTATCCCTGGCCCAAGATGGAGAGAGGGCGGAGGGAAATACTTCCGGCGCCAGAAGTTGATGCAGACGGATTTCTCGGCGGAGAAATTAAAGCCGTTGGCGTTACTCCAGGCGTAGAGACGGTCGATACAGCTCTGGAGACGGCGTTCGAGTAGACAGGTCCGCCGTGAACTGCAAGAAATAGCGAAATCGTCAACAAAAAGGGACGAGGAAATGCCAGGTGGAATACAATCAACAATGGGGTTGATAGCAATCGCAAAAAGTGTGACACTGAGTACAGAGCCCTGCGGTACTCCGTTCTCTTGAATAAAACGACGAGATAAAACCGAGCCCACACGTACACGAAAGACGCGGTCCGTCATAAACTCCCGAAGAAATATGGGAAGACGACCGCGGATATTCCAATCGTGAAGTGTACGTAAAATGCCGCCCCTCCAACAAGTGTCATAAGCTTTCTCCAGGTCAAAAAATACAGCCACGGTTTGACACTTTCCCAGAAATCCATTCACAATATGCGTCGACAAGGACACCAGATGGTCGACGGTAGAGCGATAGCGACGAAACCCGCACTGAGCGTTCGCTAGAAGTTTCTGAGACTCAAGCCACCATGTCAACCGCCCGTTGATCATGCGCTCCATCACCTTACAAATGCAACTGGTGAGGGAGATAGGGCGGTAGCTGGAAGGTAGTTGGCGATCCTTCCCAGGCTTAAGTATAGGGACAATGGTGGCTTCGCGCCAAACGGAAGGAAAAATGCCGTCTTGCCAAATACGGTTATAGACCTGTAAGAGAAAGAGTTTACTGTCGGCTGAAAGGTTCTTTAACATCAGGACATGAATGCCGTCCGGCCCGGGAGCGGAGTGCCGAGAGCAATGAAGAGCATGCTCCAGCTCCCTCATTGTGAATAGTTCGTTATAGCATTCATCATTAACAGACCGAAAAGTATATGATGCGGAATCCTGCCGGTCTTTAATAGAGCGAAAGCCGGCGGAATAATGGTCTGAACTGGAAACCGCCTCAAAGGCAGAACCCAGAGTGTTAGCGATGGCAGCCGGATCCACTATGGTGGCATTAGAAACCTGAAGGCCAGAAACAGTACAATGTGACACTTTACCTGAGAAGCGACGAAGTTTATCCCAAACAACGGATGAAGGCGTAAAACGATTAAAAGACTCGACAAAACGAGCCCAAGATGCCTTCTTGCTATCCTGAATAATGCGACGAGCCCTGGCGCGCGATTGTTTAAAAGTCACCAAATTATCAAGTGTAGGGTGGCGCCGAAACACCCTAAGTGCAGTCCTACGGGCACGAACGGCGTCCCGACAATCCTCGTTCCACCACGGAACAGGTGGCCGCCGAGGTTGGGAGGATGAACGGGGTATTGCGCGTTCGGCGGCAGAGAAAATAACAGACGTAAGGTGCTGCACTAGTTGGTGAATGTCGGAGAAGGGCTGGTCGTCAAAATGCACGAGGCTGGAATACAAGCTCCAGTCGGCTTTTGCGAATATCCAGGTAGGTACTCTGGAATGCTGTACGTGGTGCGACAGAAGAGAAACGATGCAGGGGAAATGGTCGCTGGAGTAGGTGTCAGCGACGACGTTCCACTGAAGACGACGTGCAAGCTGGAGTGAGCAAATTGCAAGGTCCAGGTGAGAGAATGTACCAGAAGAATCAGAAATAAAAGTAGGTGCACCTGTATTGAGGATGGAAAGATTGAACTGATAAAAAATGTCGGAAAGAAGAGTTCCCCTCGCACAAGCCCTTGGCGAACCCCATAGTGGGTGATGGGCATTAAAATCTCCCAACAGAAGAAATGGTGTTGGGAGAGCGGACAGGAGAGATCGAATGTCCGCGGGAGCGAGGGGAGACGATGGAGGTGTATACACAGAGCAAACAGAAAACAAAAAGCCGGGTAAGTGAAGGCGAACGGCAACAGCTTGCAAGTCAGATGTAAGTGTGACAGGTGTAAAATGAACGTCATTACGCACCAAAATCATGACACCACCATGAGCAGGAGTACCCTCCTCCGGTTCAAGGTCGTAGCGAACCGGAGTATATCCTCGGAGATCAAAAGGATCGTGAGGGCGAAGCTTAGTCTCCTGCAAACATACGACCATAGGCGAATGGGAACGCAATAAAAGTTGCAGTTCCGCCCTATGCGATCGTACACCACGTACATTCCAGGTCAGGATAGCCATTAAGAATAAGGGGATAAACTGTCTATTTAGAAGGGCGGCTTAAAATTACCTTTTGTTTAACCTTTGGGCTCGGGCTTTTTGTATGGAGTTGGTCAGACTCCATAGCTTCCTCGGAGGGAGGGCCCACGCGCTCAGTGCCAGAAACCGATTCAAGCGCCGTGAATCGGTTCTGGGTGGCGATGGGTGAGGGGTGCCGCTGAGCGCGGCTTGTCCCAGGACCTTCCTGGGACAGCGACCTCCGAGGAGGAGAAGGTGAACTATTGCTACCGCGCGCACGCGGAGGGTCTTTCAAGAAATCCTCCCTACGTAGTTTCTGCTTGGGCTTCTTTTCAGCGGCTTGCGACTTCATTGACTTTGGACCAGGTTTATAAGGCTTGGTAACAGTAGCTTTAATAGACGGCCGGATGGTAGTGGCGGTTAATCCAGTCAAGGTCCAGGTCTGAGTTTCGGCATCTACTCGTGGTACTGGCGAGGCAACAACAGAACTAAATGTGCCAGATCGCAGGAGTGAAGGTTGGCGCGCATGGTAACGCCTCCGGGCTTCAGCGAAGGAGAGTTTTTCCTTTACCCGGATCTCCTGGATCGCCTTCTCGTCCAAGTACCGCGGACAGTCGGCAAACGAAGCAGAATGAGACCCTTTGCAATTAACGCAGACGGGGGCTGTTGAACAGGTACCTTCGTGTGAGGGCTGGCTACATGTTGCACAGATGTTAACGGCACTCTTACATGAGACTTGCGTATGCCCAAAACGTTGGCATTTAAAACAACGCAGAGGTCTAGGAATATAAGGCCTCACAGAAATCCGTTCGTACCCTGCGGAAATGCTCGTGGGCAGATCGACGCCATCAAATGTAATAAACAGGGTACGAGTGGGTACCAATACGCCGTCGCGTTTGGCCTGCACTCGATGGACCGCTGTCACCTTCTGGTCTGCAAGATATTCTACCAGGTCCTCGTCCGATATACCATCGAGGCTATGGGTGGTAATAACGCCTCGACAGGAATTCAATGTGCGGTGCTTCTCGACACGGATAGGATAGCCGTGGAGAAGCGTAGCGCGCAACAAGGTCTTACTTTGCAGATCGGATTTCGTTTGGGCTAATAAGGAACCATTCCGTAGACGAGTGCAGGACTGAACCGCACCAGCAATTGCATCAATGCCCTTTTGAATGATGAAAGGGTTCACCTTCTCAAAGCTTTGTCCTTCTTCGGTTCGTGAAATGACCAAGTAACAACCAGTTGTCGGTGGTGGCACTTCTGTTACATAGACTTTTCGGCGCTTGTTAGTAGTAATGGAGGAAGGGTGCTCCATAGCGAAATAAATCCTCCACCATTGCAACCGTCTCCGACCTCGGGCTCTGACTTCTCGGGCGTTACCCCGGCTTGGGTGAGTGGCCTATCTATACCAGACTCACCCCAGGGTCACACCTCCCAGAACATAGACAGAGGGACCCAATCGCCGTCAGAAGTCAGCAGCTCATGCAATGGCCCCCCCGCGGGACTGCAGTTGAACAGCGGATACGAACACAAACCCTACATGACGACCCCGGGTGGTGGGGATGACGCCATTACCCACTCACCCAGCTGCGCACGCGGTGCGCGGGTATCCGTCAGGCTGTGTCCACGGAGGATTTAAATAAAAAGATAAAAGAAACTAAAACTGTGTGGGCGTTTCGCACGCAAGGTAGGCCGGCGGGGAAGAAAAAGAGAGATATGCGAATGTCGTGGTGCGAAATGGCCGGAAAGTGATAAGGGAAGAAAGAAACGATGGTGAGGTGCGGTATGGTTGGAATGCAAAGAACGCACGAGAGCCTACCTTGGGTCCACCGGTCACTTGAAGAACCCACCTCGACCGGATGGGGGTGAGGGGATGAATATGGCGATGATTGGCTCGGGAACCCCCGGGTGCGCCAAAAACCCGTACTCACATAAGGTGAGCCCCTGAGGGGCGGGGATAAGAGTTCCCATAAAAAACCGACAGGATAAAAGTACGAAGCTAACAGACGCTCAACGCATTAAATGCGCAGATTAAAATCACTGTCATGAATAAAACGTAAAACACATTCCACAGCATGCGTGTCGTCTGCCAAAACGTTGGCTAAGCCAACAGGCAGACCCACACGAGCACGCAATGCAGCTAAAACCTGACACTCTGTTAAAATGTGACGCACCGTTAAGGGCACGTCACACTGCCCAAAGAGTGGCGCGGGGTCACCACTCAGCAAATACTTATGACTAAAAATGCAATGTCCGATACGAAGGCGTGTTAAAATTACCTCTTCCCGACGAGAAGCACGGAAAGAGGTAGCCCAGACTAACGGGAGAGGCTTAACCTCCCGCAACTTGTTCCCCCGGAGGGCCGTCCACTCATCGCTCCAAAGCGAGAGGATGCGGCGACGTGAAACAATAAACAAATCTGACGAGGGAACAACAGAGGTAAAACGTCTGGGTGATAAAATCGCCGACTTGGCAGCGACATCGGCAGACTCATTACCTGAGATGCCCACATGACCTGGAATCCACAAGAAGGAGACGCTGATGCAAGAGACATCAAGCGAGTGGAGCAGGCCATGAATGCGCTGTACGAGCGGGTGGTAACTGTACAGCGAGCTAATACTTTGAAGAGCACTCAGGGAGTCGGAACAAATAAAACAGTGCCGTATGTCGTGCCGCTGAATATATAAAAGAGACTGATAAATGCTAAAAAGTTCGGCGGTAAAAATCGAACATTGCTCTGGTAAACGAAAGGTAAAACTATTTCCACCACAAAAAAAGGCACATCCTACTCCAGCATCAGTCTTAGATCCATCAGTAAAGATAAAAGGCAAGTCCCCGAATTGCGACTGAAGTTCTAAAAACGCTGATCTAAAGACTGAAGAAGGGGTCTCATTCTTCGGCATTGACGATAACCCAAGGTGACAGAGGGCCTCAGCGCGCGACCATGGAGGAAAACGCGTTTCCCCCCTTGGAAGGGCCGGCGCTGGCGTAACGTCCAAATGCCGAAGGAGCAGTCGAAATCGAACCCCTGGAGGGAGCAATGCAGAGGAGCTAACTAAATATTGCCGGTCAAGTGAATCCTCGAAAAATGCCGCGAAAGACGGGTGGTCAGGTAAGCTTGAGAGTCGACAGGCATAGCTGCACAAGAGCATCTCACGCCTGGAGGACAGCGGAGGCTCTGCAGCTTCAGCATAAAGACTGGGCACGGGGCTAGTTGGAAAGGCCCCTGTAGCGACTCTAAGACCACGATGATGAATGGGATTCAAACGACGCAACACAGATGGACGTGCCGACGAATAAACAAAACACCCGTAATCAAGTTTGGATCGGACCAAAGAGCGATAAAGGCGAAGAAGGACGGTCCGATCAGCTCCCCAGGATGTGCCACTTAAAACACGTAAAAGATTAAGAGAACGGTCACACTTTGCTCTTAAAAAGGAAACGTGCGAGGTCCAAAACAACTTCCTATCAAAAATCAACCCCAAAAATTTCGCCTCGTCTGCAAACGGAAGTATCCCTGGCCCAAGATGGAGAGAGGGCGGAGGGAAATACTTCCGGCGCCAGAAGTTGATGCAGACGGATTTCTCGGCGGAGAAATTAAAGCCGTTGGCGTTACTCCAGGCGTAGAGACGGTCGATACAGCTCTGGAGACGGCGTTCGAGTAGACAGGTCCGCCGTGAACTGCAATAAATAGCGAAATCGTCAACAAAAAGGGACGATGAAATGCCAGGTGGAATACAATCAACAATGGGGTTGATAGCAATCGCAAAAAGTGTGACACTGAGTACAGAGCCCTGCGGTACTCCGTTCTCTTGAATAAAACGACGAGATAAAACCGAGCCCACACGTACACGAAAGACGCGGTCCGTCATAAACTCCCGAAGAAATATGGGAAGACGACCGCGGATATTCCAATCGTGAAGTGTACGTAAAATGCCGCCCCTCCAACAAGTGTCATAAGCTTTCTCCAGGTCAAAAAATACAGCCACGGTTTGACACTTTCTCAGAAATCCATTCATAATATGCGTCGACAAGGACACCAGATGGTCGACGGTAGAGCGATAGCGACGAAACCCGCACTGAGCGTTCGCTAGAAGTTTCTGAGACTCAAGCCACCATGTCAACCGCCCGTTGATCATGCGCTCCATCACCTTGCAAATGCAACTGGTGAGGGAGATAGGGCGGTAGCTGGAAGGTAGTTGGCGATCCTTCCCAGGCTTAAGTATAGGGACAATGGTGGCTTCGCGCCAAACGGAAGGGAAAATGCCGTCTTGCCAAATACGGTTATAGACCTGTAAGAGAAATAGTTTACTGTCGGCTGAAAGGTTCTTTAACATCAGGACATGAATGCCGTCCGGCCCGGGAGCGGAGTGCCGAGAGCAATGAAGAGCGTGCTCCAGCTCCCTCATTGTGAATAGTTCATTATAGCATTCATCATTAGCAGACCGAAAAGTATATGATGCGGAATCCTGCCGGTCTTTAATAGAGCGAAAGCCGGCGGAATAATGGTCTGAACTGGAAACCGCCTCAAAGGCAGCACACAGAGTGTTAGCGATGGCAGCCGGATCCACTATGGTGGCATTAGAAACCTGAAGGCCAGAAACAGTACAATGTGACACTTTACCTGAGAAGCGACGAAGTTTATCCCAAACAACGGATGAAGGCGTAAAACGATTAAAAGACTCGACTAAACGAGCCCAAGATGCCTTCTTGCTATCCTGAATAATGCGACGAGCCCTGGCGCGCGATTGTTTAAAAGGCACCAAATTATCAAGTGTAGGGTGGCGCTGAAACACCCTAAGTGCAGTCCTACGGGCACGAACGGCGTCCCGACAATCCTCGTTCCACCACGGAATATAAGGCCTCACAGAAATCCGTTCGTACCTTGCGGAAATGCTCGTGGGCAGATCGACGCCATCAAATGTAATAAACAGGGTACGAGTGGGTACCAATACGCCGTCGCGTTTGGCCTGCACTCGATGCACTGCAGTCACCTTTTGATCGGATAGATATTCTATGAGATCCTCGTCCGATATACCATCGAGGCTATGGGTGGTAAGGACGCCCCGACAGGAGTTCAATGTGCGGTGCTTCTCAACACGGATGGGGTAACCGTGGAGAAGCGTAGCGCGCAACAAGGTCTTACTTTGCTGATCGGACTTAGTTTGTGCCAATAAGGAACCATTCCGTAGACGAGTGCATGATTGAACCGCACCAGCAATAGCATCTATGCCCTTCTGAATTATAAAAGGGTTCACCTTCTCAAAGCTTTGTCCTTCTTCTGTTCTCGAAATGACCAAGTAACAACCAGATGACGACGGTGCTACTTCTGTTACAATAACTTTTCGGCGCTTATTTGTATTAATGGAGGAAGGGTGCTGCATAGCGAGATAAATCCTCCACCATTGCAACCGTCTCCGACCTCGGGCTCTGACTTCTCGGGCGTTACCCCGGCTTGGGTGAGTAGCCTATCTATACCAGACTCACCCCAGGGTCACACCTCCCAGAACATAGACAGAGGGACCCAATCGCCGTCAGAAGCAGCAGCTCATGCAAAGGCCCCCCCCCGCGGGACTGCAGTTGAACAGCGGATACGAACACATACCCTACATGACGACCCCGGGTGGTGGGGATGACGCCATTACCCACTCACCCAGCTGCGCAAGCGGTGCGCGGGTATCCGTCAGGCTGTGTCCACGGAGGATTTAAATAAAAAGATAAAAGAAACTAAAACTGTGTGGGCGTTTCGCACGCAAGGTAGGCCGGCGGGGAAGAAAAAGAGATATGCGAATGTCGTGGTGCGAAATGGCCGGAAAGTGATAAGGGAAGAAAGAAACGATGGTGAGGTGCGGTATGAATGGAATGTAAAGAACGCACGAGAGCCTACCTTGTGTCCACCGGTCACGAGAAGAACCCACCTCGACCGGATGGGGGTGAGAGGATGAATGTGGCGATGATTGGCTCGGGAACCCCCGGGTGCGCCAAAAACCCGTACTCACATAAGGTGAGCCCCTGAGGGGATGCGGGCCTCAGCGCGCGACCATGGAGGAAAATGCGTTTACCCTCGGGTAAGGGCCGGCGCTGGCGTAACGTCCAAATGCCGATGTAGCAGTCGAAATCGAACCCCTGGAGGGAGCAATGCAGAGGAGCTAACTAAATATTGCCGATCAAGCGAATCCTCCTAAAATGTCGGGAAGGACGTGTGATCAGGCAAGCTGGAGAGTCGAAAAGCATAGCTGCACAAGAGCATCTCACGCCTGAAGGACAGCGGAGGCTCCGCAGCTTCTGCGTACAGACTGGGTACAGGGCTAGTTGTGATGATGATGATGATGATATGCGGTTTAAGGGCGCTAAACTGCTAAGGTCATCAGCGCCCTTACAGTGTATAAAATTAGTCAAAATATAAAGGACAGGTAAAAGAACCGCATAATTAAAACGGGACACAAACCCGCGATGTCAAAAAGCTAAATATAACAATATAACAATAACAATAATAACGATATCAGCAATAATAACAATAACAACAAAAACAACAATAAGAATAATAACAATAACAACAGTAATAATACAAATATCTGAAAAACCAACACACTAAAAGCATAGGCAATAAAAGATTAAAACTTGTCAAGAACTGTAGAATACGAGGGAGATGAGCGCCATATGTCCACTGGGGAGTAAGTCCCTACTGAAACATACAGAATAAAATAACAAAGCTAAAAGACCCTCAGCGCTTCAAATGCGACGATTAAAACCAATGTCACTTATAAAACGTAAAAGACATTCTACAGCTTGCGCGTCGTCTGCCAAAACGTTGGCTATGCCAACAGGCAGACCCAGGCGAACAAGCAGTGGAGCTTAAACTTGACACTCAGTTAAAATGTGACGCACCGTTAAGGGCACGTCACACTGCTGACACAGCGGAGCGGGAATACCACTGAGCAGGTAACTATGACTGAAACGACAATGTCCAATTCGTAAACGGGCTAAAAGTACCTCTTCCCGACGTGAAGAACGAGAAGAGGTACCCCAGATTAACGGGAGAGGCTTAACCTCCCGCAACTAGTTCCCCCGGAGGGCCGTCCACTCATCGCGCCAGCGCGAGAGGATGCGGCGACGTAAAATAACACACGAATCTGACGAGGGAACAACAGAGGTAAAAAATCTGGGTAATAAAATCGCCGATTTCGCAGCGGCGTCGGCAGACTCATTACCTGAGATGCCCACATGACCTGGAATCCACATGAAGGACACGCTGATGCCAGAGACACCAAGCGAGTGGAGCAGGTCATGTATGCGCTGTATGAGTGGGTGGTAATGGTACAGCGCAAGAATACTCTGAAGGGCACTCAGAGGGTCCGTACAAATAAAACAGTGCCGTAAGGCGTACCGCTGTATGTATAAAACAGATTGATAAATGCTAAAAAGTTCGGCGGTAAAAATTGAACATTGTCCAGGGAAACGAAACTTAAAACTACAGTGACCAGAAACAAAGGCACATCCAACTCCAGCTTCAGTCTTAGATCCATCGGTAAAGATAAAATGGAAGTCCCCGAATTGACCCCGTACTGCTAAAAAAGCCAATCTAAAGACTGAAGCAGAGGTCTCAGTCTTCGGCATCGAGTTAGCCCAAGGTGACAGTGGGCCTCAGCGCGGGACCATGGAGGAAAACGCGTTTCCTACCCGTGGAAGGGCCGGCGCTGGCGGAACGACTAAATGCCGAAGGAGCTGTCGAAAGCGAACCCCTGGTGGGAGCAAAGCAGAGGAGCTAATACAATAGAGACGATCAAGTGACTCCTCGAAAAATAACTCGAAGGACGGGTGGTCAGGCAAGCTTGAGAGTCGACAGGCATAGCTGCACAACAGCATCTCACGCCTGAAGGACAGCGGAGGCTCTGCAGCTTCAGCATACAGCCTAAGAACAGGGCTGGTTGGAAAGGCCCCTGTAGCGACTCTTATGCCACGATGGTGAATAGCATTCAATCGACGTAACACAGATGGACGTGACGACGAATAAACAATACACCCGTAATCAAGTTTGGATCGGACCAAAGAGCGATAAAGGCGAAGAAGGACGATCCGATCAGCTCCCCAGGATGTGTCACTTAAAACACGTAAAACATTAAGAGAACGGTCACACTTTGCTTTTAAAAAGGAAACGTGCCAGGTCCAACACAACTTTCTATCAAAAATCAACCCCAAAAATTTCGCCTCGTCTGCAAACGGAAGTATCCCTGGCCCAAGATGGAGAGAGGGCGGAGGGAAATACTTCCGGCGCCAGAAGTTGATGCAGACGGATTTCTCGGCGGAGAAATTAAAGCCGTTGGCGTTACTCCAGGCGTAGAGACGGTCGATACAGCTCTGGAGACGGCGTTCGAGTAGACAGGTCCGCCGTGAACTACAATAAATGGCAAAATCATCAACAAAACGGGACAATGAAATGCCAGGTGGAGTACAAGTAACAATGGGGTTGATAGCATATAGAAAAAGTGTGACACTAAGTACAGAGCCCTGGGGTACTCCGTTCTCTTGAATAAAAGGACTAGATAAAACCGAGCCCATACGTACACGAAAGACGTGGTCCGACATAAACTGCCGAAGAAATATGGGAAGACGACCGCGGATATTCCATGCGTGAAGTGTACATAAAATGCCGCCCCTCCAACAAGTGTCATAAGCTTGCTCCAGGTCAAAAAACACAGCCACGGTTTGACACTTTCTCAGAAATCCATTCATAATATGCGTCGACAGGGACACCAGATGGTCGACGGTAGAACGATAGCGACTAAATCCCCACTGAGCTTTCGCTAGAAGTTTCTGAGGCTCAAGCCACCATGTCAACCGCCCGTAGATCATGCGCTCCATCACTTTGCAAACGCAACTGGTGAGGGAGATAGGACGGTAGCTGGAAGGTAGTTGGCGATCCTTAGCAGGCTTAAGTATAGGGATAATGGTGGCTTCACGGCAAACGGAAGGAAAAACGCCGTCTTACCAAATACGGTTATAAACCTGTAGGATGTGATGATGATGAGATGCGGTTTAAGGGCGCTAAACAGCTAAGGTCATCAGCGCCCTTACAAAGTATAAAATGTACTGTTCAAAAATAAAAGTCCAATAAAAAACCGCATAATTAAAAACGGGACACAAATCCACGAGTGCTAAAAGTAAAAAAGCAAAACACCAAATACCAAATACGAACACACTAAAAACATGGTCAATAAAAGAGTAAAACAACGTGTCAAGAACTGTAGAATGTCAGGGACACGAGCGCCAATGTCCACTGGGGAGGAGATGCCCCATTAAAAAACAAGATAAAATTACACAGTCAAAAGACGCTCAGCGCATCAAATGCGTCTGGTAAATCCAATGTCATTGATAAAACGTAAAAGACACTCTACAGCACGCGCGTCGTCTGCCAAAACGTTGGCTAGGCAAACAGGCAGACCAACACGAACGCGCAAAGGAGCTAAAACTTAACACTCTGCACTTCCATGCGTGAAGTGTACGTAAAATGCCGCCCCCCCAACAAGTGTCATAAGCTTTCTCCAGGTCAAAAAACACAGCCACGGTTTGACACTTTCTCAGAAATCCATTCATAATATGCGTCGACAGGGACACCAGATGGTCGACGGTAGAACGATAGCGACTAAATCCGCACTGAGCCTTCGCTAGAAGTTTCTGAGGCTCAAGCCACCATGTCAACCGCCCGTTGATCATGCGCTCCATCACTTTGCAAACGCAACTGGTGAAGGAGATAGGACGGTAGCTGGAAGGTAGTTGGCGATCCATAGCAGACTTAAGTATAGGGATAATGGTGGCTTCGCGCCAAACGGAAGGAAAAATGCCGTTTTGCAAATACGGTTATAGACCTGTAAGAGAAAGAGTTTACTGTCGGCTGAAAGGTGCTTTAACATCAGGAAATGAATGCCGTCCGGCTCAGGAGCGAGTGCCTAGATCAATGAAGAGCGTGCTCCAGCTCCCTCATTGTGAATAGTTCATTATAACACTGATTATAAGCAGACCGAAAATTAAAGGTGTCGGAATCCAGCCGGTCTTTGATAGAGCGAAAGCGGGCGAAATAATGGTCTGAACTGGATACCGCCTCAAAAGCAGCACCCAGAGTGTTAGCGATGGCAGCCGGATCCACTATAGTGGAATTGGAAACCTGAAGGCCAGAAACAGTACAATGCGACGCTTTACCTGAGAAGCGACGAAGTTTATCCCAAACAACAGATGAAGGCGTAAAGCGATTAAAAGACCTGACAAAACGAGCCCACGACGCCTTCTTGCTATCCTGAATAATGCGACGAGCCCTGGCGCGCGATTGTTTAAAAGTCACCAAATTATCAATTGTAAGGTGTCGCCCCGAAACACCCAAAGCGCAGTTCTACGGGCACGAACGGCGTCCCGACAATCCTCGTTCCACCACGGAACAGGTGGCCGCCGAGTTTGATAGGATGAACAGGGTATTGCGCGTTCGGCGGCAGCGAAAATAATAGACGTAAGGTACTGCACTAGTTGGTTAATTTCGGAGAAGGGCTGGTCGTCAAAATGCACGAGACTGGAATACAAGCTCCAGTCGGCTTTTGCGAATATCCAGGTAGGTACTCTGGAATGCTGTACGTGGTGCGACAAAAGAGAAACGATGCAAGGGTAATGGTCGCTGGAGTAGGTGTCAGCGACGACGTTCCACTGAAGACGATGAGCAAGCTGGAGTGAGCAAACGGCAAGGTCCAGGTGAGAGAATGTACCTGAAGAATCAGAAATAAAAGTAGGTGCACCTGTATTGAGGATGGAAGGATTGAACTGATAAAAAATGTCGGAAAGAAGAGTTCCCCTCGCACAAGCCCTTGGCGAACCCCATAGTGGGTGATGGGCATTAAAATCTCCCAACAGAAGAAATGGTGTTGGGAGAGCGGACAGGAGAGCTCGAATGTCCGCGGGAGCGAGGGGAGACGATGGAGGTGAATATACAGAGCAAACAGAAAACAAAAAGGTAGGTAAGTGAAGGCGAACGGCATTAGCTTGCAAGTCGGATGTAAGTGTGACAGGTTTCAAATGAACGTCGTTACGCACTAAGAACATGACACCTCCATGAGCAGGAGTACCCTCCTCCGGTTCAAGATCGTAGCGAACCGGAGTATATCCTCGGAGATCAAAAGGATCGTGAGGGCGAAGCTTAGTCTCCTGCAAACATACGACCATAGGAGAATGGGAATGCAATAAAAGTTGCAGTTCCGCCCTATGCGATCGTAAACCACGTACATTCCAGGTCAGGATAGCCATGAATAAAAGGGATAAACTGTCTACTTAGAAGGGCGGCTTAAAAGAATCTTTTGCTTAACCTTTGTGCTCGGGCTTTTTGTATGGAGTTGATCAAACTCCATAGCTTCCTCGGAGGGACGGCCCACGCGCTCAGTGCCAGAAACCGATTCAAGCGCCGTGAATCGGTTCTGGGTGGCGATGGGTGAGGGGTGCCGCTGAACGCGGCTTGTCCCAGGACCTTCCTGGGACAGCGACCTCCGAGGAGGAGAAGGTGAACTTTTGTTACCGCGCGCACGCGGAGGGTCTTTCAAAAAATCTTCCCTACGAAGTTTCTGCTTGGGTTTCTTCTCAGCGGCTTGCGACTTCATTGACTTTGGCCCAGGTTTATAGGGCTTGGTAACAGTAGCTTTAATGGGCGGCCGGATGGTAGTGGCGGTTAATCCAGTCAAGGTCCAGGTCTGAGTTTCGGCATCTACTCGTGATGATGATGATATGCGGTTTAAGGGCGCTAAACTGCTATGGTCATCAGCGCCCTTACAGTGTATAAAAGAGAAGGTCAAAATATAAAACAGGTAAAAGAACCGCATAGTTAAAAACGGGACACTAACCCGCGATGTTCAAAAGGCTAAAACTAACAATATAACAATAACAAATATAACAATAACAATAATAACAATAACAACAATAACAACAATAATAACAATAACAACAATAAAAAGAACAAGACAAATATCTGAAAACCAACACACTAAAAGATTAGGCAGTAAAGGATTAAAACGTGTCAGGAACTGTAGAATGCGAGGGACATGAGCGCCATATGTCCACTGGGGATAAGAGTTCCCATAAAAAACAGACAGAATAAAAGTACCAAGCTAACAGACGCTCAACGCATTAAATGCGCAGATTAAAATCACTGTCATGAATAAAACGTAAAACACATTCCACAGCATGCGTGTCGTCTGCCAAAACGTTGGCTAAGCCAACAGGCAGACCTACACGAGCACGCAATGCAGCTAAAACCTGACACTCTGTTAAAATGTGACGCACCGTTAAGGGCACGTCACACTGCCCACAGAGTGGTGCGGGGTCACCACTGAGCAAATACCTATGACTAAAAACACAATGTCCAATTCGTAAGCGGGCTAAAAGTACCTCCTCCCGACGTGAAGAACGAGAAGAGGTACCCCAGATTAACGGGAGAGGCTTAACCTCCCGCAACTTGTTCCCCCGGAGGGCCGTCCACTCATCGCGCCAGCGCGAGAGGATGCGGCGACGTAAAAGAGCACACGAATCTGACGAGGGAACTACAGAGGTAAAAAATCTGGGTAATAAAATCGCCGATTTCGCAGCGGCGTCGGCAGACTCGTTACCTGAGATGCCCACATGACCTGGAATCCACATGAAGGAGACGCTGATGCCAGAGACACCGAGCGAGTGGAGCAGGTCATGTATGCGCTGTACGAGTGGGTGGTAATTGTACAGCGCATGAATAGCCCGAAGGGCACTCAGAGAGTCCGTACAAATAAAACAGTGCCGTAAGTCGTGCCGCTGAATGAATAAAACAGATTGATAAATGCTAAAAAGTTCGGCGGTAAAAATTGAACATTGTTGAGGTAAACGAAAAGTAAAACTCTGAACACCAAAAACAAAGGCACATCCTACTCCAACATCAGTCTTAGACCCATCAGTATATATAAAATGACAGTCCCCGAACTGCGCCTGTAGTTCTAAAAAGGCGGATCTAAGAACAGAAGCAGGGGTCGCATTTTTCGGCATCGACGTTAGCCCAAGGTGGATGTGGGCCTCAGCGCGCGACCATGGAGGAAAACGCGTTTCCCCTCGGGTAAGGGCCGGCGCTGGCGTAACGTCCAAATGCCGAAGTAGCAGTCGAAATCGAACCCCTGGGGGGAGCAATGCAGAGGAGCTAACGAAATATTGCCGATCTAGCGAATCCTCGTAAAATACATCGAAGGACGGGTGGTTAGGCAAGCTTGAGAGCCGACAAGCATAGCTACATAAGAGCATCTCACGCCTGAAAGACAGCGGAGGCTCTGCAGCCTCAGCGTAAAGACTGGGCACGGGGCTAGTTGGAAAGGCCCCTGTAGCGACTCTAATACCACGATGATGAATGGGATTCAAACGACGTAACACAGATGGACGTGCCGACGAATAAACTATACACCCGTAATCAAGTTTGGATCGGACCAAAGAGCGATAAAGGCGAAGAAGGACGGTCCGATCAGCTCCCCAGGATGTGCCACTTAAAACACGTATAAGATTAAGAGAACGGTCACACTTTGCTTTTAAAAAGGAAACGTGCGAGGTCCAACACAACTTCCTATCAAAAATCAACCCCAAAAATTTCGCCTCGTCTGCAAACGGAAGTATCCCTGGCCCAAGATGGAGAGAGGGCGGAGGGAAATACTTCCGGCGCCAGAAGTTGATGCAGACGGATTTCTCGGCGGAGAAATTAAAGCCGTTGGCGTTACTCCAGGCGTAGAGACGGTCGATACAGCTCTGGAGACGGCGTTCGAGTAGACAGGTCCGCCTTGAACTGCAATAAATAGCGAAATCGTCAACAAAAAGGGACGATGAAATGCCAGGTGGAATACAATCAACAATGGGGTTGACAGCAATCGCAAAAAGTGTGACACTGAGTACAGAGCCCTGCGGTACTCCGTTCTCTTGAATAAAACGGCGAGATAAAACCGAGCCCACACGTACACGAAAGACGCGGTCCGTCATAAACTCCCGAAGAAATATGGGAAGACGACCGCGGATATTCCAATCGTGAAGTGTACGTAAAATGCCGCCCCTCCAACAAGTGTCATAAGCTTTCTCCAGGTCAAAAAATACAGCCACGGTTTGACACTTTCTCAGAAATCCATTCATAATATGCGTCGACAAGGACACCAGATGGTCGACGGTAGAGCGATAGCGACGAAACCCGCACTGAGCGTTCGCTAGAAGTTTCTGAGACTCAAGCCACCATGTCAACCGCCCGTTGATCATGCGCTCCATCACCTTGCAAATGCAACTGGTGAGGGAGATAGGGCGGTAGCTGGAAGGTAGTTGGCGATCCTTTCCAGGCTTAAGTATAGGGACAATGGTGGCTTCGCGCCAAACGGAAGGAAAAATGCCGTTTTGCCAAATACGGTTATAGACCTGTAAGAGAAAGAGTTTACTGTCGGCTGAAAGGTTCTTTAACATCAGGACATGAATGCCGTCCGGCCCGGGAGCGGAGTGCCGAGAGCAATGAAGAGCGTGCTCCAGCTCCCTCATTGTGAATAGTTCGTTATAGCATTCATCATTAGCAGACCGAAAAGTATATGATGCGGAATCCTGCCGGTCCTTAATAGAGCGAAAGCCGGCGGAATAATGGTCTGAACTGGAAACCGCCTCAAAGGCAGAACCTAGAGTGTTAGCGATGGCAGCCGGATCCACTATGGTGGCATTAGAAACCTGAAGGCCAGAAACAGTACAATGTGACACTTTACCTGAGAAGCGACGAAGTTTATCCCAAACAACGGATGAAGGCGTAAAACGATTAAAAGACTCGACAAAACGAGCCCAAGATGCCTTCTTGCTATCCTGAAGAATGCGACGAGCCCTGGCGCGCGATTGTTTAAAAGTCACCAAATTATCAAGTGTAGGGTGGCGCCGAAACACCCTAAGTGCAGTCCTACGGGCACGAACGGCGTCCCGACAATCCTCGTTCCACCACGGAACAGGTGGCCGCCGAGGTTGGGAGGAGGAACGGGGTATTGCACGTTCGGCGGCTGAGAAAATAATAGACGTAAGGTGCTGCACTAGTTGATTAATGTCGGAGAAGGGCTGGTCGTCAAAATGCACGAGGCTGGAATACAAGCTCCAGTCAGCTTTTGCGAATATCCAGGTAGGTACTCTGGAATGCTGTACGTGGTGCGACAGAAGAGAAACGATGCAGGGGTAATGGTCGCTGGAGTAGGTGTCAGCGACGACGTTCCACTGAAGACGACGTGCAAGCTGGAGTGAGCAAATTGCAAGGTCCAGGTGAGAAAATGTACCAGAAGAATCAGAAATAAAAGTAGGTGCACCTGTATTGAGGATGGAAAGATTGAACTGATAAAAAATGTCGGAAAGAAGAGTTCCCCTCGCACAAGCCCTTGGCGAACCCCATAGTGGGTGATGGGCATTAAAATCTCCCAACAGAAGAAATGGTGTTGGGAGAGCGGACAGGAGAGATCGAATGTCCGCGGGAGCGAGGGGAGACGATGGAGGTGTATACACAGAGCAAACAGAAAACAAAAAGCCGGGTAAGTGAAGGCGAACGGCAACAGCTTGCAAGTGAGATGTAAGTGTGACAGGTGTAAAATGAACGTCATTACGCACCAAAATCATGACACCACCATGAGCAGGAGTACCCTCCTCCGGTTCAAGGTCGTAGCGAACCGGAGTATATCCTCGGAGATCAAAAGGATCGTGAGGGCGAAGCTTAGTCTCCTGCAAACATACGACCATAGGCGAATGGGAACGCAATAAAAGTTGCAGTTCCGCCCTATGCGATCGTACACCACGTACATTCCAGGTCAGGATAGCCATTAAGAATAAGGGGATAAACTGTCTATTTAGAAGGGCGGCTTAAAATTACCTTTTGTTTAACCTTTGGGCTCGGGCTTTTTGTATGGAGTTGGTCAGACTCCATAGCTTCCTCGGAGGGAGGGCCCACGCGCTCAGTGCCAGAAACCGATTCAAGCGCCGTGAATCGGTTCTGGGTGGCGATGGGTGAAGGGTGCCGCTGAGCGCGGCTTGTCCCAGGACCATCCTGGGACAGCGACCTCCGAGGAGGAGAAGGTGAACCTTTGTTACCGCGCGCACGCGGAGGGTCTTTTAAAAAATCTTCCCTACGAAGTTTCTGCTTGGGCTTCTTTTCAACGGCTTGCGACTTCATTGACTTGGGACCAGGTTTATACGGCTTGGTAACTGTAGCCTTAATAGACGGCCGGATGGTAGTGGCGGTTAATCCAGTCAAGGTCCAAGTCTGAGTTTCGGCATCAACTCGTGGTACTGGCGAGGCAACAACAGAACTAAATGTGCCAGATCGCAGGAGGGAAGGTTGGCGCGCATGGAAACGCCTCCGGGCTTCAGCGAAGGAGAGTTTTTCCTTTACCCGGATCTCCTGGATCGCCTTCTCGTCCAAATACCGCGGACAGTCGGCAAACGAAGCAGAATGTGACCCTTTACAATTAACGCAGACGGGGGCTGTTGAACAGGTACCTTCGTGTGAGGGCTGGCTACATGTTGCACAGATGTTAACGGCACTCTTACAGGAGACTTGCGTATGCCCAAAACGTTGGCATTTAAAACAACGCAGAGGTCTAGGAATATAAGGCCTCACAGAAATCCGTTCGTACCTTGCGGAAATGCTCGTGGGCAGATCGACGCCATCAAATGTAATAAACAGGGTACGAGTGGGTACCAATACGCCGTCGCGTTTGGCCTGCACTCGATGCACTGCAGTCACCTTTTGATCGGATAGATATTCTACGAGATCCTCGTCCGATATACCATCGAGGCTATGGGTGGTAACGACGCCCCGACAGGAGTTCAATGTGCGGTGCTTCTCAACACGGATGGGGTAACCGTGGAGAAGCGTAGCGCGCAACAAGGTCTTACTTTGCTGATCGGACTTAGTTTGTGCCAATAAGGAACCATTCCGTAGACGAGTGCATGATTGAACCGCACCAGCAATAGCATCTATTCCCTTCTGAACGATAAAAGGGTTCACCTTCTCAAAATTTTGTCCTTCTTCTGTTCTTGAAATGACTAAGTAACAACCAGATGTCGGCGGTGCTACTTCTGTTACAATAGTTTTTCGGCGCTTGTTTGTATTAATGGAGAAAGGGTGCTCCATAGCGAAAAGAAATCCTCCACCATTGCAACCGTCTCCGACCTCGGGCTCTGACTTCCCGGGCGTTACCCCGGCTTGGGTGAGTGGCCTCTCTATACCTAGCTCACCCCAGGGTCACACCTCCCAGAACATAGACAGAGGGACCCAATCGCCGTCGGAAGCCAGCAGCTCATGCAATGGCCCCCCCGCGGGACTGCAGTTGAACAGCGGATACGAACAACAACCCTACATGACGACCCCGGGTGGTGGGGATGACGCCATTACCCACTCACCCAGCTGCGCACGCGGTGCGCGGGTATCCGTCAGGCTGTGTCCACGGAGGATTTAAATAAAAAGATAAAAGAAACTAAAACTGTGTGGGCGTTTCGCACGCAAGGTAGGCCGGCGGGGAAGAAAAAGAGAGATATGCGAATGTCGTGGTGCGAAATGGCCGGAAAGTGACAAGAGAAGAAAGAAACGATGGTGAGGTGCGGTATGAATGGAATGTTACGAACGCACGAGAGCCTACCTTGTGTCCACCGGTCACTTGAAGAACCCACCTCGACCGGATGGGGGTGAGGGGATGAATATGGCGATGATTGGCTCGGGAACCCCCGGGTGCGCCAAAAACCCGTACTCACAGAAGGTGAGCCCCTGAGGGAATCTACTCGTGGTACTGGCGAGGCAACAACAGAACTAAATGTGCCAGATCGCAGGAGTGAAGGTTGGCGCGCATGGTAACGCCTCCGGGCTTCAGCGAAGGACAGTTTTTCCTTTACCCGGATATCCTGGATCGCCTTCTCGTCCAAGTACCGCGGACAGTCGGCAAACGAAGCAGAATGAGACCCTTTACAATTAACGCAGACGGGGGCTGTTGAACAGGTACCTTCGTGTGAGGGCTGGCTACATGTTGCACAGATGTTAACGGCACTCTTACATGAGAGTTGCGTATGCCCAAAACGTTGGCATTTAAAACAACGCAGAGGTCTAGGAATATAAGGCCTCACAGAAATCCGTTCGTACCCTGCGGAAATGCTCGTGGGCAGATCGACGCCATCAAATGTAATAAACAGGGTACGAGTAGGTACCAATACGCCGTCGCGTTTGGCCTGCACTCGATGGACCGCTGTCACCTTCTGGTCTGCAAGATATTCTACCAGGTCCTCGTCCGATATACCATCGAGGCTATGGGTGGTAATGACGCCTCGACAGGAATTCAATGTGCGGTGCTTCTCCACACGGATGGGATAGCCGTGGAGAAGCGTAGCGCGCAACAAGGTCTTACTTTGCTGATCGGATTTCGTTTGGGCTAATAAGGAACCATTCCGTAGACGAGTGCAGGACTGTACCGCACCAGCAATAGCATCAATGCCCTTTTGAATGATGAAAGGGTTCACCTTCTCAAAACTTTGTCCATCTTCGGTTCGTGAAATGACCAAGTAACAACCATTTGTCGGTGGTGTCACTTCTGTTACATAAACTTTTCGGCGCTTGTTAGTATTAATGGAGGAAGGGTGCTCCATAGCGAAATAAATCCTCCACCATTGCAGTCGTCTCCGACCTCGGGCTCTGACTTCTCGGGCGTTACCCCGGCTTGGGTGAGTGGCCTATCTATACCAGACTCACCCCAGGGTCACACCTCCCAGAACATAGACAGAGGGTCCCAATCGCCGTCAGAAGTCAGCAGCTCATGCAATGGCCCCCCCGCGGGACTGCAGTTGAACAGCGGATACGAACACAAACCCTACATGACGACCCCGGGTGGTGGGGATGACGCCATTACCCACTCACCCAGCTGCGCACCCCGTGCGCGGGTATCCGTCAGGCTGTGTCCACGGAGGATTTAAATAAAAAGATAAAAGAAACTAAAACTGCGTGGGCGTTTCGCACGCAAGGTAGGCCGGCGGGGAAGAAAAAGAGAGATATGCGAATGTCGTGGTGCGAAATGGCCGGAAAGTGATAAGGGAAGAAAGAAACGATGGTGAGGTGCGGTATGGATGGAATGCAAAGAACGCACGAGAGCCTACCTTGTGTCCACCGGTCACTAGAAGAACCCACCTCGACCGGATGGGGGTGAGGGGATGAATGTGGCGATGATTGGCTCGGGAACCCTCGGGTGCGCATATACCGTCGAGGCTATGGGTGGTAACGACGCCTCGACAGGAATTCAAGGTGCGGTGCTTCTCAACACGGATGGGATAAGCGTGGAGAAGCGTAGCGCTCAACAAAGTCTTAGTTTGTTGATCGGACTTGCTATGTACTAATAATGACCCGTTTCGAAGGCGAGTGCAGGACTGAACCGAACCAGCAATAGAATCATTGCCCTTCTGTACTATAAAAGGGTTCACCTTCTCAAACGATTGTCCTTCCTCTGTTCGTATAATAACTAAGTAACAACCAGATGTTGGCGGTGCTACTTCTGTTTTGCAAAAACGTTTTGGCGCTTGTTAGTAATAATGGAGAAAGGGTGCTCCATAGCGAAATAAATCCTCCACCATTGCACCCGTGTCCGACATCGGGCTCTGACTTCCCGGGCGTTACCCCGGCTTGGGTGAGTGGCCTATTTATACCTATCTCACCCCAGGGTCACACCTACCAGAACATAGACAGAGGGACCCAATCGCCGTCAGATGTCAGCGGCTCATGCAATGGCCCCCGCGGGACTGCAGTTGAACAGCGGATACGATCACAAACCCTACATGACAACCCCGGGTGGTGGTGATGACGCCATTACCCAATTACCCAGCTGCACACCCAGTGCGCGGGTATCCGTCAGGCTGTGTCCACGGAGGATTTCAATAAAAAGATATAAGAAACCAAAAGTGTGTGGGCGTTTCGCACGCAAGGTAGGCCGGCGAAGAAGTAAAAGAGACGTGTAAATGAATGGGCGTGGGGCGAAATGTGTAGAAGGAGAAGAGAAGAAAGAAACGATGGCGAGGCGCGACATGGAATGAAATGCACAGAACGCACAAGAGCCTACCTTGAGTCCCTGGTCACGAGAACGAACCCATCTCGACCGGACGGAGATGAACGGATGAAAATGGCGATGAGTGGCTCGAGAACCCCGGGGTACGCCAAACCCGTACTCACATAAGGTGTGCCCCTGGGAGGGGCGAGTGCAGGAATGAACAGGACCAGCAATTGAGTCAACGCCCTTCTGGATTATAAAAGGGTTAACCTTCTCGAATGATTGTGCTTCCTCTGTACGGGTAATCACTAAGTAACAACCAGCTGTTGGTGGTGCTACTTCTGTTACATAGACTTTTCGGCGCTTGTTATGTATAATGGAGAAAGGGTGCTCCATAGCGAAAGAAATCCTCCACCATTGCAACCGTCTCCGACCTCGGGCTCTGATTTCCCGGGCGTTATCGTGGCTTGGATGAGCGTCCTATCTATACCAGACTCACCCCAGGGTCACACCTCCCAGAACATCGACAGAGGGATCCAATGGCCGTCGGAAGTCAGCAGCTCATGCAATGGCCTCCCGCGGGACTGCAGTTGAACAGCGGATACGAACACATACCCTACATGACGACCCCGGGCGGTGGGGATGACGGCGTTACCCACTCACCCAGCTGCGCACCTAGTACGCGAGTATCCGTCACGCTGTGTCCACGGAGGATTAAAATAAAATATAATATAAATAAAACTGTGGGCGTTTCGCACGCAAGGTAGGCCGGCGGAGAAGAAAAACAGATGTGTGAATGAATGGACGTGGGGCGAAATGTGTATAAATAGAAGAGAAGAAGGAAACGATGGCGAGGGCGTCATGGAATGAAATGCACAGAACGCACGAGAGTCTACCTTGAGTCCCCCGGTCATGAGAACGAACCCATCGCGACCGGACGGGGATGAAGGGATGAATATGGCGATTAGTGGCTCGCGAACCCCCGGGTACGCCAAACCCGTACTTACATAAGGTGATTCCCTGGGGGGTTTTGTGTTAGAATCGAAGGGTAAGGTTTTATGATCTTATTTGTGTCCGTTCCGGAAGTATGGAGTGAGGGAAATATGACACAGAACGGAAAATTACCAAGAGAAGCCCGGGAAAAAGTCACATGATTATAAATATAAAATAGCCATATATATATAAATGAAATAATATTTAGCCCCGTTGAGAGAACCGCGAAAATTCCTCCAATGAGAAATAAGATCCGAAAATTTGAAGTGGGGGTTCGTATTCCATAATAAGTCGATATTTACCCCAAAATCCAGGAGTTGACTTGTAGATACAGACGAGGAATCCGCGCTACTCCGTAAGACAAAGTTGGCGCGCAAATGGTGTTCTTTGTGCGGAAGTGTAAATGTGACTAATCACATATTAATTATCAATGTATCGGTGATTCCCGGGTTCTATATAAAGAGATAAGTGAACAGGAACATTATTTAGTGTTTTTAGAGTGAAGAAGTGACAACAAATAGCGATAAATCAAACATTATGATGGGTAGTGAATTTACTCTGAGCTCCTTTAAACCACTACCGAGATCGACGAGCTTATTAGCAATCCTGATAGGCAAAGTCCATGCTTACATCTCCGCTGAGATCAACTAGCCAGGGCAACAGCGAGAATTACCGTACAATTAAATCAATCAGCCAGGGCAACAAGACGAAGCCACGTCGGACGCAGAACGTAAAGCAGGTACAGTGAATTTTAGCATTACTTCTCCTGTATCTACCACTACACGCGTTCGATTCCAACCCGCACGGACATCGAACACGGGACTGCAACCAACGGCGCAGTCTTTGAAGCAAGAAGCGTAAGGACCGACGCAGTATACAAATCATTCCTATGAAAACTTCTTTTTCTACCTACTTCATTTTAATCGAGATAAACCATCGCAGAAATAGCTACACCACACATTTCGTTATAGATACAAAGGAAATAGCGATAGTCAAGTGTTAGGAACTGCACACTGGCCCTAAAATTCCTTACTCTTTCCATGCAATCGCGAGAAACAAATAAAACTCGACAGGATTCTAACAGAATCATAAAGTAATGAACAATTAGGGTCATTAATAACGGATATCTCGTAAAAGGCTGATCCACAAAAATTTATTTAAAATAAATTGTGTGTTTTAAAATGATCTAGATGGTTTGTACTTTTTCATCTATAGCTTAACGTATACTAGTTATACAAGATTCTACAAAATTCCTTCCGAATGAAAACTTCACAGGCTGTTCCCAGAAAATTCAAGGTATACATTTTATTTGTCATGTAAATAATTTTAATATGTGGTACTTCCATCAAACGCATTAGAGCAATTTCTTATAACATCCAAAATTTCGAAAAATCTTCTATGGAAAGGGTAATTTAGGGCGGGGGATTTCCATGAAAACCGTCGTGTCGTACCTTTGGAAGATACTGAATCTAAATACCAAGTTTGTTATTTATCGTACATTTCGTTTTTGAGTTATGCTGTTCACATTCACATTCACATTCACACACACACACACACACACACACACACACACACACACATACATACATGCACGGATCTTTTTCTAAAAATGTTGGAACATTCACGGAACATCAACACACATCAATTCCCGTGAAATCTCGACATCGAACTTTTGAGTGGAATGCCATACCTTCTCCACCTACTATGTATGTGGCAGAGAAAGTAACAAAAATTCGAAAAACAGGTTTATCGCGTTTACACATGCATTTTAATTCGTATCTAATGAGAATGCGCTGATTTAGCTTTCTATTACTTTCTCTACACATACCTACAATATAGAGGAAGTATTTCATTCCACCCAAAAATTCGATATAGAAATTACAAAGAAATAGATGTTTCGATCTCCCTCATACCCAAGAGTCTCCGAGTTCAACTCTCGGTTAGGGTGAGTAGGCGTTTCCGAGGTCTTCGCTTATTCTGAAAAGATGAATGTTGGGCAACATTAAGCTCTATGGACCCCGGGCTCATTTGAGAATTATTTCACTCATTTCATTCATTCACCGTCCAATATGACCTACCCGGTAAAAGGACATTAAATTATTAAAAACAAAAACAGTAGGTAACGGCTTTTGGAAGAAAAGTTTGCAGAAGCGATAAAAGTAAATTACAGTGGATAGAGAAAGCCATGTGGATGTAATACACCAGATTATCTTACATTCTGCTTTCGTGGCATCCCAAGGCCCATGTGCAATATGTTGAGAAATTCTGTTTTAGTAAATTGTGAGTTCGTGTTAAATTATAAAATGATAGTAATGAAAGCACCCCTTACTATATTTAACAAAAGTTAAAAATCCATCCCTGCATCAACAAGCAGGGTATCAGTTTTGAAAAACATACCAATGTTTGAGATTTATTGACACGACATTTGGCGATGTTTAATTCCAATCATTACGATTTGGATAGCAAATTAGAGAATAATTCACAACACAATTAAGGATACAAATTATACTTTTCATTAAATAAGATGACTTCAGGACAGTCGAGATGAAATACACACTTTATGAAACAGTGTACAAGTAGCGGTTTGTTGTTGAAACCACTGAAAACCTGAGAAGTGACGGGCTGGAATGCACGTACGTACACAATTCCAATGACTGGCGAGTAGGAACCGTTCATCCACATTCCAACCTGTTGACATGTCGACCTCGGAGCGCTGCACGTGATCTTGAGCGTATTGCCCATATTCTTCATGACATCTTACCGGCTTTATGAACATGTTATGAACATTAACTTCTTTAATAATAAACAACTTTTCATTTTAAGATAATCCGATGTGAAAGTACCAGAGTATTTACGTTCTAACTGTACTTATCGCTGAAATCCTCGTCTTTAGGAAGAATAAATCCTAATAAACCGTAACAGTGAACTAGGTGCTCGATTCTACATGAAGTGGAAAATTTAATTTTTTAACGTGTATGTGGTATTTTATTTCTAAATATAGAAGTTAGCAGACAGCAAAAATATGCTTCATTTTATAATTTCAAAACCTACCTAAAGTTCTCCGTAAGCACTTCTCTGCTTTAACGTACAGGAAACTGTGATCACTATGCAGTTTTCGCATAGCAAATGTAAAATTAGCAATTAACCATGTTTCATAACATATGACCATTCACACGAGCTTTTTAAACAGAGACTTCTACAAAATGTCTTGAAAATGGCCCACATAAGCCCACAAAACTTTCTTTTCGCAGCACTAACTTACTCTCTTCCATACATAATTGATTATAAATAATAGACGTTTTGAGATTCCCTGAACTAAGCCAAAGGTTTTTTAGAAAAAAGTTCGTGTGCGTGTGTGACCAGCATAAGTAAAAAACGAAAAGTCGGTTAAATACAAAACTTGGTATTTAAGTTCAGCATCTTCCAAGGATGCAACACGAAGATTTTCAAGAAAATCTACCACCCAAAATAGTTTTCACATGAAATTTCTCAAACTTGACTCTAACGACTTTTATTAAACATTTTCATCGCAAATGAAATGTATTTCTTGAATATTTTCTGCCTCTGATGTCCTCTTCATTCTGAATAACTTTTGCATATCTGGTAAACCGTAAGGGATAGACAAAATCTTACTACACAAAAGATGTACATATCATTAAAGCACACAATTTATGTCAAATGTTTTTTCGGTTAAGAATTTCAAAATTTC
This sequence comes from Deroplatys truncata, assembly GCA_030765065.1. Taxonomy (NCBI): domain Eukaryota; kingdom Metazoa; phylum Arthropoda; class Insecta; order Mantodea; family Mantidae; genus Deroplatys; species Deroplatys truncata. Next base: position 179,525,677 of record CM060975.1, on the reverse strand, counting down.
GTTAAGAATTTGGTTAAGAATGTTTTAAATGCTTAAGATATTCCTTGTTTTGGTTTGAATTTTCAAATACTTATAATTTTCTCGAATGGGAGGTCGTTATTATTTTTCTCATTGTCATGCAAAGAAAATGGAATTTCAAAGCCATCACTAAGCGGTCAGTTCTTAACAGATTTGACAATCGCTTAAGCCTGCTGCATTCCCCTATTCCTATTGTACCTACAATGAAATATTGAATAAAACCCTTTTCTACACATGTTTATCTTGGTTAACATGAAGTAGATCGACGAATAAGTTTTTGTATGAACGTTTCAAGAATGGGTGGAGAAAGTAATGTGAATGTAACTCAATTTTTAAAGTGGTGCCTCAAATTCTTTATTTCAGCTGTTATACAGGCTTTCAAACTTTTTGGGGGAATTTTTATATTCTTTGACGCATTCAAAACTTTAGGTATTGCCTAATCAGTTCCTATGTATTTTTTCCCTTTGTTGTTTTAAAGGCCAGTTTATATGTATGAACAAGGTATCCAGTATCTTGCTTAAAAACTGCAATTATTGAGTATACATTTGGTTTACCATGCTATTCAGTCTGCGATTCCAGTCGTCTGCAACGTATTTAGCTCTTTGACTTTCCCTATCGTAACACCAAATACGTCTTGGAAAAGCCGGCTTTCCATTTATTTCAGCAAAATATTCATAGAAGCTTTTCAGCGTTTCACATTTAGGTGTCTTCTTGCATGAGTCTTAATCGTCAACTTCATTTAGGAGAATGTGAGCCAGGACACCACATATAAGAATGTGAACCTCAATTCTTTCTTTCCGTTGCAGCTGTCCGCAAGCCAAATTACTCCACTTTCCAAAAGCAATAGCAGAAGTGCAAGGTTTCCGACATTAAGTTTTGTAGCCGGAAACAAAGACCTGATAAATTCAATAGCAGCCGTCTCAATTTCCACAATCACTAAATCGGGAGTTCATCGGAGAATATGTTCTTTAACGGAAATGAATAATCGATCTGGAGTTACATTCTATCTGCTCAAATTGTTTACTGCAGTTTTTAAAGTGTCCTCCATAATAAACCCTTTACACTTCGCCAATGCAGTTTATATTTTGTACAAGGAGAAAAACGCATTACGTCCCTTATTCCTCGATGCTCGACATGAACAAGAAAGCTTTCTTCGTCATTCATTTTCAACAGCTCAGAGGGTATTACGATACCTTCAGGACCACATTGTCTTCCTTCCTTCCTTCCTTCCTTCCTTCCTTCCTTCCTTCCTTCCTTCCTTCCTTCCTTCCTTCCTTCACATACTTTGACATGGTAAAACAGAACAAAATCGTATGCTCTGTTAATAATCTGACCCTTTCTTCGCAATTGACTTTTTGATATAGGATCCTTGCTATCCCTGGTTCGTTTCGTGCTTTTGTCGATTATGATATAGCTTCACGTGCTACTATATCTAGTATGCAATTTTGAGGTAATTTATCCAAAACAGTATTGCGTTTTGTTGAAATTTTCGGTTCAACGTTTGTTTTTGTAACTTCTATATCGGCAATGGATTACATTTTCTTTGTTTTTGTAATTTGTTCCATACCCATGTCTGTTGACAAGCAATGATAACTCACCCTTAGTAATTTCTACTATCTCCATAATAAAGTTCTTCAAATAGCTGAGATAAAACGCAAAATTGTGCAGTGCTACTAGGGGAATGGTGGACATTAAGCGATGGTGAGCGCAATAACTAGTAGTTATCTGGCCGCAAAAGAGATATTGAGGGTTGGTATATGGGCCGCAATCTTTCGGAAGCGTTATTTGCTAATAGCGACCTCCGCGGAAATGTCAAAAAGTTCTGCGGAAATGTCACTCCGCGCATCTGTCACAAACTCGAGAATCGATCCGACATGGACAAATTAAGCGGTGCGCCTTCATCATATTAGTCATGTAACGATATCAATTCAATTTATTACAGCAAACTCTTTGTATGGCTTGTTAACAAGTCGCAGTATGATTCTTCAGACAACACTAACGTACAACGAAAAGGCCGATTAATCTGTCCGGAATATTCTAGCCAAAGCATTAATGCTGAACCGTTTATTGTTGGTGTCCTACTTCGTAAAGTACACTGGAATTTTAGTCACTCTACACATGAGCTTTTGTGAAATTTCAATTTTATGAAATTGAATGGAGATTCAAGTTAAAACTTAATGAGTAAATTGTAGCAGGGAGAAAGCGACAGGAAGCGAGAGAAAGTTTGTTGTAAACAGAAATAAAACGCTTCTGGAGGATCGGGTAGGCCGTGACAAGATGTGTATGTAGTGTGAAATCAAGCAATTAATTCTGGAGTAAATAGTACTTAGCTTGCAATTAACACAGAACTCCTATTGAAGAAGAAATAAGGCATACTGAGGTAAGCGTTAATATATATGCTTCGCGAGTAACTTAAAATGGAGATAATTTGTGCTATATCACAACAACCTCAATTGAGGTTAACTGCAATCTAAAACAAATGAAGGGTGCTGAGTACAGGAACCCTCATAACACAACAAACTCCCAAAGAACTAATCTAAACGAGAACAACACACAATTAAACTATGCTTCAGTAGCACAAACTACCCCTAACAAGGACCAAGGAATTGCAATTGATGCACCTGAAGGTATTCCCATAAAGGACTACATATTAACAATAGGAAAACTCACAGATTCTAACAACATACGTTATGTCTCGCGAATATCGAATTCACGAGTATGCATGTTCTTGTCAACCAAATGTATAGCACAAGAGCTCTGTCTAAAACATCCTACAATAAACATTGATGATAAAATGCTTACATTAAGACCTCTGATCACTACTAACAAGCGTATAATACTATCCAACGTATGCCCTATCATACCCAACTCCGTAATTGAAGATCAACTACTCCAGTTGGGTATAACCCCAAGGTCATCCATATCATGCATTAAAGCAGGCATTCCTATGAAAGGATTCACACATATCCTTAGTTTTCGACAACTACATATTGCACCAGAGGACTTGTTATTACTCCCAGAATCCTTTCACGTAACTTACGATGGTACGACCTACTGGATTATGCGTCATTCGATACAACGGTATAGCAGAGGGCTATTTAGCAAGGCAATGTACTACATGTGACTCAACCCTACAGAAAATAATACATTATCTCAAACAAAACAAGTCCATACACCAACAAAAGAAGACTTCCCTAAACTAACAATGAACACAAATTTATCAACTACAAGTACAAAGGACAACAAAGTGCCTAATAGAATCGAAACAGGTACTTCAGGTCTCCAACCTGATTTCAGTTCTCCACAAACGTAACACATACGGAGAACAATAATGATTTAGAAGAAACCCCGATGATTAGAACCTCCGTAACACCGCAATCAAACAAAATGGCGGTAATCTCTACAAACAGACCCAAAAGACCACTGGCATCTGAAGAATCTAATGCCGTGACAACAAAGCAGACCTTGCTTCCTGTCGGATGTCTCCTCAAACACACAAGAGGACAACAGTGAAGACGAATCGCAACCCACGGAACATAGAAAACAACCAAGAAAGAAATCCAAGAGACCATGGAATCATCAATCCATAGATGATCTGAAAAACGTAATGGAAACATCTCCTACCGATTTTGTATTAAATTTTCTACAGCTTAAGAGTTTATTTGAAAACCCATGGGGTGTGGCAGATGTCATTCCCACTGTTAGGACATTCACCAGCGATATTAAAGGATTAATTGACACACCTAAGAAACTGTACCCTTATTACCAAGAAAGAAGCACCAAGAACAGGAGCTCAAGGATCGAAAAGAAACTACTGATGGCCCTTCACCATGAAAACATAACTGAAATGACTTAGAATAAGGTAACGAAATCCTTTGCCCTTCTTGTAGTGGCATCATTTCTTTTACAATGGAACATAAACGGTTTCCGTCCGCAACATGAATATTTGCAACATACTATTAATAAACACCAACCCCAAATCATATACCTACAAGAAACGAACTTTAATGATCAGTATGTAACCCACATTAAACAATATACACCATATTACATAAACCGTACGTCAGCCTTACATGCAAGTGGAGGAGTAGCTATATACATCCACGATTATGTTCCACGTATAGAATTGGCACTTACAACTCCATTAGAAGCAATAGCAGTAAAAGTATTGACAGCTAAAAATATGTGCATTCGTAATGTTTATCTTCCTAACAGCATAAACCTGAATATAGATGAGTTAACACCACTAATACAACAACTACCTAAGCCGTTTTAATATTAGGAGACTTCAACTCACACAATACACTATGGGGCAGTAATCATAATGATCTAAGAGGCAAGATAATAGAATCTATATTCGAAAATCATTATCTGATATTACTAAATTCTAATAAACCTACACGCCTTGATATAGCTCATGGAACATCTAGTAACATAGATCTTACTCTTTGCTCTCCATGTCTTGCTTCATCATTTACTTGGACTGCATATGATACACTGTTAGGCAGTGACAATTTCCCAATTATACTACACTCACCTATTACATTATTAAGATGCATTACTCTACCAGTTAAATGGAATACCCACCGTGCAGATTGGAAAAACCTCCAAGAATACATTTCTGAAGAAATTAACAACTTAACCCCTCCTGGAAAATTTGAAAAACTTTCTGTAAATGAACTAGTTGCTGAATTTACTTATGTTATACTGAATTGTGCAAAACTAAGCATACTGTAAAAATTAACAATAATAACAAAAAAGATCTCCCTTGGTGGAATGAAATCTGTAAAAATGCCATTAGAAACAAAAACAAATCCTATTACAAATACAAACGTCACCCTAATTCTGAAAACAAATTAGCTTTCCAAAGGCTACGCGCTGTAGCTCGCCGTACACTGGGGTGATGATGATGATGATGATATGCGGTTTAAGGGCGCTAAACTGCTATGGTCATCAGCGCCCTTACAGTGTATAAAAGATTAGGTCAAAATATAAAACAGATAAAAGAACCGCATAGTTAAAAACGGGACACAAACCCGCGATGTTCAAAAAGCTAAAACTAACAATATAACAATAACAAATATAACAATAACAACAATAATAACAATAACAATAACAACAATAATAACAATAACAAAAATAACAATAATAACAATAACAACAATTATAACAGTACAAATATCTGATAAAGCCAACACACTAAAAACATAGCCAATAAAAGATTAAAACGTGTCAAGAACTGTAGAATGTCAGGGACACGAGCGCCAGTGTCCATTGGGGAGGAGATGCCCCATTAAAAAACAAGAATAAAGTACATAGTCAAAAGACGCTCAGCGCATCAAATGCGTCTGGTAAATCCAATGTCATTGATAAAACGTAAAACACACTCTACAGCACGCGCGTCGTCTGCCAGAACGTTGGCTAGGCCAACAGGCAGACCAACACGGACGCGCAAAGGAGTTAAAACTTGACACTCTGCTAAAATGTGACGCACCGTTAAGGGCGCACCACACTGCCCACAGAGTGGTGCGGGGTCACCACTTAGCAAATACTTATGACTAAAAATGCAATGTCCGATACGAAGGCGTGTTAAAATTACCTCTTCCCGACGAGAGGCACGGGAAGAGGTAGCCCAGACCAACGGGAGAGGCTTAACCTCCCGCAACTTGTTCCCCCGGAGGGCCGTCCACTCATCGCTCCAAAGCGAGAGGATGCGGCGACGTAAAACAATAAACAAATCTGACGAGGGAACAACAGAGGTAAAACGTCTGGGTGATAAAATCGCCGACTTGGCAGCGACATCGGCAGACTCATTACCTGAGATGCCCACATGACCTGGAATCCACAAGAAGGAGACGCTGATGCCAGTGACATCAAGCGAGTGGAGCAGGTCATGAATGCGCTGTACGAGCGGGTGGTAACTGTACAGCGAGCGAATACTTTGAAGAGCACTCAGGGAGTCGGAACAAATAAAACAGTGCCGTAAGTCGTGCCGCTGAATATATAAAAGAGACTGATAAATGCTAAAAAGTTCGGCGGTAAAAATCGAACATTGCTCTGGTAAACGAAAGGTAAAACTATTTCCACCACAAAAAAAGGCACATCCTACTCCAGCATCAGTCTTAGATCCATCAGTAAAGATAAAAGGCAAGGCCCCGAATTGCGACTGAAGTTCTAAAAACGCTGATCTAAAGACTGAAGAAGGGGTCTCATTCTTCGGCATTGACGATAACCCAAGGTGACAGAGGGCCTCAGCGCGCGACCATGGAGGAAAACGCGTTTCCCCCCTTGGAAGGGCCGGCGCTGGCGTAACGACCAAATGCCGAAGGAGCAGTCGAAATCGAACCCCTGGAGGGAGCAATGCAGAGGAGCTAACTAAATATTGCCGGTCAAGTGAATCCTCAAAAAATGCCGCGAAAGACGGGTGGTCAGGTAAGCTTGAGAGTCGACAGGCATAGCTGCACAAGAGCATCTCACGCCTGGAGGACAGCGGAGGCTCTGCAGCTTCAGCATAAAGACTGGGCACGGGGCTAGTTGGAAAGGCCCCTGTAGCGAGTCTAAGACCACGATGATGAATGGGATTCAAACGACGTAACACAGATGGACGTGCCGACGAATAAACAAAACACCCGTAATCAAGTTTGGATCGGACCAAAGAGCGATAAAGGCGAAGAAGGACGGTCCGATCAGCTCCCCAGGATGTGCCACTTAAAACACGTAAAAGATTAAGAGAACGGTCACACTTTGCTTTTAAAAAGGAAACGTGCGAGGTCCAACACAACTTCCTATCAAAAATCAACCCCAAAAATTTCGCCTCGTCTGCAAACGGAAGTATCCCTGGCCCAAGACGGAGAGAGGGGGGAGGGAAATACTTCCGGCGCCAGAAGTTGATGCAGACGGATTTCTCGGCGGAGAATTTAAAGCCGTAGGCGTTACTCCAGGCGTAGAGACGGTCGATACAGCTCTGGAGACGGCGTTCGAGTAGACAGGTCCGCCGTGAACTGCAATAAATAGCGAAATCGTCAACAAAAAGGGACGATGAAATGCCAGGTGGAATACAATCAACAATGGGGTTGATAGCAATCGCAAAAAGTGTGACACTGAGTACAGAGCCCTGCGGTACTCCGTTCTCTTGAATAAAACGACGAGATAAAACCGAGCCCACACGTACACGAAAGACGCGGTCCGTCATAAACTCCCGAAGAAATATGGGAAGACGACCGCGGATATTCCAATCGTGAAGTGTACGTAAAATGCCGCCCCTCCAACAAGTGTCATAAGCTTTCTCCAGGTCAAAAAATACAGCCACGGTTTGACACTTTCTCAGAAACCCATTCATAATATGCGTCGACAAGGACACCAGATGGTCGACGGTAGAGCGATAGCGACGAAACCCGCACTGAGCGTTCGCTAGAAGTTTCTGAGACTCAAGCCACCATGTCAACCGCCCGTTGATCATGCGCTCCATCACCTTGCAAATGCAACTGGTGAGGGAGATAGGGCGGTAGCTGGAAGGTAGTTGGCGATCCTTCCCAGGCTTAAGTATAGGGACAATGGTGGCTTCGCGCCAAACGGAAGGGAAAATGCCGTCTTGCCAAATACGGTTATAGACCTGTAAGAGAAATAGTTTACTGTCGGCTGAAAGGTTCTTTAACATCAGGACATGAATGCCGTCCGGCCCGGGAGCGGAGTGCCGAGAGCAATGAAGAGCGTGCTCCAGCTCCCTCATTGTGAATAGTTCGTTATAGCATTCAGCATTAGCAGACCGAAAAGAATATGATGCGGAATCCTGCCGGTCTTTAATAGAGCGAAAGCCGGCGGAATAATGGTCTGAACTGGAAACCGCCTCAAAGGCAGAACCCAGAGTGTTAGCGATGGCAGCCGGATCCACTATGGTGGCATTAGAAACCTGAAGGCCAGAAACAGTACAATGTGACACTTTACCTGAGAAGCGACGAAGTTTATCCCAAACAACGGATGAAGGCGTAAAACGATTAAAAGACTCGACAAAACGAGCCCAAGATGCCTTCTTGCTATCCTGAATAATGCGACGAGCCCTGGCGCGCGATTGTTTAAAAGTCACCAAATTATCAAGTGTAGGGTGGCGCCGAAACACCCTAAGTGCAGTCCTACGGGCACGAACGGCGTCCCGACAATCCTCGTTCCACCATGGAACAGGTGGCCGCCGAGGTTGGGAGGATGAACGGGGTATTGCACGTTCGGCGGCTGAGAAAATAATAGACGTAAGGTGCTGCACTAGTTGATTAATGTCGGAGAAGGGCTGGCCGTCAAAATGCACGAGGCTGGAATACAAGCTCCAGTCGGCTTTTGCGAATATCCAGGTAGGTACTCTGGAATGCTGTACGTGGTGCGACAGAAGAGAAACGATGCAGGGGAAATGGTCGCTGGAGTAGGTATCAGCGACGACGTTCCACTGAAGACGACGTGCAAGCTGGATTGAGCATATGGCAAGGTCCAGGTGAGAAAATGTACCAGAAGAATCAGAAATAAAAGTAGGTGCACCGGTATTGAGGATGGAAAGATTGAACTGATACAAAATGTCGGAAAGAAGAGTTCCCCTCGCACAAGCCCTTGGCGAACCCCATAGTGGGTGATGGGCATTAAAATCTCCCAACAGAAGAAATGGTGTTGGGAGAGCGGACAGGAGAGATCGAATGTCCGCGGGAGCGAGGGGAGACGATGGAGGTGTATACACAGAACAAACAGAAAAGAAAAAACCGGGTAACTGCAGTCTAATGGCAACAGCTTGCAAGTCGGACGTAAGTGTGATAGTTTGAAAATGAACGTCAGTACGCACCAAAATCATGACACCACCATGAGCAGGAGTACCCTCCTCCGGTTCAAGGTCGTAGCGAACCGGAGTATATCCTCGGAGATCAAAAGGATCGTGAGGGCGAAGCTTAGTCTCCTGCAAACATACGACCATAGGCGAATGGGAACGCAATAAAAGTTGCAGTTCCGCCCTATGCGATCGTACACCACGTACATTCCAGGTCAGGATAGCCATTAAGAATAAGGGGATAAACTTTCTATTTAGAAGGGCGGCTTAAAATTACCTTTTGTTTAACCTTTGGGCTCGGGCTTTTGGTATGGAGTTGGTCAGACTCCATAGCTTCCTCGGAGGGAGGGCCCACGCGCTCAGTGCCAGAAACCGATTCAAGCGCCGTGAATCGGTTCTGGGTGGCGATGGGTGAAGGGTGCCGCTGAGCGCGGCTTGTCCCAGGACCATCCTGGGACAGCGACCTCCGAGGAGGAGAAGGTGAACTTTTGTTACCGCGCGCACGCGGAGGGTCTTTCAAAAAATCTTCCCTACGAAGTTTCTGCTTGGGCTTCTTTTCAACGGCTTGCGACTTCATTGACTTGGGACCAGGTTTATACGGCTTGGTAACTGTAGCCTTAATAGACGGCCGGATGGTAGTGGCGGTTAATCCAGTCAAGGTCCAGGTCTGAGTTTCGGCATCTACTCGTGGTACTGGCGAGGCAACAACAGAACTAAATGTGCCAGATCGCAGGAGTGAAGGTTGGCGCGCATGGTAACGCCTCCGGGCTTCAGCGAAGGAGAGTTTTTCCTTTACCCGGATCTCCTGGATCGCCTTCTCGTCCAAGTATCGCGGACAGTCGGCAAACGAAGCAGAATGAGACCCTTTACAATTAACGCAGACGGGGGCTGTTGAACAGGTACCTTCGTGTGAGGGCTGGCTACAGGTTGCACAGATGTTAACGGCACTCTTACATGAGACTTGCGTATGCCCAAAACGTTGGCATTTAAAACAACGCAGAGGTCTAGGAATATAAGGCCTCACAGAAATCCGTTCGTACCCTGCGGAAATGCTCGTGGGCAGATCGACGCCATCAAATGTAATAAACAGGGTACGAGTGGGTACCAATACGCCGTCGCGTTTGGCCTGCACTCGATGCACTGCAGTCACCTTTTGATCGGATAGATATTCTACGAGATCCTCGTCCGATATACCATCGAGGCTATGGGTGGTAACGACGCCCCGACAGGAGTTCAATGTGCGGTGCTTCTCAACACGGATGGGGTAACCGTGGAGAAGCGTAGCGCGCAACAAGGTCTTACTTTGCTGATCGGACTTAGTTTGTGCCAATAAGGAACCATTCCGTAGACGCGTGCATGATTGAACCGCACCAGCAATAGCATCTATGCCTTTCTGAATAATAAAAGGGTTCACCTTCTCAAAGTTTTGTCCTTCTTCTGTTCTCGAAATGACCAAGTAACAACCAGATGACGGCGGTGCTACTTCTGTTACAATGACTTTTCGGCGCTTGTTGTTAATAATGGAGAAAGGGTGCTCCATAGCGAAAAATATCCTCCACCATTGCAACCGTCTCCGACCTCGGGCTCTGACTTCTCGGGCGTTACCCCGGCTTGGGTGAGTGGCCTATCTATACCAGACTCACCCCAGGGTCACACCTCCCAGAACATAGACAGAGGGACCCAATCGCCGTCAGAAGTCAGCAGCTCATGCAATGGCCCCCCCGCGGGACTGCAGTTGAACAGCGGATACGAACACATACCCTACATGACGACCCCGGGTGGTGGGGATGACGCCATTACCCACTCACCCAGCTGCGCACGCGGTGCGCGGGTATCCGTCAGGCTGTGTCCACGGAGGATTGAAATAAAAAGATAAAAGAAACTAAAACAGTGTGGGCGTTTCGCACGCAAGGTAGGCCGGCGGGGAAGAAAAAGAGATATGCGAATGTCATGGTGCGAAATGACCGGAAAGTGATAAGGGAAGAAAGAAACGATGGTGAGGTGCGGTATGAATGGAATGTAAAGAACGCACGAGAGCCTACCTTGTGTCCACCGGTCACTTGAAGAACCCACCTCGACCGGATGGGGGTGAGGGGATGAATGTGGCGATGAATGGCTCGGGAACCCCCGGGTGCGCCAAAAACCCGTACTCACAGAAGGTGAGCCCCTGAGGGGTCGCCGTACACTAAAGGAAAGCAAAAAGTCCTCTTGGATAAAATTGCTATCATCACTCAACCATCAAATTCCAGCTCAAAAGATATGGAATGGCATGAAAAAAATAAGAAGCACTAATAGTTTCACTCAGATTAACACATATAACTGCAGCAAGAGTGATATTCTCACCAAACCACAGGATATAGCCAACACCATTAAAGATGCATTTGCAGAAATATGCAGTGACAATAATTATGACCGATTTTTTAATGCATCAAAACGCCTTACCTGACCTAAACCCCCAAGACATTTTTCAAATATAATTCCGAAAACTATAATGATGAAATTCTATTGCAAGAGGTACAAGATGCCCTATATCACTGTAAGAATACTAGCCCTGGACCAGATAACATTCCATATGCACTCCTACAAAAGCTTTCCCTTGTGGCATTAAAATATTTAAATGCAATATTTAACTACATATAGACTAAAAAAAAACATTTCCCTACCAGTGGCGCAAAAGCTTAATAATTCCAATCCATAAGGCAAACAAAGGTCTCCTATTAGCTGAAAACTTCAGATCTATTGCGTTAACATGCACAATGTGCAAGTTAATGGAAAAAATAATTAATAGACGTTTAAGGTGGACCCTTGAAAAAAGAAGCTTTTTCTTTTCAATGCAAAGTGGATTTAGACAATTTCACTCCGTAAATGATAATCTGGTATCCCTACAAACAGAAATACTAGAAGCCTTCCACCAAAACCAACACGTAATTACTATTAGCTTAGATATGCATAAAGCGTATGACATAGTACGACGGGATTATTTCATAACAGAATTACAAAAACAACAAATCAGGAAATACACTCAGTTTTATTTACGACTTCCCGCAAGATCGCAGAGGCCAAGTAAGAGTTAATGGGACCCTTTAAAAAAGATTTCTTTAATCAGTGGTGTACCAATTATCAGTGTAACCCTCTTCCTAATAGCTATTAATAGAATTGTATCCAAATAAAAACACCAGTCAAAGCAAATTTATTTGCAGATGATCTACTGTGAAGGACGAACCACAACTGACCAAGAATGTTTACAGGACTCGCTTCAGAGCATACAACAATGGTGTACTGAAACTGGTTTTAAAATTTATTCGTCCAAAACAAAATGTATTTTGTTCTCTAGAAGTCGAAATAAATTTAATCCTGAACTACCTGTAAAAACAAAAACATTACTATTGAAGAAACTATGAAGATACTCGGAGTTTTGTTTGATAATAAATTAACGTGGCGGCCCTACTTGAGAAGTCTTAAAAATCATTGTCAAAGAAGGCTGAACATCTTAAAAGTACTAGCAGCACAGAACTGGGGTTCCGACTATCATGTCCTAATGTTATAAAGCCTATATTCATTCATTCATTCATTATCTGTTTACCCTCCTCTTATGTAGGACTTACACCCCCCAGGACTTACAGGTGGGTGCCTGGGGTCAGAGGCCCGTCGAGGAGCAGACACTCATGGATCAGACAGAACATCCAGGATGGGTGATCAGCCCGATGCCTGGTGTGGGATGAAGGAAGTGGATGAAGCGAAATGTTGGTGAAATGGATGAAAGGAAAGGTGATGATGGAGGAGTTGGTGGAATGAATGGCGGGGGAAACCGGAGAACCCGGAGAAAACCCGCCCAGACGCCGCTTCGTCCACCACAAATCCCACATGCAGGTCCCTGGGATTGAACCCGGTCCGCCTCGGTGGGAGGCGAGCGGTCTAACCACTCGACCACGGCGATAAAGCCTATATACGCACTAAAATGGAATATGGTTCCATAGTATTCAGTAGTGCTAAGGCATCAATTATAAAATACTGAATTCAATCCACCCTGGAAGAAGAAAATACCTCCCATTGATATAGATTTAAGCAAGCATAATCGGATAAATACCAACCAACTAATCTACCAGCAGTTATTTAAAGAAAATCTGGAAAAATACACATCCAAACTCTGCATCTATAGGGATGGTTCAAAACTGGAAAAGGCAATGGATGTGTTGTGATATGTGGAGATATCCTCCAAAATAAATTACCGTCCTTGTTCGCTATATATAGTTGTGAATTATATTGTGACGTAGAGCATTATTGCGTATGTGATCTGGCGGCCCAGATCGGATATTGCGCAAGAGTGGAGGGGATAAACCAGTTCTAGTATAGCGTTACCTGGGTGTACCTGGAAATTCGATGTGATGATTTGAGAGATTTTGCTTATTGGTGTTGCTGCAACGTGCCCAGTATAGCGTGTGTGATGTATTCACACGAGAGCAAATGCAATGAAGTGAATGCAACGAGAATAATTTTTTTGTGTTTATGCAACAAGTTTAGTACCATCTTATATAACGAGTTTTAATACCATCTATTTTCCAGCTTAATTTTGTTTCGGAGGATGTGGATGCAACATTATAATGCCATGTTATTTGTGTCATTCCTGAAATGTTAATGTGATTTCTTTAAGTTTATGCCTATGTCAGGTATTTTTGACTTTGCAGCCAGTTGAATGAGACACGTCAGTGAAGATGTTTTATTTTCTCAGTAATTACTGTATACGAGAAAGTTGAAAACTAAGATGATGATGATGATTGAAATAATAATGATGATGATCATAATGAGGTGGATGAGATAGTAATGTAGAGGAGAATTTATATTTGACAGTAAAGCATGAGTATTGTAGTTGAGAATATGTAATGAGGTGTAGTTTGACGTATGTAATGTGGATTTATTTTTGAAGTATGTAGCAATGCACATAGTAGTTTTGGGTAGTTATTTAAGTGAGTGTTGTGTATTATTTGCGCCATGGTCAGTATGAATGATTTCATTTCATTGTTATGTATGAATGTATTATAAGTGCACCTATTTCTTTTCTTCATTAGTAGTACCAGCAGGTCATAAATAATATTGGGATCTCAAATAAGTTACTATATTTGTGTTGTGTTATTGTATGTAAACAATGAATGTAAGTGATATAATGTTTATGTATTCTGACCCTTTTATCTCTCTGTATTTGGATTCTAAAGCAGTTTTTGTTAAATTTTGGATCCTAACCCCTTGTAAAATTCAGTTTTTATGTCAATGTGTAGTCATTTTTTTTCTTTGTCCAACACTAAAAAATTGATTGTTTGTAAACTTTTTGGCATTTTCAAATCTTATTACTGTAAATGGCACACTACTTGTTTTCATGTATGATGATCTTTTGGAGCACAATTTCTATCCTTCTGTGATTTATGTTATAGTGATTTTGCTGATTCCGGAGCTCGGGGGTCTAGAGGAGTAACCCCGCTCTACAGACACGTCAGAGGTTCCAGATACACCAGAGAAGAGCTGTCTTTCATCCACTACACTGCAGTGGCATAAGGAGCCACTATTTTGGGGGGCAGTCCAAGCTAGCGATTGCTCCCCCCACATCTTCAGTGACTTGCAACACAAGAAACACTCTGCAGCTGAAAGTTCGCCGTTGTGGGTGATGTGGAAATTCCACCCACAAAGAGTTACGTCGGAACAACCAGGCGCAGTGTACTGTGTATGTAACAGTGGCAGTACGGTGTAGTGTGCGTGTGCGGGGTACTCATAATTAGGCCATATGTCTTAAACTAAATCGTCGGTGGCACTCGAGACTCCAAAATGTTTGAATCAGCCTCACATATCTGTAACATAGGTTTTAGCAAACCTTAAACTTCTCTGAGAGACATTTCTGCTCCACATTACCTTTGTAAATAATCAGTTTGTAATGTATGTCATATTCCTTTTTTTCTGTCTTTCTGTCTTTGTAATTGTCTACACAAGAATCACAAAAAATCCTCCTTGTGTCGACGGGGACGTCGATCTGGGTAGCCAGGGGGAGATGTGACGTACGAGCATTATCGCGTATGTGATCTGGCGGCCCAGATCGGATATTGCGCAAGAGTGGAGGGGATAAACCAGTTCTAGTATAGCGTTACCACGCTGAGTGAGCGTGGGTTTAGTCAGTCGAGGCAAGTTGTGTGTGTGTGCGCTGTCCACACCAGCAGTATGGCGTCCTCACTGACAGGCAAGGAAACAAGGAGGTAATGTAATCCCTTTACATCAATAAAACTACTAGCCATCCATTCTCATTATGTTTAAATTACTATAGTGGATAGTCCCTTCCCTCATCCACACCATATAATAATACCATTAATAAGTATATTCTAATATATTTTTATAATTTCTCTCAGCTGCGTCCTCCGTCTGACCTCGTATAATATGAATTATTAACTTTAAGATCCTTCGGTATTCGCTCTACCCCCCATTGAGCTAAAATGATATAGAGGTCACGACAATATGCTATTAAAAAAGGCACTAGAATACGTTCTAGAAACTGCACATAGTGACTCTTACATAATTATCAGTGACTCTCTATCAGCCGTAAATGCAATACAAGATACGTTCTCTACCAATAGTACTGTAAACGAAATAAATAATCTTGTTACCATCCTCTATAACTTAGAAAAGTCACTCAATTTCATGTGGATACCATCTCATAAAAACATACCCGGTAATGAAAGAGCCGATACTGCAGCAAAACAAGCTACAGAACTACCAACACAAGATACTGATATCAAAATACCTCTAGATGCAATCACACACTTTAAAAAGAAAGTACACAAAGAATGGCAGACCAGCTGGATGAACGATTCTACAAGTATACTTCATGATGTACGTGGAACTTCAACTCAAGAATATCCAAAAAGACAGCTACAGCGGCGAAACCAAATTGTAATATCCCGACTACGAATTGGACATACCAAACTGACACACTCTTATTTGTTAAATAGAAGCTCTCCACCAGTTTGTGAAACATGTAAAACAGCATTAACAGTAGTACATGCCCAAAATTTGAAAATCAACGTAGTCAGGTTCGTATACCCAGAAATATTTCTGCAGCACTCAATGATGCAACTTTCATCCAGAAAGTAATTATTTTTTTAAATTAATTAATATATATCAATGCATTTAACCAAACTGTAACCTGTATGTATACATAATGTGTAAGTATTATACTGTAATCCAATAATGTAAGCAACTGTACATGAAAGGTGATAAAAACTAGGAAGGTTAAAACGACCCTAAATAAAACTTAAAAGAACGCTACTCTGAATGGAAATTTAGCTTTGTTACAACATTGAACTTCTTGTGATATGTACAGCCTGGATTATTTGTAGTAATTACATATTCTATTCATTTAATTGCAGATTATTGAAATGGAAAAATGTCGGATATTTGTCCTTCTGATGTGGTTATTTTCGCTTTCATTTACTATACTTTACACATTCCTAGTAACAACGCATATTTTACATATTATGTAAATAATATGCATCACCTTTGCACATATTAACAGTTTTAAACAGTATATATTTTCATTTCGTTTTGTTCTTCAGAGACCAGTAGAATAAATAGCGAATTTTCTTTAATATAGAAAATATTTCAGTCGATAAATTCTTCTTCTTCTTCTTCTTCTTCTTCTTCTTCTTCTCTACTTCATGGATTAGGCTGCCGCCTGTTCCGTCTTCACAGTATCTCCTTTCATTTCTTTCACGGCATTCCCACGTCTTTATTTCCTTTAGGGGCATATTCGAAAGCTATTTTTGGCAGTCTGGTATCTTACATCCTCCTAACATGTTCTAAGCATCTTGTTCTGTACGTATTCATTCTTGAGCTTCTACTTCCAATTCTTTTCTTATTTCCTCGTTCCTAATTCTATCTTCTCTTGTACCTCCTTTCGTTTTCCTAAAAAAATTATTTCACAACTTTGTACCCTACTTATTGTTCTTTGTGTAGGTACCCAGCTTTCACATCCATAAAGTAACGTCGGGATTGCCATAGAGTTATAAAATTTCATCCTTGTTTGAGGTCTGGTTTTAATCTTTAAGGTTTTATGTATTGTTCCACAAATTGTTTGGAATCTCATTAATTTTCTGTCTATGTAATGGATAAATTATATTGTAAAATTGTAAATTTCAACGGTTTGTATAAAAAATACAGGAAGTAGTTCTGAATTCCTCAACTTCAGACATTAGTACTAATCTTACGCAGAGCCTGACCTGACATGGACAGGTATGCTGGTGCTTGATACAAATTGAGAGCAGCTACTAGCGAGAGGTTCAGTTCGAGTGTTAAGTAAAATAAAAATATCATTATATGTGCAATATAAAAACGCTTCTGGAAACGTTGAAGGCACAAGAGAGGGCAAAGAACGTAACCGAGGCAATTTGTATATGCACGATATACAATGAAATGAAAATGGAGCATCCTCACACTTCAGCTGACCGGCTGTACATTAATGGTGTTGTGTTCAGTCTGGTATGTGAAGTGTTAAAAAGTGGCTCCAGTTGAGTTAAGTTCACTCAGCGTCAAATCTAAGACTATGATCGAATATTGACGAATGTTTTTTAAACGGTCAGAAGAATAACAATGGTCAAGAGAGTAACAAACGTACACGTTGTTCCAAAAAGCCTCAAGTGCATCAAGCATTTACGTCATATACTGTAAACAAAAAATTAACATCTTTGTCTTTCAAACAAGAGCGCTTAACTCAAATGGGACAGTAAGGTTAAAAAAGTTAATCTATTATTGTCCGGTACATATGTTTAAGAAACAGATATGTACCGGACAATAATAGTGCAAACCTTCCTTGGAACACAATTTGGTGCAGGAGTATCATTGTCTTAGAGAAACCTTTAAAAACTATGCACTATTACACTCTTTGTTAACGATGGGATAGTTTTGTGACCTGAAGGTCTATAAGTAGACCTTGTTTTGTATTCGTTTCCATTCTTGCTTGTTTTGTATTCGTTTCCATCTCAGCAGCATTAGTAGGAGATTCTCAGAATGGGTTCAGTGAACGAATATACGTCGTATTCAGAGCAGTTTTACTTGATTGCAGAGAGCATTGCAAAAGAAAACTTACTTAAACCTTCTACTTGAAATTAAGGCGAATATAAATTGAGATTTAGTATTACCATGACAAGAGGAATGGGCACCAGAGATTTTAGCAATCTTCAGCAAGTCTTTAAACAAAATCTAGGTTATTCAAATTCTCTATCTGTTTGCAAGACGATTGGTGGAGAACAAAGAAACCCCACAATATAGTTCGCCCAGCAAGCTTCATCTTTTAAAATGAGTACGGGTGAGTTTCTGGGACAATGGACGGTCCTTCTTAACCTAATAAGGAATTTCGAGTCAACGTTAATCCATCACATGGACAGCATGAAGAAGTACTTGGTGAAACTTGCGCATTTTATAAGATATTGAAACTAATTGTGGTACTTAACAGAGGACTTAAAGGCCTATTTTATACAAACTTTGCTAGCAGAAATACCCGGTGTTGCCCTGGACATTGAAGGTTTTGGTAAAAGATCAATTTTCCAAATATTTGTTTATTTACGCTTAAAGTAACTAAAGCAAACACAAACCACTGGTATTCAATTCTTTTAAGTTGATCGTCTCACTTTCATTGCTTCAAATTTTCAATTTGTACTGAACATCTTCCAAACTGTCTCGGATTCAACCCAACCCCATTACTAACTGTAAAAGAAAATCGATCAGCATTATTATTGTTTTATTAATCAGATAACAAGGCCATTCGTGCTGAACATCTTCAAAATCGTCCACGCCAAACATTTTACTCCCTCTGATGTTTTGGGTGGCGGTAAGTTTGTTATACCAGCTCTAAAAGAATGAAAGAGCATGATTTATATATTTACTTCACAAAGCTATTGAGAATAGAGGCCCTTCATGTTGAAAAAAATCCTAAAATTTGCTTTCTCTTGAACACCTCTTCTGTAAACGGCGTCTTTTGTGATCGCACCCTTACAGTATTTTTATTCTTGTCCTAAAGAATATGACGTGTTAAATTTCCAATTCATAACGAAAATCCACCAAAGTGTCTCCCATCGAAAAATGTTCAACCCAATCGCGCATTAGGGGTGGTTTTTGGAGATAAGCAACACAGTAAGCAACATTTATCTTTTTAGTTAGCAAAATTA
This sequence comes from Deroplatys truncata, assembly GCA_030765065.1. Lineage (NCBI taxonomy): Eukaryota > Metazoa > Arthropoda > Insecta > Mantodea > Mantidae > Deroplatys > Deroplatys truncata. The sequence continues at coordinate 179,506,663 of CM060975.1, read as the reverse complement.
CTTTGGAAACAACCCAATTCATGTTGAGAATCCTCAAAACAGGCAGCGCCGAAAAGTTTTCACCCCTTCTTCCGTTGGGGTAGTTTTCCGTGATAGCACTCCCGCAGTATATTTATTCTTGTCCTAAAGAATATACACTATGTGATCAAAAGTATCCGGACACCCGCACGAACATAGTTTTTCATCTTAGATGCATTGTGCTGCCACCTACTGCCAGGTATTCATTATCCGAGACCTCAGTAATCATTAGACATCGTGAAACAACAGAATGGGACGCTCCGTGGAACTCACGTACTTTGATGGTGGTCAGGTGATTGGGTGTCACTTGTGTCAGAAGTCTGTACGCGAGATTTGCACACTCCTAAACATTCCTAGGTCCACTGTTTCTGATGTGATGGTGAAGTGGAAATGTGAAGGGACATGTACAACACAAAAGCGTACAGGTCGACCTCGTCTGTTGACTGACAGAGACCGCCGACATTTAAAGAGGGTCGTAAGGAGTAATAGGCAGACATCTATCCAGACCATCACATAGGAATTTCAAACTGCATAAGGATCCACTCCAAGTACTATGACAGTTAGGCGTGAGGTGAGAAACCTTGGATTCCATGGTCGAGCGGCTACTCATAAGCCACACATCACGCAGGAAAATTCCAAATGACGCCTCGCTTGGTGTAAAGAACGTCAACATTACACGATTGAACAGTGGCAAAACGTGTGGAGTGACGAATCGCGGTACACAAGTGGCGATCCGATGGCAGGGTGTGGGTATGGCGAATGCCCGGTGAACGTCATCTGCCAGCGTGTTAGTGCCAACAGTGGTGTTATGGTGTGGTCGTGGTTTTCCTGGAGGAGCTTGCACCCCTTGTTGTTTTGCGTGGCACGATCACAGCGCAGACCTACATTGATATTTTAAGCACCTTCTTGCTTCCCACTGTTGAAGAGCAATTCGGGGATGGCGATTGCATTTTTTAACACGATCGAGCACCTGTTCATACTGCACGGGCTGTAGCGGAGTGGTTACACGACAATAACATCCCTGTAATGGACTGGCCTGCACAGAGTCCTGACTTGAATCCTACACTTTTGGGATGTTTTGGAACGCCGACTTCGTGCAGGCCTCACCGACCTACATCGATACCTCTCCTCAGTTCCGCACTCCGTGAAGAATGGGCTGCCATTTCCCAAGAAACCTTCCAGCACCTGATTGAAAGTATGCCTGCGAGAGTGAACGCTGTCATCAAGGCTAAGGGTGGGCCAACACGATATTGACTTCTAGCATTACCGATGGAGGGCGCCACGAACTCGTACGTCATTTTCAGCCAGGTGTCCGGATACTTTTGATCACGTAATGTATCTGTAAAATTTCCCATTCATACCGAAAATATCCTCCCACCGAAAACTGTTCAACCCCATTAGGGGTGTATTTTTACATCACTGCCCTTAAAAGCGAAGGGAGCAACATTTCTCTTTTTATTTAGTAAAAGTTTTGGGAGAACGATCTATTAGTACTGAAGATCCTCCTAATTGCCTCGCATCCAACATTTTTCAACCTCATCCCTCATTAGAGCTTTTTGGTATAACCAGACTTAAATGAATAAAGAGAGCAACATTTATCTTTTTATTAATGATAGAGCAGACCCATCCTCAAAAATGCCCTCCGCAGAACATTTTGTTCTTGTTGTAGTGGTTTTTGTTGTACCACCCCTAAAAAACTGAAGGCAAAGTGATTTATATTTTTATTTAACAAGTATTGAGAAAACAGGTACATTCATACTAAAAAAAGCATAAACAATATTTGCCTCCGAACACTCTGAGGTAGTTTTTGTGATAGCATCTTCACAGCATTTTTACTTTTGTCCCAAATATTTCTGTCAAATTTGCATTTCGTATTGAAAATGCCAATGCTCTTAAGTGCTTCCCATCCTACATTTTCATTACTGCCCCTAAAGAATGAAATCAAGGGAGCAATACTTATGGTGCTATTTAGCAAAATCATTTAGAAAACAGGTCCAATCGTGCTGAGACTCCTGAAATGTCCTTCTGCCGAACATTTTCCACTTCCTCTTCAGTTTTTGTAATATCATCCCTACAGTATTTTCACTCTTATTCTAATGAATGTGTGTGCCAAATTTGATAGAAATCGGTGGCATATACATAAATATACTGATACTTTTATATATGAATATTTTGCAATCCTTAGTTTTTACTTTCAAGGCATGAGAACAGCTTTGAACTAAAATCAGTATGTCTTGGGATATTTCTTGTGAAGGTCTTCTCAGATTAAACCCCCATCTTTCCAATACACAGTGTTCTGGGACCATTCTCTATCTCATATAGTCATACTTCTGTTTTTCCCTCTGATCCTCATTTTACTACTACCCATCTTGCTGATGATATCGCTGCTCTGAGTACGGGATTTATTCTTCCACACCTGCTTAGATGCAAAATTTCTGACAATGTTCACATGTACTGTAAAAACGGCGCATCCTAATACATCTCCCAAAATGAAGTTCACATACAAACGAAAAGTCATTCAATATCCTATTTTTATGGGAGGAGTGCAGGTACTTACAGCAGATCTATCAGGAATCTTGGCCTTACCTTTGACAGTAAGCTCACTTGGGATCTGCATAATGTAAAAATTCCGCCACAGCATCCACATGGTAAAACACGTAATATCCACACAATCTTTACTACAAGCTCCTTAATTATACATCCCTCATTCGACTCACATGGCAATATATTTGTTCTATCTGGAATCCACCTTGTCTTTCCAGTTGGTCTGAGTGGTTCACTTGGTTAAGCTTCTTCTGGACTTCTGATCCCAAGGTTGCACGTTCAAACCAGGCCCAGACCGATGATTTTTAAGTGTGCTTAAAAGTCAGAGCTCTATGTCAATAGATTTACTAGCATGCAAAAGTACTCCTGCGGGATGAAATTCCGGCACACCGGGAGCGTTGACATGATGCATCCATTGTCAGCGCCGTTAAAAAAATATTTACTCGCCTTCCCACATCAACAGAATTAAGAGAATCCAAAACAGACATTTACACCTCGTTACTGGAGCCCTGGTAGGTTTGCAACACGTCCTGCATATCGATCTAGCCTTCCGGAGGTTCTCCCTATCCTCCACACTAGCTAAAAGAAATTGCACAGGTCTACATCCAACACCGCAATCTACTACTCTATCATATTCACATTCCTGCTGCTCCTCGCCGCAGAGGACTTAAAAGACGTTGACACAGTGAGCTCCTCTTGAATTAACTAAAATACGTAAAACCAACATTAGAACTGCCTCTGGGAAGTATCCTACATACGAATATCATGTGACTTTTTTATAATCCTGTTTAGCAAAGCTGCATAGTACCGTTGAGTACAATGAAGTAAAAAATAAAGCAACTGACTTTCGCTACCCTCCATCGTTTATTAGTGGGTATATAGATTATTCCTACGAAAGTTTATTACTTTCTCTACAACGTATAATAAGTAGGGGAAGTATTCTATTCCAACCCAAAATTCAACCTCGAGATTTCACCGGAAATATATATTTTGAGGCATCCTGAACCCAAAAAGAGCATTTTTAGTTTCTGTACCACGTACATGGTAGGTAGAGAAGGTATCGTATTCTACCCAAATATTTCGATATCAAGATTTCACTGGATATACTGTTTTGCAGCACCCTGAATAAAAAAAATTAAAAAAAGGTCCATGTGTGTCTGTGAACAAATAGCTCAAAAACGAAAAGTTAGATAAATATCAAGCACCTTCCAAAACGCCACACAAAGATTTTCAAGGCAATTCCCCATCTCAAACTACCCTTTACATGGAACATTTTTCGAAATTTTTTATTTTCTAAAAAATGGTCAGTAGGATTTATAGGGGAGCCAGCGCAGAAATGCGCATACATGGGAAAAATAGGGAAAACGAGGAGCGATCTTAGGTGGGACAGGTTGAAGATAGGAAATGCGCATATATGGGAGAGAGGGGGAAAACGAGGAGAGGTGCCAGCTATACGGATTTGAAGGATAGAATATGCGTTTTATATGGGAGAGATAGGGAAAACATGGGGAGATGCTAGACTAGACGAAGTTGAAGGGTAGAATATGCGTTTATATGGGAAATGATAGGGAATTAAGGAGAGATGCCAGGCTAGACCGGGGTTGAAAGGTAGAATATGCATTTATATAGGAGAGATACGAAAACGAGGAGAGATGCACGACTAATCGGGGGTAGAGAACTAGAAAATGCTATTATATGGGAAGAGATAGGGAAAACGAGGAAGGTGATACGAAAAACAGGGATTGAAGGTATTAGGAATGCTTTCCAGGAGGAGTAGAATGGTTTAGTAGGTATTTAGAACACTGGTGTAACTATAAATATTTCGGAAGGCACTTATAAACCGTTTTGGGGACACTTTTAGCTTACTCTGCAGATATTCTGGTGGTATTTCGATGCAACAAAACAGGCGTGTAGCAACCTCTTACAGGGTTAGGACATTTTTGAACACGGTCAAAAGAATTTCAGATAATTCAAAGGTGTTTTTGCCGTCAGTGCAGGTATTTTCATGGTATTGGTACTGGTTTTTGAGGTATTCTGAAAGGTGTTTTAGAAACAGCACAAAAGTATATTTTAGCGCACATCAGGGATGATGTAAAGGCATTTTAGCCCCTAACAAACAGTTTTAAACACCGAAACAGGTGTTTTAGGTTGTTGGCGTAGGCATTTTTAAGGTATTTTAGATACTAGAGCAGGAATTGTAGTGTATTTTCGAAGGTATTTTAGCCACTGGAGTGGGAATTGTAGTGCATTTTAGAGCTCTTTGCAGGTTTTTTTTATGGTAAAAGTGTAGGTATTTTCGATCATTTTAGAGCATTTTAGGTATGGACACAGGCTTTCAGGACATTCTGGCACACAAGCATGAGAATTTCAGGTATTTCAAAGGCATTTAAGATTTTTCAGAACATTTTGAATGTATTTTATGTTGTTTTAAAATAATTTTTAACTCTTATGCAGGTATTTTCGAGGATACTGGTAGGAGTATTTCAGGCTCTTTGAAAGTACTTTAGGCTATAGATGAGACAATGGAACAGGTTTTTAGATAATTTCTTACAAAAGAAGCAGGTATTTTCATAGTATTGGTACGTATTCTGAAGGGGTTTTGTGAACTACTGTAGCTATTTTCATGGTATTGGCGCAAGTTTTTGAAATATTTTGATGGTTTCTACAAAACAGGAGCATGTATTTTCATAGTATTGTCACTGAATTCTTTACGGAAGCAGGTATTTTCATGCTATTGGCAAAGGTTTTTGAACATTTTGAGGCATTTTATGCTGTTTAACGTATTTTGACAGTTCCACAGGTATTTTTTCGAGGGTTCTTATAAGAGTATTTCAGGCCCTTTAAAGCTATAATAGACTATGGAATTAGGTATGGGCGGCACAGGTTTTTAGAAGAGTTTTGGTAGAAAGACAGGAGAATTCCAGGGGTAGCAAAAGCACTTTGGAAACTAGAACGGCTATTTAACATGCCTTTAAGGCATTCTGTCATGTTTTATAGGGATTTTCTCTCATGGATTGTGATGTTCGGTAACCAATTTTATCGTTTTTACAGTCATATCGACTCCTTTTATGGACGTCTGTGTATTCGAGTGCTAACATGTGATAAACTGTGTGCAGCTAACAGTCTTTCTAACCCAGCTTAAGTTCCGTTAGTGATATTTTTGTTTTTATTCAGCATTTCTCGTTTCTATATTGTTACTTTTTTGGCTAGGCGTAGTAGATTTACCGGTTAATTAATGCTTCATTAGATAAGGATTGTAAGTATATACACCTATCCTTATTTTTGGGGTTTGAGACCAGCACTGAGATTTGTTCCTAACGCCAGAGTTAACATCTCCCCACCCCTTTCATCTTCTTATTCTTCTTTCTTCGTCAGGTGTTTGCCAGGTATAGAGGGGCAAGGACCTATAATGTTTAATTGGTCTTGAACTAAGACACTTATGCGCGTGGGATAAATTACATTTAATTTATATCATTATGTACATTGTTCTGAATGTATACTTAGGTATCTCGAGGTTCTATTTCGACTCTCAGTACGGTAAAACTTTATGTTTAATTAGAATTGAACTAAGATGCTTACGCATGTGGAGAAGTTTCTTTTAATTAATATAACTATATAGATTGAGAATATCTACTTAGATATATCGAGGTTATAGTTCGACTCTCAGTATGGTAAAAACTTAAGCTTCATTACTACTGAACAGGTACTTAGGCGGGTGGAGTAAATTGCATTTAATTAATTACATTATGCATATCAAAATCTAGTGTATACCTAGGTATCCCGAGGTCCGGTTTCGAGTCTTAATTATAAAAGGAGGATTATCTCTTTCTTTTTATTAATACAGACGCATACATACACACACACACGTGCATACAGATTCACACACACACGCATAACATACATATACACACATACAGGCACGTATGCACACTTACATAACGTGCACACAGACTCGTCCACGCACACAAATACACACATATACACTCAAACGCTCACGCACACCCATACACACATATACACACAAACAGATAGGCATACACAGTACCCACACAATACACACATACGCAATCACACATCAGCACACAGACACACACATCCGCTCAGAAAACACTCATACACACACGGACAGACACAAAACACACATATATACTCACACATCAACAATCAGATATACATACACACCTGCGCACACAAAACATTCATATTCACACGTGCACGCATATACACACATACAGACAGACACGCACACACACAAGCACTCATAAACACCTACGATCAACTCCACCAAGCACTAGTACATGCACGAACGCATTCCGACATTCACTGAACACATACACAAACACACAAAAATACACACGAGCTCATACACACACATGTACCACAAAAAATGCGTTTATATGGGAGAGATAGGGAAAATGAGGAGAGTTCTGAGGTAGAGCAGGGACTGAAGGAGGGAGAGATATGCTTTATACGACAGATATAGGGCATACGAGGGGAGGTGTTAGTGTAGACAGAGGTTAAGGAGTACGGCATACGTTTATATGAGGAATATATGATGATGATGATGATGATGATGATGATGATATGGGGTTAAGGGCGCTAAACATCAAAGGTTATCAGCGTCCTTACAAGGTGTAAATATCAGTCAAGAACTAAAACAGGAAAAGTCGATAAGTAAAAACACTAAAAGCACGCACAAAAAGGCTAAAACCACCACACTAAAACATGTTACACAAAACAATAAAAGAGTAAAACCACGTGTCAAGAGCTGTAGAACGTTTTGGACATGAGCGCCATATGTCCGCTGGGGAGTAAAGCTCCCATTAAAAGGCAATATAATAGCACAAGATTAAAGGCGCTCAGCGCATCATATGCGCCTATTAAAATCACTGTCATGGATAAAACGTAAAAGACATTCTACAGCATGCGCGTCGTCTGCCAAAACGTTGGCTATGCCAACAGGCAGACCCACACGACCGCGCAATGGAGCTAAAACTTGACACTCTGTTAAAATGTGACGCACCGTTAAGGGCGCATCACACGGTTCGCATACTGGTGCGGGGTCACCACTGAGCAAGTAGCTATGAGTAAAAATGCAATGTCCGATACGAAGGCGTGTTAAAATTACCTCCTCCCGACGAGAAGCACGGGAAGAGGTAGCCCAGACTAGCGGAAGAGGTTTAACCTCCCGCAACTTGTTCCCCCGGAGGGCCGTCCACTCATCGCGCCAGCGCGAGAGGATGCGGCGACGTAAAATAACACACGAATCTGACGAGGGAACAACAGGGGTAAAAAATCTTGGTAATAAAATCGCCGATTTCGCAGCGGCGTCGGCCGACTCGTTCCCTGAGATGCCCACATGACCTGGAAACCACATAAAAGAGACGCTGATGCCAGAGGCACCAAGTGAGTGGAGTAGGTCATGTATGCATTGTACGAGGGGGTGGTAAGTGTATAGTGCGCGAATACTTTGAAGAGCACTCAGGGAGTCTGAACAAATAAAACAGAGTCGTAGGTCGTACCGCTGGACGTATAAAAGTGACTGATAAATACTAAAACGTTCGGCGGTAAAAATCGAACATTGCCCGGGTAAACTAAATGTAAAACTACGATTATCATCAATAAAGGCACACCCTACTCCAATATTAAGTCTTAGACCCATCAGTATATATAAAACGAAAGTCCCCGAACTGCGAACGAAGTTCTAAAAATGCCGATCTAAGAACTGAAGAAGGGGTCTCATTCTTCGCCATAGACGTCAACCCAAGGTGACACTGGGCCTCAGCGCGCAACCATGGAGGAAAACGCGTTTCCCCCTTGGGAAGGGCCGGCGCTGGCGTAAAGTCCAAATGCCGAAGAAGCTTTCGAAAGAGAACCCCTGGAGGTAGTAATGCAGAGGAGCTAACGAAATATTGTCGATCAAGCGAATCCTCGTAAAATAAATCGAAGGACGGGTGGTTAGGCAAGCTTGAGAGCCGACAAGCATAGCTGCACAAAAGCATCTCACGCCGGAAGGACAGCGGAGGCTCTGCAGCTTCTGCGTACAGACTGGGTACAGGGCTAGTTGGAAAGGCCCCTGTAGCGACTCTTATGCCACGATAATGAACGGCATTCAATCGACGTGACACAGATGGACGTGCCGATGAATAAACAATACACCCGTAATCAAGCTTGGATCGGACCAAAGAGCGATAAAGCCGAAGAAGGACGGTCGGATCAGCTCCCCAGGATGTGCCACTTAAAACACCTAAAATATTAAGAGAACGCTCACACTTTGCTTTTAAAAAGGAAATGTGCGAGGTCCAGCACAACGTCCTATCAAAAATCAACCCCAAAAATTTCACCTCGTCTGCAAACGGAAGCATCTCCGGCCCAAGATGGAGAGAGGGCGGAGGGAAATATCTCCGGCGCCAGAATTTGATGCACGGCGGAGAAATTAAAGCCGTTGGCGTTACTCCAGGCGTAGAGACGGTTGATACAGCCCTGGAGACGGCGCTCGAGTAGACAGGTCCGCCGTGAACTGCAGTAAATGGCACAATCGTCAACAAAAAGGGACGATGACGTGCCAGGTGGAATACAATCAACAATAGGGTTGATAGCAATCGCAAAAAGTGTGACACTGAGTACAGAGCCCTGCGGTACTCCGTTCTCTTGAATAAAACGACGAGATAAAACCGAGCCCACAGGTACACGAAAAACGTGGTGCGTCATGAAATCCCGAAGAAATATGGGAAAACGACCGCGGATATTCCATGCGTGAAGTGTACGTAAAATGCCGCCCCTCCAACAAGTGTCATAAGCTTTCTCCAGGTCAAAAAAACACAGCCACGGTTTGACACTTTCTCAGAAATTCATTCATAACATGCGTCGACAGGGACACCAGATGGTCGACGGTAGAGCGATAGCGACGAAATCCGCACTGAGCGTTCGCTAGAAGGTTCTGAGACTCAAGCCACCATGTCAACCGCCCGTTGATCATGCGCTCCATCACCTTGCAAATGCAACTGGTGAGGGAGATAGGGCGGTAGCTGGAAGGTAGTTGGCGATCCTTCCCAGGCTTAAGAATAGGGACAGTGGTGGCTTCGCGCCAAACGGAAGGAAAAATGCCGTCATGCCAAATACGGTTATACACCTGTAAGAGAAAGAGTTTACTATCGGCTGGAAGGTGCTTTAACATCAGGACATGAATGCCGTCCGGGCCAGGTGCGGAGTGCCTAGAGCAATGAAGAGCGTGCTCCAGCTCCCTCATTGTGAAAAGTTCATTTTAACACTCATTATTAGCAGACAGAAAATTAAAGGTGTCGGAATCCAGCCGGTCTTTGATAGAGCGAAAGCCGGCGGAATAATGGTCTGAACTGGATACCGCCTCAAAGGCAGCACCCAGAATGTTAGCGATGGCAGCCGGATCCACTATAGTGGCATTGGAAACCTGAAGGCCAGAAACAGTACAATGCGACACTTTACCTGAGAAGCGACGAAGTTTATCCCAAACAACAGATGAAGGCGTAAAGCGATTAAAAGATTCGACAAAACGAGTCCACGAAGCCTTCTTGCTATCCTGAATAATGCGACGAGCCCTGGCGCGCAATTGTTTAAAAGTCACCAAATTATCAAGTGTAGGGTGTAGCCGAAACACACTAAGTGCAGTCCTACGGGCAAGAACGGCGTCCCGACAATCCTCGTTCCACCACAGAACACGTGGTCGCCGAGGTTTAGAGGATGAACGGGGAATTGCGCGTTCGGCGACAGAGAAAATTGTAGACGTAAGGTGCTGCACTAGTTGGTTAATGTCGGCGTAGGGCTGATCGTAAAAATGCACGAGGCTGGAATACAAGCTCCAGTCGACTTTTGTGAATATCCAGGTAGGTACTTTGGAATGCTGTACGTGGTGTGACAGAAGAGAAACGATGCAGGGATAATGGTCGCTGGAGTAGGTGTCAGCGACGACGTTCCACTGAAGACGACTAGCAAGCTGAAGTGAGCAAATGGCAAGGTCCAGGTGAGAGAATGTACCAGAAGAATCAGAAATAAAAGTAGGTGCACCTGTATTGAGGATGGAAAGATTGAACTGCTAAAAAATGTCGGAAAGAAGAGTTCCCCTCGCACAAGCCCTTGGCGAACCCCACAGTGGGTGATGGGCATTAAAATCTCCCAACAGAAGAAATGGTGTTGGGAGAGCGGACAGGAGAGCTCGAATGTCCGCGGGAGCGAGGGGAGACGATGGAGGTGAATACACAGAGCAAACAGAAAACAAAAAGCCGGGTAAGTGAAGGCGAACGGCAACAGTTTGCAAGTCGGATGTAAGTGTGATAGTTTGAAAATGAACGTCGTTACGCACTAACAACATGACTCCTCCATGAGCAGCAGTACCCTCCTCCGGTTCAAGGTCGTAGCGAACCGGAGTATATCCTCGGAGATCAAAAGGATCATGAGGGCGAAGCTTAGTCTCCTGCAAACAAACGACCATAGGTGAATGGTAACGCAATAAAAGTTGCAGTTTCGCCCTATGCGATCGTACACCACGTACATTCCAGGTCAGGATAGCCATTAAGAAAAAGGGGATAAACTGTCTATTTAGAAGGGCGCCTAAAAATTACCTTTTGCTTAACCTTTGGGCTCGGGCTTTTTGTATGGAGTTTGGTCAGACTCGATAGCCTCCTCGACGGGAGGGCCCACGCGCTCAGAGCCAGAAACCGATTCAAGCGCCGTGAATCGGTTCTGGGTGGCGATGGGTGAGGGGTGCCGCTGAGCGCGGCTTGTCCCAGGATCTTCCTGGGACTGCTACCTCCGAGGAGGAGAAGGTGAACTTTTGTTACCCCGCGCACGCGGATGGTCCTTTAGAAAATCTTCCCTACGAAGTTTCTGCTTGGGTTTGTTTTCAGCGGCTTGCGATTTCATTGACTTGGGACCAGGTTTATACGGCTTGGTAACTGTAGCCTTAATGGACGGCCGGATGGTAGTGGCGGTTAATCCAGTCATGGTCCAGGTCTGAGTTTCGGCATCTACTCGTGGTACTGGCGAGGCAACAACAGAACCAAATGTGCCAGACCGCAGGAGTGAAGGTTGGCGCGCATGGTAACGCCACCGGGCTTCAGCGAAGGAGAGTTTTTCCTTTACCCGGATCTCCTGGATCGCCGACTCGTCCAAGTACCGCAGACAGTCGGCAAATGATGCAGAATGAGACCTTTTGCAGTTAACGCAGACGGGGGCTGTGGTACAGGTACCTTCGTGTGACGACTGGCTACATGAGGCACAGATGGTAACGGCACTCTTACAGGAGACTTGCGTATGCCCAAAACGTTGGCATTTGAAATAACGCAGAGGTCTAGGTATTAAGGGCCTCACAGCAATTCGCTCGTACCCTGCTGAAAGACTCGTGGGCAGATCGACGCCGTCGAAAGTGATAAACAGGGTACGAGTTGGTACCAAAATTCCGTAGCGTTTTGCCTGCACTCGATGAACAGCTGTCACCTTTTGATCAGAAAGATAGCCGACAAGTTCTTCGTCCGACATCCCATCGAGGCCATGGGTGGTAATGACGCCTCGACAGGAATTCAAGGTGCGGTGCTTCTCGGCACGGATAGGATAACCGTGGAGAAGCGTGGCGCGCAACAAGGACGTACTTTGCTGTTCAGTTTTGGTTTCAACGAACAAGGAACCAATTCGAAGGCGAGTGCAGGACTGAACCGCACCTGCAATAGCGTCAATGCCCTTTTGAATAATGAAAGGGTTAACCTTCTCAAAACTTTGTCCTTCTTCTGCTCGTGAAATGACCAAGTAACAACCAGATATCGGCGGTACTACTTCCGTTACATAGACTTTTCGGCGCTTGTTGTTAGTAATGGAGAAAGAGTGCTCCATAGCGAAATAAATCCTCCACCATTGCAACCGTCTCTGACCTCGGGCTCTGACTTCCCGGGCGTTACCCCGGCTTGGGTGAGTGGCCTATCTATACCTATCTCACCCCAGGGTCACACCTCCCAGAACATAGACAGAGGGACCCAATGACCGTCTGAAGTCAGCAGCTCATGCAATGGCCCCCCCGAGGGACTGCAGCTGAACAGCGGATACGAACACATACCCTACATGACGACCCCGGGTGGTGGGGATGACGCCATTACCCACTCAGCAAGCTGCGCACGCGGTGCGCGGGTATCCGCCAGGCTGTGTCCACGGAGGATTAACATAAAAGGTAAAAAGAAACTGAAAGTGTGTGGGCGATTTCGCACTCAAGGTAGGCCGGCGAAGAAGTAAAAGAGACGTGTAAATGAATGGGTGTGGGGCGAAATGTGCATAAACAGAAGAGAAGAAAGAAGCGATGGCAAGCGGCGACGTGGAATGAAATGCACAGAACGAACGAGAGCCTACCTTGAGTCCCCCGGTCACGAGAACGAACCCACCTCGACCGAACGGGGATGAAAGGGTTAAAATGGCTATGGATGGCTCGGGTACCCCGGGTGCGCCTAACCCGTACTCACAAAAGGTGAGCCCCCGGGGAGAGGAATATATGGAAAACGGGGACAGATGCTATGATAGACAGAAACTTCGCTGCTTTTGCGTTTATATGGGAAAGAATAGGGAAAACAAGGGTAGGAGTTCAAGGAGGAAAATGCGTTTATAGGGGAGAGATAGGGAATACCAGGGCTGATGCTAGGCTAGTCAGATGCTAAAGGAGGGAGGGATACGCCTTATACGAGAGAGATAGGGAATACAAGGAAAGATGCTATACTAAACAGGACTTGAAGGGTAGCATATGGCGTTTTATATAAGCGAGATAGCGAACCGAGGAGAGGTATTAGGCTAGGAGTTTTGAATGATAGAGTAGGCGTTTATATGCGAGAGATAGGGAATACGAGGGTCGATGCTAGGCTAGACAGGGTTGAAGTAGGGAATGCGTCTTATATGAGAGAGGTAGGGGAATATGAGGAGAAGTGCTGGTGATGATGATGATGATATGCGGCTTAAGGGCGCTAAACTGCTGAGGTCATCAGCGCCCTTACAAGGTATAAAATATAAAGTCAAAAAATAAAAGACAGGTAAAAAACCGCATAATTAAAAAACGGGACACAAACCCGCGATGTCAAAAAGCTAAAACTAACAATATAACAATAACAAATATAACAATAACAATAATAACAATAACAACAATAACAATAAAAACAATAATAACAATAACAACAATAATAAGAACAAGACAAAGATCTGAAAAACAACACACTAAAAGCATAGGCAGTAAAGGATTAAAACGTGTCAGGAACTGTAGAATGCGAGGGACATGAGCGTCATATGTCCACTGGGGATAAAAGTTCCCATAAAAAACCGACAGGATAAAAGTACGAAGCTAACAGACGCTCAACGCATTAAATGCGCAGATTAAAATCACTGTCATGAATAAAACGTAAAACACATTCCACAGCATGCGTGTCGTCTGCCAAAACGTTGGCTAGGCCAACAGGCAGACCCACACGAGCACGCAATGCAGCTAAAACCTGACACTCTGTTAAAATGTGACGCACCGTTAAGGGCACGTCACACTGCCCACAGAGTGGCGCGGGGTCACCACTCAGCAAATACTTATGACTAAAAATGCAATGTCCGATACGAAGGCGTGTTAAAATTACCTCTTCCCGACGAGAAGCACGGGAAGAGGTAGCCCAGACTAACGGGAGAGGCTTAACCTCCCGCAACTTGTTCCCCCGGAGGGCCGTCCACTCATCGCTCCAAAGCGAGAGGATGCGGCGACGTAAAACAATAAACAAATCTGACGAGGGAACAACAGAGGTAAAACGTCTGGGTGATAAAATCGCCGACCTGGCAGCGACATCGGCAGACTCATTACCTGAGATGCCCACATGACCTGGAATCCACAAGAAGGAGACGCTGATGCCAGAGACATCAAGCGAGTGGAGCAGGTCATGAATGCGCTGTACGAGCGGGTGGTAACTGTACAGCGAGCTAATACTTTGAAGAGCACTCAGGGAGTCGGAACAAATAAAACAGTGCCGTATGTCGTGCCGCTGAATATATAAAAGAGACTGATAAATGCTAAAACGTTCGGCGGTAAAAATCGAACATTGCTCTGGTAAACGAAAGGTAAAACTATTTCCACCACAAAAAAAGGCACATCCTACTCCAGCATCAGTCTTAGATCCATCAGTAAAGATAAAAGGCAAGTCCCCGAATTGCGACTGAAGTTCTAAAAACGCTGATCTAAAGACTGAAGAAGGGGTCTCATTCTTCGGCATTGACGATAACCCAAGGTGACAGAGGGCCTCAGCGCGCGACCATGGAGGAAAACGCGTTTCCCCCCTTGGAAGGGCCGGCGCTGGCGTAACGTCCAAATGCCGAAGGAGCAGTCGAAATCGAACCCCTGGAGGGAGCAATGCAGAGGAGCTAACTAAATATTGCCGGTCAAGTGAATCCTCGAAAAATGCCGAGAAAGACGGGTGGTCAGGTAAGCTTGAGAGTCGACAGGCATAGCTGCACAAGAGCATCTCACGCCTGGAGGACAGCGGAGGCTCTGCAGCTTCAGCATAAAGACTGGGCACGGGGCTAGTTGGAAAGGCCCCTGTAGCGACTCTAAGACCACGATGATGAATGGGATTCAAACGACGCAACACAGATGGACGTGCCGACGAATAAACAAAACACCCGTAATCAAGTTTGGATCGGACCAAAGAGCGATAAAGGCGAAGAAGGACGGTCCGATCAGCTCCCCAGGATGTGCCACTTAAAACACGTAGAAGATTAAGACAACGGTCACACTTTGCTTTTAAAAAGGAAACGTGCGAGGTCCAACACAACTTCCTATCAAAAATCAACCCCAAAAATTTCGCCTCGTCTGCAAACGGAAGTATCCCTGGCCCAAGACGGAGAGAGGGCGGAGGGAAATACTTCCGGCGCCAGAAGTTGATGCAGACGGATTTCTCGGCGGAGAAATTAAAGCCGTTGGCGTTACTCCAGGCGTAGAGACGGTCGATACAGCTCTGGAGACGGCGTTCGAGTAGACAGGTCCGCCGTGAACTGCAATAAATAGCGAAATCGTCAACAAAAAGGGACGATGAAATGCCAGGTGGAATACAATCAACAATGGGGTTGATAGCAATCGCAAAAAGTGTGACACTGAGTACAGAGCCCTGCGGTACTCCGTTCTCTTGAATAAAACGACGAGATAAAACCGAGCCCACACGTACACGAAAGACGCGGTCCGTCATAAACTCCCGAAGAAATATGGGAAGACGACCGCGGATATTCCAATCGTGAAGTGTACGTAAAATGCCGCCCCTCCAACAAGTGTCATAAGCTTTCTCCAGGTCAAAAAATACAGCCACGGTTTGACACTTTCTCAGAAATCCATTCATAATATGCGTCGACAAGGACACCAGATGGTCGACGGTAGAGCGATAGCGACGAAACCCGCACTGAGCGTTCGCTAGAAGTTTCTGAGACTCAAGCCACCATGTCAACCGCCCGTTGATCATGCGCTCCATCACCTTGCAAATGCAACTGGTGAGGGAGATAGGGCGGTAGCTGGAAGGTAGTTGGCGATCCTTCCCAGGCTTAAGTATAGGGACAATGGTGGCTTCGCGCCAAACGGAAGGAAAAATGCCGTCTTGCCAAATACGGTTATAGACCTGTAAGAGAAATAGTTTACTGTCGGCTGAAAGGTTCTTTAACATCAGGACATGAATGCCGTCCGGCCCGGGAGCGGAGTGCGGAGAGCAATGAAGAGCGTGCTCCAGCTCCCTCATTGTGAATAGTTCGTTATAGCATTCATCATTAGCAGTCCGAAAAGTATATGATGCGGAATCCTGCCGGTCTTTAATAGAGCGAAAGCCGGCGGAATAATGGTCTGAACTGGAAACCGCCTCAAAGGCAGAACCCAGAGTGTTAGCGATGGCAGCCGGATCCACTATGGTGGCATTAGAAACCTGAAGGCCAGAAACAGTACAATGTGACACTTTACCTGAGAAGCGACGAAGTTTATCCCAAACAACGGATGAAGGCGTAAAACGATTAAAAGACTCGACAAAACGAGCCCAAGATGCCTTCTTGCTATCCTGAATAATGCGACGAGCCCTGGCGCGCGATTGTTTAAAAGTCACCAAATTATCAAGTGTAGGGTGGCGCCGAAACACCCTTAGTGCAGTTCTACGGGCACGAACGGCGTCCCGACAATCCTCGTTCCACCACGGAACAGGTGGCCGCCGAGGTTGGGAGGATGAACGGGGTATTGCGCGTTCGGCGGCAGAGAAAATAATAGACGTAAGGTGCTGCACTAGTTGGTTAATGTCGGAGAAGGGCTGGTCGTCAAAATGCACGAGGCTGGAATACAAGCTCCAGTCGGCTTTTGCGAATATCCAGGTAGGTACTCTGGAATTCTGTACGTGGTGCGACAGAAGAGAAACGATGCAGGGGTAATGGTCGCTGGAGTAGGTGTCAGCGACGACGTTCCACTTGAGACGATGTGCAAGCTGGAGTGAGCAAATGGAAAGGTCCAGGTGAGAAAATGTACCAGAAGAATCAGAAATAAAAGTAGGTGCACCTGTATTGAGGATGGAAAGATTGAACTGATAAAAAATGTCGGAAAGAAGAGTTCCCCTCGCACAAGCCCTTGGCGAACCCCATAGTGGGTGATGGGCATTAAAATCTCCCAACAGAAGAAATGGTGTTGGGAGAGCGGACAGGAGAGATCGAATGTCCGCGGGAGCGAGGGGAGACGATGGAGGTGTATACACAGAACAAACAGAAAAGAAAAAACCGGGTAACTGCAGTCTAATGGCAACAGCTTGCAAGTCGGACGTAAGTGTGATAGTTTGAAAATGAACGTCATTACGCACCACAATCATGACACCACCATGAGCAGGAGTACCCTCCTCCGGTTCAAGGTCGTAGCGAACCGGAGTATATCCTCGGAGATCAAAAGGATCGTGAGGGCGAAGTTTAGTCTCCTGCAAACATACGACCATAGGCGAATGGGAACGCAATAAAAGTTGCAGTTCCGCCCTATGCGATCGTACACCACGTACATTCCAGGTCAGGATAGCCATTAAGAATAAGGGGATATACTGTCTATTTAGAAGGGCGGCTTAAAATTACCTTTTGTTTAACCTTTGGGCTCGGGCTTTTTGTATGGAGTTGGTCAGACTCCATAGCTTCCTCGGAGGGAGGGCCCACGCGCTCAGTGCCAGAAACCGATTCAAGCGCCGTGAATCGGTTCTGGGTGGCGATGGGTGAAGGGTGCCGCTGAGCGCGGCTTGTCCCAGGACCATCCTGGGACAGCGACCTCCGAGGAGGAGAAGGTGAACTTTTGGTACCGCGCGCACGCGGAGGGTCTTTCAAAAAATCTTCCCTACGAAGTTTCTGCTTGGGCTTCTTTTCAACGGCTTGCGACTTCATTGACTTCGGACCAGGTTTATACGGCTTGGTAACTGTAGCCTTAATAGACGGCCGGATGGTAGTGGCGGTTAATCCAGTCAAGGTCCAGGTCTGAGTTTCGGCATCTACTCGTGGTACTGGCGAGGCAACAACAGAACTAAATGTACCAGATCGAAGGAGTGAAGGTTGGCGCGCATGGAAACGCCTCCGGGCTTCGGCGAAGGAGAGTTTTTCCTTTACCCGGATCTCCTGGATCGCCTTCTCGTCCAAGTACCGCGGACAGTCGGCAAACGAAGCAGAATGAGACCCTTTACAATTAACGCAGACGGGGGCTGTTGAACAGGTACCTTCGTGTGAGGGCTGGCTACATGTTGCACAGATGTTAACGGCACTCTTACATGAGACTTGCGTATGCCCAAAACGTTGGCATTTAAAACAACGCAGAGGTCTAGGAATATAAGGCCTCACAGAAATCCGTTCGTACCCTGCGGAAATGCTCGTGGGCAGATCGACGCCATCAAATGTAATAAACAGGGTACGAGTGGGTACCAATACGCCGTCGCGTTTGGCCTGCACTCGATGGACCGCTGTCACCTTCTGGTCTGCAAGATATTCTACCAGGTCCTCGTCCGATATACCATCGAGGCTATGGGTGGTAATAACGCCTCGACAGGAATTCAATGTGCGGTGCTTCTCCACACGGATGGGATAGCCGTGGAGAAGCGTAGCGCGCAACAAGGTCTTACTTTGCTGATCGGATTTCGTTTGGGCTAATAAGGAACCATTCCGTAGACGAGTGCAGGACTGAACCGCACCAGCAATTACATCAATGCCCTTTTGAATAATGAAAGGGTTCACCTTCTCAAAGCTTTGTCCTTCTTCGGTTCGTGAAATGACCAAGTAACAACCGGTTGTCTGTGGTGTCACTTCTGTTACATAAACTTTTCGGCGCTTGTTAGTAGTAATGGAGGAAGGGTGCTCCATAGCGAAATAAATCCTCCACCATTGCAACCGTCTCCGACCTCGGGCTCTGACTTCTCGGGCGTTACCCCGGCTTGGGTGAGTGGCCTATCTATACCAGACTCACCCCAGGGTCACACCTCCCAGAACATAGACAGAGGGACCCAATCGCCGTCAGAAGTCAGCAGCTCATGCAATGGCCCCCCCGCGGGACTGCAGTTGAACAGCGGATACGAACACAAACCCTACATGACGACCCCGGGCGGTGGGGATGACGCCATTACCCACTCACCCAGCTGCGCACGCGGTGCGCGGGTATCCGTCAGGCTGTGTCCACGGAGGATTTAAATAAAAAGATAAAAGAAACTAAAACTGTGTGGGCGTTTCGCACGCAAGGTAGGCCGGCGGGGAAGAAAAAGAGAGATATGCGAATGTCGTGGTGCGAAATGACCGGAAAGTGATAAGGGAAGAAAGAAACGATGGTGAGGTGCGTTATGAATGGAATGCAAAGAACGCACGAGAGCCTACCTTGGGTCCACCGGTCACTTGAAGAACCCACCTCGACCGGATGGTGGTGAGGGGATGAATGTGGCGATGATTGGCTCGGGAACCCCCGGGTGCGCCAGAAACCCGTACTCACATAAGGTGAGCCCCTGAGGGGAGAAGTGCTGGGCTAGACAGGAAGGTCTGAATGACAGAGTATGCGTTTATATGGGAAAAGATAGGGAAAACGAAGGTAGGTGCAAGGTTGAGAGAGTCTTCAAGGAGGAAAGTGCATTTATGTGAGAGCGGTAGGGCATATGAGGAGAGGTGCTAGTCTAGACATGGGTTGAGGAGCAGAGTATACGTTTATATGGGAGAAATATGGAAAACGGGAGATACAAGGATAGACAGGGTTGAAGAAGGCGGAGGAATGTAGGTTTATACGGTAATATAGAGAGTAATTAGATTATAAAACATTTCACATCCAACGTTACAACACTTTTATATACTTTTTTCTAAGCCTTACAAACTTTTTATATGTTAAACAGTAGTGTTCGAGATGGAGAGGGACAAACTGTATATCGGTTTACAGTGAAGTATACGTCCTAACCTATTCCCACCTTGTATGTTCTGGATCTTCTCATTGTCTATTCATTCCTAACATAATCACGTAACAAGACGTAACCAACAAACGTAACCACGTAACAAGACGTAACACAACGTAACATAACAGCATGACAAGACGTCACACTAAGTAACATAAGCACGTATCCTCGTAACATCACGTGACATCTCGTAACCAGAAACGTCACACGACGTAACAACACGTACCAACCATGTAACCACGTAAAAAACGTAAGAACAACACGTAACCAACACATTGTTAAGGCAATCTAAACTAATTCATCCTTCATAACTTAGACAATAAGTACGAGAGCCTAGCCTAGATTAACCCCACCAATCCCAAACGTTCCTCTCATCATCTATTCTACTCAGTCATCGCCTAACCTAATCTGGCTAACCAAACATAACCTCAACTTTCTTTTAGTGAAATTGTAATGTTTTATTCAGGTTTTATTATTCGAGAGTTTTAATTGAAAAGTTTACGTCAACATACCTTTATTTTAGTTCGTTGTAGGTGTCTCTCCCCTTTTTATCTAGGCTTGAGACTAGCACTAGGATGTTTCCTAATGGCAGGGTTACCACCTTCCCTTCCATCTTCTTCTTTCTTCATCGGTCGTCAGCTAGCTGCATATACAGCACACGGATAACCTTCATTTTTTAAGATTGTAGACTCACGAGAAAATCTTTATCTTTGACTTACATTCTTTTAAGCACTGTTTGTAATGGCGTAATGTCCATACGCATATGTCGTTATTCCGTCCTCAGCAATAATTCTTTTATCATCAAACGGAGTCAATGCAATTTTATTCACTTCCACGGTTGCAAGAGCATGCTCCCGAGACAGGATCAGATTCATGGGTGTTCTGATGATTTCTCCGGTTTTAAGACAGTCTGTATAGCTGTCAAACGAAATGTACTGCTTAATAGCGCTACGTTTTATACCTTTAATCTATTTTACCATTGAGCATTGAATATCTAAGGCATACATCTTAGGACGTAGTCCAACAAAGCGTAGGATGATTTTACCATTAGCCTCATATTTAAATTTGCCCAACACCTTCTTGTTTAGAGCTGAATAGCATATATGGGTGACAGGGTAATCAGCTGTATCTAGATGTTCGAGAAAACGTAGCTTGTCCTGGTACACATCTTCAGTAATCACACGATGAATGAACGAATCAGTGTCCATATACATGAGCTTCAGGTTTTCAGATCCATAATATGGCAGCAACACATAATAATGATAGTGGTACCTTAATGTCTCGGAGATATTCAACACACTCATACCGATGTATATAGGCTTGTTGAACACGATCTGACGAGAGGCGATATGCACAGTAACTAGATTGGCGGCATATATTGTTCGATCGATAAACGTAGGCTTGGCGATCAGCTTCTCTAGAGTTTTTTCATTGGCGACAAGTCGTATATCCATACGGTTACGCAGGTTCTCCATAGTTTTTCAAACATGGCGTTGTTAAAGAGCTTGTAGAGGTTCATCTCGAAGTCATTTACAGCCTTTTGTCGTAGTCTGTTGTTAAATTCTACATACGGTTTTAACCACTGTGACTGGCGGAATTGTAGCACACGATGGATTTTTGTTAACCGTAGTCCATGTTTAAGTGCTTGCTTCAAAGCCATGTAATGTACTATATATTTCTTTCGAGATCCAAGATGAGGTATCAGTTTCTTTGTACTCGAGTCCTTAGGTTTCATACACTCAGGCAGGAATGGTAAATCATTATGTAGATCGTGAAGTTCTGTAGGATACTCAGTGTCAACTTCTAATATATATATATATATATATATATATATATATATCCATGAGCATCATCCTCTTGTAGCCTTTCTATGTCGATTTCTTCAGGCGAAACCCACTGAAATCCACCAAAAGGAAGGGCGTGACACATTGCCCACCCATATTGGTTATTGGCGTCCTCGTATGTGATAAGTTGGGTTGGTCTCGACGGATCAAACTTCTCCATATACCTGTTATTAGCCTCTGCATATCGATGGGAAACTTGGCACAAACCTCCTCTTATACCGGATTCCACCATGAGCAATTGGTCATAATCCTGTAATAGTTCCAGCTTAATTCCGGTATACAGCAACATTGCATCCCATGTAAGTCCTGGAGAGGTAAAATAATGTGCGGGATCGACTTTATGCGTTTTGAGGGTATGATCTCTGAACGTTTCAAAGACATCAGCTAGAAGAAGTACCTCCGAAGTTAACTAGAGGTCACTGTATTCTCCCAGTATCTCACATTGAACAGTCTCCATACATTTCTAGCATGATCGTAGTCAGTATCAGTAATTTCTTCTTCATTCAATTTATTGTAGAAGTAGTTCTTTGGGGGCAGGCAGGTCTCGTTCTAGACGTCCCATGAAGTGACGTAATCATAGGGAAATACAGCCTTACGTGTCATCAGCTTCATCTTGTCTTCTCCGAAGTACTTCAATGTTTCAGGGTACGATGTTAGATTTTTACCAGCTTATCCAAGCTTGTACTCAGGAACCGAAAACTATCTACAAACCGGAGCTTTATATCTCCGACATACTTGTAGAATGATATATAGCTTTCTTCAGAGCTAGGAATTACTTCCACCCGCTCACTTGTACATCCCAGCTCCTTAACAATGAAATAAGAGTCATATCCACTGAGGTTGTGCATGAAGACAGGGATATATTTAGGTGTTTTGCAGGCTAAATTACATTCATTATGCAGACGCCCCCGATATTCACCACTGATGTGATCATGGTCGCGTACTTTATTGTTCTCTTCAGTAAAGGTTTTTTCCGCACAAGTAGCATACTGTAGAAGCGTTAAAATCCATCTGCTGTTGATCTGTATGTTTCAGGGCAATGACAGATTTGTATATATTATTAATCTCCTTTGCAAGGAATGACAGGTATTCCAGAAACTTCTGAGCAGCATCAACACCACGATATACATAGGGATGCTTAGGAACACCAGTTTCCAGATGTTCAACGTTGGTTGATGGTTTAACGTAAACACAGAAGCTCATTGTTGTGTGCTCTTGATAAGGGGTTGTATAGGAAGTTTCAGGACTGGGAATACACGTATGACATGGAGTGAGAATACTCTCAAAATCCGCATAGATGACATAAGGTGCTTTCAGAATCCTCTCCACATTTTTAAACTGCACAATTGATTTCTCCTTTGTAGGCATAACTACCCTTGCAACACCATGCTGATCACAATCGTCTAATGCAGAAAATAACTCATGCTTTGACGGTTCTAATCTACGTTTCTTCTCAGGTCTGTTTATTTCACACGCATCTTCGTGTCGACGACCCTTATAACTGTCTTTGAAGGCTACATTACAATATTTACACTTGAAGAGCTTTTTACAACGTAGCTCATGTCGTCTTTTATCATATCCACGGAGGAACTTCTTACGGCATTTACCACAAGAATATCCTGAGGCACTAGTAATGATATCCTTATATGAGGACTGATTCATGTTTTATCTTGATATAATAAGGTATTAACCTTTCTTCAAGGAAATGTACGCCTCTTTACCTTGATAACGCTTTAGAAGGTTGATTATTTTCTGAGAGAACAGCGATGTTAACACCTCAGAGATGATTAACAGAACGAGTTTCAATGCTAGAGGTCGCTCTATTTATAGAGGAAGCACGAACCTTTTTGGATCAATTATATAACATATCGACCCTTCTTCAAGAAATGTTAGCCTCTTCACCTTGATAACACTTTAGAAGGTCACTTATTTTCTAGGAGAACAACGATGTGGTCACCTCGGAGATGATTAACAGAATGAAGTTCAATACTCAAGTCCGCTCTATTTATAGAGGAAGCACGAACCTTTTTAGATCAATTATATCCTGATTATTAATACTAAAAAACGGTGATCAAGCGTGTAAGCTCTTATATTTCAATTCGTGTTACACTGATGTTCGAGCGTCTTCGTATAGCTTTGCGTGCTTAGAGTGAGTGATTAAAGTATTGCGAACATGTATGTATTGTTCGGGTATAATCGTACAGATTCGGAGAGCTTGACTCGTGAAGGTGATGAACGATCCGTTGACCGAGCAAGAGGCAAGCATTCCCTCTGCGCAACGAAACCTAGAAGCACAAAGATGCAAATGAAAGGAAATCGTGATAGCATACACCTCTCAGGCATTCGCCTGCAGACCATGGAAAACCACGAAAAATATGTCAGAGTGAGCGTCCAACGGGACTCGAACCAGAGACTCTAAAAGCACACGTAAAAGATACAAATTATATAGAATGAAAGGAAATTGGATTCGATGAGAAACCACTCAAGCATTCACCTACAGACCAGGGAAAACCATAAAACATATGATGTCAGAGTGATCAACCAACAGGAATCAAACAAAGGACCCTAGAAGCACATAGGTTAAGATGTAAATCAAATAAAATGCAATAAAATCGTGATAGATGAGAAATCACCCAGACATTCGCCTACAGACCAGGGAAAACCACGAAAAATATGTCAGAGTGAACAACCAACGGCAATCGAACGAGGGAAACCATCAGATTGCACACGTGAAAGATGTAAATCAAATAAAATGATAGAAAATCGTAATAGATGGGAAACCACTCAGTCATTCGCCTGCAGAGCAGGGGAAACCATGAAAAATCCCAGGATGGAGTGAGCGACCGACAGGGAAATCAAATAAAGGACTCTAGAAGCACAACGATGCAAATGAAAGAAAATCGTGATAGATGGGAAACCACTCAGGCATTCGCCTGCAGACCAGGGAAAACCACGAAAATTATGTCAGATTGAGCGACCGACGGGAAATCAAACAAAGGACCCTGGAAGCACATGCGAAAGATGTAAATCAAATAAAATGAAAGAAAATAGAAATCGATGAGAAACCACTCAGACATTCGCCCGCAGACCAGGGAAATCGAGAAAAATCTAATGTCAGAGTGAACATCCAACGGCAATCGAACCAGGGAGATCTTCAGATTGTACAGTGAAAGATGTAAATTATATAGAATGAAAGGAAATCGTGATAGATGAGAACCCACTCAGGCATTCACCTGCAGACCAGGGAAAACCATGAAAAATCTGAGATCAGAGTGAACAACTAACGGTAATCGAACCTAGGACTTCCTGTGTGCATGCATTGATCGAACATTCATCAGTTAATGTTTCATTCAATGCCTACAATACCAACACCGCAATCCATTACACAGCAAAGTTAATTTTTATTATAATACTTTCTCTCCTTATTTAATTAAATCCATGTATATACCCTATTATTTCATGTTTTCAGTACTTTCTTTCCCTCGTCCCTCTCATTCACCCTAAAGAATCAGTATACAATATGACATTTTTATACGCTTAATGTCCATTTATCACAGAATACCACGCTTAATTCGCAGTTATCACGGAATACCACTACATATGACTATAATTACGAGTAAACTAATTTTTTTCCCAGAGTTACACGGATTTTAAACTCGTAGGATCGTATTAGAAAATTTATCATATTTTTTTCAGTTCAAAGTGGGTAAACATTTTTAAAGTAATCGATTACATTTCGCGTAAAGATTATCATATATCATTTTTAAATCCGTCTTGTTAAATATAATATAACGCAATCCATTTTTAAAATCAAATCATACATGCGTTTAGAGCATATAATGGATGTCTTGATATATCGAATATGGCTGCCGTGCAATCGTTAAACTTTTAAAATGTCTACTTCCGGCATCTTCGTCATTGAACATGCTTCCGACTCTCTCCGCTAGGTGGAGCGCATGATGCATACTACGAGGGTGGAGAGGGAGAAACCAGTTCTATTTACGCTTGCAGTGGAGATGGCGCGTCAGTCGGCCTGAGAGCCTCGTTCAGGGAGGACGTATAGTTCTCGCATTCATTTCATTACGCGTCGTAGTATCGCGTGTTCGTTACGTAATTTTTTTTTACCTTTCTTAGTCATGCATTCATCCAAGAGATGTAATTTAGTCAGGACGACAGTAGTCAAATATGCATTACAAAATAAACGTTTATTCGACGTCTTTATCTTAATTACTTTTTGACGTTATTCGAAGATGAATTTATACTCAAGTCATGCGATTCAGCCCAAGACCAGCAGGTCAACTTGTAACAGCAGACAACGAGGCATCACATTCTAAAGATATAATCACCCTTTACCGCATATAGCTATCTCTTTCCATTCAGGAGATATAAGCATTTAATGATAACAATACATTTTTTTGCGACGCAACGCCAATTAAAGTGTTCTGTAATCGAATTAATTACCCCACAGTAGACAATATATAGGGATTCAGAGCTTCAAAGCCGATGCCGACAACTGATAAGTTGCTTTCTTCTATGCAGTCGACTCCCACCCACGCTGCGTGCTATTCCGACACCGCCACTTACGATGAGAACAATAATGCATTGTTCTGCGTCTCTGATTTGCGGTGAAAGAATACCACAGAAAAGAAAAGGCGTGAAAGCACTTAACCTTTGTGGTTTCACCCTTAAATGCTACTGGACCACGATCCCCCCTCCTCTCTGCTCTACTCCAACGCTGGCTTAAACGATGAGAACAATAGCCCATTGTTCTCCAATACCGAGGCCAGCATTAGGTCAGGCTACAAAGAGGGGGAGTGGTCACACCCTCTCCACAGAGAGCCTGACAGTAGAGCACAAAGAGAGGGCGTCCGAGTGTACGGGATAGGATTAGAAAGGAGAGGGGTGCGGGGGATCGGGGATCCATTAGCTTTTAAGGGAGAGCTCACAAGTGAAGGGGAGGGGGAGGGTTGGCCGCCAGCACGCGACCGGGCGGCATTAGGTAAGGCCACAGAAGGAGGGGGTGGGGCTAGCGGCACGAGCGACAGGACGGCATGTAAGGCCTCAAAGGGAGGGGGCGGGACCAGGCGGCATAGAACAAAGGATCTTATCAGTTGTCAGCATCTGTTTGAGGCTCTGAATCCCTGTATATTATCTACTGTGGGGTAATTAATTCGATTACAGACCACTTTATTTGGCGGTGCGTCGCAAAAAATGTATTGTTATCATTAAATGCTTATATCTCCTGAATGGAAAGAGATTGCAATATGCAGTAAAGCGTGATTATATCTTTAGAATGTGACGCGTCGCTGTCCGCTGTTACAAGTTGACCTGCTGGTCTTGGGCTGAATCGTATGACTTGAGTATAAATTCATCTTCGAATAACGTCAAAAAGTAATTAAGATAAAGACGTCGAATAAACGTTTATTTTGTAATGCATATTTGACTACTGTCGTCCTGACTAAATTACATCTCTTGGATGAATGCATGACTAAGAAAGGTAAAAAAAAAAATTACGTAACGAACACGCGATACGACGACGCGTAATGAAATGAATGCGAGAACTATACGACCTCCCTGAACGAGGCTCTCAGGCCGACTGACGCGCCATCTCCACCGCAAACGTAAATAGAACTGGTTTCTCCCTCTCCACCCTCGTAGCATGCATCATGCGCTCCACCTAGCGGAGAGAGTCGGAAGCATGTTCAATGACGAAGATGCCGGAAGTAGACATTTTAAAAGTTTAACGAATGCACGGCAGCGATATTGATATATGAAGACATCCATTATATGCATTAAACGCATGTATGATTTGATTTTAAAAATGGATTGCGTTATATTATATTTAACAAGGCGGATTTAAAAATGATATATGATGATCTTTACGCTAAATGTAATCGATGACTTTAAAAATGTTTACCCACTTTGAACTGAAAAAAACATGATAAATTTTCTAATACGATCCTACGAGTTTAAAATCCGTGTAACTCTGGGAAAAAAAATTAGTTTGCTCGTAATTATAGTCAAATGTAGTGGTATTCCGTGATAACTGCGAATTAAGCATGGTATTCTGTGATAAATGGACAATAAGCGTATAAAAATGTCATATTGTATACTGATTCTTTAGGGTGAATGAGAGGGACGAGGGAAAGAAAGTACTGAAAACATGAAATAATAGGGTATGTACATGGATTTAATTAAATGAGAGAAAGTATTATAATAAAAATTAACTTTGCTGTGTAATGGATTGCGGTGTTGGTATTGTAGGCATTGAATGAAACATTAACTGATGAATGTTCGATCAATGCATGCAAACAGGAAGTCCTCGGTTCGATTACCGTTAGTTGTTCACTCTGACCTCAGTTTTTTCATGGTTTCCCCTGGTCTGCAGGCGAATGCCTGAGTGGGTTCTCATCTGTCACGATTTCCTTTCATTGTATATAATTTACATCTTTCACTGTACAATCTGAAGATCTCCCTGGTTCGATTGCCGTTGGATGTTCACTCCGACATTAGATTTTTCTCGATTTCCCTGGTCTGCGGGCGAATGTCACAGTGGTTTCTCATCGATTTCTATTTTCTTTCATTTTATTTGATTTACATCTTAACCTATGTGCTTCTAAGGCACTCTGCCAGGATTACCGTATGCCAGTCGCTCAAACCTTTTATTTTTTCGTGGTTTTCCCTGGTCTGCAGGCGAATGCCTGAGTGGTTTCCCATCTATCACGATTTTCTTTCATTTGCATCTTTGTGCTTCTAGAGTCCTATGTTTGATTTCCCTGTCGGCCGCTCACTCTGACATATTTTTCATGGCTTTCCCTGGTCTGCAGGCGAATGCCTGAGTGGTTTCCCATCTATCGCGATTTTCTTTCATTTGCATCTTTGTGCTTCTAGAGTCCTTTGTTTGATTTCCCTGTCGGTCGCTCGCTCTATCCTGGGATTTTTCATGGTTTTCCCTGGTCTGCAGGCGAATGTCTGAGTGGTTTCCCATCTATCACGATTTTCTTTCATTATATTTGATTTATATCTTTCACGTGTGAAATCTGATGGTTACCCTCCTTCGATTGTCGTTGGTTGTTCACTCTGACATATTTTTCGTGATTTTCCCTGGTCTGTAGGCGAATGTCTGGGTGGTTTCCCATCTATCACGATTTTATTTCCCTTTCATTTACATCTTTCACGTTATATTCCGATAGTCTCCCTGGTTCGATTGCCGTTAGTTTATCACTCTGGCTTCAGATTTTTCATGGTTTTCCCTGCTCTGCAGGCGAAAGCCTGAGTGGGTTTTCATCTATCGCGATTTTCGTTCATTCTATATAATTTACATCTTTCACTGTACAATATGAAGATCTCTCTGGTTCGATTGCCGTTGGATGTTCACTCTGATATTAGATTTTTCTCGATTTCCCTGATCTGCGGGCGAATGTCTGAGTGGTTTCTCATGATTTCTATTTTCTTTCATTTTATTTGATTTACGTCCTTCTCATGTGCTTCTAGCGTCCTTTGTTTGATTTCCCGTCGGTCGCTCACTCTGACGTAATTTTCGTGGTTTTCCCTGGTCTGCAGGCGAATGCCTGAGTGGTTTCCCATCTATCACGATTTTCTTTCATTTGCATCTTTGTGCTTCTAGAGTCCTTTGTTTGATTTCCCTGTCGGTCGCTCACTCGATCCTGGGATTTTTCATGGTTTTCCCTGCTCTGCAGGCGAATGACTGAGTGGTTTCCCATCTATTACGATTTTCTTTCATTTTATTTGATTTACATCTTTCACGTGTGCAATCTGATGGTTTCCCTCGTTCGATTGCCGTTGGTTGTTCACTCTGACATATTTTTCGTGGTTTCCCTGGTCTGTAGGCGAATGTCTGCGTGATTTCTCATCTATCACGATTTTATTGCATTTTATTTGATTTACATCTTAACCTATGTGCTTCTAGGGTCCTTTGTTTGATTCCTGTTGGTTGATCACTCTGACATCATATTTTTTATGGTTTTCCCTGGTCTGTAGGCGAATGCTTGAGTGGTTTCTCATCGAATCCAATTTCCTTTCATTCTATATAATTTGTATCTTTTACGTGTGCTTTTAGAGTCTCTGGTTCGAGTCCGGTTGGACGCTCATTCTGACAAATTTTTCGTGGTTTTCCATGGTCTGCAGGTGAATGCCTGAGAGGTGTATGCTATCACGATTTCCTTTCATTTGCATCTTTGTGCTTCTAGGTTTCGTTGCGCAGAGGGAATGCTTGCCGCTTGCTCGGTCAACGGATCGTTCATCACCTTCACGAGTCAAGCTCTCCGAATCTGTACGATTATACCCGAACAATACATACATCTTCGCAATACTTTGCTCACTCACTCTAAGCACGCAAAGCTATACGAAGACGCTCGAACATCAGTGTAACACGAATTGAAATATAAGAGCTTACACGCTTCATCACCGTTTTTTAGTATTAATAATCAGGATATAATTGATCTAAACAGGTTCGTGCTTCCTCTATAAATAGAGCGAACTTGAGTATTGAACTTCATTCTGTTAATCATCTCCGAGGTGACCACATCGTTGTTCTCCTAGAAAATAAGTGACCTTCTAAAGTGTTATCAAGGTAAAGAGGCTAACATTTCTTGAAGAAGGGTTATACGTTATATAATTGATCCAAAAAGGTTCGTGCTTCCTCTAGAAATAGAGCGACCTCTAGCATTGAAATTCATTCTGTTGATCATCTCTGAGGTGTTAACATCGCTGTTCTCTCAGAAAATAATCAACCTTCTAAAGCGTTATCAAGGTAAAGAGGCGTACATTTCCTTGAAGAAAGGTTAATACCTTATTATATCAAGAAAAAAAATGAATAAGTCCTCATATAAGGATATCATTACTAGTGCCTCAGGATATTCTTGTGGTAAATACTGTAAGAAGTTCCTCCGTGGATATGATGAAAGACGACATGAGCTACGTTGTAAAAAGCTCTTCAAGTGTAAATATTGTAATGTAGCCTTCAAAGACAGTTACAAGGGTCGTCGACACGAAGATGCGTGTGAAATAAACAGACCTGAGAAGAAACGTAGATTAGAACCGACAAAGCATGAGTTATTTTCTGCATTAGAGGACTGTGACATGAAAGAATATGAAACTTCATTCAATGGACGCTTGAAATCATATTTTATACGTTGTGAATCAGCTAAGGACCTGAATATATACATGCATGAGGCGAAACATCGGATAATCCAGGCTGTACATAAAGAGCTTGGTATTCACAAAAGTGTGAAAATTAATCTGTTAGCTGAGTATAGATTTGTTAACAGTGTCGGAGAAACCTGCGACAAAACATTTAAAACGCGGAATCAAGCTGCTTTCCTAGAAACGGATCTTGACTCTATGTTGGAAACGAAAATGAAGAAGATGGTTACTGAAATGGAGGAGTCTCAGCTTAAGGGTAGCAACTGGGCTCTGCTTGCTGTGGAAGGAGTTCGACTTCGTATCAACAAGTACAACCCGTTACGAGGAAGTAGCTACATACCACTACCGCCATCTGTTGAAGCAAGAAAAGCCTGCATTAACATCCTGAATTTAACTGATGAGCTATGCTTTATGTACTCTATATTAGCCAAATTTGTCAGCGTCAAGCCTCAACGGGTGAGCAAATATAAGAAACTTCAAGATAAGTACGACTTCAGCTGTGTTTCCTATCCTACTCCACTTTCACAAATACCTAAATTTGAGAAGCTTAATAGGATGTCTATCAACGTTTTCAGCCTGGATGAGAAGCATGAAATGTATCCGATAAAGGTTGCTGACACTGAACTACCTGACCACCGTGACCACCTGCTATTGAGTGACAGTAGTGGAAAACATCACTATGTATATATCAAGAATTTTGAGAAGCTCGTTCGACGTCAGAAAACTAAGCATGATGGAGTGATATATACCTGTAAGCGGTACTTTACACATTTTGACAATCAATATGGACGAAGTGGACTGGAAAAACTGCAAGAACATGCAGCCACCTGTAATCAGCATGGTGTTGCAAGGGTAGTTATGCCTACAAAGGAGAAATCAATTGTGCAGTTTAAAAATGTGGAGAGGATGCTGAAAGTACCTTATGTCATCTATGCGGATTTTGAGAGTATTCTCACTCCATGTCATACGTGTATTCCCAGTCCTGAAACTTCCTATACAACCCCTTATCAAGAGCACACAGCAATGAGCTTCTGTGTTTACGTTAAACCATCAACCAACGTTGAACATCTGGAAACTGGTCTTCCTAAGCATCCCTATGTATATCGTGGTGTTGATGCTGCTCAGAAGGTTATGGAATACCTGTCATTCCTTGCAAAGGAGATTAATAATATATACAAATCTGTCATGCCCCTGAAGCTTACAGATCAACAGCAGATAATTTTAACGCCTCTACAGTATGCTACTTGTGTGAAAAGACCTTCACTGAAGAGAACTATAAAGTACGCGACCATGATCACATCAGTGGTGAATATCTGGGGAGTCTGCATAATAAATGTAGTTTAGCCTGCAAAACACCTAAATATATCCCTGTCTTCATGCACAACCTCAGTGGATATGATTCTCATTTCATTGTTAAGGAGCTGGGATGTACAAGTGAGCGGGTGGAAGTAATTCCTAGCTCTGAAGAAAGCTATATATCATTCTCCAAGTATGTCGGAGATATAAAGCTCCGGTTTGTAGATAGTTTTCGGTTCCTGAGTACAAGCTTGGATAAGCTGGTAAAAAATCTAACATCGTACCCTGAAACATTGAAGTACTTCGGAGAAGACAACATGAAGTTGCTGACACGTAAGGGTGTATTTCCCTATGATTACGTCACTTCATGGGACGTCTTGAACGAGACCTGCCTGCCTCCTAAGAACTACTTCTACAATAAATTGAATGAAGAAGAAATTACTGATACTGACTACGATCATGCTAGAAATGTATGGAGACTGAGAAACCTGGGAGAATACAGTGACCTCTACTTAACTTCGGGTGTACTTCTTGTAGCTGATGTCTTTGAAACGTTCAGAGATCAAACCCTCAAAACGCATAAAGTCGATCCCGCGCATTATTTTACCTCTCCAGGACTTACATGGGATGCAATGTTGCTGTATACAGGAATTAAGCTGGAACTGTTACAGGATTATGACCAATTGCTCATGGTGGAATCCGGTATAAGAGGAGGTTTATGACAAGTTTCCCATCGATATGCAGAGGCTAATAACAGGTATATGGAGAAGTTTGATCCGTCAAGACCAACCCAATTTATCACATACGAGGAAGCCAATAACCAATATGGGTGGGCAATGTGTCACGCCCTTCCTTTTGGTGGATTTCAGTGGGCTTCGCCTGAAGAAATCGACATAGAAAGGCTACAAGAGGATGATGCTCATGGATATATATATATATTAGAAGTTGACATTGAGTATCCTACAGAACTTCACGATCTACATAATGATTTATCATTCCTGCCTGAGTGTATGAAACCTAAGGACTCGAGTACAAAGAAACTGATACCTCATCTTGGATCTCGAAAGATGTATATAGTACATTACATGACTTTGAAGCAAGCACTTAATCATGGACTACAGTTAACAAAAATCCATCGTGTGCTACAATTCCGCCAGTCACAGTGGTTAAAACCGTATGTAAAATTTAACAACAGACTACGACAAAAGGCTATAAATGACTTCGAGAAGGACCTCTACAAGCTCTTTAACAACGCCATGTTTGAAAAACTATGGAGAACCTGCGTAACCGTATGGATATACGACTGGTGGTCAATGAAAAAACTCTAGAGAAGCTGATCGCCAAGCCTACGTTTATCGATCGAACAATATATGCCGCCAATCTAGTTGCTGTGCATATCGCCTCTCGTCAGATCGCGTTCAACAAGCCTATATACATCGGTATGAGTGTGTTGGATATCTCCAAGACATTAATGTACCACTATCATTATCATGTGCTGCTGCCATATTATGGATCTGAAAACCTGAAGCTCATGTATATGGACACTGATTCGTTCATTCATCGTGTGATTACTGAAGATGTGTACCAGGACAAGCTACGTTTTCTCGAACATCTAGATACAGCTGATTACCCTGTCACCCATATATGCTATTCAGCTCTAAACAAGGTGTTGGGCAAATTTAATGATGAGACAAATGGTAAAATCAACCTACGCTTTGTTGGACTACGTCCTAAGATGTATGCCTTAGATATTCAAGGCTCAATGATAAAAAAGATTAAAGGTATAAAACGTAGCGCTATTAAGCAGTACATTTCGTTTGACAGCTATACAGACTGTCTTAAAACCGGAGAAATCATCAGAACACCCATGAATCTGATCCTGTCTCGGGAGCATGCTCTTGCAACCGTGGAAGTGAATAAAATTGCATTGACTCCGTTTGATGATAAAAGAATTATTGCTGAGGACGGAATAACGACATATGCGTATGGACATTACGCCATTACAAACAGTGCTTAAAAGAATGTAAGTCAAAGATAAAGATTTTCTCGTGAGTCTACAATCTTAAAAAATGAAGGTTATCCGTGTGCTGTATATGCAGCTAGCTGACGACGGATGAAGAAAGAAGAAGATGGAAGGGAAGGTGGTAACCCTGCCATTAGGAGCAATCCTAGTGCTAGTCTCAAGCCTAGATAAAAAGGGGAGAGACACCTACAACGTACTAAAATAAAGGTATGTTGACATAAACTTTTCAATTAAAACTCTCGAATAATAAAACCTGAATAAAACATTACAATTTCACTAAAAGAAAGTTGAGGTTATGTTTGGTTAGCCAGATTAGGTTAGTCGATGACTGAGTAGAATAGATGATGAGAGGAACGTTTGGGATTGGTGGGGTTAATCTAGGCTAGGCTCTCGTACTTATTGTCCAAGTTATGAAGGATGAATTAGTTTAGATGGCCTTAGCAATGGGTTGGATACGTGTTGTTCTTACGTTTTGTTACGTGGTTACATGGTTGGTACGTGTTGTTACGTCGTGTGACGTTTCTGGTTACGAGATGTCACGTTATGTTACGGGGATACGTGCTTAAGTTACTTAGTGTGATGTCTTGTCATGCTGTTATGTTACGTTGTGTTTGTCTTGTTACGTGGTTACGTTTGTTGGTTACGTCTTGTTACGTGATTATGTTAGGAATGAATAGACAATGAGAAGATCCAGAACATACAAGGTGGGAATAGGTTAGGACGTATACTTCACTGTAAACCGATATACAGTTTGTCCCTCTCCGTCTCGCACACTACTGTTTAACATATAAAAAGTTTGTAAAGGGTTAGAAAAACGTATATAAAAGTGTTGTAACGTTGGATGAGAAATATTTTATAATCCAATTACTCTCTATATTACCGTATAAACCTGCATTCCTCCGCCTTCTTCAACCCCTGTCTATCCTTGTATCTATCCCGTTTTCCATATTTCTCCCATATAAACGTATACTCTGCTCCTCAACCCATGTCTAGACTAGCACCTCTCCTCATATGTCCTACCGCTCTCATATAAATGCATTTTCCTCCTTGAAGACTCTCTCAACCTAGCACCTAACTTCGTTTTCCCTATCTTTTCCCATATAAACGCATACTCTGTCATTCAGACCTTCCTGTCTAGCCTAGCACTTCTCCTCATATTCCCCTGCCTCTCTCATATAACACGCATTCCCTACTTCAACCCTGTCTAGCCTAGCATCGACCCTTGTATTCCCTATCTCTTGCATATAAACGCCTACTCTATCATTCAAAACTCCTAGCCTAATACCTCTCCTCGGTTTGCTATCTCGCTCATATAAAACGCCATATTCTACCCTTCAAGTCCTGTTTAGTATAGCATCTTTCCTTGTATTCCCTATCTCTCTCGTATAAGGTGTACCCCTCCCTCCTTTAGCATCTGACTAGCCTAGCATCAGCCCTGGTATTCCCTACCTCTCCCCTATAAACGCATTTTCCTCCTTGAACTGTTGCATCTACCCTCGTTTTCCTATCCTTTCCCATATAAACGCAAAAGTAGCCCAGCTTCTGTATATCATACCATCTGTCCCCGTTTTCCATATATTCCTCATATAAACGTATGCCGTACTCCTTAACCTCTGTCTACACTAACACCTCCCCTCGTATGCCCTATATCTGTCGTATAAAGCATATCTCTCCCTCCTTCAGTCCCTGCTCTACCTCAGAACTCTCCTCGTTTTCCCTATCTCTCCCATATAAACGCGTTTTTTCCTCCTTGAATGTTCTCTCAACCTAGCATATACCCTCGTTTTCCTCGTCTCTTCATATAAAAAGCCATACTCTACCCCTCAAACCCTGAATAGTCCAGTACCTCTCCGTGTATCCCCTATCTCTCCTGTATATATGTTCATATTCCCCCTGCTTCAGCATCTGTCTATCCTAGCATCTGTTCACGTTTTCCCTATCTTTCCCATATAAATGCATATTCTACCCTTCAAGCCCTGTCTAGCATAGCACTTCTTCTCGTATTCCACGTATCTCTCATATAAAGCACATCCTCATTCCTTCAACCTCTATCTAGCTTAGCATCGATCCTCGTAGTCCATATCTTCCCCATATAAACGCATTTATCCTCCTTGGATGCTCTCCTAGCCTAGCATATAGCCTCGTTTTCCCTATCTTTTCCCATATAAACGCAAAAACTGGCCCAGATCTGTCCTACCTATCCTACTAACACGAGCTCATACACACACATATACACACGCCGATATACGAACACAATCACCGACAGGCATGCCAAAAACACTTAAACATATACACCAGTACATGGATACACACACACATCTTCACCCGAGCACACCCACGCGTGTACACACATACATGTATGCATATATACACATACACACCTAGAAACACAAATCGTCCTCCGTGGTGTAGTGTTACCATGCTAGCCTCTAGTATTCTAGATGGCGGGTTGAAACCCGGCGGAGGGCGATGGATTTTTTTTCGGGCATAACAATTTTTAGCATGGCTTTCTTCGACAGGGAAATAAAGTCTGTGGTCAACTATCGTATATTTACGGCACGTAAAAGAACCCTAAGCCTGATAAAGAGGCCTCTGAGCAAACGCCCTGTATAGAATGGGACACTAAGAACAACAGCAGTTAAAGATCGTTCATAAATAAAAGATTTCAATTTCCTGGAGACACATATACATACATATCCCTATGCACTCTAAATGCTTAAAATATTCGTGTTATCGTTGAACAGAAAAAGCATAAATACCTGAACTCCATTGGATCTGAAATCACACTAGACTCTAATAGGTCCGTGCCCAGTCTATAAATAGGGTACCAACGGTACTGGTCTCCATACAAAGCATAGCTCATAACCTAACACTACAACCACAATTCCGAACACTAAAAGCAACTAGCATTTACGACATCGCAGTAGATAATAATCGAGTAATAGTAACGGCGCCATATGACCCACAAGGTGTATTAAACACAGCGGACATAAACGCATTCATGTAATTAAACAAGAGAGAAAAAATAGCAGGTGATCTAAATGTGAAGCACCAAATTTGGAACTACAACAAGACAAACCCCGAAGGCATGGTTCTACTACAGTTAGAAAACAACAAAAATGACATAATTCACACTACAACGGAATACACGTACAGAAATCAACGGCCAGAAATTTTGGACTTAGCAATCACTCGCAACCTAAGTAGCAGAAATAACCTACAAGTAAAGAATGAACTGTCCTGTAACCATCTACCGCTATAAATAACCTTAGAGAGCTCAACAGCACAGCACTCACCAGTCCAGCGACGCAACTACAACAAAGTGGACCGGAAAAATTCGAACAAGCTATGAAGACCGCAAACACCGCGATGGTACCGTTAAGTAAACAGCGGCAAACCCAATCCCCACTACCACAAGATACGTATATACATATGCTGGCAGAAGAAAGGGATCCAGGTAGACGAAAATTGCAAAACTGGCAGCACATCGTGCACCTAGAATGCTTCAGATACCTAAACGCGCTAATAAGGGAAAGAATAACTAACTTTATCTCCCAACAATGGCAACATAGACGAGAGAACCTCGACTACGAACGAGACTGTGTGGAGAATAGCTCGCTACCCACGCGCGACAAAACTCAAATCCCTACTCTACATTACTCTATATTCAACAGATCAACAAAAACAGCTACACCAACAGACGAGCTAAAACAAACACATCGAATCCAACTGCACCCTGTCCACATTTCACGGCAGAAACGGAGACAAAACCTGACAACTATAAGGAACAGGGAACTCACAGCTTAGTGTGAAAAACCTGCCCAAGCGAAATTAAAAGGCTAATTAGACATCTCTCAAGGAGAAACGTCCAGGGGCCAGACAGTATTCCTATAGCAGCCCTCATGCATCTGTCGGACGATGCAATAAATCTACTCTCTAAAATACTCCACTAGGTGCTAACAAGCGGACACTACCCGGGCAGTGGAAGCTGGCCACTG
Organism: Deroplatys truncata; assembly: GCA_030765065.1. Taxonomy (NCBI): domain Eukaryota; kingdom Metazoa; phylum Arthropoda; class Insecta; order Mantodea; family Mantidae; genus Deroplatys; species Deroplatys truncata. The sequence continues at coordinate 179,468,349 of CM060975.1, read as the reverse complement.
TAGTACACTTACCCAAAAAGGGGAACAATCTGCTAAACCCGCAGGGCTACAGACCAATTAGTTACTGATCACACTAGGAAAGCTTCTGGAAAAAGCAATACTTAAATGCCTCCACATCCAATTAAATAAGCAAAGTAAACTAATTGTGGAACAATTTGGATTCCGAGCCAAAAATTCGACAGCCTACAATTAATCAGAGCAATTGAAAGCATCACCCACAGTTTTAACATAAAAAATCAACAGGCTCACTTTTTCTCGACGTGCAGCGAGCATTCGACAGAGTATGGCACGCTGGCCTACTGAAGAAATTCAAAACACTAAAAATACACGACTCGCTAATCAAACGTATACCAAACTACTTGTAACAGAAAATTCCAATCGAGAGTGAAAGATCACCTCTCAACCGACCGCCCAATCAAAGCAGGAGTGCCACAAGGCAGTTTACTTGGGCCGACTCTATTTAACATACACATAAACAACATCCCAAAAACCGTAAACACAAACTTATACATATACGCTGACGATACAGCAATAATGATGCAATAGGCAAAACCGAATTCATACACAGAAGATTACATAATGCCTTCAATAATCTAGGGGATTGGCTTACAAAATGGCGCATTAAAGTTAATGCACCAAAAGCACAAGCAATAATATTCACAAAACGTAACAATCATAGATTTCCCCAACATCAGTTACCGCCGTTTACCATATTTTGTGAAAAGAATAGGTGGGAAAACACGGTAACGCGGATAGGAATCAAAATGCATTAAGGACTAACAGAAAAAGCACATATTACAACTACGGGGAAAAGCCAATGCCAAATTAGGCAGGCTATACTCAATAATCAACATGGACTCCCAAGTAAACCTCAAAATGGGACTCACGCTATACAAAATACTGATACGCACAATTTTCACGTATGCTGCACCAGTATGAGAATATGCTGCCAAAACATACATCAAAGGATTTCAAACCTTCCAAAATGAAATATTAAGGATGAAAGCCAAGGTAGCTTATGTAGCTCCATCTGATCTACTACATCACAAACTTAATATGCACACAGTAGAGGAATCCATTAAGAAACTTTTCGAAATATGTATACATTCTGAAATGTGTACAAAAAAACTATATTCGCATCATAACCTACTAATAAAAGCATGGGAACATCGAGATAGAAAATAACAAACAGATCCTGTCACTATTCGATAGAACGTTGTTCCAAGATCTCACAGAAGAAATACAACACTTCCTCGACAACCTCCTCCAATTATGACAAGAACACTGGCATAGGACTACTTCTCACTAAATCCCATCATTAATCTTTCGCTTCTTATATTTTGTTCCAGACCTAGCCCACTGCAGAGCCCTCAATGTCCGGTTCGTAAACGAGTCAAAAGTACCTCTTCCCGACGAGAAGAACGATGATGATGATGATATGCGGTTTAAGGGCGCTAAACTGCTAGGGTCATCAGCGCCCTTACAATGTGTAAAATATAAGGTCAAAATATAAAACGTAAAAAAAACCGCATAATTAAAAAACGGGACACAAACCCGCGATGTCCAAAAAGTTAAAACTAACAATAGCATAACAATAACAATAACAATAACAACAAGAATAAAAGTAACAACAAGAATAACAATAACAACAATAATAACAATAAATATATCTCAAAACCAACACACTAAAAGCATAGCCAATAAAAGATTAAAACGTGTCAAGAACTGTAGAATGCGGGACATGAGCGCCATAGGTCACTGGGGAGTAAGTCCCTATAAAAACATACAGAAGAAAATAACAAAGCTAAAAGACGCTCAGCGCATCAAATGCGACGATTAAAATCAATGTCATTTATAAAACGTAAAACACATTCTACAGCATGCGCGTCGTCTGCCAAAACGTTGGCTATGCCAACAGGCAGACCCAGGCGAACGCGCAGTGGAGCTAAAACTTGACACTCAGTTAAAATGTGACGCACCGTTAAGGGCACGTCACACTGCTGACACAGCGGAGCGGGATCACCACTGAGCAGGTAACTATGACTAAAACGACAATGTCCAATTCGTAAACGGGCTAAAAGTACCTCTTCCCGACGTAAAGAACGAGAAGAGGTACCCCAGATTAACGGGAGAGGCTTAACCTCCCGCAATTTGTTCCCCCGGAGGGCCGTCCACTCATCGCGCCAGCGCGAGAGGATGCGGCGACGTAAAATAACACACGAATCTGACGAGGGAACAACAGAGGTAAAAAATCTGGGTAATAAAATCGCCGATTTCGCAGCGGCGTCGGCAGACTCATTACCTGAGATGCCCACATGACCTGGAATCCACATGAAGGACACGCTGATGCCAGCGAGTGGAGCAGGTCATGTATGCGCTGTACAAGCGGGTGGTAATGGTACAGCGCAGTAATAGTCTGAAGGGCACTCAGAGAGTCCGTACAAATAAAACAATGCTGTAAGGCGTGCCGCTGTATGTATAAAATAGATTGATAAATGCTAAAAAGTTCGGCGGTAAAAATTGAACATTGTCCAGGTAAACGAAACTTAAAACTACAGTGACCAGAAACAAAGGCACATCCAACTCCAGCTTCAGTCTTAGATCCATCGGTAAAGATAAAATGGAAGTCTCCGAATTGAGCCCGTACTTCTAAAAAAGCCGATCTAAAGACTGAAGCAGGGGTCTCAGTCTTCGGCATCGACGTTAGCCCAAGGTGACAGTGGGCCTCAGCGCGAGACCATGGAGGAAAACGCGTTTCCCCCCGTGGAAGGGCCGGCGCTGGCGGAACGTCTAAATGCCGAAGGAGCTGTCGAAAGCGAACCCCTGGTGGGAGCAAAGCAGAGGACCTAATAAAATAGTGACGATCAAGGGACTCCTCGAAAAATAACTCGAAGGACGGGTGGTCAGGCAAGCTTGAGAGTCGACAAGCATAGCTGCACAAGAGCATCTCACGCCTGAAGGACAGCGGAGGCTCTGCAGCTTCAGCATACAGGCTAAAAACAGGGCTGGTTGGAAAGGCCCCTGTAGCGACTCTTATGCCACGATGGTGAATGGCGTTCAATCGACGTAACACAGATGGACGTGCCGACGAATAAACAATACACCCGTAATCAAGCTTGGATCGGACCAAAGAGCGATAAAGGCGAAGAAGGACGGTCCGATCAGCTCCCCAGGATGTGCCACTTAAAACACGTAAAAGATTAAGAGAACGGTCACACTTTGCTTTTAAAAAGGAAACGTGCGAGGTCCAACACAACTTCCTGTCAAAAATCAACCCCAAAAATTTCGCCTCGTCTGCAAACGGAAGTATCCCTGGCCCAAGATGGAGAGTGGGCGGAGGGAAATACTTCCGGCGCCAAAAGTTGATGCAGACGGATTTCTCGGCGGAGAAATTAAAGCCGTTGGCGTTACTCCAGGCGTAGAGACGGTCGATACAGCCTTGGAGACGGCGTTCGAGTAGACAGGTCCGCCGTGAACTGCAATAAATAGCGAAATCGTCAACAAAAAGGGACGATGAAATGCCAGGTGGAATACAATCAACAATGGGGTTGATAGCAATCGCAAAAAGTGTGACACTGAGTACAGAGCCCTGTGGTACTCCGTTCTCTTGAATAAAACGACGAGATAAAACCGAGCCCACACGTACACGAAAGACGCGGTCCGTCATAAACTCCCGAAGAAATATGGGAAGACGACCGCGGATATTCCAATCGTGAAGTGTACGTAAAATGCCGCCCCTCCAACAAGTGTCATAAGCTTTCTCCAGGTCAAAAAATACAGCCACGGTTTGACACTTTCTCAGAAATCCATTCATAATATGCGTCGACAAGGACACCAGATGGTCGACGGTAGAGCGATAGCGACGAAACCCGCACTGAGCGTTCGCTAGAAGTTTCTGAGACTCAAGCCACCATGTCAACCGCCCGTTGATCATGCGCTCCATCACCTTGCAAATGCAACTGGTGAGGGAGATAGGGCGGTAGCTGGAAGGTAGTTGGCGGTCCTTCCCAGGCTTAAGTATAGGGACAATGGTGGCTTCGCGCCAAACGGAAGGAAAAATGCCGTTTTGCCAAATACGGTTATAGACCTGTAAGAGAAAGAGTTTACTGTCGGCTGAAAGGTTCTTTAACATCAGAACATGAATGCCGTCCGGCCCAGGAGCGGAGTGCCGAGAGCAATGAAGAGCGTGCTCCAGCTCCCTCATTGTGAATAGTTCATTATAGCATTCTTCAGTAGCAGACCGAAAAGTATATGATGCGGAATCCAGCCGGTCTTTAATAGAGCGAAAGCCGGCGGAATAATGGTCTGAACTGGAAACCGCCTCAAAGGCAGCACCCAGTGTGTTAGCGATGGCAGCCGGATCCACTATGGTGGCATTAGAAACCTGAAGGCCAGAAACAGTACAATGTGACACTTTACCTGAGAAGCGACGAAGTTTATCCCAAACAACGGATGAAGGCGTAAAACGATTAAAAGACTCGACAAAACGAGCCCAAGGTGCCTTCTTGCTATCCTGAATAATGCGACGAGCCCTGGCGCGCGATTGTTTAAAAGTCACCAAATTATCAAGTGTAGGGTGTCGCCGAAACACCCTAAGTGCAGTCCTACGGGCACGAACGGCGTCCCTACAATCCTCGTTCCACCACGGAACAGGTGGCCGCCGAGGTTGGGAGGATGAACGGGGTATTGCGCGTTCGGCGGCAGAGAAAATAACAGACGTAAGGTGCTGCACTAGTTGGTGAATGTCAGAGAAGGGCTGGTCGTCAAAATGCACGAGGCTGGAATACAAGCTCCAGTCGGCTTTTGCGAATATCCAGGTAGGTACTCTGGAATGCTGTACGTGGTGCGACAGAAGAGAAACGATGCAGGGGTAATGGTCGCTGGAGTAGGTGTCAGCGACGACGTTCCACTGAAGACGACGTGCAAGCTGGAGTGAGCAAATTGCAAGGTCCAGGTGAGAGAATGTACCAGAAGAATCAGAAATAAAAGTAGGTGCACCTGTATTGAGGATGGAAAGATTGAACTGATAAAAAATGTCGGAAAGAAGAGTTCCCCTCGCACAAGCCCTTGGCGAACCCCATAGTGGGTGATGGGCATTAAAATCTCCCAACAGAAGAAATGGTGTTGGGAGAGCGGACAGGAGAGATCGAATGTCCGCGGGAGCGAGGGGAGACGATGGAGGTGTATACACAGAACAAACAGAAAAGAAAAAACCGGGTAACTGCAGTCTAATGGCAACAGCTTGCAAGTCGGACGTAAGTGTGATAGGTTGAAAATGAACGTCATTACGCACCAACAACATGACACCTCCATGAGCAGGAGCACCCTCCTCCGGTTCAAGATCGTAGCGAACCGGAGTGTACCCTCGGAGATCGAAAGGGTCGTGAGGGCGAAGCTTGATCTCCTGCAAACACACGACCATAGGTGAATGGGAACGCAATAAAAGTTGCAGTTCCGCCCTATGCGATCGTACACCACGTACATTCCAGGTCAGGATAGCTATTAAGAAAAAGGGGATAAACTGTCTATTTAGAAGGGCGGCTTAAAATTACCTTTTGTTTAACCTTTGGGCTCGGGCTTTTTGTATGGAGTTGGTCAGACTCCATAGCTTCCTCGGAGGGAGGGCCCACGCGCTCAGTGCCAGAAACCGATTCAAGCGCCGTGAATCGGTTCTGGGTGGCGATGGGGGAGGGGTGCCGCTGAGCGCGGCTTGTCCCAGGACCTTCCTGGGACAGCGACCTCCGAGGAGGAGAAGGTGAACTTTTGTTGCCGCGCGCACGCGGAGGGTCTTTCAAGAAATCTTCCCTACGTAGTTTCTGCTTGGGCTTCTTTTCAGCGGCTTCAGACTTCATTGACTTTGGACCAGGTTTATAAGGCTTGGTAACAGTAGCTTTAATAGACGGCCGGATGGTAGTGGCGGTTAATCCAGTCAAGGTCCAGGTCTGAGTTTCGGCATCTACTCGTGGTACTGGCGAGGCAACAACAGAACTAAATGTGCCAGATCGCAGGAGTGAAGGTTGGCGCGCATGGTAACGCCTCCGGGCTTCAGCGAAGGAGAGTTTTTCCTTTACCCGGATCTCCTGGATCGCCTTCTCGTCCAAGTACCGCGGACAGTCGGCAAACGAAGCAGAATGAGACCCTTTGCAATTAACGCAGACGGGGGCTGTTGTACAGATACCTTCGTGTGAGGGCTGGCTACATGTTGCACAGATGTTAACGGCACTCTTACATGAGACTTGCGTATGCCCAAAACGTTGGCATTTAAAACAACGCAGAGGTCTAGGAATATAAGGCCTCACAGAAATCCGTTCGTACCCTGCGGAAATGCTCGTGGGCAGATCGACGCCATCAAATGTAATAAACAGGGTACGAGTGGGTACCAATACGCCGTCGCGTTTGGCCTGCACTCGATGGACCGCTGTCACCTTCTGGTCTGCAAGATATTCTACCAGGTCCTCGTCCGATATACCATCGAGGCTATGGGTGGTAATAACGCCTCGACAGGAATTCAATGTGCGGTGCTTCTCCACATGGATGGGATAGCCGTGGAGAAGCGTAGCGCGCAACAAGGTCTTACTTTGCTGATCGGATTTCGTTTGGGCTAATAAGGAACCATTCCGTAGACGAGTGCAGGACTGAACCGCACCAGCAATTGCATCAATGCCCTTTTGAATGATGAAAGGGTTCACCTTCTCAAAGCTTTGTCCTTCTTCGGTTCGTGAAATGACCAAGTAACAACCAGTTGTCGGTGGTGTCACTTCTGTTACATAAACTTTTCGGCGCTTGTTAGTAGTAATGGAGGAAGGGTGCTTCATAGCGAAATAAATCCTCCACCATTGCAACCGTCTCCAACCTCGGGCTCTGACTTCTCGGGCGTTACCCCGGCTTGGGTGAGTGGCGTATCTATACCAGACTCACCCCAGGGTCACACCTCCCAGAACATAGACAGAGGGACCCAATCGCCGTCAGAAGTCAGCAGCTCATGCAATGGCCCCCCGCGGGACTGCAGTTGAACAGCGGATACGAACACATACCCTACATGACGACCCCGGGTGGTGGGGATGACGCCATTACCCACTCACCCAGCTGCGCACGCGGTGCGCGGGTATCCGTCAGGCTGTGTCCACGGAGGATTTAAATAAAAAGATAAAAGAAACTAAAACTGTGTGGGTGTTTCGCACGCAAGGTAGGCCGGCGGGGAAGAAAAAGAGAGATATGCGAATGTCGTGGTGCGAAATGGCCGGAAAGTGATAAGAGAAGAAAGAAACGATGGTGAGGTGCGGTATGAATGGAATGTAAAGAACGCACGAGTGCCTACCTTGGGTCCACCGGTCACTTGAAGAACCCACCGCGACAGGATGGGGGTGAGGGGATGAATGTGGCGATGAATGGCTCGGGTGCGCCAAAAACCCGTACTCACATAAGGTGAGCCCCTGAGGGGGAGAAGAACGAGAAGAGGTACCCCAGACTAACGGAAGAGGTTTAACCTCCCGCAACTTGTTCCCCCTAAGAGCCGCCCACCCATCGCGCCAGCGGGAGAGGATACGGCAACGTAAAATAACATAAAATCTGAGGAAGGAACAACACAGGTAAAACATCTGGGTGATAAAATGGCCGATTTGGCAGCGGCGTGATGATGATATGGGGTTAAGGGCGCTAAACATCAAAGGTCATCAGCGCCCTTACAAGGTGTAAATATAGGTCAAGAACTAAAACAGGAAAAGTCGATAAGTGAAAACACTAAAAGCACGTACAAAAAGCTAAAACCACCACACTAAAACATGTTACACAAAACAATAAAAGAGTAAAACCACGTGCGAAGAGCTGTAGAACGTTTTGGACATGAGCGCCATATGTCCCCTGGAGAGTAGAGCCCCCATTAAAAAGGCAATATAATAGCACAAGATTAAAAGGCGCTCAGCGCATTATATGCGCCTATTAAAATCACTGTCATGGATAAAACGTAAAAGACATCCTACAGCATGCGCGTCGTCTGCCAAAACGTTGGCTATGCCAACAGGCAGACCCACACGACCGCGCAACGGAGCTAAAACCTGACACTCTTCTAAAACGTGACGCACCGTTAAGGGCACATCACACTGCTCGCATACTGGTGCGGGGTCACCACTGAGCAAGTACCTATGACTAAAAATGCAATGTCCGATACGAAGGCGTGTTAAAATTACCTCTTCCCGACGAGAAGCACGGGAAGAGGTAGCCCAGACTAGCGGAAGAGGTTTAACCTCCCGCAACTTGTTTCCCCGGAGGGCCGTCCACTCATCGCGCCAGCGTGAGAGGATGCGGCGACGTATAAGAACACAAGAATCTGACGAGGGAACAACAGGGGTAAAAAATCTGCGTTATAAAATCGCCGATTTCGCAGCGGCGTCGGCCGACTCGTTCCCTGAGATGCCCACATGACCTGGAATCCACATAAAAGAGACGCTGATGCCAGAGGCACCAAGCGAGTGGAATAGGTCATGTATGCGCTGTACGAGGGGGTGGTAAGTGTACAGTGCGCGAATACTTTGAAGAGCACTCAGGGAGTCTGAACAAATAAAACAGAGTCGTAGGTCGTACCGCTGGACGTATAAAAGTGACTGATAAATACTAAAAATTTCGGCGGTAAAAATCGAACATTGCCCGGGTAAACGAAATGTAAAACTACGATTATCATCAATAAAGGCACACCCTACTTCAACATCAGTCTTAGACCCATCAGTATATATAAAACGAAAGTCCCCGAACTGCGACCGAAGTTATAAAAACACCGATCTAAGAACTGAAGAAGGGGTCTCATTCTTCGACATAGACGTCAACCCAAGGTGACACTGGGCCTCAGCGCTCAACCATGGAGGAAAACGCGTTTCCCCCCTGGGAAAGGCCGGCGCTGGCGTAAAGTCCAAATGCCAAAGAAGCTTTCGAAACAGAACCCCTGGAGGTAGTAATGCAGAGGAGCTAACGAAATATTGTCGATCAAGCGAATCCTCGTAAAATAAATTGAAGGACGAGTGGTTAGGCAAGCTTGAGAGCAGACAAGCATAGCTGCACAAAAACATCTCACGCCGGAAGGACAGCGGAGGCTCTGCAGCTTCTGCGTACAGACTGGGTACAGGGCTAGTTGGAAAGGCCCCTGTAGCGACTCTTATGCCACGATGGTGAACGGCATTCAATCGACGTAACACAGATGGACGTGCCGACGAATAAACAATACACCCGTAATCAAGCTTGGATCAGAAATAAAAGTAGGTGCACCTGTATTGAGGATGGAAAGATTGAACTGCTAAAAATGTCGGAAAGAAGAGTTCACCTCGCACAAGCCCTTGGCGAACCCCACAGTGGGTGATGGGCATTAAAATCTCCCAACAGAAGCAATGGTGTTGGGAGAGCAGACAGGAGAGCTCGAATGTCCGCGGGAGCGAGGGGAGAGGATGGAGGTGAATACACAGAGCAAACAGAAAACAAAAAGCCGGGTAAGTGAAGGCGAACGGCAACAGTTTGCAAGTCGGATGTAAGTGATGATGATGATATGCGGCTTAAGGGCGCTAAACTGCTGAGGTCATCAGCGCCCTTACAAGGTATAAAATATAAAGTCAAAAAATAAAAGACAGGTAAAAAACCGCATAATTAAAAAACGGGACACACACCCGCGATGTCAAAAAAGTTAAAAATAACAATAGAATAACAATAACAATAACAATAACAATAAAAACAATAACAATAATAACAATAACAACAATAGTAACAATAACAATAAATATGTCGCAAAAACCAACACACTACAAACATAGCCAATAAAAGATTAAAACGTGTCAAGGACTGTAGAATGCGAGGGACATGAGCGCCATACGTCACTGGGGAGTAAGTCCCTATTAAAACATACAGAATAAAATAACAAAGCTAAAAGACGCTCAGCGCATCAAATGCGACCATTAAAACCAATGTCACTTATAAAACGTAAAAGACATTCTACAGCATGCGCGTCGTCTGCCAAAACGTTGGCTATGCCAACAGGCAGACCCAGGCGAACGCGCAGTGGAGCTAAAACTTGACACTCAGTTAAAATGTGACGCACCGTTAAGGGCACGTCACACTGCTGACACAGCGGAGCGGGATCACCACTGAGCAGGTAACTATGAGTAAAACGACAATGTCCAATTCGTAAACGGGCTAAAAGTACCTCTTCCCGACGTGAAGAACGAGAAGAGGTACCCCAGATTAACGGGAGCGGCTTAACCTCCCGCAACTTGTTCCCCCGGAGGGCCGTCCACTCATCGCGCCAGCGCGAGAGGATGCAGCGACGTAAAATAACACACGAATCTGACGAGGGAACAACAGAGGTAAAAAATCTGGGTAATAAAATCGCCGATTTCGCAGCGGCGTCGGCAGACTCATTACCTGAGATGCCCACATGACCTGGAATCCACATGAAGGACACGCTGATGCCAGTGACACCAAGCGAGTGGAGCAGGTCATGTATGCGCTGTACAAGCGGGTGGTAATGGTACAGCGCAGTAATAGTCTGAAGGGCACTCAGAGAGTCCGTACAAATAAAACAGTGCTGTAAGGCGTGCCGCTGAATGTATAAAATAGATTGATAAATGCTAAAAAGTTCGGCAGTAAAAATTGAACATTGTCCAGGTAAACGAAACTTAAAACTACAGTGACCAGACACAAAGGCACATCCAACTCCAGCTTCAGTCTTAGATCCATCGGTGAAGATAAAATAGTAGTCTCCGAATTGAGCCCGTACTTCTAAAAAAGCCGATCTAAAGACTGAAGCAGGGGTCTCAGTCTTCGGCATCGACGTTAGCCCAAGGTGACAGTGGGCCTCAGCGCGAGACCATGGAGGAAAACGCGTTTCCCCCCGTGGAAGGGCCGGCGCTGGCGGAACGTCTAAATGCCGAAGGAGCTGTCGAAAGCGAACCCCTGGTGGGAGCAAGGCAGAGGAGCTAATAAAATAGTGACGATCAAGTGACTCCTCGAAAAATAACTCGAAGGACGGGTGGTTAGGCAAGCTTGAGAGTCGACAAGCATAGCTGCACAAGAGCATCTCACGCCTGAAGGACAGCGGAGGCTCTGCAGCTTCTGCGTACAGACTGGGTACAGGGCTAGTTGGAAAGGCCCCTGTAGCGACTCTGATGCCACGATGGTGAATGGCATTCAATCGACGTAACACAGATGGACGTGCCGACGAATAAACAATACACCCGTAATCAAGCTTGGATCGGACCAAAGAGCGATAAAGGCGAAGAAGGACGGTCCGATCAGCTCCCCAGGATGTGCCACTTAAAACACGTAAAATATTAAGAGAACGGTCACACTTTGCTTTTAAAAAGGAAACGTGCGAGGTCCAACACAACTTCCTGTCAAAAATCAACCCCAAAAATTTCGCCTCGTCTGCAAACGGAAGTATCCCTGGCCCAAGATGGAGAGAGGGCGGAGGGAAATACTTCCGGCGCCAGAAGTTGATGCAGACGGATTTCTCGGCGGAGAAATTAAAGCCGTTGGCGTTACTCCAGGCGTAGAGACGGTCGATACAGCTCTGGAGACGGCGTTCGAGTAGACAGGTCCGCCGTGAACTGCAATAAATAGCGAAATCGTCAACAAAAAGGGACGATGAAATGCCAGGTGGAATACAATCAACAATGGGGTTGATAGCAATCGCAAAAAGTGTGACACTGAGTACAGAGCCCTGCGGTACTCCGTTCTCTTGAATAAAACGACGAGATAAAACCGAGCCCACACGTACACGAAAGACGCGGTCCGTCATAAACTCCCGAAGAAATATGGGAAGACGACCGCGGATATTCCAATCGTGAAGTGTACGTAAAATGCCGCCCCTCCAACAAGTGTCATAAGCTTTCTCCAGGTCAAAAAATACAGCCACGGTTTGACACTTTCTCAGAAATCCATTCATAATATGCGTCGACAAGGACACCAGATGGTCGACGGTAGAGCGATAGCGACGAAACCCGCACTGAGCGTTCGCTAGACGTTTCTGAGACTCAAGCCACCATGTCAACCGCCCGTTGATCATGCGCTCCATCACCTTACAAATGCAACTGGTGAGGGAGATAGGGCGGTAGCTGGAAGGTAGTTGGCGATCCTTCCCAGGCTTAAGTATAGGGACAATGGTGGCTTCGCGCCAAACGGAAGGAAAAATGCCGTCTTGCCAAATACGGTTATAGACCTGTAAGAGAAATAGTTTACTGTCGGCTGAAAGGTTCTTTAACATCAGGACATGAATGCCGTCCGGCCCGGGAGCGGAGTGCCGAGAGCAATGAAGAGCGTGCTCCAGCTCCCTCATTGTGAATAGTTCATTATAGCATTCATCATTAGCAGACCGAAAATTAAATGTTGCGGAATCCTGCCGGTTTTTAATAGAGCGAAAGCCGGCGGAATAATGGTCTGAACTGGAAACCGCCTCAAAGGCAGAACCCAGAGTGTTAGCGATGGCAGCCGGATCCACTATGGTGGCATTAGAAACCTGAAGGCCAGAAACAGTACAATGTGACACTTTACCTGAGAAGCGACGAAGTTTATCCCAAACAACGGATGAAGGCGTAAAACGATTAAAAGACTCGACAAAACGAGCCCAAGATGCCTTCTTGCTATCCTGAATAATGCGACGAGCCCTGGCGCGCGATTGTTTAAAAGTCACCAAATTATCAAGTGTAGGGTGGCGCCGAAACACCCTAAGTGCAGTCCTACGGGCACGAACGGCGTCCCGACAATCCTCGTTCCACCATGGAACAGGTGGCCGCCGAGGTTGGGAGGATGAACGGGGTATTGCACGTTCGGCGGCTGAGAAAATAATAGACGTAAGGTGCTGCACTAGTTGATTAATGTCGGAGAAGGGCTGGTCGTCAAAATGCACGAGGCTGGAATACAAGCTCCAGTCGGCTTTTGCGAATATCCAGGTAGGTACTCTGGAATGCTGTACGTGGTGCGACAGAAGAGAAACGATGCAGGGGAAATGGTCGCTGGAGTAGGTGTCAGCGACGACGTTCCACTGAAGGCGACGTGCAAGCTGGATTGAGCAAAGGGCAAGGTCCAGGTGAGAGAAAGTACCAGAAGAATCAGAAATAAAAGTAGGTGCACCTGTATTGAGGATGGAAAGATTGAACTGATAAAAAATGTCGGAAAGAAGAGTTCCCCTCGCACAAGCCCTTGGCGAACCCCATAGTGGGTGATGGGCATTAAAATCTCCCAACAGAAGAAATGGTGTTGGGAGAGCGGACAGGAGAGCTCGAATGTCCGCGGGAGCGAGGGGAGACGATGGAGGTGAATACACAGAGCAAACAGAAAACAAAAAGCCGGGTAAGTGAAGGCGAACGGCAACAGCTTGCAAGTCGGATGTAAGTGTGACAGGTGTAAAATGAACGTCGTTACGCACTAAGAACATGACACCTCCATGAGCAGGAGTACCCTCCTCCGGTTCAAGGTCGTAGCGAACCGGAGTATATCCTCGGAGATCAAAAGGATCGTGAGGGCGAAGCTTAGTCTCCTGCAAACATACGACCATAGGCGAATGGGAACGCAATAAAAGTTGCAGTTCCGCCCTATGCGATCGTACACCACGTACATTCCAGGTCAGGATAGCCATGGAGAATAAGGGGATAAACTGTCTATTTAGAAGGGCGGCTTAAAATTACCTTTTGTTTAATCTTTGGGCTCGGGCTTTTTGTATGGATTTGGTCAGACTCCATAGCTTCCTCGGGGGGAGGGCCCACGCGCTCAGTGCCAGAAACCGATTCAAGCGCCGTGAATCGGTTCTGGGTGGCGATGGGTGAAGGGTGCCGCTGAGCGCGGCTTGTCCCAGGACAATCCTGGGACAGCGACCTCCGAGGAGGAGAAGGTGAACCTTTGTTACCGCGCGCACGCGGAGGGTCTTTTAAAAAATCTTCCCTACGAAGTTTCTGCTTGGGCTTCTTTTCAACGGCTTGCGACTTCATTGACTTGGGACCAGGTTTATACGGCTTGGTAACTGTAGCCTTAATAGACGGCCGGATGGTAGTGGCGGTTAATCCAGTCAAGGTCCAGGTCTGAGTTTCGGCATCTACTCGTGGTACTGGCGAGGCAACAACAGAACTAAATGTGCCAGATCGCAGGAGTGAAGGTTGGCGCGCATGGAAACGCCTCCGGGCTTCAGCGAAGGAGAGGTTTTCCTTTACCCGGATCTCCTGGATCGCCTTCTCGTCCAAGTACCGCGGACAGTCGGCAAACGAAGCAGAATGTGACCCTTTACAATTAACGCAGACGGGGGCTGTTGAACAGGTACCTTCGTGTGAGGGCTGGCTACATGTTGCACAGATGTTAACGGCACTCTTACAGGAGACTTGCGTATGCCCAAAACGTTGGCATTTAAAACAACGCAGAGGTCTAGGAATATAAGGCCTCACAGAAATCCGTTCGTACCCTGCGGAAATGCTCGTGGGCAGATCGACGCCATCAAATGTAATAAACAGGGTACGAGTGGGTACCAATACGCCGTCGCGTTTGGCCTGCACTCGATGCACTGCAGTGACCTTTTGATCAGATAGATATTCTACGAGATCCTCGTCCGATATACCATCGAGGCTATGGGTGGTAACGACGCCCCGACAGGAGTTCAATGTGCGGTGCTTCTCAACACGGATGGGGTAACCGTGAAGAAGCGTAGCGCGCAACAAGGTCTTACTTTGCTGATCGGACTTAGTTTGTGCCAATAAGGAACCATTCCGTAGACGAGTGCATGATTGAACTGCACCAGCAATAGCATCTATTCCCTTCTGAATGATAAAAGGGTTCACCTTCTCAAAGTTTTGTCCTTCTTCTGTTCTCGAAATGACCAAGTAACAACCAGATGACGGCGGTGCTACTTCTGTTACAATAACTTTTCGGCGCTTGTTGTTAATAATGGAGAAAGGGTGCTCCATAGCGAAAAAAATCCTCCACCATTGCAACCGTCTCCGACCTCGGGCTCTGACTTCTCGGGCGTTACCCCGGCTTGGGTGAGTGGCCTATCTATACCAGACTCACCCCAGGGTCACACCTCCCAGAACATAGACAGAGGGACCCAATCGCCGTCAGAAGTCAGCAGCTCATGCAATGGCCCCCCCGCGGGACTGCAGTTGAACAGCGGATACGAACACAAACCCTACATGACGACCCCGGGTGGTGGGGATGACGCCATTACCCACTCACCCAGCTGCGCACGCGGTGCGCGGGTATCCGTCAGGCCGTGTCCACGGAGGATTTAAATAAAAAGATAAAAGAAACTAAAACTGTGTGGGCGTTTCGCACGCAAGGTAGGCCGGCGGGGAAGAAAAAGAGTTATGCGAATGTCGGGGTGCGAAATGGCCGGAAAGTGATAAGGGAAGAAAGAAACGATGGTGAGGTGCGGTATGAATGGAATGTAAAGAACGCACGAGAGCCTACCTTGGGTCCACCGGTCACTTGAAGAACCCACCGCGACCGGATGGGGGTGAGGGGATGAATATGGCGATGATTGGCTCGGGAACCCCCGGGTGCGCCAAAAACCCGTACTCACATAAGGTGAGCCCCTGAGGGGTCGGATGTAAGTGTGATAGTTTGAAAATGAACGTCGTTACGCACTAACAACATGACTCCTCCATGAGCAGGAGTACCCTCCTCCGGTTCAAGGTCGTAGCGAACCGGAGTATATCTTCGGAGATCAAAAGGATCATGAGGGCGAAGCTTAGTCTCCTGCCGACGAATAAACAATACACCCGTAATCAAGCTTGGATCGGACCAAAGAGCGATAAAGGCGAAGAAGGACGGTCCGATCAGCTCCCCAGGATGTGCCAGTTAAAACACGTAAAAGATTAAGAGAACGGTCACACTTTTCTATTAAAAAGGAGACGTGCGAGGTCCAACACAACTTCCTATCAAAAATCAACCCCAAAAATTTCGCCTCGTCTGCAAACGGATGTATCCCTGGCCCAAGATGGAGAGAGGGCGGATGGAAATACTTCCGGCGCCAGAAATTGATACAGACGGATTTCTCGGCGGAGAAATTAAAGCTGTTGGCGTTACTCCAGCCGTAGAGACGGTCGATACAGCTCTGGAGACGGCGTTCGAGTAGACAGGTCCGCCGTGAACTGCAATAAATAGCGAAATCGTCAACAAAAAGCGACGATGAAATTCCAGGTGGAATACAATCAACAATGGGGTTGATAGCAATTGCAAAAAGTGTGACACTGAGTACAGAGCCCTGCGGTACTCCGAACTCTTGAATAAAACGACTAGATAAAACCGAGCCCACACGTACACGAAAGACGCGGTCCGTCATGAACTCCCGAAGAAATATGGGAAGACGAACGCGGATATTCCATGCGTGAAGTGTACGTAAAATGCCGCCCCTCCAACAAGTGTCATAAGCTTTCTCCAGGTCAAAAAACACAGCCACGGTTTGATACTTTCTCAGAAATCCATTCATAATATGCGTCGACAGGGACACCAGATGGTCGACGGTAGAGCGATAGCGGCGAAATCCGCATTGAGCGTTCGCTAGAAGTTTCTGAGACTCAAGCCACCATGTCAACCGCCCGTTAATCATGCGCTCCATCACCTTGCAAACGCAACTGGTGAGGGAGATAGGGGGGTAGCTGGAAGAAAGTTGGCGATCCTTCGCAGGCTTAAGTATAGGTACAATGGTGGCTTCGCGCCAAACGGAAGGAAAAAATCCGTCTTGCCAAATACGGTTATAGACCTGTAAGAGAAAGAGATTACTGTCGGCTGAAAGGTTCTTTAACATCAGGACATGAATGCCGTCCGGCCCAGGAGCGGAGTGCCTAGAGCAATGAAGAGCGTGCTCCAGCTCCCTCATTGTGAAAATTTCCCTATAACACTCATTATTAGCAGACCGAAAATTAAATGTGTCGGAATCCGGCCGGTCTTTGACAGAGCGAAAGGCGGCGGAGTAATGGTCTGAACTGGAAACCGGCTCAAAGGCAGCACCCAGAGTGTTAGCGATGGCAACCGGATCCACTATGGTGGCATTGGGAACCTGAAGGTCAGAAACAGTAGAATGCGACACTATACCTGAGAAGCGACGAAGTTTATCACAAACAACAGATGAAGGCGTAAAGCGATTGAAAGACTCGACAAAACGAGTCCAACACGCCTTCTTGCTATCCTGAATAATGCGACGAGCCCTGGCGCGCAATTGTTTAAAAGTAACCAAATTATCAAGTGTAGGTTGTCGCCGAAACATCCTAAGCGTGGTTCTGCGAGCACGAACGACGTCCCGACAGTCCTCGTTCCACCACGAAACAGGAATACGCCAAGGGTGAGAGGACGAACGGGGAATGGCGCGTTCGGCGGCAGATAGCAACGAAGACGTAAGGTGTTGCACCATTTGTTTAATGTTGGTGAAGGTCTGGTCTTCAAATTGCACGAGGCTGGAATACAATCTCCAGTCGGCTTTACTGAATATCCAGACGACGTTCCACTGCAGACGACTAACAAGCTGGATGGAGTAAACTGCAAGGTCTAAATGAGAGAATGAACCAGATGAATCAGAAATAAAAGTAGGTTCACCTGTATTGAGGATAGAGAGGTTGAACTGATAAAAAAACGTTGGAAAGAAGCGTTCCCCTTGCACAAGCCCTTGGCGAACCCCACAGGGAGTGATCGGCATTAAAAGCTCCCAACAGAAGAATGGTGTTGGAAGAGCGAACAGGAGAGCTCGAATGTCCGCGCTAGCGACGTGAGACGATGGATGTGAATACACAGAGCAAACAGAAAAGAAAAAGCCAGGTAACTTTAGTTTAACGGCAAAAGCTTGCAAGTCGGACGTAATAGCGATAGTTTGAAAATAAACGTGGTTACGCACTAATAACATGACACCTCCATCAGCAGGAATACCCTCCTCAGGTTCAAGATCGTAGCGAACTGGAGTATACCCCGAAGATCAAAAGCGTCGTGAGGGTGAAGCTTATTCTCCTGCAAACACAGGAACAAACGTGAATGGGAACGCAATAAAAGTTGCAGTTCCGACCTATGCGATCGTACACCACGTAAATTCCAGGTCAGGATAGCCATTAAGAAAAAGGGATAAACTGTCTACCTTGAAGGGCGGCTTAAAATTACCTTTTGCTTAACCTCCGGGCTCGGGATTTTTGTATGGAGTTGGTCAGACTCCATAGCCTCCTCGAAGGGAGGGTCCACGCGCTCAGAGCCAGAAACCGATTCAAGCGCCGAGAATGGGTTCTGGGTGGCAACGGGTAAAGCGGGCTGCTGATCGCGGCTTGTCGCAGGATCATCCTGGGACCGCGACCTCCGAGGAGGTGATCTTTTCCTTCCGCGCGCACGCGGAGGGTCCTTCAGAAAATCTTCCCTACGCAGTTTCTGCTTTAGTTTCTTTTCAACGGCTTGCGACTTCAGTACCTTAGGACCAGCTTTAGATGTCCTGCTAACTATAGCAGAATTGGATGGCCGGATGGTAGTGACCGTTAATGCAGCCATAGTCCAGGTCTGAGTTTGTTGTGATGATATGCGGTTTAAGGGCGCTAAACTGCTACGGTCATCAGCGCCCTTACAATGTATAAAAGATAATGTCAAAATATAAAACAGGTAAAAGAACCGCATAGTTAAAAACGGGACACAAACCCGCAATGTTCAAATAGCTAAAACCAACAACAGAACAATAACAACAATAATAACAATAACAATAACAATAATAACAATAACAATAACAAGAACAACAATAATAACAAGAACAACAAGAATAACAATAACAACAATACAAAGGTCTGAAAAACCAACACACTAAAAGCAAGGGCTATAAAAGATTAAAACGTGTCAGGAACTGTAGAATGCGAGGGACATGAGCGTCATATGTCCACTGGGGATAAGAGTTCCCATAAAACAGACAGAATAAAAGTACTAAGCCAACAGACGCCCAACGCATTAAATGCGCAGATTAAAATCACTGTCATGAATAAAACGTAAAACACATTCTACAGCACGCGTGTCGTCTGCCAAAACGTTGGCTAGGCCAACAGGCAGACCCACACGAGCACGCAATGCAGCTAAAACCTGACACTCTGTTAAAATGTGACGCACCGTTAAGGGCACGTCACACTGCCCACAGAGTGGTGCGGGGTCACCACTGAGCAAATACCTATGACTAAAAACACAATGTCCAATCCGTAGACGAGCTAAAATTACCTCTTCCCGACGACAAGAACGAGAAGAGGTACCCCAGATTAACGGGAGAAGCTTAACCTCCCGCAACTTGTTCCCCCGGAGGGCCGTCCACTCATCGCGCCAGCGCGAGAGGATGCGGCGACGTAAAATAGCACACGAATCTGACGAGGGAACAACAGAGGTAAAAAATCTGGGTAATAAAATCGCCGATTTCGCAGCGGCGTCGGCAGACTCGTTCCCTGAGATGCCCACATGACCTGGAATCCACATGAAGGACACGCTGATGCCAGAGACACCAAGCGAGTGGAGCAGGTCATGTATGCGCTGTACAAGCGGGTGGTAATGGTACAGCGCAGTAATAGTCTGAAGGGCACTCAGAGAGTCCGTACAAATAAAACAGTGCTGTAAGGCGTGCCGCTGAATGTATAAAACGGATTGATAAATGCTAAAAAGTTCGGCGGTAAAGATTGAACATTGTGCAGGTAAACGAAACTTAAAACTACAGTGACCAGAAACAAAGGCACATCCAACTCCAGCTTCAGTCTTAGATCCATCGGTAAAGATAAAATGGAAGTCCCCGAATTGAGCCCGTACTTCTAAAAAAGCCGATCTAAAGACTGAAGCAGGGGTCGCAGTCTTCGGCATTGACGTTAGCCCAAGGTGACAGTGGGCCTCAGCGCGGGACCATGGAGGAAAACGCGTTTCCCCCCGTGGAAGGGCCGGCGCTGGCGTAACGTCCAAATGCCGAAGTAGCAGTCGAAATCGAACCCCTGGAGGGAGCAATGCAGAGGAGCTAACTAAATATTGCCGGTCAAGCGAATCCTCGTAAAATACATCGAAGGACGGGTGGTTAGGCAAGCTTGAGAGTCGACAAGCATAGCTGCACAAAAGCATCTCACGCCGGAAGGACAGCGGAGGCTCTGCAGCTTCTGCGTACAGACTGGGTACAGGGCTAGTTGGAAAGGCCCCTGTAGCGACTCTTATGCCACGATGGTGAATGGCATTCAAACGACGTAACACAGATGGACGTGCCGACGAATAAACAATACACCCGTAATCAAGCTTGGATCGGACCAAAGAGCGATAAAGGCGAAGAAGGACGGTCCGATCAGCTCCCCAGGATGTGCCACTTAAAACACGTAAAAGATTAAGAGAACGGTCACACTTTGCTTTTAAAAAGGAAACGTGCGAGGTCCAACACAACTTCCTGTCAAAAATCAACCCCAAAAATTTCGCCTCGTCTGCAAACGGAAGTATCCCTGGCCCAAGATGGAGAGTGGGCGGAGGGAAATACTTCCGGCGCCAAAAGTTGATGCAGACGGATTTCTCGGCGGAGAAATTAAAGCCGTTGGCGTTACTCCAGGCGTAGAGACGGTCGATACAGCTCTGGAGACGGCGTTCGAGTAGACAGGTCCGCCGTGAACTGCAATAAATAGCGAAATCGTCAACAAAAAGGGACGATGAAATGCCAGGTGGAATACAATCAACAATGGGGTTGATAGCAATCGCAAAAAGTGTGACACTGAGTACAGAGCCCTGCGGTACTCCGTTCTCTTGAATAAAACGACGAGATAAAACCGAGCCCACACGTACACGAAAGACGCGGTCCGTCATAAACTCCCGAAGAAATATGGGAAGACAACCGCGGATATTCCAATCGTGAAGTGTACGTAAAATGCCGCCCCTCCAACAAGTGTCATAAGCTTTCTCCAGGTCAAAAAATACAGCCACGGTTTGACACTTTCTCAGAAATCCATTCATAATATGCGTCGACAAGGACACCAGATGGTCGACGGTAGAGCGATAGCGACGAAACCCGCACTGAGCGTTCGCTAGAAGTTTCTGAGACTCAAGCCACCATGTCAACCGCCCGTTGATCATGCGCTCCATCACCTTGCAAATGCAACTGGTGAGGGAGATAGGGCGGTAGCTGGAAGGTAGTTGGCGATCCTTCCCAGGCTTAAGTATAGGGACAATGGTGGCTTCGCGCCAAACGGAAGGAAAAATGCCGTCTTGCCAAATACGGTTATAGACCTGTAAGAGAAATAGTTTACTGTCGGCTGAAAGGTTCTTTAACATCAGGACATGAATGCCGTCCGGCCCGGGAGCGGAGTGCCGAGAGCAATGAAGAGCGTGCTCCAGCTCCCTCATTGTGAATAGTTCGTTATAGCATTCAGCATTAACAGACCGAAAAGTATATGATGCGGAATCCTGCCGGTCTTTAATAGAGCGAAAGCCGGCGGAATAATGGTCTGAACTGGAAACCGCCTCAAAGGCAGAACCCAGAGTGTTAGCGATGGCAGCCGGATCCACTATGGTCGCATTAGAAACCTGAAGGCCAGAAACAGTACAATGTGACACTTTACCTGAGAAGCGACGAAGTTTATCCCAAACAACGGATGAAGGCGTAAAACGATTAAAAGACTCGACAAAACGAGCCCAAGATGCCTTCTTGCTATCCTGAATAATGCGACGAGCCCTGGCGCGCGATTGTTTAAAAGTCACCAAATTATCAAGTGTAGGGTGTCGCCGAAACACCCTAAGTGCAGTCCTACGGGCACGAACGGCGTCCCGACAATCCTCGTTCCACCACGGAACAGGTGGCCGCCGAGGTTGGGAGGATGAACGGGGTATTGCGCGTTCGGCGGCAGAGAAAATAACAGACGTAAGGTGCTGCACTAGTTGGTGAATGTCGGAGAAGGGCTGGTCGTCAAAATGCACGAGGCTGGAATACAAGCTCCAGTCGGCTTTTGCGAATATCCAGGTAGGTACTCTGGAATGCTGTACGTGGTGCGACAGAAGAGAAACGATGCAGGGGTAATGGTCGCTGGAGTAGGTGTCAGCGACGACGTTCCACTGAAGACGACGTGCAAGCTGGAGTGAGCAAATTGCAAGGTCCAGGTGAGAAAATGTACCAGAAGAATCAGAAATAAAAGTAGGTGCACCTGTATTGAGGATGGAAAGATCGAACTCATAAAAAATGTCGGAAAGAAGAGTTCCCCTCGCACAAGCCCTTGGCGAACCCCATAGTGGGTGATGGGCATTAAAATCTCCCAACAGAAGAAATGGTGTTGGGAGAGCGGACAGGAGAGATCGAATGTCCGCGGGAGCGAGGGGAGACGATGGAGGTGTATACACAGAGCAAACAGAAAACAAAAAGCCGGGTAAGTGAAGGCGAACGGCAACAGCTTGCAAGTCAGATGTAAGTGTGACAGGTGTAAAATGAACGTCATTCCGCACCAAAATCATGACACCACCATGAGCAGGAGTACCCTCCTCCGGTTCAAGGTCGTAGCGAACCGGAGTATATCCTCGGAAATCAAAAGGATCGTGAGGGCGAAGCTTAGTCTCCTGCAAACATACGACCATAGGCGAATGGAAACGCAATAAAAGTTGCAGTTCCGCCCTATGCGATCGTATACCACGTACATTCCAGGTCAGGATAGCCATTAAGAATAAGGGGATAAACTGTCTATTTAGAAGGGCGGCTTAAAATTACCTTTTGTTTAACCTTTGGGCTCGGGCTTTTTGTATGGAGTTGGTCAGACTCCATAGCTTCCTCGGAGGGAGGGCCCACGCGCTCAGTGCCAGAAACCGATTCAAGCGCCGTGAATCGGTTCTGGGTGGCGATGGGTGAAGGGTGCCGCTGAGCGCGGCTTGTCCCAGGACCATCCTGGGACAGCGACCTCCGAGGAGGAGAAGGTGAACTCTTTTTACCGCGCGCACGCGGAGGGTCTTTCAAAAAATCTTCCCTACGAAGTTTCTGCTTGGGCTTCTTTTCAACGGCTTGCGACTTCATTGACTTGGGACCAGGTTTATACGGCTTGGTAACTGTAGCCTTAATAGACGGCCGGATGGTAGTGGCGGTTAATCCAGTCAAGGTCCAGGTCTGAGTTTCGGCATCTACTCGTGGTACTGGCGAGGCAACAACAGAACTAAATGTGCCAGATCGCAGGAGTGAAGGTTGGCGCGCATGGAAACGCCTCCGGGCTTCAGCGAAGGAGAGTTTTTCCTTTACCCGGATCTCCTGGATCGCCTTCTCGTCCAAATACCGCGGACAGTCGGCAAACGAAGCAGAATGTGACCCTTTACAATTAACGCAGACGGGGGCTGTTGAACAGGTACCTTCGTGTGAGGGCTGGCTACATGTTGCACAGATGTTAACGGCACTCTTACAGGAGACTTGCGTATGCCCAAAACGTTGGCATTTAAAACAACGCAGAGGTCTAGGAATATAAGGCCTCACAGAAATCCGTTCGTACCCTGCGGAAATGCTCGTGGGCAGATCGACGCCATCAAATGTAATAAACAGGGTACGAGTGGGTACCAACACGCCGTCGCGTTTGGCCTGCACTCGATGAACCGCTGTCACCCTCTGGTCTGCAAGATATTCCACCAGGTCTTCGTCAGAGATACCATCGAGGCTATGCGTGGTGACAACGCCTCTACAAGAATTCAAGGTGCGGTGCTTCTCAACACGGATAGGATAACCGTGGAGAAGCGTGGCGCTCAACAAGGACTTACTTTGTGCCTCGGATTTGCTTTGAACCAATAACGAACCATTACGAAGCCGAGTGCAGGAAAGAACCGGACCAGCAATTGAGTCAATGCCCTTCTGGATGATAAAAGGGTTCACCTTCTCGAATGATTGTCCTTCCTCTGTTCGGGTAATCACTAAGTAACAACCAGCTGTTGGCGGTGCTACTTCTGTTACTAAAGTTTTACGGCGCTTGTTGTTAATAATGGAGAAAGGGTGCTCCATAGCGAAAAAAAATCCTCCACCATTGCAACCGTCTCCGACCTCGGGCTCTGACTTCTCGGGCGTTACCCCGGCTTGGGTGAGTGGCCTATCTATACCAGACTCACCCCAGGGTCACACCTCCCAGAACATAGACAGAGGGACCCAATCGCCGTCAGAAGTCAGCAGCTCATGCAATGGCCCCCCCGCGGGACTGCAGTTGAACAGCGGATACGAACACAAACCCTACATGACGACCCCGGGTGGTGGGGATGACGCCATTACCCACTCACCCAGCTGCGCACGCGGTGCGCGGGTATCCGTCAGGCTGTGTCCACGGAGGATTTAAATAAAAAGGTAAAAGAAACTAAAACTGTGTGGGCGTTTCGCACGCAAGGTAGGCCGGCGGGGAAGAAAAAGAGATATGCGAATGTCGTGGTGCGAAATGGCCGGAAAGTGATAAGGGAAGAAAGAAACGATGGTGAGGTGCGGTATGAATGGAATGCAAAGAACGCACGAGAGCCTACCTTGGGTCCACCGGTCACTTGAAGAACCCACCTCGACCGGATGGTGGTGAGGGGATGATTGTGGCGATGATTGGCTCGGGAACCCCCGGGTGCGCCAAAAACCCGTACTCACATAAGGTGAGCCCCTGAGGGGGGTCTGAGTTTCGGCACCTATTCGTGGCAGTGGCGAGGCAACAACAGAACTAAACCTACCAGATAGCAGTAGAAAGGTTTGGTGCGCATGGTAACGCCTCCGGGTTTCGGCGAAGGAGAGTTTCTCCTTTACCCGATCTCCTTGATCGCTTTCTCGTCCATGTACCGCGGACAGTCGGCAAACGCCGCAGAATGAAACCGCTTGCAGTTAACGCAGACGGGGGCTTTGAAACATGTACCTTCGTGTGACGGCTGTCTACATGAGGCATAGATGGTAACGGCACTCTTACAGGAGACTTGTGTATGCCCAAAACGTTGGCATTTAAAACAACGCAGTGGTCTAGGAATATGAGGCCTCATCGCAATGCGTTCGTACCCTGCTGAAGTGCTCGTGGGCAGATCGACGCCATCAAATGTGATAAACAGGGTACGAGTGCGTACCAATACTTCTTCGCGTTTAACCTGCACTCGATGCACTGCTGTCACATTTTGGTCTGAAAGATAGTCTACGAGTTCATCGTCCGAATATACCATCGAGTCTATGGGTGGTAGTGATACCTCGACAGGAATTCAAAGTGCGGTGCTTCTCAAAACGGATGGGATAACCGTGGAGAAGCGTAGCGCGCAACAAATTCTTACTTTGCTGATCGGATTTCGTTTGTGCTAATAAGGAACCATTCCGTAGACGAGTGCAGGAGTGAGCCGCACCAGCAATAGCATCAATGCCCTTCTGAATAATGAAAGGCTTCACCTTCTCAGAACTTTGCCCTTCTTCGGTTCGTGAAATAACCAAGTAACAGTCAGCTGTCGGTGGTGCTAGTTCTGTTACATAAACTTTTTGGCGCTGGTTGGTATTAATGGAGAAAGGGTGCTCCATAGCGAAATAAATCCTCCACAATTGCAACCGTCTCCGACCTCGGGCTCTGACTTATGCAATGGCCCCCCTGCGGGACTGCAGTTGAACAGCGGATACGAACACATACCCTACATGACGACCCCTGGTGTTGGAGATGACGCCATTACCCACTCACCCAGTGCGCGGGTATCCGTCAGGCTGTGTCCACGGAGGATTAAAATAAAAGGATAAAAGAAACTAAAAGTGTGTGGGCGTTTCGCACGCAAGGTAGGCCGGCGAAGAAGTAAGAGAGATGTGTAAATGAATGGACGTGGAGTGAAATGTGCGTAAATAGAAGAAAGTAAAAAACGAAGGCGAGGGGCGTCAGGAAATGAAATGCACAGAACGCACGGAGCCTACCTTGAGTCCACCGGTCACGAGGACGAACCCACCTCGGCCGGACGAGTGTGGAAGGATGGTGATGGGTGTCTCGGGAACCCCCGGATGCGCCAAAACCCGTACTCACATAAGATGAGCCCCTGGGGGGACGACCAAGTGTGTATTCTAAACTTTCCTGCACATTTTCCTAACAAACATCTCCAAGGAGCTACAACGGCCAAGTGTGTATTCTAAACTCTTCTGTTTACTTCAAACGTTCTGTCTCCCCATTCCACTATCACCTGATTTCTAGCTTCTTTCATTGGAGGCCTTAGGCTATTTGGCTTTTGGCGAACATTGACCTTTTTCTACATGTCTGCGTTCCAGCATCATAACAATAGAGGGAAAAATCACCCGTTTCCGGCCGCTGATGGCCTTGTCTCTCTCAACCCTTATTTCCACTTACAGTAACATTCGCTTTCCAGTTTTATTTAACACTATCCTTACTGTTATTGATATTTATTCTCCCTATGATCTTAATTTTATTTTACTATTCAAAACATACTGCTTCAATCTGAGCTAGACACTTGAACGAAAACACTACCAAATGTGTTAGCCACGACCAACTAATTTAAAAGCAGTTCCTGTAGATGTGGGAAGTTATCCAGTGTAGGGCGACGCTGAAAACCCTAAGAGCACGCCTGCGACACGAATGAAAGTTCGGCATTCATCCGTACGCCAAGGGACCTGAACATGAGATTGAATAGATTGCTCAGCAGCAGAAATAATTGTCTCTGTGAGATGTTGGACCAAAACATTCACAGAGAGGCGCCTATTGACAGTAAGCACAGCCGTGAGGAGGTAAAGATTCCAGTTGGCTAGATCTATGCGCCATTTAGGTAAGCGTGTGGAACAAATGTCTTGTGTGGAGAGATCATTAGACATTGCAAGTGGTCTCTAGATTGTAAATGAGAGACGACATTCCATTGTAAGGAAACTGCTAACTGGAGTGAACACACTGTTATAACAAGGTGTAAAAAAGCATTGAAGGAGGCGGAAAAAATGAAGTTTCTCCGGTGTTTACAAAACCTAGGTTATAACTATTAAAATCGGCCATTAAGTTGCCTCTTACACAAGCCCGAGGTGAACCCCAAAGAGGGTGATGGGCCTTGAAATTTCCCACTAACAGAAAAGCTGTTGACAAATGGGAAACTAGATCGTCTAAGTCCGTGCGCGAGAGGTCGTCAGGCGAAGGCAGTTAAATACTAATAGTAAATCGGATGGATGGCAGTTTAATCCTTACCGCAACTGACTGGATGTCAGACTGTATGGATATAGATTCCACAAATATATCATTTCATATGATCTCATATCATCTCATATCATTATATCATATCACGATATCTCTGATGAGCAGCATAGTGCCTCCGTGCGCAGAAATATCCTCTTCGGTGTAACATCACACCGTCTAATTTGAAAGATATCTTGCGAATGGAGTTTAGTTTCTTGTAAACATACCCAAAGACTCATACTTGTGGAGCAAAAGTTCAAGCTTGGTCAATGGGATCTAATGCAACGAATGTTCCTGTTTAGCATAGCGATAGTAATTAGAATAGGATAAGTTCTCAATCGGAAGAGTATACTAGGTTGATGATAGCGGTGGATGAATCAATCTACGTTTTTCTTTGGTGTTGGGCTAGCACTTGTCTTTCCAGCCTCTCTACTATATGTATATACCCAAGTATCTATAACATAATTTGTGTTGAAGCCATACCCATTATTCGCCTACCAACCGGGAAAAAGAACATGAAAAACCCAAGGACGCAGGAATCAAACCCGGTACCTCCAGAATGCCAGCCTTCACGTTACCTGCCACCATTCTCGCTCGTTTAAAATATTCCATAACAATGATCTGTCTATCCTATCATAAGCCTGATTAAAATCAATAAATAAAATATAAGTTGTAAGATTAAATTGTTACCTTTAATTTATAATTTGTTGAAGAGTAAAACATCATCAGAACAGCTCCTTCCTTTACAGAATCTACACTACTCCCCCCAGGGGCTCACCTCGTGTGAGTACAGGTTAGGCGCGCCACTCGCCAACATTTCACCCCCTCCGCTCTCATCTACTGTGCCACGTGTTTTTTTTATTCATTTGTTCACGATCCCCTTCCTCTTCTAGGCTTATTATGATTTCTAGTTTTACGTTTTAGTCTTATTAACTCCTGTCTCACCAGCAGGGATCTTTTCTGTCTCCGTGGTTCTTTCCCACGGTTTCCGCGCGGCTTCCGACATGTGTGCTCTACGAAGATCTCAAGCGCGAAGGTCGGGCGGACCCCTCGCACTGCCCCTGTGTGTAACCTTAGGTGCGGAGCCCGTCCACGCCGTCATGTACACCCACGTAGCTCTCTGGGGGGCCCGGCTTGTGTTAATTCTCCAACGACCGTGTGTCGTTGGATTAGTATCACGGGCCGGACGTGTTACCGCTGACGGAGCCTCGGTGTAATCAACCACAAGTCCCCTGAATCCGTGTCTGTGTCTTGCTCGCAGCGCGGCCTAGAGTGGGGAGCCATGGGCGGTTATACCCATGGTAGGGGCTTAAAACCGGGATGTGTGGTGAACGGCTTACACATATGGACTAGCAGTGGGGATTGGGGGGTAGCCCTTCTGAAGTACGCCTTGAGATCGGTCTTGGGAGGGTTTCCACGACGGCGCAGACCGTGGAGATATGGTGTCTTTTTTCTTTAACCCCCGGATGGCAGGCTGACGCTGACGGTCCCGGATGGGTGTCCATTCATCATGTATCCGCGCAAAACCCTTTTCACTGACATCTTTTTAGTTATGAATTTAACAAGTGATGGAAAAACGTTCAAGGACCTTAGCCCTTTTTACATAAAGCGTGAGGTGGATCGGATCTGTGGCTAGGTGAAAAACGCGACGCGACTACGAGACGGTACGTTATTGATCGAGACCGCCAACGCCGAGTACTCCCAGAAACTGTTGAAAACGAGTTTGTTGGGCTCCTATCCTGTCCGGGTAGTCCCACATAAGTCCTTAAACTCTGTTCGGGGGGTTGTCACCACCTCCAGTCTCGATGATCTCTCCAACGATGACATAGTTTCTTGTCTCTCCGATCAACGTGTCTGTCAGGCGTACCGTCTATCTCGCAAACAGGACGGTCAGGAATACCCACTGCGTACTGTGTTTCTAACTTTCAAAGGTACTGTGTTGCCGGAGTTCATTTCTTGTGGCTACGAACGTGCCTCCGTGCGCCCTTATATTCCGAACCCCATGCGCTGTTTTCGCTGCCAAAGCTTCGGCCATACTACCCGCTCGTGTGCCCATCCTGCTCTCTGTGAGCGATGTGACCTACCTGCCCATGACGGCGCGGCCTGTGTTCATGTCCCTAGTTGTGTTAACTGTGGAGGATGTCATCCGTCTAGCTCACGACAGTGTTCTCGCTTTTTGGACGAAAAGTGTATACAGAAGTTGCGCGTTAAGGAACGCCTCACCTTTCCTGAAGCACGGCGGCGCTTTGCGCAATTTCAACCTGCAAACACCACTGGTTATTCCTCCACCGTCCGCCGCACTCCTGTTGCCACTGTTTGCTCGCCACTCACGTCTGTTGCCCATGCTTCGACACAAACCGTGCCTCCTGCGAATACTTCTCCATCGTCTCGAGTTGACAGTGCTGTACAGTCTTCATCTTCAGCCGTGTCTCCGCCAGCCTGCAAGCCGTCTACCAATGCTCACCCTTCAGCGACGTCTACTGCGGGTGTTCGTTCTCGGTCTCACCAAAGACCGAGTAGTCGCACTTCCTCTGCGAAGTCCAGGTCCCGTTCCACGAGCCGCAGAGGCTCTTTTGGTTCCCGGGTATCAGAGGATGCGGCTTTTACTGTCGTTGGTCCGAAATCTGTTAAGGTGCGGAAGAAACTCAAGCGATCATCTTAGTCTTTTTTGAATGGAGATACTCCACTTGAACGTTAATGGGTTTCGGGCACGCCTTCCGGACTTACAATGTTTAATTTCCCAACGTTCTCCCTCAATCGTCTGTTTACAGGAAACCCATCAGCAGCCTCCTCACGCTTTGCATCTTCGGAGCTTTTCCTGCTTTAGACATGACTCTGTAGTTGGACAGCGTGCCAGCGGTGGGGTTGCTATTTTGGTGGCGCATACTATTTGTGCTACCAACATACCGCTTCGCACACTATTGTCGGCTGTGGCTGTGAGGGTTCGATTGGAGGGCGTCTGTTTCTCTGTCTGCAATGTGTATCTGCCACCGCTCAGTGTAGTTCAAGCGCACGAACTTCGGGCCCTTTTGACACAACTACCCTCACCGCTACTTTTCGTTGGTGATTTCAATGCCAAACATTCTCTCTGGGGTTCCGATACTGACGATGCTCGTGGCTGCCTTATTGCAGACGTTTGTGACATGTCCGGCTTATTTCATTTAAATACTGGTGTCCCTACCTTCTTATCCTCTGCCTATGGCACCCACTCAGTCCTAGATCTTTCTTTCTGCAGCACGGCATTACTTCCCCTCATTGATTGGTCGGTGCTTTCTGACCTTTATGGCAGTGATCATTACCCCATTGCCATACGTTTATCCGGTCTCTATCCTCTACCTTCACGACATCCTCCCTGGATTATTTCTAAGGCTGATTGGGAGAGGTTTCGTTCCCTGATCTATCTCACCGCTACTAATTTTGCCACTATAGATGACATGGTGGAGTATTTTACTTGTTCTCTTTTACTCGCAGCGGATTCCAGCATTCCTCGTGGTTCTCGCGCCCCACGTCGCGCTCCTGTCCCTTGGTGGACCACAGAATGCCGTTTGGCCCTTCGGGCACACAGACGTGCCCTGCGTGTCTTTCATTTACATCCTACTGAGGGGAATTTCGTTGCTTTTAAACGTTCTCGGGCTCGGGCAAGTTTTGTGCTTCGGAATGTCAAACGCAAGTCTTGGGAGACCTATGTCTCTTCTCTTTCCCATCGCAGTTCTGCACAAAAGTTGTGGTCTGCAGTTCGGCGTATGTATGGCCGGAGTCGCAGGGTGATCATTCCCGGTCTTGCCGTAAACGGCTCCACTCTTACCAGCGAACCCGCTATAGCCGAAGCTCTTGACAGCTCATTCGCTACTTTTAGTCAGACGGCTATTTATGACAGCTCGTTTTTACCCATTAAGACATCTGCGGAGCGGTTGGTCCTTGATTTTAACAGCGATTGTAGCGAGTCCTACGCCGCACCTTTTACCGTTGCCAAGCTGGTGCATTCTCTGTCTCTCGCCAGGGATTCTTCCCCTGGTCCTGATGACATCCACCGACAAATGCTACTTCATCTTCCGCCTGAGGCGATTTCATTCTTACTTGCGATCTTCAACCGCATGTGGCGTAGACAGGAGTTTCCGTGCTCGTGGCGGACAAGTATTGTCATTCCTATCCCGTGACCCGGTATCGATCTTCCGTCTAGCTACCGGCCTATTTGTCTGACCAGTGTTGTGTGTAAGACCTTTGAAAGAATGATTGACGTCCGGTTGATGTGGTGGCTAGAGAGCAATAATCTCCTCTGCAATGTGCAGTGTGTACTTTGTCGTCATCGCTCTAGTGTGGACAACCTGGCTCGGCTGGAGGCTTATGTGCAAGACGCTTTTCTCCTGAAGCAGCATGTCGTGGGTGTCTTCTTTGACCCGCAGAAGGCGTATGACACTGCTTGGCGCTACGGTATTCTTCGTACGCTCCATGGTTATGGTTTGCGCGGCCATTTAGCTGCCTTTCTTTCAAATTTTCTTTCGAAATTTTCGTGTCCGCATTGGAAACACGCTATCTCAGGAGCGTATCCGGGAGAACGGTGCACCCCAGGGGTCGATTCTTAGCGTCACTCTCTTTGCGGTAGCCATTAACGGCATCTCTAGCGTTGTTCGTAGCGATCTTCCGATGTCTCTGTAGGTTGACGACTTTGCTATATATTATCGTTCTTATAGTGTGGATCACATCGAGCGTCAACTACAGCTGGCCATAACATCTCTTGCAACCTGGGCGCTACGCAACGGCTTTCGTTTCTCCGCTTCGAAAACGAAGTGCCTTCACCTTTATCGCCTTCGTGGTATACATCCTCCTCCTGACCTTCATTTGCTCGGCACGCCGTTGCCGTTTGTACCGCACCTCAAGTTCCTGGGTCTTTACCTCGACAGCAAACTTACATGGGAGTGCCATATTCGCCGGCTTCGTGCCTCGTGCGATCGCTCTCTTCGGGTACTCAGGCTTTTATTTGGCGCTTCTTGGGGCGGTGATCGCACCGTGATGTTGCGACTATACCGCTCCTTGGTTCGGTCCAAACTGGATTATGGCTGTTTTATCTACGGCGCCGCGTCCGCTTCTAAACTCCACCTCTTGGACACTGTCCATCATGCTGGTATTCGTGTTGCAACTGCGGCTCTCCGCACTAGTCGTGTCGACTGTGTATACGTTGACCCTGGCGAACCCCCGTTTTCTATTCGGCGCTCGTTTTTACTATGTTCTTTTATTGCAAGGTTGGCGGCTCACCCAGGTCACCCTTGTTTTAACTCTGTTTTACACCCGGCTCTCGCTGTCCGTTATGTGCGGAATAGTAGCTCTTCCCGCCCCAGCGGTATTCGGTTTCGCGACCTTCTTGTTGCACATGACCTCCAGCTGCCTGCTGTAGAACGGTTCTCCTTTGGACGTTGTCCACCGTGGCAACTCCAGCGCGCCCGGTTTGACCTAGCCCTATCGGACAACGCTCGCCGCTCCACCCCACCGTTGGTGTTCCGTCGACTTTTTTCCGAGCTTTTGGGGAGTTACCGGAACTACACTCCGGTTTTTACTGATGGTTCCCAGGTGGGTGGTGCTACAGGTTGCGCTTTCGTCGTTAACGCCACGGCTCATTCGTATCCCTCTTGGACGTCAGTTCCGTTTTTACCGCCGAGCTCTCTGCCATCTTTTATTTCTTGCTTTTTATCTCCACTTTATCTCCAGGATTTTATCTTATCTGCTCCGACTCTTTAAGCGCCCTTCAAGCCTTACAACAGTTTCTCGGCTCCTCCACCTTAGTCGTAAAAATTCAGAACATCGTCTCCCAGTTGCTTTACCGAGGATATCATTTAGTTTTTACATGGACCCCCGGCCATGTGGGCATTGCGGACAATGAGGAAGCGGATGCGGCTGCAAAGTCCGCCTGCCATTTGTCGGAGTTTTCTACAGCAACTGTGCCTTACCGGGATGTCCAGCGTTACTTCCGGTGTAATATGTTTCTGACCTGGCAGGAGTCATGGGTGGCGTTGAGTGTCACACAACTGCGAACTATTAGGGACACCGTCCACCCCTGGCCCACTTCTTGCAGGGAATCACGGCGATCCGAAGTTGTTCTGACTCGTCTATGCCTGGGTCATACTCGCGCCACTCATGGACATCTTTTACGCGGAGATCCGGCCCCAATTTGTCCAACATGCGACGTTCGCCTGTCCGTCCAACATGTTTTACTCGAATGTCCGCGATTCGCCCGTGAGCGCCTCTCCTTTGGACTAGGTCATACCCTGCGTGTTGTTTTAGGCGACGACCCGGTGGCTGTCGATCAGGCACTTCGGTTTGTTTTAACTATTGGATTTTATGCGCAGGTGTAAGTTGCTTTTATCTCTTTTATATTCTGATTTTAAGCTTTTAGGCCTGTGCCTTTATAGTTTTTCGCTTCTTTTTAGCTTTTAACATGTCTTTTAGGGTTTTAGGCTTTATTCTTAGGTTTTTATAATGTTTTAGATTCCAATATGCCTTTTAGGCTTTAGAGGTTTTAAGTTTAGACCTCGGGCCCTAATGACCTAGTTGTCGACGGGCCCTTAAACCCCACTCACTCACTCACTCACTCACTCACTCACTCACTCACTCACTCACTCTACACTACTCTCCAATTAAAATGCCTTCTACAACTTGTGACCGCGTACGCGAAGCTAAGTGCGGACCGCCGGTAAGCGCCTCCCGGCACCTAGGCGGAACTTTCGACCGACCGTCGGAACAATAGCCAGTACGGAATAGCCCACTATGTGCCACTTTCCCGTTCCATAGGATTCTTTTGGGCAGTTTCGAGTAGGTTCCTCTTCTAGAAAGTTACGCTTCGTATGGGAGGTGTATATAAGGGGTTGCTCTTGCTCGGTTAGTTCAGTTGAGCTGAGTTGTTTAAGAAGTTACGACGTAAAAATGGGTGTAATTCAGTTGTTAGTTGTGATTCGATGAATCAGTTGTGTAGTGCTTCCGAGTGCGTGCCAGAAGTGACTCAACTGTAACGTTGTGCTACGCTAAGCGCCTAAGTGATAAATAAAATGTGTTTTTGCAGAACTGGTGCTCTCATTTGTTACACTATTCTTAACTACCTACCTAAGTAAGTATTGCAATCCACCCAATACTTCGCTACCGAGATTTCACTGGAAATGCATGGTTTGAAGCTCTCTAAATACAAAATATATAGAAATAGGTCATGTATGTGTGTGCGCGCGTGCGTCTGTGAACATCATACCTCAAAAACGGAAAGTCGGTTAAATACCAAACTTAGTATATAAGCTCAGTATTTTCCAAGAATGCGACACGAACATTTTAAGGAGAATGTCCCCGCCCAAACTGCCCTTCACATGGACAAGTTTTCGGATGATTTTCTCAAAAATGGATCTAACGATTTTGAGTAAAATACCATACGTTTATAATATTAGCATTACACATAAAAGGCATATCTTGAATTTTCTGAGAATAACCTCTGAAGTTTTTCCCATTACACGCTATCATACACTTGTGTCCTGTTGCCTGTCAGTTTGGGTGGCTCGGTTCGCCTTCTGATCCCAAGGTCATGGTTAAAATCCAGCCCAGACCGATGTGTTTTAAGTGTGCTTAAAAGCGACAGCACCATGTCAGTAGATTTACTAGCATGTAAAAGAACTCCTGCGGGACAAAATTCCGGCACAACGGTAGTGTTGATGTGATCTTGGCAATTGACAGCAGTGTTAACAAACATTAGTATTATTATTAATTATTATTATTATTATTATTATTATTATTATTATTATTATTATTATTTGTCCTGTTGCTGATATAAAGGATGTGCTTTTATGCTCAAGCATAATTTAGGCTCTTAATAATTCTTTTCTACCTGCCTTATTGCATTTCTCTCTCTTCCCCAAACAAATACATATATATCTTAAGTCGCCTTTTTCCACTTATAAAGTCATACTTCCCGTAATTTCAATTCTTGCGTTTACTTCTTCCAAAAATTTCTCAGAATACCTTCTACGCCCGTTACGTAGATACCCCAGTCTAAATATGCTCTAAATGAAATTTTTATACCTTGCAAACAGCAAACATACAATTTAACTCAAGTACACACTTTGTGGCATTAAGCACTTCCAAAATATTCTTTATTATGTTTTGAATTCTCAAATATTTTATACTTTTTAAACTGTAAAATCGTTATTGTTTTTTTCTCGTGGTCATGCAAAAAGAACGGAAATTCAAAGACATTACATAGCGATCTGTTCGTAAAAGATTTGAATATTGCTTAAGACTACTGTATTCCCTTATTTCCCCTGTACCTACAAGGAAATACGCAATAAAAGAATTTATGCAAATGTTTATCTCGATTAGCATGAAGTAGATAGTAAAATAAGTTTTTGTAAGAATAGTTTGTTGAAGGATGGGTAGAGAATTTACTTTCTCTACTGCTTATCTGTGTTAAGAAGAGGCAGTATTACATTCCACTCATGAATTACATTCCGAGATTACATCGGAAATACGTCTTGAGACTCCCTGAATTATAAAAAAGTTAGAAAAAGATACACGTGCGCGCGTGTGTATCTGTCTGTCTGTTGATATTTAAGTTCATATTTATATTTAAGTTCATCATCTTCAAAGGGTGTAACACGAAGACTCAAGAAAATTTCAAACTACTTTATACATGGAATATTTTCCGAAAATCTTGATTTCTCAAAAATGGCTCTAGCAATTTTGATTCAAATACTACATGTTTAAGATATTTTTGACACAAATGAAAGGTACATCTTGAATTTTCTTGGAATAGCGTCTGAAGTCCTCTTCATTCTGGCTTTTACATATTATGAGATATTGTGAATTATGACTTTTACATAACTGTAAACCGTAAGAGATAGACAGATGGACGCACACTCGTTTGATATTTTTTATGAATATTAATTACAATCCCTTTATTCCATTCTTCGGGTACCTTTATTTTTTCCGATCCTAAATTAAATAAAATACATCGCTTTGTTTTAATCTGCCTCCATGCTTTATTAAACCCATTATTTACACCATCAATGCTGGAAATTTCCTGTTTTTATCTTTATCAATACTTCTGCTAACTCCTCCTCTGCAATTACTCCATTTATAATTATGAGTGTTAATGGAGTTAAGTGAAATCCCTTTAAAAACATTCCACATAGCTTTCCTAATTCACTCTCACTCTCTCTATCTCTCTCTCCCTCTCTCTCCTTACTAGGTGTTTTAACTTTGGCTCGACTTTGTCTATATTCCTGCTCATATATAATTTATGTGTTTGTAGTAACCTTTTATAATTCTTTTTAATTCCAAGGATTCTTTAAATTCTTTATTCCATTAAGGTAACGAATCCTTTTTTTACTTTTTACATCCTAAACTTTCCAGGCTGTTTGTTTTATCACTTCTTTTATAACTTCTCATTCCGATTTTTACATTATTCTATATTCTTTGTTTATCAATTTCTTAGTTATCCAGTTCTTATACAAATAGTTAGTTATCCTCTTCAAAGGGATGAACTTTAAGTCGATCTTGTCTGTTATTCTTTTGTATAATTTTGTATAACGCGTGAGCCATAAGAATTAGATTAAAATACACTACTCAAAAGCTTAGATCTCTTTAAAACATTCACTGTATTCAAAATAATGTTTTTAGTGGCATCAGCAATTTGGGAGATATCCGTTATTAATGGTTTCAATTTTTTAATGCTTTGTCATTTTATAAAGAGGTGTTTGTTATTCAGTTGCTTCTCGCGATGTCACGGAAAGTGTTTAGAATTTCAGGCGAGTATGTAGCGACCCGCTTTTAAACATTTGACCTTTGCTATTCCCTTTGTGCCTATAACGAAATGTGTAATGTAGCTATTTATGAAAACATTTAATCCAACTAGAAGTAGACAGTACAATTAACTTTTGAAAGAATGGTTTGTAGACGCTAAATAAACTTAACCATAGCGCGTAGAGAACATCATGTGAATGTAACATTTTCAATTTTTTTTTCTCGTGGCCAAGCAAGCAGCATGTTATTTTAAAGCCATCATACAGCAACCCGCTTTTAAAAATCTGACCATCGCTTTAGCTTACTATATCCTTCATATAGTTAGGCCTAGTAATAGTGGCGTACAAACGTATTCCGCAATCTCTGCTCGTTATGTTGACTGCATATACAGTAACGGAGAGAACATCTCTTGTTTGCTACTTTGCATACGTAAGCGATGTCGGTCAAAACTGGCTAATGGGTCAAAATGGATGATCTACAAAACGTGTCTCATCCATGTTGTGCTAAATAATACAATGTACTAAATTGGAAAGATAATGTGATTGCGTGCTGTTCAAGTAATAATGCAAGTTTGAATCCATGTGACGCTCTCTCAGAATTAGCGGATGAGAACAACAAAACAGAGAATAAGTTTAATATATATCCTCCCAAAAGCAACTAGTTATCAAAGAATTACGTGAGAAGGTGGCTATTTTGACATCTCATGTGGATTTGACAAGTGTTCATAGCTGCTATTAATGCAAATGATTGGAATAGTTCCAGTAAAGTTAATGCAGAATCCATAAGGGGTAGTAAAATCTCTAATGAAAATAAAAGTACTGGTGAATCTCAGATAAGAAATAAGACTTTTAATAAACTAACTGTGGAAAATGGACCCATTATTCAGCATATCAATCAAGTGAACAAAGTAGTAACTCAGGAATTACCTGAAACCTATGCACAAACTTTGAGCAGTTGTGGGAAATAATGCAAGACTAGCTCAAATACAGTGTAGCTACGGGGTGTTCCCAAAACTTTCTCTTTGCACGTATATCAATTATCTCCTGATACGCGACAATAAGATGTTATTGATTTTTGTTTGAAACAAAAAATATAAGTTTTTATCCTTTGTCAAATTGGACTGAAAATATCCTTATTTGTTCTTCGTTCCGAGTGGATATTTATAAAGAATGTGCAGATTTTTTTTAAAGTCCGTACCACCCGCAGAAAGACACTTTACTGATGAAGATTCAATAATGACGCAAAAGAGACATCCTTTTATATAAAAAGCTTGCTGCGTTTCAACTAAATATTCAATGTATAACTCAGTATGCCCTAGTTTAATGTAACTTTCAAAATATGAAAATCAAGAAATTATTCTAAGTCAATACTCCGCTATCCAAACTCTGACTAAGGAAGCTATAACTGGGCTCCAGGGCAACCAGTCAACTGTATGCATATGTATAAGGATAAAGTTGATAGCAACGAAAATTATGAAATTGGCAGTGTTTTAAACTATTCCATGCACAACAGTTACAGCTAAGTATATATGGGGAATAGGAAGGAATCTGTCTTGTATAGAAATTTTCACAATTACAATGCTGTCTGCTTTACATCATTTATTAATTAATCAAGGTTATACGCTCCAAAAAATTTAAGATATTCAATTTTACTTTGAATTAGAGAAGCACTCCATTGAAAATTGTTAAGTGTTTGATTATTGCACGTTAAAGCTCTTAAAACTAGCTACTGAATTCAGCCATTGCACATAAAATATCTTTAACCAAATAATCATTTTAGAAACAATCATTGTATAAATAATAGTGACTTAGTTTCTAAACTTATTTACTAATGATGTTCTTGACGCATTTAACTAATACGTCTTCCTTGTGCCTGATAGTACGTTAAAATTAATTTTAACTTGGACAAAACCGTGGAGTTTTATAAATTTTCTTATTCCATTTACTTTACATTCAACAACAGTCAGTATTTTTAAAATTGAACATTAAGAACCATCTGGCTTTTTTTAAAAACATTAACAAAACGAGCCAAAATTGATTAACTCCTTTGTAAATTTGCTTTCTCTTGAATGCCTAAATTTACTCATACATGTGAGCAGTATGATACACTGATGATATTTCCATGACGGCGAAGTTGTAGAATATAGCTGCCTTTCTCAAGCCCTGGCAGAACATAATATGGGACTCAAAGAACTCCATGTGGACTGTCAGTGCAGCTGGTCAGCTTTACTGTACTCTGCGTAACTCCTTTCCGTAGCTGGTCGGTCCCGCTTTATTTTTTTAACGAATTTATTTGTTGGTTTTTTACATTTTCAAGTTTAGTTTAATACTATACACGCCCGAACAAATTGCTTCTTATGCTGAAACTTGCACTCATACAAGGGAGTAGTATCAGTAAGATTTATTCAAGTAAGGAAGGGTGTTTATTTCCACCTTTTCCCTTGAATTTGTCCTTTTTCTAATTGGCTTTAATTGTTTAGTAGTTTACATCAGATACACGCATTTGTAGGCTACGGCCGAAACGATAGGAATGCGAAGATCCCAAACCTTTTCCCCATGATGATGAGATGCGGTTTTAGGGTGCTAAACAGCTAAGGTCATCAGCGCCCTTACAAAGTATAAAAAGTACAGTCCAAGAATAAAAGTCCGATAAAAAACCGCATAATTAAAAACCGGACACAAACCCACGATGTCCAAAAGGTAAAAAACAAAACTCCAAAGACCAAAAACGGACACACTAAAACCATGGTCACTAAAAGAGTAAAACAACGTCTCAAGAACTGTAGAATGCCAGGGACACGAGCGCCAGATGTCCACTGGGGAGGAGATGCCCCATTAAAAAACAAGATAAAATCACACAGTCAAAAGACGCTCAGCGCATCAAATGCGTCTGGTAAATCCAATGCCACTGATAAAACGTAAAAGACACTCTACAGCATGCGCGTCGTCTGCCAAAACGTTGGCTAGGCCAACAGGCAGACCAACACGAACGCGCAACGGAGCTAAAACTTGACACTCTGCTAAAATGTGACGCACCGTTAAGGGCGCATCACACTGCTCACAGAGTGGTGCGGGGTCACCACTGAGCAGGTATCGATGGCTAAAAAGACAATGTCCGATTCGTAAACGAGTAAAAGTACCTGTTCCCGACGAGAAGAACGAGAAGAGGTACCCCAGACTAACGGAAGAGGTTTAACCTCCCGCAACTTGTTCCCCCTAAGAGCCGCCCACTCATCGCGCCAGCGCGAGAGGATACGGTAACGGAAAATAACATAAAAATCTGAGGAAGGAACAACACAGGTAAAACATCTGGGTAATAAAATGGCCGATTTGGCAGCGGCGTCGGCAGACACGTTGCCTGAGATGTCCACATGACCTGGAATCCACACGAAGTAGACGCTGATACCAGATGCACCAAGCGAGTGGAACAGGTCATGAATGCGCTGTACGAGCGGCTGGTAACTATACAGCGCGTGAATACTCTGAAGGGCACTCAGAGAGTCTGTACAAACAACACAGCGCCGTAAGACGTGCCGCTGAATGTATAAAACACATTGATATATACTAAAACGTTCGGCGGTATAAATCAAACATTGCCCAGGTAAACAAAACGTAAAACTACATTGACCAAAAACAAATGCACATCCAACTACGTCATCAGTCTTAGACACATCGGTATATATAAAATAACAGTCCCCGAACTGC
Source organism: Deroplatys truncata (assembly GCA_030765065.1). Taxonomy (NCBI): domain Eukaryota; kingdom Metazoa; phylum Arthropoda; class Insecta; order Mantodea; family Mantidae; genus Deroplatys; species Deroplatys truncata. Next base: position 179,427,818 of record CM060975.1, on the reverse strand, counting down.
ACCTGTAGTTCTAAAAAAGCGGATCTAAGGACGGGACCAGGGGTCTCATTTTTCGGCATCGACGTTAACCAAAGGTGACAGTGGGCCTCAGCGCGCGACCATGGAGGAAAACGCGTTCCCCTCGTGGAAGAGCCGGCGCTGGCGTAACGTCCAAATGCCGAAGAAGTTGACGAAATCGAACCCCTGGAGGGAGCAATCCAGAGGAGCTAACGAAATATTGCCGATCAAGCGAATCCTCGTAAATATCGGGAAGGACGGGTGGTCAGGCAAGCTGGAGAGTCGACAGCCATAGCTGCACAAGAGATTCTCACGCCTGGAGGACAGCGGAGGCTCTACAGCTTCAGCATATAGGCTAGGTACAGGGCTGGTATGAAAGGCCCCTGTAGCGATTCTTATGCCACGACGGTGAATGGCATTCAATCGACGTAATACAGAAAGACGCGCTGAAGAATAGACAATGTACCCGTAATCAAGCTTGGATCGGACCGAAGAGCAATAAAGGCGAAGAAGGACGGTGCGATCAGCTCCCCAGGATGTGCCACTTAAAACACGCAAAAGATTAAGAGAACGGTCACACTTAGCTTTTAAAAAGGAAATGTGCGAAGTCCAACACAACTTCCTATCAAAAATCAACCCCAAGAATTTCACCTCGTCTGCAAACGGAAGCATTTCCGGCACAAGTTAGAGAGAGGGCAGAGGGAAATATTTCCGGCGCCAGAAGTTGATGCAGCGGATTTTTCGGCGGAAAAATTAAAACCGTTGGCGTCACTCCAGGCATAGAGACGGTCGATACAACTCTGGAGACGGCGTTCGAGGAGACAGGTCCGCCGCGAACTGCAATAAATGGCAAAATCGTCAACAAAAATGGACGATGAAATGCCAGGTGGAATAAAATCAACAATGGGGCTGATAGCAATTGCAAAAAGTGTGACACTGAGTACAGAGCCCTGCGGTACTCCGTTCTCTTGAATAAAACGACTAGATAAAACCGAGCGCACACGTACACGAAAGACGCGGTCCGTCATAATCTCCCGAAGAAATATGGGAAGACGACCGCGGAAATTCCATGCATGGAGTGTACGTAAAATGCCGTCCCTCCAACAAGTGTCATAAGCTTTCTCCAGGTCAAAAAATACAGCCACCGTTTGACACTTTCTCAGAAATCCGTTCATAATATGCGTCGACAGAGAAACGTTATGGTCGACGGTAGAGCGATGGCAACGAAATCCACACTGAGCGTTGGCCAGAAGTTCCTGAGACTCAAGCCACCATATCAACCGCCCGTTGATCATGCGCTCCATCGCCTTGCAAACGCAACTTGTGAGGGAGATAGGGCGGTAACTGGAAAGTAGTTGGCGATCCTTACCAGGCTTAAGTATAGGGAAAATGGTGGCTTCGCGCAAACGGAAGGAAAAAGGCCGTCCTGCCAAATACGATTGTAGACCCGTAAGAGGAAGAGTTTACTGTCGGCTGAAAGGTTCTTTAACAGCAGAACATGAATGTCATCCGGCCCAGGAGCGGAGTGCCTAGAGCAATGAAGAGCGTGCTCCAGCTCCCTCATTGTAAAAAGGGAATTATAACATTCCGCATTATCAGACCGAAAATTATAGGTTGCGAAATCCAGCCGGTCTTTGATAGAGCGAAAGCCGGCGGAATAATGGTCTGAACTGGAAACCGCCTCAAACGCAGCACCCAGAGTGTTAGCGATGGCAGCCGGATCCACTATGGTGGCATTGGAAACCTGAAGGCCAGAAACGGTACAATGCGACACTTTACCTGAGTGCGACGAAGCTATCCCAAACAACAGAGGAAGGCATAACGCAATTAAAAGACTCAACAAAACGAGTCCACTACACCTTCTTGCTATCCTGAACAATGCGACGAGCCCTGGCGCGCGATTGTTTAAAAGTCACCAAATTATCAGGTGTAGGGTGTCGCCGAAACACCCTAAGTGCAGTTCTACGGGCACGAACGGCGTCCCAACAATCCTCTTTCCACCACGGAACAGGCAGTTGCCGAGGTTGAAAGGCTGAACGGGGAAATGCGCGTTCGGCGGCAGAGAAAATCGTAGACAAAGGTGCTGCACTAGTTGGTTAATGTCGGTGAAGGGCTGGTCGTCAAAATGCACGAGGCTGGAATACAAGCTCCAGTCGGCTTTTGTGAAGATCCATATAGGTACTCTCGAGCGCTGTACGTGGTGTGACAGAAGAGAAACGATGCAGGGGTAATGGTCGCTGGAGTAGGTGTTTGCGACGACGTTCCACTGAAGACGACTAGCAAGCTGGAGTGAGCAAACGGCAAGGTCCAAGTGACAAAATGTACCGGAAGAATCAGAAAGAAACTTAGGCTCACCGGTATTGAGTGTAGTGAGATTGAACTGATCAAAATGTCGGAAATAAGAGTTCCCCCCGCACAAGCTCTTGGTTAACTCCACAAGGGGTGATGGGGTTAAAATCTCCCAACAGCAGGAATGGTGTTGGGAGGGCGGACAAGAGATCTCGAAGGTCCGCGTTAGGGTGGGGAGTCAATGGAGGTGAATATACAGAGCAAACAGAAAACAAAAAACGGGTAACTGCAGCCTAAGGGCAACAGCTTGCAAGTCGAACGCAAGAGTAAGACGTTTTAAATGAACGTCGTTACGCACTAACAACATGACACCTCCATGAGCAGGAGTACCCTCCTCCGGTTCAAGGTCGTAGCGAACCGGAGTATACCCTCGGAGATCAAAAGGATCGTGAGGGCGAAGCTAAGTCTCCTGCAAACATACGACCATAGGCGAATGGGAACGCAATAAAAGTTGCAATTCCGCCCTATGTGATCGTACACCACGTACATTCCAGTTCAGGATAGCCATGAAGAAAAGGGATAAACTGTCTACTTAGAAGGGCGGCTTAAAAGAATCTTTTGCTTAACCTTTGGGCTCGGGCTGTTTGTATGGAGTTGGTCAGACTCCATAGCTTCCTCGGAGGGAGGGCCCACGCGCTCAGTGCCAGAAACCGATTCAAGCGCCGTGAATCGGTTCTGGGTGGCGATGGGTGAGGGGTGCCGCCGAGCGCGGCTTGTGCCAGGAGCTTCCTGGGACAGCGACCTCCGAGGAGGAGAAGGTGAACTTTTGTTACCGCGCGCACGCGGAGGGTCTTTCAAAAAATCTTCCCTACGAAGCTTCTGCTTAAGTTTCTTTTCAGCGGCTTGCGACTTCATTGACTTTGGACCAGGTTTATAGGGCTTGGTAACAGTAACTTTAACGGACGGCCGGATGGTAGTGACGGTTAATCCAGTCATGGTCCAGGTCTGAGTTTCGGATCTACTCGTGGTACTGGCGAGGCAATACCAGAACTAAATGTGCCAGATCGCAGGAGTGAAGGTTGGCGCGCATGGTAACGCCTCCGGGCTTCAGCGAAGGAGAGTTTTTCCTTTACCCGGATCTCCTGGACCGCCTTCTCGTCCAAGTACCGCGGACATTCGGCAAACGAAGCAGAATGAGACCCTTTACATTTAATGCAGACGGGGGCTGTTGAACAGGTACCTTCGTGTGAGGGCTGGCTACATGAGGCACAGATGTTAACGGCACTCTTACATGAGACTTGCGTATGCCCAAAACGTTGGCATTTAAAACAACGCAGAGTTCTAGGAACATAAGGCCTCATGAAATCCGTTCGTACCATGCGGAAATGCTCGTAGGCAGATCGCCGCCATCAAAAGCTAGAAACAGGGTACGAGTGGGTACCAATACGCCGTCGCGTTTGGCCTGCACTCGATGCACTGCAGTCACCTTTTGATCGGATAGATATTCTAGTAGTTCCTCGTCCGATATACCATCGAGGCTATGGGTGGCAACGACGCCCCGACAGGAATTCAATGTGCGGTGCTTCTCGACACGGATGGGATAACCGTGGAGAAGCGTAGCGCGCAACAAGGTCTTACTTTGCTGATCGGACTTAGTTTGTGCCAATTTGGAACCATTCCGTAGATGAGTGCAGGATTGAACCGCACCAGCAATAGCATCAATGCCCTTTTGAATGATGAAAGGGTTCACCTTCTTAAAACTTTGTCCTTCTTCGGTTCGTGAAATGACCGAGTAACAACCAGTTGTCGGTGGTGTCACTTCTGTTACATAAACTTTTCGGCGTTTGTTGGTATTAATGGAGGAAGGGTGCTCCATAGCGACATAAATCCTCCACCATTGCAACCGTCTCCGACCTCGGGCTCTGACTTCCCGGGCGTTACCCCGGCTTGGGTGAGTTGCCTATCTATACCGAGCTCACCCCAGGGTCACACCTCCCAGAACATACACAGAGCGACCCAATGGCCGTCGGAAGTAAGCAGCTCATGCAATGGCCCCCCGCGGGACTGCAGTTGAACAGCGGATACGAACACAAACCCTACATGACGACCCCGGGTGGTGGGGATGACGCCATTACCCACTCACCCAGCTGCGCACCCCGTGCGCGGGTATCCGTCAGGCTGTGTCCACGGAGGATTAAAAGAAAAGATAAAAGAAATAAAAATGTGTGGGCGTTTCGGATGCAAGGTAGGCCGGCCAGGAAGAAAAAGAGTAGTGTGAATGACGTGGTGCGAAATGGTCGGAAAGTGACAAGGGAGGAAAGGAAACGATGGTGAAGTGCGGTATGAATGGAATGTAAAGAACGCACGAGAGCCTACCTTGTGTCCACCGGTCACGAGAAGAACCCACCTCGAACGGATGGGAGTGAGGGGATGAATGTGGCAATGAATGTGGCGATGATTGGCTCGGGAACCCCCGGGTGCGCCAAAAACCCGTACTCACTTAAGGTGAGCCCCTCAGGGGACCCGGCTTGGGTGAGTGGCCTATCTATACCAGACTCACCCCAGGGTCACACCTCCCAGAACATAGACAGAGGGACCCAATCGCCGTCAGAAGTAAGCAGCTCATGTAATGGCCCCCCACGGGTCTGCAGTTGAACAGCGAATACGAACACATACCCTACATGACGACTTCGGGTGGTGGGGATGAGGCCATTACCCACTCACCCAGCTGCGCACCCCGTGCGCGGGTATCCGTCAGGCTGTGTCCACGGAGGATTTAAATAAAAAGATAAAAGAAACTAAAACTGTGTGGGCGTTTCGCACGAAAGGTAGGCCGGCGAAGAAGTAAAATAGAGGCGTAAATGAATGAACGTGGGGCGAAATGCACAGAAATGGAGGAGAAGAAAGAAAGTATAGTGAGGTGCGGTATGAATGTGATGCAAAGAACGCACGAGAGCCTACCTTGTGTCTACCGGTCACGAGAAGAACCCACCTCGACCGGATGGGGGTGAGGGGATGAATGTGGCGATGATTGGTTCGGGAACCCCCGGGTGCGCCAAAAACCCGTACTCACATAAGGTGAGCCCCTCAGGGGACCCGGCTTGGGTGAGTGGCCTATCTATACCAGACTCACCCTAGGGTCACACCTCCCAGAACATAGACAGAGGGACCCAATCGCCGTCAGAAGTCAGCAGCTCATGTAATTTGCCCCCACGGGTCTGCAGTTGAACAGCGAATACGAACACATACCCTACATGACGACCCCGGGTGGTGGGGATGAGGCCATTACCCACTCACCCAGCTGCGCACCCCGTGCGCGGGTATCCGTCAGGCTGTGTCCACGGAGGATTTAAATAAAAAGATAAAAGAAACTAAAACTGTGTGGGCGTTTCGCACGAAAGGTAGGCCGGCGAAGAAGTAAAATAGAGGCGTAAATGAATGAACGTGGGGCGAAATGCACAGAAATGGAGGAGAAGAAAGAAAGTATAGTGAGGTGCGGTATGAATGTGATGCAAAGAACGCACGAGAGCCTACCTTGTGTCCACCGGTCACGAGAAGAACCCACCTCGACCGGATGGGGGTGAGGGGATGAATGTGGCGATGATTGGTTCGGGAACCCCCGGGTGCGCCAAAAACCCGTACTCACATAAGGTGAGCCCCTGAGGGGGCCGCGTTTGGCCTGCACTCGATGCACTGCTGTCACCTTTTGATCGGATAGATATTCGACTAGGTCCTCGTCCGATATACCATCGAGGCTATGCGTGGTAACCACGTCCCGACAGGAATTCATTGTGCGGTGCTTCTCAACACGGATGGGATAACCGTGGAGAAGCGTAGCGCGTAACAATGCCTTACTTTGCTGATCGGATTTAGTTTGTGCCAATGAGGAACCATTCCGTAGACGAGTGCAGGACTGAACCACACCAGCAATTGCATCTATGCCCTTCTGAATTATAAAAGGGTTCACCTTCTCAAAGTTTTGTCCTTCTTCTGTTCTTGAAATGCCCAAGCAATAACGAGATGTCGGTGGTGCTACTTCTGTTACAATAACTTTTCGGCGCTTATTTGTATTAACGGAGAAAGGGTGCTCCATAGCGAAATAAATCCTCCACCATTGCAACTGTCTCCGGCTTTGACTTCCCGGGCGTTACCCCGGCTTGGGTGAGTGGCCTATCTATGCCTATCTCACCCCAGGGTCACACCTCCCAGAACATAGACAGAGGGACCCAATCGCCGTCAGAACTCAACAGATCATGCAATGGCCCCCCGCGGGACTGCAGTTGAACAGTGGATACGAACACAAACCCTACATGACGACCCCGGGTGCTGGGGATGACGCCATTACCCACTCACCCAGCTGCGCACCGAGTGCGCGGGTATCCTTTAGGCTGTGTCCACAGAGGATTAAAATAAAAGGATAAAAGAAACTAAAAGTGTGTGGGCGTTTCGCACGCAAGGTAGGTCGGCGAAGAAGTAAAAGAGATGTGGAAATGAACGAGCATGTGACGAAATGTGCATAAATAGAAGAGAAGAAAGAAACGATGGCAAGGGGCGACATGGAATGAAATGCACAGAACGCACGAGAGCCTACCTTAAGTCCCTGGTCACGAGAACGAACTCACCTCGACCGGATGGGAGTGGAAGGATGATAATGGCGATGATTGGCTCGGGAACCCCCGGGTACGCCAAACCCGTACTCACATAAGGTGAGCCCCTGGGGGCTTTTTCCCCATGAAAACCGTATCTCTCACAACGGAGTTATTCTACATGGGTGTTTAAATGAAGATTGGGTAGCCCTTAACATCATAATGAACAGCATAAGCTACTGTTTAGATTATGGCAAGGTGCTTACCAACCAACGAAACATGAAATTCGGGTCACAGTAAATGATGTGGGGAAACCAATTGCGTACATGAAGATCAATCTCAGTAAGAATAACCAATAGTTTGGCATGTATCGGAGCCATAATATTGCAAGAAACCAAGCGGTGGAACACGGTATTCCTCTCTAAGCAATACATGCAAGCATCGAGGTCTGACAGACGGATACGATGAAGGCGTTCCTTTGTAGGCAACCAATCATAGGTTACATTAAACCAATTGGAACGCGCCACTGCAGGGGGCGAAGACGAATTTATATTATTCCACGTTTGGGACCAACAAATACCATGTGGTGCGATTTGGAAAATTCGCAATTCCGGTCTGAGTGAATGGCATAAACGCGTATACAATGATCTGGAATTTGGGCCAGACCCTTGGGCATAGTGGGTGGCCAAATAACTCATTCCTGTACATAAATCGTCAAATAAATATCGTGCGTCGGAAGCTGATCAGATCCTGTGGGGATCCGATGTCAAGTTTAGTAGACCAGTAGTACAACTATTTTGACGTAAGTGTAGCGTTTGCCTCCTGCATTTTTTAACGCCTGCTGAGAAACAGAGCGAAACATTTGAGTTGTATATTAAACAACACAAGTCCACCGTGTATAGGGTGGTAATATAACGTAGAAATGGGAACTTTATGAATACACACATGCCACACATACCACAACTGACACTAGTGAGCTGTCTCGCGCGGGTGGACGGCAGCACCAACACCTGCGAGGTATACCACGAGTGAAACAACATATATAAATGCAAAACCCACACACTTAGTGCATGCACAAATCCTTGTGATACAGCACCCTAGCAATAAAGCGAATGCGATTTATCAGCGGGGGGGGCCAATTTAAGGTCTGCATTTCGCGTGCAGAATGAAGGGATATACGAGTATGACAGCGTCTCCCAGTTTCCAAGAGATAAAGCGTTTGATTTCCTCGTACTGACAATAATAGCAGAAAGTGCTCCAAAATTGTGAGGAATGTCATTCCCCGTCGTTGTCAATAATACACTGACATAGGTAGAAGTCGGTATCCCTAAAACGAAACCCCAGCAATGTTTTGATCCAACTCATAAAGTAACGAGTTCAAGGCCAACGCAAACAAAACCGTGGATGCCGGGCAACCATGACGAACTGACTTTCGAACAGGTATAGATGTAGAAAGAAACAAATTAATTTGTAACGCAGCAGATATATCTTTATAGAGAACTTGTATACATTACATATTGCATTAGAGCGATAATGTTAACATTCCTCTTGGTTTATCGAGACACACGCTGTCAACATTGTAGCGGAGCCAGCCGGTAGCTGGGAGCGGGGTCACACTCTCCCTTTCAAAACCAGAAAGGGCAGCACATAAACAGGTTTCACTTTCGCTGTATGGCGCGTGATTCATGAGTGTAGATAAACGTTTCACGCCTGCAGCCTTGTAATAACTGCACCTGCAATTTCCAATGACACATTTTGTAACCTAAATTCAAAATATACGGATAACCAGCTCCTTCAGCGTTAATTTAAATAGTTTTTCAAATGATATTGCTAATTTAATGAACCAAACCACCTTTCTAATATGTAAACAAAAACATCCCACAAGTTAGACTCTTACAAAGTCTATTAAATGGTACTTTTAGCATGGAGAGCAAGAGAATAAACAATAAAGCAAATGATTCATACGATTCACAGATATTGTTCAAAATGTCCACCATTTGCTCACCTACAAGCTTCACGCCTTCGTAACCAATTACGTCGTCGTAATCCAGCAAGACACTTTCACTGTTGCATATTTCCTCCGTAGCCAGATGAATATGTTGTCTCAATAGGTTTGACGTCAGTAATCGATGTTTTATACACCTGCTTTTCATAACCCCTAAAAGAAAAGGTCCAGGATATTCCGGTCTGGCGATATTGTAGGGGCCACTTGATGGGCTCGTAGCGTCCAATCCAACCGTTAGGAAAACTACGGTTTAGATCCTCACGAACATTTCGAATAACGTGTGGTGGAACACCATCACGTAAGGAGTACATATTTCTCTTGGTTTCGAAAGAGACATTTTCCAATAAACCTGGAAGCGTCTCTTGAAGAATTATCAGATAATTAACTCCGTTCAACCGGTCGGGAGAATGTAAGGGCCTACGAGGCAATCACCAACTATTCCTGCCCGTAAGTTCACAGCAAATCGCTGTTAAAAATGATGCTCCTGGTGCTGTGAGGGTTTTCTTCTGCCCATGTATGGATGTTATGAAGATTGAAAATGTCAGTTTTTGTAAAGGTACCTTCGTTTGTTGCCCCCTTAGGGGCTCACCTTATGTGAGTACGGGTGTTCGCGTACCCGGGAGTTCCCGAGCCTCTCATCGCCATCTTCATCATTTCATCGCCGTCCGGTCGACGTGGGTTCGTTCTAGTGACCGGGGGACTTAAGGTAGGCTCTCGTGCGTTCTGTGCATATCATTACATCTCGCCCGTCGCCGTCGTTTCTTACTTCTCTTCAATTTCCGCACATTTCAACCCACGTCCATTCATTTACACATTTCTTTTACTTCTTCGCCGGCTTACCTTGAGTGCGAAACGCCCACACACTTTTAGTTTCTTTTAACTTTTTCTTTTAATCCTCCGTGGACACAGACTGACGGATACCCGCGTAAGAGGTGCGAAGCTGGGTGAGTGGTAATGGCGTCATCCCCACCACCCGGGGTCGTCATGTAGGGTTTGTGTTCGTATCCGCTGTTCATCTGCAGTCCCGCGGGGGGGGGCAATTGCATGATCTGCTGACTTCTGACGGCGATTGGGTCCCTCTGTCTATGTTCTGGGAGGTGTGACCCTGGGGGGTGAGATTGGTATAGATAGGCCACTCACCCAAGCCGGGGGAGTCAGAGCCCGAGGTCGGAGACGGTTGCAGTGGTGGAGGATTTTTTTCGCTATGGAGCACCCTTTCTCCATTATTAACAACAAGCTCCGAAAACTTATAGTAACAGAAGTAGCACCGCCAACAGCTGGTTGTTATTTAGTGATTACCCTACAGAGGAAGGACAATCATTCGAGAAGGTTAACCCTTTTATCATCCAGAAGGGCATTGACTCAATTGCTGGTCCGGTTCTTTCCTGCACTCGGCTTCGTAATGGCTCGCAGTTATTGCAAAACAAGTCCGAGGCACAAAGTAAGTCCTTGGTGAGCGCCACGCTTCTCCACGGTTATCCTATCCGTGTTGAGAAGCACCGTACCTTGAATTCCTGTCCAGGCGTCATCACCGCCCATAGCCTCGATGGTATGTCAGACGAAGAGCTAGTGGAATATCTTTCCGAACAAAAGGTAACGGCGGTTCATCGAGTACAGCCAAACGCGACGGCGTATTGGTACCCACTCGTACCCTGTTTCTAACATTTGATGGCGTCGATCTGCCCACGAGCATTTCCGCGGGGTACGAACGGATTTCTGTGAGGCCTTATATTCCTAGACCTCTGCATTGTTTTAAATGCCAACGTTTTGGGCATACGCAAGTCTCTTGCAAGAGTGCCGTTTCCATCTGTGCCTCTTGTGGTGAGCCCTCACACGATGGTACCTGTTTATCCGCCCCGTCTGCGTAAATTGCAAAGGGTCTCATTCTGCTTCATTTGCCACCTGTCCGCGGTATTTGGACGAGAAGGCGATCCAGGAGATGCGGGTAAAGGAGAAACTCTCCTTCGCCGAAGCCCGGAGGCGTTACCATGCGCACCAACCTTCACTCCTGCGATCTGGTACATTTATTTCTGTCCTTGCATCGCCAGTACCCCGGAAGGATGCAGAGACTCAAACTTGGACCATGACTGCATTGACCGCCACTACCATCCGGCCGTCCAAGTCTGCTACTGTTACCAAGCCCTATAATCCCGGTCCAAAGTATATGAAGTCATAAGTCTCTGAGAAGAAATCGAGGCAGAAATTTCGTAGTTTAGATTTTTTGAAAGACTTTCCGCGTACGCGCGGCAAGACGAGTTCACTTTCTCCTCCTCGGAGGTCGCTGTCCCAGGATGCTCCTGGGACAAGCCGCGCTCGGCGGCCCCCTTCACCCGTTGCCACCCAGAACCGATTCTCAGCGCTGGAATCGGTTTCTGCCTCTGAGCACGTGGGTCCTCCCCTCTAAGAGGCTATGGAGTCTGACCAACTCCATACAAAAAGCCCGAGCCCAAAGGTTAAGCAAAATATTATTTTAAGCCGCCCTTCTAAGTAGACAGTTTATCCCCTTTATTCATGGATATCCTGAGCTGGAATTTACGTGGTGTTCGATCGCATAGGGCGGCACTGCATCTTTTATTGCTTACCCATTCCCCTATGGTCGTGTGTTTGCAGGAGACAAAGCTTCGCCCTCACGAACCTTTCGATTTCCGAGGGTACACTCCGGTTCGCTACGATCTTGAACCGGAGGAGGATGCTACCGCTCATGGAGGTGTCATGTTATTAGTGCGTAACGACGTTCATTTCCAACCTCTTGCTCTGACTTGCAAGTTGTGCCATTAGACTGCAGTTACCCGGTTTTTTCTTTTCTGTTTGCCCTGGGTATTCACCTCCATCGTCTCCCCTCGCTCCCGCGGACATTCGAGCTCTCCTTTCCGCTCTCCCAACACCGTTTCTCCTGTTGGGAGATTTTAATGCCCAACACCCCCTGCAGGGTTTCCCAAGGGCTTGTGCGAGGCGAAATCTTCTTTCTGACATTTTTGACCAGTTCAATCTCTCTATTCTCAATACAGGCGAGCCTACGTTTCTTTCTGTTTCTTCCGGTACATTTTTCCATTTAGACCTTGCCGTTTGCTCACTCCAGGTTGCTAGTCGTCTGCAGTGGAACGTCGTCGCTGACACCTACTCCAGCGACCATTACCCCTGCATCGTTTCTCTTGTGTCACACCACGTACAGCATTCCAGAGTACCCACCTGGATATTCGCAAAAGCCGACTGGAGCTTGAATTCCAGCCTCGTGCATTTTGACGACCAGGCCTTCACCGACATTAACAAACTAGTGCAGCACCTTACTTCTACTATTTTCTCTGCCGCCGAACGCGCAATACCTCGTTCATCCTCTCAACCTCGGCGAATACCTGTTCCGTGGTGGAACGAGGATTGTCGGGACGCCGTTCGTGTCCGTAGAATTGCACTTAGGGTGTTTCGGCGCCACCTTAATCTTGATAATTTGGTGACTTTTAAACAATCGCGCGCCAGGGCTCGTCGCATTATTCAGGATAGCAAGAAGGCGTCGTGGGCTCGTTTTGTCGAGTCTTTTAATCGCTTTACGCCTTCATCTGTTCTTTGGGATAAACTTCGTCGCTTCTCAGGTAAAGTGTCGCATTGTACTTTTTCTGGCCTTCAGGTTTCCAATGCCATCATAGTAGATCCGGCTGCCATCGCTAACACTCTGGGATCTGCCTTTGAGGCGGTTTCCAGTTCAGACCATTATTCCGCCGGCTTTCGCTCTATTACGGACCGGCTGGATTCCGCACCATATAATTTTCGGTCTGCTAATACTGAATGTTATAACGAACTTTTTACAATGAGGGAGCTGGAGCACGGTCTTCATTGCTCTAGGCACTGCGCTCCAGGGCCGGACGGCATTCATGTCCTGATGTTAAAGAACCTTTCAGCCGACAGTAAACTCTTTCTCTTACAGGTCTATAAGCGTATTTGGCAAGACGGCCTTTTTCCTTCCGTTTGGCGCGAAGCCACCATTGTCTCTATACTTAAGCCTGGGACGGATCGCCAACTACCTTCCAGCTACCGCCTTATCTCCCTCACCAGTTGCCTTTGCAAGGTGATGGAGCGCATGATCATCGGGCGGTTGACATGGTGGCTTGAGTCTCAGAAACTTCTAGTAAACGCTCAGTGCTGATTTCGTCGCTATCGTTCTCCCGTCGACCATCTGGTGTCCCTGTCGCCGCATATTATGAATGGATTTCTGAGTAAGTGTCAAACCGTGGCCGTGTTTTTTGACATGGAGAAAGCTTATGACACTTGTTGGAGGGGCGGCATTTTACGTACACTTCACGCATGGAATATCCGCGGTCGTCTTCCCATATTTCTTCGGCAGTTTATGACGTGATGATGATGATGAGATGCTGTTTAAGGGCGCTAAACTACTAAAGTCATCAGCGCTCTAACAATGTATAAAATATAGTCAAAATATAAAACAACCGCATAATTAAAAACGGGACACAAACCCGCGATGTCCAAAAGCTAAAAACAATACAACAATCCTAAAAACGAACACACTAAACGCATAGGCAAATAAAAGATTAAAACGTGTCAAGGACTGTAGAATGCGAGGGACATGAGCGCCTTTTGTCCACTGGGGATTAGAGTCCCCATAAAAAACAGACACAAGAAAATTACTAAGCTAAAGGACGCTCAACGCATTAAATGCGCAAAATAAAATCACTGTCATGAATAAAACGTAAAACACATTCTACAGCACGCGTGTCGTCTGCCAAAACGTTGGCTAAGCCAACAGGCAGACCCACACGAGCACGCAATGCAGCTAAAACCTGACACTGTTAAAATGTGACGCACCGTTAAGGGCACGTCACACTGCCCACAGAGTGGTGCGGCGTCACCACTGAGCAAATACCTATGACTAAAAACACAATGTCCAATACCGTAAACGAGCTAAAATTACCTCTTCCCGACGACACGAACGAGAAGAGGTACCCCAGATCACCGGGAAAGGCTTAACTTCCCGCAACTTGTTCCCCCGGAGGGCCGTCCACTCATCGCGCCAGCGCGAGAGGATGCGGCGACGTAAAATAAAACACGAATCTGACGAGGGAACAACACAAGTAAAAAATCTGGGTAATAAAATCGCCGATTTCGCAGCGGCGTCGGCAGACTCATTACCTGAGATGCCCACATGACCTGGAATCCACATGAAGGAGACGCTGATGCCAGAGACACCATGCGAGTGGAGCAGGTCATGTATGCGCTGTACGAGTGGGTGGTAATGGTACAGCGCAGTAATACTCTGAAGGGCACTCAGAGAGTCCGTTCAAATAAAACAGTGCCGTAAGTCGTGCCGCTGAATGTATAAAACGGATTGATAAATGCTACAAATTTCGGCGGTAAAAATTGAACATTGTCCAGTTAAACGAAACGTAAAACAACAGTGACCAAAGACAAAGGCACATCCAACTCCAGCCTCAGTCTTAGATCCATCGGTAAAGATAAAATGGAAGTCACCGAATTGAGCACGTACTTCTAAAAAGGCCGATCAAAAGACTGAAGAAGGGGTCTCAGTCTTCGATATCGACGTTAGCCCAAGGTGACAGTGGGCCTCAGCGCGGGACCATGGAGGAAAACGCGTTTCCCCCGTGGAAGGGCCGGCGCTGGCGGAACGTCCAAATGCCGAAGGAGCTGTCGAAAACGAACCCCTGGAGGGAGCAAAGCAGAGCAGCTAATGAAATAGTGACGATCATGTGACTCCTCGAAAAATAACTCGAAGGACGGGTGGTCAGGCAAGCTTGAGAGTCGACAGGCATAGCTGCACAAGAGCATCTCACGCCTGAAGAACAGCGGAGGCTCTGCAGCTTCAGCATACAGGCTAAGAACAGGGCTGGTTGGAGAGGCCCCTGTAGCGACTCTTATGCCACGATGGTGAATGGCATTCAATCGACGTAACACAGATGGACGTGCCGACGAATAAACAATACACCCGTAATCAAGCTTGAATCGGACCAAAGAGCGATAAAGACGAAGAAGGACGGTCCGATCAGCTCCCCAGGATGTGCCACTTAAAACACGTAAAATATTAAGAGAACTCACACTTTGCTTTTAAAAACGAAACGTGAGAAGTCCAGCTCAGCTTCCGGTCAAAGATCAACCCCAAAAATTTCACCTCGTCTGCAAATGGAAGGACCTGCGATCCAGGATGGAGAGAGGGCGGAGTGAAAGCCTTCCGGCGCCAGAAGTTGATGCAGACGGATTTCTCGGCGGAAAAATTAAAGCCGTTAGCGTTACTCCAGGCGTAGAGACGGTCGATACAGCTCTGGAGACGGCGTTCGAAGAGACAGGTCCGCCGCGAACTGCAATAAATGGCAAAATATTCAACAAAAAGGGACGATGAAATGCCAGGTGAAGTACAAGCAACAATGGGGTTTATAGCAATCGTAAAAACTGTGACACTGAGTACAGAGCCCTGCGGTACTCCGTTCTCTGGAATAAAACGACGAGATAAAACCGAGCCCAAACGTACACGAAAGACGCGGTCCGTCATAAACTCCCGAAGAAATATGGGAAGACCACCGCGGATATTCAATGCGTGAAGTGTACGTGAAATGCCGCACCTCCAACAAGTGTCATAAGCTTTCTCCAGGTCAAAAAATACAGCCACGGTTTGTCACTTTCTCAGAAATCCATTCAAAATATGCGTCGACAACGACACCAGCTGATCAACGGTAGAGCGATAACGACGAAATCCGCACTGAGCGTTTGCTAGAAGTTTCTGAAACTCAAGCCACCATGTGAACCGCCCGTTGATCATGCGCCCCAGCACCTTGCAAATGCAACTGGTGAGGGAGATAGGGCGGTAGCTGGAAGGTAGTTGGCGATCCTTCCCAGGCTTAAGTATAGGGACAATGGTGGCTTCGCGCCAAACGGAAGGAAAAATGCCGTCTTGCCAAATACGGTTATTGACCTGTAAGACAAAGAGTTTACTGTCGGCTGAAAGGTTCTTTAACATCAGGACATGAATGCCGTCCGTCCCAGGAGCGGAGTGCCGAGAGCAATGAAGAGCGTGCTCCAGCTCCCTTATTGTGAAAAGTTCATTATAACACTCAATATTAGCAGACCGAAAATTAAAGGTGGCGGAATCCAGCCGGTCTTTGATAGAGCGAAAGCCGGCGGAATAATGGTCTGAACTGGATACCGCCTCAAAGGCAGCACCCAGACTGTTAGCGATGGCAGCCGGATCCACTATAGTGGCATTGGAAACCTGAAGGCCAGAAACAGTACAATGCGACACTTTACCTGAGAAGCGACGAAGTTTACCCAAACAACAGATGAAGGCGTAAAGCGATTAAAAGATTCGACAAAACGAGTCCACGACGCCTTCTTGCTATGCTGAATAATGCGACGAGCCCTGGGGCGCGATTGTTTAAAAATCACCAAATTATCAAGTGTAGGGGGTCGCCGAAACACCCTAAGTGCAGTCCTACGGGCACGAACGGCGTACTGACAATCCTCGTTCCACCACGGAACAGGTGGTCGTTGAGGTTGAGAGGATGAACGGGGAATTGCGCGTTCGGCGGCAGAGAAAATCGTAGACGTAAGGTGCTGCACTAGTTGGTTAATGTCGGCGAAGGGCTGATCGTAAAAATGCACGAGGCTGGAATACAAGCTCCAGTCGGCCTTTGGGAATATCCAGGTAGGTATTGTGGAATACTGTACGTGTGCGACAGAAGAGAAACGATGCAGGTGTAATGGTCGCTGGAGTAGGTGTCAGCGACGACGTTCCACTGAAGACGATGAGCAAGCTGCAGTGAGCAAATGGCAAGGTCCAGGTGAGAGAATGTACCAGAAGAAGCAGAAATAAAAGTAGGTGCAGCTGTATTGAGGATGGAAAGATTGAACTGATAAAAAATGTCGGAAAGAAGAGTTCCCCTCGCACAAGCCCTTGGCGAACCCCACATTGGGTGATGGGCATTAAAATCTCCCAACAGAAGAAATGGTGTTGTGAGAGCGGACAGGAGAGCTTGAATGTCCGCGGGAGCGAGGGGAGACGATGGAGGTGAATACACAGAGCAAACAGAAAACAAAAAGCCGGGTAAGTGAAGGCGAACGGCAACAGCTTGCAAGTCGGATGTAAGTGTGACAGGTGTAAAAAGAACGTCGTTACGCACTAACAACATGACACCTCCATGAGCAGGAGTACCCTCCTCCGGTTCAAGGTCGTAGCGAACCGGAGTATATCCTCGGAGATCAAAAGGATCGTGAGGGTGAAGCTTAGTCTCCTGCAAACATACTACCATAGGCGAATGGAAACGCAATAAAAGTTGCAGTTCCGCCCTATGCGATCGTACACCACGTACATTCCAGGTCAGGATAGCCATGAATAAAAGGAATGAACTGTCTACTTAGAAGGGCGGCTTAAAAGAATCTTTTGCTTAACCTTTGGGCTCGGGCTTTTGGTATGGAGTTGGTCAGACTCCATAGCTTCCTCGGAGGTAGAGCCGACGCGCTCAGTGCCAGAAACCGATTCAAGCGCCGTGAATCGGTTCTGGGTGGCGATGGGTGAGGGGTGCCGCCGAGCGCTGCTTGTCCCAGGACCTTCCTGGGACAGCGACCTCCGAGGAGGAGAAGGTGAACTTTTCTTACCGCGTGCACGCGGAGGGTCCTTCAGAAAATCTTCCCTACGAAGTTTCTGCTTGGGTTTCTTTTCAGCGGCTTGCGACTTCATTGACTTTAGACCAGGTTTATAGGGCTTGGTAACAGTAGTTTTAATGGACGACCGGATGGTAGTGGCGGTTAATCCAGTCATGGTCCAAGTCTGAGTTTCGGCATCTACTCGTGGTACTGGCGAGGCAACAACAGAACTAAATGTGCCAGATCGCAGGAGTGAAGGTTGGCGCGCATGGTAACGCCTCCGGGCTTCAGCGAAGGAGAGTTGTTCCTTTACCCGGATCTCCTGGATCGCCTTCTCGTCCAAGTACCGCGGACAGTAGGCAAATGACGCAGAATGGGACCCTTTGTAGTTTACGCAGACGGGGGCTGTGGAACAGGTACCTTCGTTTGACGGCTGCTACATGAGGCACAGATGGTAACGACAGTCTTACAGGAGACTTGCGTATGCCCAAAACGTTGGCATTTGAAACAACGGCCTCACAGAAATCCGTTCGTACCCTGCGGAAATGCTCGTGGGCAGATCGACGCCATCAAATGTAATAAACAGGGTACGAGTGGGTACCAATACGCCGTCGCGTTTGGCCTGCACTCGATGGACCGCTGTCACCTTCCGGTCTGCAAGATATTCTACCAGGTCCTCGTCCGATATACCATCGAGGCTATGGGTGGTAACGACGCCTCGACAGGAATTCAATGTGCGGTGCTTCTCGACACGGATGGGATAGCCGTGGAGAAGCATAGCGCGCAACAAGGTCTTACCTTGCTCATCGGATTTCGTTTGAGCTAATAAGGAACCATTCCGTAGGCGAGTGCAGGACTGAACCGCACCAGCAATAGCATCAATGCCCTTTTGAATGATGAAAGGGTTCACCTTCTCCAAGCTTTGTCCTTCTTCGGTTCGTGAAATGACCAAGTAACAACCAGTTGTCGGTGGTGTCAGTTCTGTTACATAAACTTTTCGGCGCTTGTTGGTAGTAATGGAGGAAGGGTGCTCTATAGCAAAATAAATCCTCCACAATTGCAACCGTCTCCGACCTCGGGCTCTGACTTCCCGGGCGTTACCCCGGCTTGGGTGAGTGGCCTATCTATACCAGACTCACCCCAGGGTCACACCTCCCAGAACATAGACAGAGGGACCCAATCACCGTCAGAAGTCAGCAGCTCATGCAATGGCCCCCCCGCGAGACTGCACTTGAACAGCGGATACGAACACATAACCTACATGATGACCCCGGGAGGTGAGGATGACGCCATTACCCACGACCCAGCTGCGCACCCCGTGCGCGGGTATCCGTCAGGCTGTGTCCACGGAGGATTTAAATAAAAAGACAAAAGAAACTAAAACTGTGTGGGCGTTTCGCACGCAAGGTAGGCCGGCGAAGAAGTAAAATAGAGGCGTAAATGAATGAACGTGGGGCGAAATGCACAGAAATAGAGGAGAAGAAAGAAACGTTAGTGAGGTGTGGTATGAATGTGATGCAAAGAACGCACGAGAGCCTACCTTGTGTCCACCGGTCACGAGAAGAACCCAGCTCGACCGGATGGGGGTGAGGGGATGAATGTGTGGATGATTGGCTCGGGAACCCCCGGGTGCGCCAAAAACCCGTACTCACATAAGGTGAGCCCCTGAGGGGGAGTTTATGAGGGACCGCGTGTTTCGTGTATGTGTGGGCTCGGTTTTATCTAGTCTTTTTATTCAAGAGAACGGAGTACCGCAGGGATCGGTACTTACTGTCACACTTTTTGCAGTTGCTATCAACCCCATTGTTGATTGTATTCCACCTGGTATTTCATCGTCCCTTTTTGTTGATGATTTTACCATTTATTGCAGTTCACAGCGGACCTGTCTACTCGAACGCCGTCTCCAGAGCTGTATCGACCGTCTCTACGCCTGGAGTAAAGCCAACAGCTTTAATTTCTCCGCCCAGAAATCCGTCTGCATCAATTTCTGGCGCCGGAAATATTTCCCTCCGCCCTTTCTCCGTCTTGGGCCGGAGATGCTTCCCTTTGCAGACGAGGTGAAATTTTTGGGGTTGATTTTTGATAGGATGTTGTGTTGGACCACGCACATTTCCTTTTTTAAAAGCTAAGTGTGAGCGTTCTCTTAATCTTTTACGTGTTTTAAGTGGCACATCCTGGGGAGCTGATGGGACCGTCCTTCTTCGCCTTTATCGCTCTTTGGTCGGATCCAAGATTGACTACGGGTGCATTATTTATTCGTCGGCACGTCCATCTGTGTTACGTCGATTGAATGCCATTCACCATCGTGGCATAAGAGTCGCTACAGGGGCCTTTCCAACCAGCCCTGTTCCCAGTCTGTATGCTGATGCTGCAGAGCCTCCGCTGTCCTTCCGGCGTGAGATGCTTTTGTGCAGCTATGCCTGTCGACTCTCAAGCTTGCCTGACCACCCGTCCTTCGAGTTATTTTTCGAGCAGTCACTTGATCGTCCCTATTTCATTAGCTCCTCTGCTTTGCTCCCTCCAGGGCTTCGCTTTCGACAGCTCCTTCGGCATTTAGACGTTCCGCCAGCGTCTGCCCTTCCACGGGGGGAAACGCGTTTTGCTCCATAGTCCTGCGCTGAGGCCCACTGTCACCTTGGGCTAACGTCGATGCCGAAGACTGAGACCCCTTCTTCAGTCTTTAGATCGGCCTTTTTAGAAGTACGGGGGCAATTCGGGGACTTCCATTTTATCTTTACCGATGGATCTAAGACTGAAGCTGGAGGGAAATATTTCCGGCGCCAGAAGTTGATACAGACGGATTTCTCGTCGGAGAAATTAAAGCTGTGCCTTTGTTTTTGGTCACTGTAGTTTTACGTTTCGTTTACCTGGACAATGTTGAATTTTTACCCCCGAACTTTTTAGCATTTATCAATCTGTTTTATACATTCAGCGGCACGACATACGGCACTGTGTTATTTGTACGGACTCTCTGAGTGCCCTTCAGAGTGTTAATGCGCTGTACCATTACCATCCACTCGTACAGCGCATACATGACCTGCTCCACTCGCTTGGTGTCTCTGGCATCAGCGTCTCCTTCATGTGGATTCCAGGTCATGTGGGCATCTCAGTTACGCTGTTTTGTTTACATCCTGGAACGTGTTCTCAAACTGACCTATCTTGACCTAGCAACGTAGACCATGTCTCCAACCACATTACTTCTGAAAAACCGTGTTCGGAAAATGAATTATTTCAAAACCCTGTATGATGTCACAGTTAATACCAAAACTAGGTCAGAAATAGGTTACTATAACCATTTTACAAATAACAAACTATTATCTTCATACATTCTCATGGAATGGATTATCTAATTCGGAAACTCAACTATTTTTTTTTCGAAAACGGCTGACTACAAAATGCTATTACATGTTTTTCTTTGTAACATCTCTATGAAGTACACATTAAAAAGAATACAATAAGCTACCTTCCACCCGTATGTATGTATTGTCCCCCATAAGTTTCTACATTGATCGGTGTGAGCAGTACAGGCGTTTTTATAACAAAACGCTTGTCCGCTGTTACAGCGAGTACCGTCCATTTTATAAACATCGTCCGGACAGTATTCTGAAATATCGTCACAGGAATCAGACATATCACATTCAGAAGTGGCGGGACGGCGCACTGTGCCTTTAATTTTCGGCAAACAGGTTTGAACATCACAACATTGGCTGGTAGCACAAGAGGCATTCTGAAGTTGGAGACAAGTGTTAGGGTTACAGCAAGGATTATCGATCTCACATTCTTCAGCAGATTCTACAAAATCATTTCTACAAATTGGACCTAAATATATTTTGATTACCTGTGGCAATGTTGGACAAAAGCTCATCACCATTAGCACATAATGAGCAAGAAATTCAGCACAGATGACCCTTCTTTGCTCTTTACGGTCTTGCGTTGGGCTTTTATGAACTCAGTGGACACAAACTTTTGAATATCCTAAGTGGTTTATTGCGAAGACAAAACCAATATCTCGATTTAATGAATAATGTAATTCGTGTATATTGCATGGGCTCCAATTGTTAGGTATTGTAGTGCCTAATGAAGTGGTCATTATACAACAATGCTCACACTGACAACAATCAGCATCGTGTCCCATTCCAAGGCTATGACCCAATTCATGTCCAATTGTTACAGCTGTGAATTCTTCATTAATTATATCATCGCTTATAATTGCATCCGAGTGCTCATATGTGCACATGGAATATGATTATACTTCACCGACAACTCTGTGTTTAAAATTCATTGGAGTAAGTAACCGTGCATGATCATGAGGAAATGCTTGTAACAAAAATTCTCTGCAATAACGCAAAAATCATCTAACACCTGACGGCTATCACCAGTAATATACCTACATGTTACTTTTATTTACGATGTACTTGTAGCACCTTTAATTGTCTTACCTTTCCTTTCCAGCTTGATTCTTCCCCTATACGCCTTAACGGATATTTTTGTGCCCTATCCCAAGTTTTCTGGTCCTTTGTTTTCCTTTCTCCGTGTTACTTTTGATAATTCTGCCTTTGCTTTCCTCCCCTTACATGCTTACTCACCCTCCCTTTTTTCTATTTTATATTGTTTCCCTAATTCCTTGTTTTATGTTTTTTGCAAACTCCACGGACTCCACCAGTACGACGGGACACTCGAAGATCTTGGCAGCATTTCGTTGCTATACACCACCTTCAACATTTACGCTTACCTTCTATGGACATTGCATCTATATTTTCCCAGAGGAACATTGCACTTCAAATGTTGGGTGCTTCTTTGCGACTTGTACCATGTTGGCAGGCATCATGTTTTTTCTTTCCCGCCAGACTTCCGGTGATGACTGAACATCGCGAGATGACGCATATCATAGGTGCGCTTAATCTCGCCTACATAGCTGGCTGCGTACCAAAGATTTTTCAGGGTGTGTACGGAATGTATAAACTTGTGTGTCTACCCTATTCGTCGATGTGTTTTATGTGTGTCCTGAAATGACAAACAATTCTGTGGTTGTGTTTCTTGGA
This sequence comes from Deroplatys truncata, assembly GCA_030765065.1. Lineage (NCBI taxonomy): Eukaryota > Metazoa > Arthropoda > Insecta > Mantodea > Mantidae > Deroplatys > Deroplatys truncata. The sequence goes on along the minus strand of CM060975.1, from coordinate 179,405,301 downwards.
GTCTGTGATGATGGAAATGAAACTTTTACCTCCTGTGAGCTACGATGGAACTTTTCTTTCCTCTTTCCTTTGTAGATTTTCCCTTTCATGTCCTGTTGGTTCTTTTTCCTTATTTTTTCAGGTGCTACATGTTTACTTAAAATTCCTTATTAGTACGCATGGCCGACCTTCCTTATTGTAATTGTATTTAGGAATCTACACCTCGCAAGTATTCGTGGTTGCCTATGTGTCCTGCTTTTACCCTTGTATTTCTGACTCTGTTAGTGTATTTTCTTTGTCTCTGATTGTATATTGCGATGTTGGGTCCCCCGTATTTTTATTTTTACACACAAGAGCATCGGTTCCTCTTTACTCTCTTTTTTTTGTTTTAGTTGGCGCCAGGCGTCGCCATTTCTTGCGTTGCGGGATGTCACGAACGTGACTGAGGAGATCCATATTATGTTTAGTATTTGGTATTAATTAGCACTATTTTATTAACCTGTGAGAAGTTTCTGAATTCATATAGAATCATACTTTATATTTCTTAACGCTGCTCAAGTCTTAGTAAATTGTATATATGATAGGAAACAGTGCTTGGCCACTTCCTTTTACATTTCAAAGGGATTTCACTATGCCATCATTTCCTTAGGAGTATGTGTCTTTCTGCAAGGCACTTAGCTGCATGCTGTGGATCACATGATCCTTGGAAAGTCTTAAGCCTACGCATTTCCAGGGCGTCGGCAGACCATATTATTGGTAATAGCTGCCACGGTATTAGAATAAACGCCTCTAGGGTAATCAACTCTATATAAGCAAGCACTCAAGCTCTGCTCGCGGGGGACTTTGTGTTGTAACTTGGCCGGGACCGCTATGGTACCCGTCGACGGCCGCTGAACGGACGCTCCGGATGGTTTCACTTGGCACCACTAGCGGCTTGACAAAATCGTGTTGAGTACTTGCTCTCCTCATCCACGACGAGACGTTTCTCAAGGTAAGCATTATAAAATAAATTGTTAATAATAATGTTAGCTAGTACCATCATCATCCGATCTTGTAAACCCAACTATCGCACGGTAGAAATGTAACTCTTTAGAATATAGTCAGATCGCTCTAGCCAAGCGTTTTAATAATTGTCTCTACCTCTGCAATCCCTCATTTAGCTATTCCCCCCAGTGTCACAACTTAGCACGTGACAATATTCCTTGTTATTTGCTTATACTTTTTCTCAAATGGGAATTCGTTATTCTTTCTTTTTTTTAATATCCTGGACATGCAAAGAGAATGGAATGCTCCACATAGCAATCAGCTCTTAAAAGGTTTTACTATCCCTTAAAGTCTACCATATTCCCCTTGCAGCTACAAGAAAATTAGCATTAAGCATTTCTGCAAATGTTTATCTCGATTAACATGAAGTAGACGGAGAAAAAGCGTTTGTAAAAATAGTGTGAACAAAAGTAGACAACGTCATGTGAGTGCAACACATATTTTTAGAAAAAGGTCCGTGTGTGTATCTGTGAACATCATAACTCAAAACGAATAGTCGGATACATACCAAACTTGGTTTAGGTTCAGCATCTTTCAAAGATGCGACACGAGGATTTTAAAGAAAATTCACACACCAAACCACCCTTTACATGGAGCATTTTTAGAAAATTTTGATATTCACAAAAATAGCTCTAACGATTTTGATTGAAATATCATATCTTTAAGATACCTTCATGGCAAATTAAATGTATATCATAAATTTTGTGGGTATGTCCCCAAAAGTCCTCTTCATTCTGAATGACTGGTAAACCGTAAGAAATAGACAAGATTTTACTATACAAAAATGTAGATCTCGTTAAAACACACAATTTATGTCCTATACCTTTTTTGTGGAGTGAACCATTTCCGAGATATCCCCGCCCATTGTGATCTATTGTGGCTACCACCTCCAGGAGGAAGTAGTGAAGTGAAGGAACCACAGGAGACTACAGGCGCGGGCAAACAGGCTACAGAGACGTGCGCAATCCCTAACAGTTCCAGGCTCGAAGACCCGTACCACTACTGGAGTTACCCAAACCATGCTATGAACGGCCCGTCGATCAAGCAGACCTTTAGTGGAGTACTTTCCTTTGAACAAGCATCCGCACAATTTGTCCGGCGCCGCTATACGCCACGAAACCTAGAGGCACACCTGAAGGATAAGGAAACGATGGGAAAGAAATCGTAGTAAATGAGAAACCGCCCCAGCATTCGCCTATCAACCAGAGAAGACCACGAAAAACCCTAAGGAGAACAATAGCTCAACAGATTAGAAAAATACATGAAACAAAATTAAAAGATAACATTTCTAACTAATATTGTTTTGGACGAATTTCTGCCAGTAGGCCAAATTTTATCTTTCGCTATCCGCTTCTCTTCAGAATGTTGACTAGAACCCTGCTTTGGAACCATAGTTGCTGCAGAAAGAACATGGAAAAAGTAACCGTAATAGATTGGACTCTGCCACCAAATAACGTGGCACGAGCCGGAATTACCATGTGTTTATACGCTCTGCAGTTCGGCGAAGGGCATAAGGCTTACTTAGAGTTTAAAAACATTACAAAAAAGTAACGCTATATGTCTTGAGGCATGATTTGTGGCACTGTATGTTACTCCTAGTGCGGCGAGATTTCCTCAACATTACTTGAGCTTTAATGTCGTGGACCAAAGCAGCAGAAACGTGTATTTTAGACTTTAAGATAGTCTCTTATCTAATAGGGGATAGTGGTTAAGTAAAAATTGCCTTTAGTATACAGAGCGTTTTGAAAATAATGGTAATAGATGACAAAAGCAAGATGTGGTTTGTCCGACATTGTATACATCTACTTAAGGTAAGCGCATACATAGAGCTTCCTACATCCGTGACACGTTGTGACATGCATGCACCACAAGCGCTACACGTGTCTATCATCCCCGAATTTCGTTCTGTGCCGTTTTACTTACGGTCCCTCAACATTAGATACATTTAATTTTAACAAGCTATTTTCGGTGTTTTAACTGCTAAACAATAACTTTATTTGACATTTAATAAACCGCGCCCCAGCAAAACTGCATACAGAGGGAGAAGAAAATAAAGAAACGAACAAACGAGAGAGAGAGAAATATAGAAGAGAAGAAGAAAGAAAGCTACATTAACAACCTCAACCCCAGATTCTTCTAGTACACATTTTTCACCAGAAAGTAAGTAGCTTGCACGCTGCCTGTGGACGGACAGTTATGCGTATTGAAAAGTTGCAGCCTGGAATCAAGGAGTTTGAACTCTTTTCTGTCAAATGATTGGGGTCGGCAGTACATCATTCAACTAAATCAACTGCGGCAGCATCTTTTCGCTTCCAATTACTCTTGTAAGCATCACATTCATCTTCAATGTCAGGTATTTCTATAACCTATACGCTAGTGCAAATGCAGTTATTGCAGATGCCATTTTGACAATTTGAGGATAGCCTTGAACCGTAATCACACAAAAATAACAGTTGGTATCTGATGATAGAGAACGGCTGCCCTTTCTTCGATTCGGTTGTCTTGTCTAGAGGTTGAAAAGGTGTTTATATTTAATATTACTTAGATATAAATTTAAAATTTAATTAAGAGCTTTATATTTCTTCATATTTTACACATGTTTCATTTTTAATGTGAAAGATAATGTTTTAGAGGACAGAGGAACGTCCTGAGATTTTGTAATTTTATATTTGCATATAAGTAGGTTATGTGTTATTTTGTGCGAATATTTACCGCAATAAGGCATGAGAACGCGCCAATACCATATTTCTCTGTTTAAAGTGCAAGCGAAAAGATTCCGTGCATTGACTACTTCATACTTTCAAATTTGTAGCCTTTGCATTTACATTTTCAGGGAGAAAGAACAATTATTACACAAGGTTCTTCGGCTTTACGTGCCATTGCTCTAACCATCTGAAAGTCGAAGAACCTGGTTCAAATCCCGCTATGGCATTGCATCTTTCAGTCCGATTCTACCTTTCAAAGTTAGCCTACACACGGCTTGTATGGAAGAACAATTAATTAGCACTTAACACATAAATTTTAAGGACAAAATTTTGGCATAAAGTTAGAGCTTCAAAATTTTGGATTATATTTTATTTAGTTGCACTGAAAACCTCAAGTCTCAAGGAAATTGCTTTATGATTCAAGAAACATATAAGTTCAATCTCTTAAAGGGAAGGTTTCAAACGGTCATCGATTAATTCGAGTCTCAGGGGATCGTGGCGTTAAACATATGGCTGAAATATGAGCTAGAAACAACAGCCCGGCTGCATTATACTAAATACCTCGACATAACTGAACAAGTCTAAAGAGTAGTATTGAGATTTTATTTCACTTCTGACATATTTTAGGGCTTTGAAGTTTCATGTCAAGCCTTGGACAGCTCGTCCAAATTGTTTATAAACGAGTTATCTGTTCCTGGTGCAAATGCGCCATAATTGGCGGAAATTGTCCAAACGGGATGCGCCACTTTATATATTTGGATTACGTTGCTTTATACTTTAAAGTCGATTCAGCTTTAAACGTGTCATATAAAGTAATGATTACAATATTCTTAACGTCATACCTTTAGCTATAGGTATGTCACAATATAATTTAATTCTTAACATGATTTTCGATAGGAAAACATAATTTAACTGTTTTACTTGATTTACCGCTTAGGTGCTTAAGGACGATTCGAATTCGATAAAACATTCTTTACCATGATTCCGCCATCTACCGGGCACGAACAACACTTTATATCGGAAACTTTCATTTATTTTATTCTCTAAAAATGATTTCCAAAACTTTAATTAAAGTGAGAAATCTAGAGGGGATGAATAAAATTTTTGTACTGAAAATTATGTAAGTAAGCTTAATAAAATTGCTGCTGCATTTGATTTAAAACCAAACTTTAAGAGAAAGACACAAAATGCCTAAGGGAAAAAATGTGATGTGATACATTCACATGAGTTTCTCTACCAATTCTTCAATAGAATATTCTTAAAAACAGCCCATTCTTCCATCTACTTCGTGTTAATCGAGTTAAACATTTGTAAAAATGCTTCTATTAAATATTTCCTTGTAGATACAATGGGAATAGACGAATGCAGTGGACTTAAGCGAGTCAGATTTTTTAACAGCTGGTCGCTATGTGTGAGAGCTTGAAAAATCAAATTACTGTTTCTTTAAATATTTATATATTTATGTTTGCCTCGGCTGCATCAATATTTATTAGAGACACGTTTCTCTTGGCAGGGTTTTGGTACGACTAAGAATGTAGGCTTACACAGATTTTAAGTTTTAATTCAATCCTTTTTATTAATACTTGATACGATTAAAATAACACTTCACTGATACAGAGAGCTGTGAGATTCTTTTTATTAATTAATTACACTTTTTAACACATAAACTTACTTTTCGTCTCACACAAATACATACTATATTTCTTGAGGACAATTTTGGCGTCTGCTTAGTAACGCTTTCTGCAGGCAACTGATTGATTTCAACCGTCTAAACTTGTAAATTTCTGTATTTCAAGTCTCTGATTGGCTATTCCTAATCGAATAGAATACCTTCATTTAACTAAAGCTTTTTCTGGTTGCTGATTGGCTATTTGTTTTACACTGTATCAAAAATTTGCATTATTGCTGCTCTAATAATGACTGGTAGCATTTAAACTTCCTTACTCATTATTTCCTCAAGGTTATCTCATTGTTAGCAACTTTAAACCTATTTTTCTCACAGCTCTTACACTATTAAATTACGTAATGCATTCACATAACATTATTCAACATGTTTACAATAATATAAGCATATGCAATGACTGTTACATACACTTTACAAATTATTACGTACACATATTGCTTCAAGGCAGGCTGTTATTGAATTTACATATTATATAATTTGACTAAAATCATTTAAGTGTTAAAAATACTGCCTCATATTTTCGAAATATTTCCATATTAAGGGTAGTTAAGGGTGGGGGTTTTCTTAAAAATATTCGTGTCGCATCCTTGGAAGATACTAAAATTAAATACCAAGTTTGGTAATAAGCCGACTATTGCTTTTAGAATTATGCTGTTCACAAACACACACACGGACCTTTTTCTAAAAAATCTGATGCCTTACATTCAATGACTTTCTGATGATGATGATGATGATGATGTTAATGATGATACGCGGGTTAAGGGCGCTAAACAACTATGGTCATCAGCGCCCTTACAACGTATGAAATTTAAAATCCAAGAACCAAAATACGGGACACACACCCGCTGAGTATAAAACAATAAAAAACAACATATCAAAGTCTAAGAACCACCACACCAAAACATGGTAAATAAAACAATTAAAGAGTAAACGACGTGTCAGGAACTGTAGAAGTCCAGCGACAAGAGCGCCATACGTTCGCCGGTGAGAAGAGCCCCATTAAAACAGAAAAACAAAATCACAAAACTAAAAGACGCACAGCGCATCAAATGAGCCGACTAAAACCACTGTCACTGATAAAACGTAAAAGACATTCCATAGCATGCGCGTCGTCTGCCAAAACGTTAGCCATGCCAACAGGCAGAGACAAACGAACGCGCAAATGAGCTAAAACCTGACACTTTGCTAGAATGTGAGGCACCGTTAAGGCGCATCACATGCTAACAAAGTGGTGTGGGATCGCCACTGAGCAGGTGCTTAAGACTAAATAGACAATGACCGATACGTAAACAAGCTAAAATTGCCTCTTCCCGACGCGAAGAACTGGAAGAGGTACCCCACACTAACGGGAGAGGTTTTACCCCGGAGGTCCGCCCACTCATTGCGCCAAAGCGAGAGGATACGGTGACGTAAAATAACATACAAATCTGTGGAGGGACCAACATAGGTAAAACATCAGGGTGATAAAATTGCCGATTTGGAAGCGGCGTCGGCAGACTCGTTGCCTGAGATGCCCACATGACCTGGAATCCACACGAAGGAGACACTGATGCCAGAAGCACCAAGCGAGTGGAGGAGATCATGTATGCCCTGTACGAGGGGATCGTAATAATTATACAGCGGGTTAATACTTTGAAGGAAACTCATAGAGTCTGTACAAACAACACATTGCCGTAATTCGTGCCGCTAAATGTATAAAACGGATTGATAAATACTAAAACTTTCAGCGTTAAAACCGAGCATTGCCACGATAAAAGAAAGGTAAAACTATGTCGACCGAAAATAAAGGCACACCCTACTCCAACATCAGTTTTAGACCTATTAGTATATATAAAATGGCATTCACCGAATTGCGCCTTAAGTTCTAAAAAGGCGGAAAAAAGAACCGAAGAAGGGGTCTCATTCTTCCGCATCGACGTTAACCCAAGGTGACGGTGTGCCTCAGCGTGTAAACAAGGTGGAAATCGCGATTCCCCCCTGAGAAGGAGCGGCACTGGCGTAACTCCAAAAGCTTAAGAAACTGGCGAAATCGAATCCCTGGAGAGAGCAATGCAGAGGAGCTAACTAAGGACGGGTGGTCAGGTAAGCTGGAGAGTCGACATGCATAGCTGCACAAAAGTATCTCACGCCTGAAGGACAGCGGAGGCTCTGCAGCTTCAGTATATGACTGGAAACAGCGCTAGTTGGAAAGGCCCCTCTAGTGACTCTTATTCCACAATGGTAAATCGCATTAAGAAGATGTAACACAATTGGACGTGCCGATGAATAGACCATGCACCCATAATCAAGCTTGGATAGGACCAAAGAGCGATAAAGACGCAGAAGGACGGTCCGATCAGCTCCACAGGATGTGCCACTTAAAACACGTAAAACATTACGAAAACGGTAACAATTTTCTCTTAAAAACTTTGCTCAGCTTTCAATCAAAGATGAACACCAAAAATTTCACCTCGTCTGCAAATGGAAGACTATCCGGCCCAAGATGGATGATATGATGAGATGCGGTTTAAGGGCGCTAAACAGCTAAGGTCATCAGCGCCCTTACAAAGTATAAAATGTACAGTCAAAAATAAAACTCCGATAAAAAACCGCATAATTCAAAAACGGGACACAAACCCGTGATGTCCAAAAGGTAAAAAACAAGACAACAAATTCCAAAAACGAACACACTAAAACCATGGTCAATAAAAGAGTAAAACAACGTCTCAAGAACTGTAGAATACCAGGGACACGAGCGCCAAATGTCCATTGGGGAGGATGATGATGATGATGATATGCGGTTTAAGGGCGCTAAACTGCTATGGTCATCAGCGCCCTTACAGTGTATAAAAGATAAGGTCAAAATATAAAACAGGTAAAAGAACCGCATATTTAAAAACGGGACCCAAACCCGCGATGATCAAAAGCTAAAACTAACAATATAACAATAACAAATAAAACAATAACAATAATAACAATAACAACAATAACAATAAAACAATAATAACAATAACAATAATAAGAACAAGACAAAGATCTGAAAAACAACACACTAAAAGCATAGGCAGTAAAGGATTAAAACGTGTCAGGAACTGTAGAATGCGAGGGACATGAGCGCCATATGTCCACTGGGGAGAAGAGTTCCCATAAAAAACCGACAGGATAAAAGTACGAAGCTAACAGACGCCCAACGCATTAAATGCGCAGATTAAAATCACTGTCATGAATAAAACGTAAAACACATTCCACAGCATGCGTGTCGTCTGCCAAAACGTTGGCTAGGCCAACAGGCAGACCCACACGAGCACGCAATGCAGCTAAAACCTGACATGCTGTTAAAATGTGACGCACCGTTAAGGGCACGTCACACTGCCCACAGAGTGGCGCGGGGTCACCACTCAGCAAATACTTATGACTAAAAATGCAATGTCCGATACGAAGGCGTGTTAAAATTACCTCTTCCCGACGAGAAGCACCGGAAGAGGTAGCCCAGACTAACGGGAGAGGCTTAACCTCCCGCAACTTGTTCCCCCGGAGGGCCGTCCACTCATCGCTCCAAAGCGAGAGGATGCGGCGACGTAAAACAATAAACAAATCTGACGAGGGAACAACAGAGGTAAAACGTCTGGGTGATAAAATCGCCGACTTGGCAGCGACATCGGCAGACTCATTACCTGAGATGCCCACATGACCTGGAATCCACATGAAGGAGACGCTGATGCCAGAGACATCAAGCGAGTGGAGCAGGTCATGAATGCGCTGTACGTGCGGGTGGTAACTGTACAGCGAGCTAATACTTTGAAGAGCACTCAGGGAGTCGGAACAAATAAAACAGTGCCGTAAGTCGTGCCGCTGAATATATAAAAGAGACTGATAAATGCTAAAAAGTTCGGCGGTAAAAATCGAACATTGCTCTGGTAAACGAAAGGTAAAACTATTTCCACCACAAAAAAAGGCACATCCTACTCCTGCATCAGTCTTAGATCCATCAGTAAAGATAAAAGGCAAGTCCCCGAATTGCGACTGAAGTTCTAAAAACGCTGATCTAAAGACTGAAGAAGGGGTCTCATTCTTCGGCATTGACGATAACCCAAGGTGACAGAGGGCCTCAGCGCGCGACCATGGAGGAAAACGCGTTTCCCCCCTTGGAAGGGCCGGCGCTGGCGTAACGTCCAAATGCCGAAGTAGCAGTCGAAATCGAACCCCTGGAGGGAGCAATGCAGAGGAGCTAACTAAATATTGCCGGTCAAGTGAATCCTCGAAAAATGCCGCGAAAGACGGGTGGTCAGGCAAGCTTGAGAGTCGACAGGCATAGCTGCACAAGAGCATCTCACGCCTGGAGGACAGCGGAGGCTCTGCAGCTTCAGCATAAAGACTGGGCACGGGGCTAGATGGAAAGGCCCCTGTAGCGACTCTAAGACCACGATGATGAATGGGATTCAAACGACGTAACACAGATGGAAGTGCCGACGAATAAACAAAACACCCGTAATCAAGTTTGGATCGGACCAAAGAGCGATAAAGGCGAAGAAGGACGGTCCGATCAGCTCCCCAGGATGTGCCACTTAAAACACGTAAAAGATTAAGAGAACGGTCACACTTTGCTTTTAAAAAGGAAACGTGCGAGGTCCAACACAACTTCCTATCAAAAATCAACCCCAAAAATTTCGCCTCGTCTGCAAACGGAAGTATCCCTGGCCCAAGATGGAGAGAGGGCGGAGGGAAATACTTCCGGCGCCAGAAGTTGATGCAGACGGATTTCTCGGCGGAGAAATTAAAGCCGTTGGCGTTACTCCAGGCATAGAGACGGTCGATACAGCTCTGGAGACGGCGTTCGAGTAGACAGGTCCGCCGTGAACTGCAATAAATAGCGAAATCGTCAACAAAAAGGGACGATGAAATGCCAGGTGGAATACAATCAACAATGGGGTTGATAGCAATCGCAAAAAGTGTGACACTGAGTACAGAGCCCTGCGGTACTCCGTTCTCTTGAATAAAACGACGAGATAAAACCGAGCCCACACGTACACGAAAGACGCGGTCCGTCATAAAATCCCGAAGAAATATGGGAAGACGACCGCGGATATTCCAATCGTGAAGTGTACGTAAAATGCCGCCCCTCCAACAAGTGTCATAAGCTTTCTCCAGGTCAAAAAATACAGCCACGGTTTGACACTTTCTCAGAAATCCATTCATAATATGCGTCGACAAGGACACCAGATGGTCGACGGTAGAGCGATAGCGACGAAACCCGCACTGAGCGTTCGCTAGAAGTTTCTGAGACTCAAGCCACCATGTCAACCGCCCGTTGATCATGCGCTCCATCACCTTACAAATGCAACTGGTGAGGGAGATAGGGCGGTAGCTGGAAGGTAGTTGGCGTTCCTTCCCAGGCTTAAGTATAGGGACAATGGTGGCTTCGCGCCAAACGGAAGGAAAAATGCCGTCTTGCCAAATACGGTTATAGAAGACCTGTAAGAGAAATAGTTTACTGTCGGCTGAAAGGTTCATTAACATCAGGACATGAATGCCGTCCGGCCCGGGAGCGGAGTGCCGAGAGCAATGAAGAGCGTGCTCCAGCTCCCTCATTGTGAATAGTTCGTTATAGCATTCATCATTAACAGACCGAAAAGTATATGATGCGGAATCCTGCCGGTCTTTAATAGAGCGAAAGCCGGCGGAATAATGGTCTGAACTGGAAACCGCCTCAAAGGCAGAACCCAGAGTGTTAGCGATGGCAGCCGGATCCACTATGGTGGCATTAGAAACCTGAAGGTCAGAAACAGTACAATGTGACACTTTACCTGAGAAGCGACGAAGTTTATCCCAAACAACGGATGAAGGCGTAAAACGATTAAAAGACTCGACAAAACGAGCCCAAGATGCCTTCTTGCTATCCTGAATAATGCGACGAGCCCTGGCGCGCGATTGTTTAAAAGCACCAAATTATCAAGTGTAGGGTGGCGCCGAAACACCCTAAGTGCAGTCCTACGGGCACGAACGGCGTCCCGACAATCCTCGTTCCACCACGGAACAGGTGGCCGCCGAGGTTGGGAGGATGAACGGGGTATTGCACGTTCGGCGGCTGAGAAAATAATAGACGTAAGGTGCTGCACTAGTTGATTAATGTCGGAGAAGGGCTGGTCGTCGAAATGCACGAGGCTGGAATACAAGCTCCAGTCGGCTTTTGCGAATATCCAGGTAGGTACTCTGGAATGCTGTACGTGGTGCGACAGAAGAGAAACGATGCAGGGGAAATGGTCGCTGGAGTAGGTGTCAGCGACGACGTTCCACTGAATGATGATGATGATGATGATGATGATATGCGGTTTAAGGGCGCTAAACTGCTATGGTCATCAGCGCCCTTACAATGTATAAAAGATAGGTCCAAAATATAAAACAGGTAAAAGAACCGCATATTTAAAAACGGGACACAAACCCGCGATGTTCAAAAAGCTAAAACTGACAATAATATAACAATAACAAATATAACAATAACAACAATAACAATAACAACTAAAATAACAATAACAACAATAAGAACAACACAAATTCTGCATAACCAACACGCTAAAAGCATAGGCAGTAAAGAATTAAAACGTGTCAGAAACTGTAGAATGCGAGGGACATGAGCGTCATATGTCCACTGGGGATAAGAGTTCCCATAAAAACAGACAATAAAAGTACTAAACTAACAGACGCCCAACGCATTAAATGCGCAGATTAAAATCACTGTCATGAATAAAACGTAAAACACATTCTACAGCACGCGTGTCGTCTGCCAAAACGTTGGCTAGGCCAACAGGCAGACCCACACGAGCACGCAATGCAGCTAAAACCTGACACTCTGTTAAAATGTGACGCACCGTTAAGGGCACGTCACACTGCCCACAGAGTGGTGCGGGGTCACCAATGAGCAAATACCTATGACTAAAAACAATGTCCAATCCGTAAACGAGCTAAAATTACCTCTTCCCGACAACAAGAACGAGAAGAGGTACCCCAGATTAACGGGAGAGGCTTAACCTCCCGCAACTTGTTCCCCCGGAGGGCCGTCCACTCATCGCGCCAGCGCGAGAGGATGCGGCGACGTAAAATAGCACACGAATCTGACGAGGGAACAACAGAGGTAAAAAATCTGGGTAATAAAATCGCCGATTTCGCAGCGGCGTCGGCAGACTCGTTACCTGAGATGCCCACATGACCTGGAATCCACATGAAGGACACGCTGATGCCAGAGACACCGAGCGAGTGGAGCAGGTCATGTATGCGCTGTACGAGTGGGTGGTAATTGTACAGCGCATGAATAGCCTGAAGGGCACTCAGAGAGTCCGTACAAATAAAACAGTGCCGGAAGTCGTGCCGCTGAATGAATAAAACAGATTGATAAATGCTAAAAAGTTCGGCGGTAAAAATTGAACATTGTCGAGGTAAACGAAAAGTAAAACTCTGTACACCAAAAACAAAGGCACATCCTACTCCAACATCAGTCTTAGACCCATCAGTATATATAAAATGACAGTCCCCGAACTGCGCCTGTAGTTCTAAAAAGGCGGATCTAAGAACAGAAGCAGGGGTCGCATTTTTCGGCATCGACGTCAGCCCAAGTTGGATGTGGGCCTCAGCGCGCGACCATGGAGGAAAACGCGTTTCCCCTCGGGTAAGGGCCGGCGCTGGCGTAACGTCCAAATGCCGAAGTAGAAGTCGAAATCGAACCCCTGGAGGGAGCAAAGCAGAGGAGCTAACTAAATATTGCCGGTCAAGTGAATCCTCGTAAAATGCCGCGAAGGACGGTAGGTCAGGCAAGCTGGAGAGTCGACAGGCATAGCTACATAAGAGCATCTCACGCCTGAAAGACAGCGGAGGCTCTGCAGCCTCAGCGTAAAGACTGGGCACGGGGCTAGTTGGAAAGGCCCCCGTAGCGACTCTAATACCACGATGATGAATGGGATTCAAACGACGTAACACAGATGGACGTGCCGACGAATAAACAATACACCCGTAATCAAGTTTGGATCGGACCAAAGAGCGATAAAGGCGAAGAAGGACGGTCCGATCAGCTCCCCAGGATGTGCCACTTAAAACACGTAAAAGATTAAGAGAACGGTCACACTTTGCTTTTAAAAAGGAAACGTGCGAGGTCCAACACAACTTCCTGTCAAAAATCAACCCCAAAAATTTCGCCTCGTCTGCAAACGGAAGTATCCCTGGCCCAAGATGGAGAGAGGGCGGAGGGAAATACTTCCGGCGCCAAAAGTTGATGCAGACGGATTTCTCGGCGGAGAAATTAAAGCCGTTGGCGTTACTCCAGGCGTAGAGACGGTCGATACAGCTCTGGAGACGGCGTTCGAGTAGACAGGTCCGCCGTGAACTACAATAAATAGCGAAATCGTCAACAAAAAGGGACGATGAAATGCCAGGTGGAATACAATCAACAATGGGGTTGATAGCAATCGCAAAAAGTGTGACACTGAGTATAGAGCCCTGCGGTACTCCGTTCTCTTGAATAAAACGACGAGATAAAACCGAGCCCACACGTACACGAAAGACGCGGTCCGTCATAAACTCCCGAAGAAATATGGGAAGACGACCGCGGATATTCCAATCGTCAAGTGTACGTAAAATGCCGCCCCTCCAGCAAGTGTCATAAGCTTTCTCCAGGTCAAAAAATACAGCCACGGTTTGACACTTTCTCAGAAATCCATTCATTATATGCGTCGACAAGGACACCAGATGGTCGACGGTAGAGCGATAGCGACGAAACCCGCACTGAGCGTTCGCTAGAAGTTTCTGAGACTCAAGCCACCATGTCAAACGCCCGTTGATCATGCGCTCCATCACCTTGCAAATGCAACTGGTGAGGGAGATAGGGCGGTAGCTGGAAGGTAGTTGGCGATCCTTTCCAGGCTTAAGTATAGGGACAATGGTGGCTTCGCGCCAAACGGAAGGAAAAATGCCGTCTTGCCAAATACGGTTATACACCTGTAAGAGAAAGAGTTTACTGTCGACTGAAAGGTTCTTTAACATCAGGACATGAATGCCGTCCGGCCCAGGAGCGGAGTGCCGAGAGCAATGAAGAGCATGCTCCAGCTCCCTCATTGTGAAAAGTTCATTATAACACTCAATATTAGCAGATCGAAAATTAAAGGTGTCGGAATCCAGCCGGTCTTTGATAGAGCGAAAGCCGGCGGAATAATGGTCCGAATTGGATACCGCCTCAAAGGCAGCACCCAGAGTGTTAGCGATGGCAGCCGGATCCACTATGGTGGCATTAGAAACCTGTAGGCCAGAAACACTACAATGCGACACTTTACCTGAGAAGCGACAAAGTTTATCCCAAACAACAGATGAAGGCGTAAAGCGATTAAAAGACTCGACAAAACGAGCCCACGACGCCTTCTTGCTATCCTGAATAGTGCGACGAGCCCTGGCGCGCGATTGTTTAAAAGTCACCAAATTATCAAGTGTAGGGTGGCGCCGAAACACCCTAAGTGCAGCCCTACGAGCACGAACGGCGGCCCGACAATCCTCGTTCCACCACGGAACAGGCATTCGCCGAGGTTGAGAGGATGAACGGGGAATGGCGCGTTCGGAAGCAGAGAAAATAGTAGACGTAAGGTACTGCACTAGTTCGTTAATGTCGGTGAAGGGCTGGTCGTCAAAATGCACGAGGCTGGAATACAAACTCCAGTCGGCTTTTGGGAATATCCAGGTAGGTACTCAGAAATGTTGGACGTGGTGTGACAGAAGAGAAACGATGCAGGGGTAATGGTCGCTGGAGTAGGTGTCAGCGACGACGTTCCACAGCAGACGACTAGCAAGCTGGAGGGAGCAAACGGCAAGGTCCAGGTGTGAGAATGTACCAGAAGAATCGGAAATAAAAGTAGGCTCACCTGTATTGAGGATTGAAAGATTGAACTGGTAAAAAATGTCGGAAAGAAGAGTTCCCCTCGCACAAACCCTTGGCGAACCCCATAGTTGGTGATGGGCATTAAAATCTCCCAACAGAAGAACTGGTGTTGGGAGAGCGGAAAGAAGAGCCCGAATGTCCGCGGGAGCGAGGGGAGACGATGGAGGTGAATACACAGAACAAACAGAAAAGAAAAAACCGGGTAACTGCAGTCTAATGGCAACAGCTTGCAAGTCGGACGTAAGTGTGATAGGTTGAAAATGAACGTCATTACGCACCAATAACATGACACCTCCATGAGCAGGAGCACCCTCCTCCGGTTCAAGATCGTAGCGAACCGGAGTGTACCCTCGGAGATCGAAAGGGTCGTGAGGGCGAAGCTTGGTCTCCTGCAAACACACGACCATGGGTGAATGGGAACGCAATAAAAGTTGCAGTTCCGCCCTATGCGATCGTACACCACGTACATTCCAGGTCAGGATAGCCATTGAGAAAAAGGGGATAAACTGTCTATTTAGAAGGGCGGCTTAAAATTACCTTTTGTTTAACCTTTGGGCTCGGGCTTTTTGTATGGAGTTGGTCAGACTCCATAGCTTCCTCCGAGGGAGGGCCCACGCGCTCAGTGCCAGAAACCGATTCAAGAGCCGTGAATCGGTTCTGGGTGGCGATGGGTGAGGGGTGCCGCTGAGCGCGGCTTGTCCCAGGACCTTCCTGGGACAGCGACCTCCGAGGAGGAGAAGGTGAACTTTTGTTACCGCGCGCACGCGGAGGGTCTTTTACAAAATCTTCCCTACGTAGTTTCTGCTTGGGCTTCTTTTCAGCGGCTTGCGACTTCTTTGATTTTGGACCAGGTTTATAAGGCTTGGTAACAGTAGCTTTAATAGACGGCCGGATGGTAGTGGCGGTTAATCCAGTGAAGGTCCAGGTCTGAGTTTCGGCATCTACTCGTGGTACTGGCGAGGCAACAACAGAACTAAATGTGCCAGATCGCAGGAGTGAAGGTTGGCGCGCATGGTAACGCCTCCGGGCTTCAGCGAAGGAGAGTTTCTCCTTTACCCGGATCTCCTGGATCGCCTTCTCGTCCAGGTACCGCGGACAGTCGGCAAACGAAGCAGAATGAGACCCTTTGCAATTAACGCAGACGGGGGCTGTTGTACAGATACCTTCGTGTGAGGGCTGGCTACATGTTGCACAGATGTTAACGGCACTCTTACAGGAGACTTGCGTATGCCCAAAACGTTGGCATTTAAAACAACGCAGAGGTCTAGGAATATAAGGCCTCACAGAAATCCGTTCGTACCCTGCGGAAATGCTCGTGGGCAGATCGACGCCATCAAATGTAATAAACAGGGTACGAGTGGGTACCAATACGCCGTCGCGTTTGGCCTGCACTCGATGGACCGCTGTCACCTTCTGGTCTGCAAGATATTCTACCAGGTCCTCGTCCGATATACCATCGAGGCTATGGGTGGTAATAACGCCTCGACAGGAATTCAATGTGCGGTGCTTCTCCACACGGATGGGATAGCCGTGGAGAAGCGTAGCGCGCAACAAGGTCTTACTTTGCTGATCGGATTTCGTTTGGGCTAATAAGGAACCATTCCGTAGACGAGTGCAGGACTGAACCGCACCAGCAATTGCATCAGTGCCCTTTTGAATGATGAAAGGGTTCACCTTCTCCAAGCTTTGTCCTTCTTCGGTTCGTGAAGTGACCAAGTAACAACCAGTTGTCGGTGGTGTCACTTCTGTTACATAAACTTTTCGGCGCTTGTTAGTAGTAATGGAGGAAGGGTGCTCCATAGCGAAATAAATCCTCCACCATTGCAACCGTCTCCGACCTCGGGCTCTGACTTCTCGGGCGTTACCCCGGCTTGGGTGAGTGGCCTATCTATACCAGACTCACCCCAGGGTCACACCTCCCAGAAGATAGACAGAGGGACCCAATCGCCGTCAGAAGTCAGCAGCTCATGCAATGGCCCCCCCCCGCGGGACTGCAGTTGAACAGCGGATACGAACACATACCCTACATGACGACCCCGGGTGGTGTGTATGACGCCATTACCCACTCACCCAGCTGCGCACGCGGTGCGCGGGTATCCGTCAGGCTGTGTCCACGGAGGATTTAAATAAAAAGATAAAAGAAACTAAAACTGTGTGGGCGTTTCGCACGCAAGGTAGGCCGGCGGGGAAGAAAAAGAGAGATGCGAATGTCGTGGTGCGAAATGGCCGGAAAGTGATAAGGGAAGAAAGAAACGATGGTGAGGTGCGGTATGAATGGAATGTAAAGAACGCACGAGAGCCTACCTTGTGTCCACCGGTCACTTGAAGAACCCACCTCGACCGGATGGGGGTGAGGGGATGAATGTGGCGATGAATGGCTCGGGAACCCCCGGGTGCGCCAAAAACCCGTACTCACATAAGGTGAGCCCCTGAGGGGGAGGGAGATAGGGAGGTAGCTGGAAGGTAGTTGGCGATCCTTACCAGGCTTAAGTATAGGGACAATGGTGGCTTTGCGCCAAACGGAAGGAAAAAGGCCGTCTTGCCAAATACGGTTATAGACCTGTAGGAGAAAGAGTTTACTGTCGGCTGAAAGGTTCTTTAACAGCAGGACATGAATGCCGTCCGGCCCAGGAGCTGAGTGCCTAGAGCAATGAAGAGCGTGCTACAGCTCCCTCCTTGTGAAAAGTTAATTATAACACTCGGTATTAGCAGACCGAAAATTATAGCTGGCGGAATCCAGCCGGTCTTTGATAGAGCGAAAGCCGGCGGAATAATGGTCTGAAATGGAAACCGCCTCAAATGCAGTACCCAGAACGTTAGCAATGGCAGCCGCATCCACTATTATGGCATTGGAAACCTGAAGGCCAGGCACAGTACAATGTGACACTTTACCTGCGAAGCGACGAAGTTTATCCCAAACAACAGAGGAAGGTGTGAAGCGATTAAAAGACTCGACAAAACGAGTCCACGATGCTTTCTTGCTATCCTGAATAATGCGACAAATCCTAGAGCGCGATTGTTTAAAAGTGACCATATTATCAAGTGTAGGGTGGCGCCGAAACACCCTAAGTGCAGACTACGGGCACGAACGGCAACCCGACACTCCTCGTTCCACCAACGAACAGGAATCCTTCGAGGGTGAGAGGATGAACGGGGAATTGCGCGTTCGGCGGCAGATCGAATCGTAGACGCAAGGTGCTGCACTATTTGGTTAACGTCAGTGAAGGGCGTGTCCGCAAAACACACGAGGTTGGAATACAATGTCCAGTCGGCTGTGGTGAATATCCAGGTAGGTACTCTGGAATGTTGCACGTGGTGAGACAGAAGAGAAGCGATGCAAGGGTAATGGTCGCTGGAGTAGGTGTCAGCGACGACGTTGCACTGCAGACGACTAGCAAGCTGGAGTTAGCAAACGCAAGGTCCAAATGAGAAAATGTACCGGAAGAATCAGAAAGAAACGTAGGCTCGCCTGTATTGAGAATAGATATGTTGAACAGATCAAAAATGTCAGAAAGATGAGTTCCCCTCGCACAAGCCCTTGGCGAACCCCACAGGGGGTGATGGGCATTAAAATCTCCCAACAGAAGAAATGGTTTTGGGAGAGCGGACAGGAGGGCTCGAATGTCCACGTGAGCGAGGGGAGACGATGGAGGTGAATACACAGAGCAAGCAGAAAAGAAAAACCCAGGTAACTGTAGTTTAACGGCAGCAGCTTGCAAGGCGGATGTAATAGTGAGAGGTTGAACATAAACGTCGTTACGCACTAATAGCATGACACCTCCATGAGCAGGAATACCGTCCTCCGGTTCAAGGTCGTAGCGAACCGGAGTATACCCTCGAAGATCAAAAGGGTCACCAGGGCGAAGGTTGGGCTCCTGAAAACACACGACCATAGGCGAATAAAAACGCAATAAAAGTTACAGTTCCGCCCAGTGCGATCGCACACCACGTAAATTCCAGGTCAGATAGCCATTAAGAGAAAGGGATAAACTGTCTACTTAGATGGGCGGCTTTAAATTATCTTTTGCTTAACCTTTGGGCTCGGGCTTTTGGTATGGAGTTGGTCAGACTCCATAGCCTCCTCGAAAGGAGGGCCCACGCGCTCAGAGCCAGAAACCGATTCAAGCGCCGAGAATCGGTTCTGGGTAGCGATGGGTGAGCTTCCTGGGATTGCGACCTCCGAAAAGGAGAAGGTGAACTGGTCTTGCCGCGCGCACGCGGAGGGTCTTTCAAAAACTCTTTCCTTCGAAATTGCTGTTTCGATTTCTTCTCAGTGGCTTGTGACTTCATAGATTTCGGACCAGGTTTATAGGGCTTGGTAACAGTAGCAGACTTGGACGGCCGGATGGTTGTGGCGGTCAAGGCACTCATGGTCCAAATCTGTGTTTCGGCATCCTTCCGGGGTACTTTCGAGGCAACAACAGACTTGAATGTACCCGATAGCAGGAGCGCAGTTTGGCGGGTATGGTAACACCTCCGGGCTTCAGCGAAGGAGAGTATTTCCGTCACCCGGATCTTCTGTATCGCCCTCTCGTCCAAGTACCGCGGAAAGTGGAAAATGACGCAGAATGAGACCCTTTAGAATTAACGCAGACGGGGTAATGAACAGGTAGGGGCTTTAGGGGCTGTCTACAAGAGGCACAGATGAAAACAGCACTCTTACAAGAGACTTGCGTATGCCCAAAACGTTGCCATTGAAAACAAAGCAGTGGTCTAGGAATATAGGGGCTCACCGCAGTTCGTAACCTGCTGAAATACTCGTGGGCAGATTGACGCCATCGAAGGTTATAAACATGGTACGAGTAGATACCAACACTCCGGCACGTTTAGCCTGCACGCGATGCCCCGCGTCACCTTTTGTTCAGAAAGATAGTCGACAAGTTCATCGTCCGACATACCATCGAGGCTATGGGTGGTAGCGACGCCTCGACAGGAATTCAAGATGCGGTGCTTCTCAACACGGATGGCATAACCGTGAAGAAGCGTGGCGAGCAACAGGACTTACTTTGTTGTTCGGACTTGGTTTGAACCAACAATGAACCATTTTGAAGACGAGTGCAGGACTGAACCGCAACAGAAATAACGTCAATGCCCTTATGAATAATAAAAGGGTTAACCATCTTAAACGATTGTCCTTCCTCTGTTCGCGTAATGACTAAGTAACAACCAGATGTCGGTGGTGCTACTTTTGTTACTAAAACTTTTCGGCGCTTGTTAGTAATAATGGAGAAAGAGGGCTCCATAGCGAAAGAAATCCTCCACCACTGCAACCGTCTCCGACCTCGGGCGCTACCCCGGCTTGGGTGAGTGGCCTACCTACATTCAGTCTCACCCCAGGGTCACACTCCCAGAACGTAGTCACCAGCTCATGCAATGGCCCCCGCGGGACTGCAGTTGAACAGCGGATACGAACACACCCCCTACATAACGACCCTGGGTGGTGGGGATGACGCCATTACCCACTCACACTGCTGCGCACCCAGTGCGACGGAGGATTAAAAGAAAGAAAAGCGTAAAATAAACCAAAAGTGTGTGGGCGTTTCGTACGCAAGGTAGGCCTTCGAGGAAGGAAAAGAGATGTGTGAATGGCTTTGTTGCGAATTGTTCGGAAAGAGATAAGACAAGAAAGAAACGATGGCGAGGGGCGGCATGAACGAAATGCAAAGAACGCACGAGAGCCTACCTTGTGTCTCCCGGTCACAAGGACGAACCCACCTCGAGCGGACAATGACTTTCTCTAACCTCTGTCGTTTATTAAGGAGAGTGCAGAGTATGCTTAAGAAAGTTTGTTTTTATATCTACTACATTTTAATCGAAGTAGCTGTATTTCACATTTCGTTATAGACACAAGGGAAACAGCAACTGTCAAATGTTTTACAACTGGAGACTATACACTGCCCTTAAAATTCCGTACTCTTTCCACGACATCGCAAGAAACAATTGAAAATCGACAAGGCTTGAAAAGAAAGACTAACTATTAAACAATTCGAGTCATTAATAATAGATATCTTGGAAAAGGCTGGTGCCACACCACCTAAAGGTATTCAAAATAAGTGGTACCTATGTGGTCCCATTGTAACTAAGTTAAGTGGTATCTTTTAAAGGGATCTACATTTTCTATGTAATACGTTTTCGTTTATCGCTTAACGTTAATCAGTTAAACAAAAAAAATACAAAACTCCTAGAAAATTCAAGATATGAACTTCATTTATCCTGTAAATATCTTTAATAATTTTTGTATTAATCATTGTAATAAAAATCGCTGGAACCCTTTTTTAGAAAATAAACTATTTCCATAAAGTTCCATGTAAAGGGTAGCTTGGGGTGGGGGTTTTTCTTTAAAATCTTCCTGTCACATTTTTGGAAGGTACTGAACTTAAATACCGTTCGGCATTTATCCGACTTTTCGTTTTTGAGTTATGCTGTTCAAAGGTATATACACACAGACAGACACAGACATAAACACGCGCGCGCGTGTGTGGACCTTTTTGAAAAAATGCTTTTTCTGGATTCAAGCAGCCTCAAAACATGTTTTTTGCATTGAAATCCGCTATCGAATTTTTGGGTAGAATGCAATACGTACCTTCTCCACCTACTCTGTGCGTAGTAGAGAAAGTAAAAAAGTGAGTTATTCTCTATCAAATAAACGCTTTTATCTGTAACATCAGATACATTAATGAAATAATTCACCAATCAAAATCGTCTCTCAATCATTTTCTTTTTAATCGAGAGAGGGAGGGAGAGGGAAAGAGAGAAGGGGACCTTTGCTTTATAGGAACTGAGGGCTCTAAACGCTGCCAGAAGAGCCCTATTAAAATTATCTGCAGCGTAATTATTTAGCTTATAAATAGAGGCAAGCGTAAATGTATTAATATCTTTTGGATCCAGTATTTAATGCATTCGATATTTGATCAAACACCGAGATTTCATCGGAAATGTCAATCTTAAAGTTACTCATCGTCCTCTCTGGGCAGCTCCAAAAATGGGACAGCTCTTCCTATTAGCTAAAGTTCTCTACATACCAAGTACAGCAAACTGCAAAGGTCAGAACGGCAGCCACGTTGGACTTCAGTTTCTCCTCTCTTCCCATATACAAGTAATGTGGACTGGTTGCACGTTCTTAGAAAAAACCGAAATAAAACACAAAAATCATACACAGGACACCAATACGCTTGTGCACAACTTAAGTATCCGGCGTAGAAAATATTTCTTTACTCAGGTCTGTGTTAACGCTGCTTTCGCAAATTAGTGTTGTAAAATAAAAGAATCCCGCGCCATATGTACGCGACTTGCAATGACATCGTTTACATATTTTAAATCGTATGATAAAATATGAATGTATAAATCACTCATGGCATTATGATACTATTAACAAACATTTATTAATCACAGAAACGGTATGAATGATGATGATGATTGTGTTTAAGGGCACTCAACTGCTAAGAATTAACATTCTTTTAAAACAGATCATAGCAAAGGCCAGAGATAAAGATGAATATAAAAATCATAAGAAAAGTCGGAGATATAGATCAATATAAAAATAAAAGCAAAAACCAGAAGTAAATACGAATATATAAAATTCAACTGTGAAGTATGAAACACCTGGTATATATGGCTAAATTGGCATTTGAAAATTTAGCTTTGAGACAAACTTAAAACCCTGTCAGCCATTTGATTATTGTCCGCAAGACTGGCCGGCAGTTACAGAGTCACGAAGATGTACTAGGGGAACACAGTCTAGCAACACATGACGGAACGACACATTTTCGCTGCACAGAGGACAAAGAGGAGCAGGGTCCCCCTTCAAAGGGTGACCGTGCATAAAATTGCCGTGGGCAATACGCAACCGAACCAATATCGCCTCCTCGCGACGAGATACGCGACAGGAAGTTACCCAGTTTATCGGTATGTGCTTCACTACTTTAAGATTATTTCCGCGGAGAGCTAAACACTCCTCGCGCCAGCACAATAACACCTCTAACCGCACAACAAGCCTAAAGACTTCCGACGTTACAAGGAATATTGCAACGCTAGACCCTGTGGTCGCCACTTTAGCTACCAAGTCCGCCAGTTTATTCCCCGGCAAGCGAACGTGACCAGGTTTCCAAGCACATTCCACATTAACGCCAGAAGCGTATAAAACATAGAAGGCATCCTGGATTCGTTGGGCAATGGGATGGTAGCTGTACAGCTCAGGAAGGCTCTGAAGTGCACTGAGGGAAACACTCAAAATGAGACAGTCTCCCAATTTTCGACGGTGCACATACAAAATGTCTCGGAATATGGCATACAGCTTTGCAGTATAAACGGAAATACTATCATGAAAACCGAAAGTATGGGGTTCGGTTCCAAGAACATACGGACATCCAACACCGCTGGAGCACTTAGATTCCTCGGTGAAGATAAAAATTCAATCATGTAACCTAACAAAACTTCTAAAAAAAGCAAGTGCGGATACTAAACATAGGCATTGTAGACTTCTGGTATGGCATCATCCCAAGATCTACTGGAGATGTTGCACGTAATCAAGAGGGGTACACCATGTCCCCTTAGGAAACATGATAGGCATTTCAATGTCTTTCTAAGAAGTTCCCGGAAACGACGAGCACTTGAAGGCCTTGAATTAATAAAGCTGTTCCTATAACGTTCGTCCAAAGCGGTGTGAAAAAGAAGCGAACGTTGGATTTATTGGCACACATTTAAGCAAAGAGCCATAATTTCCTAATAGGACACCACGCCGATATCGCCGAGGAGGTTGTACCGGTTCGCCATAAAGACTAAATACAGGGCTAATGGGAAAAGCACCGATAGTCACTCGAATGACCCGATTATGCATTGTATCTAATCTCCTTAGCACAAATGGTCGTGCTGAGGAATAAACGATACACCCATAGTCTATCTTGGATCGTATCAGTGCGCGATTCAGTCGCAGCAAAACTGTCTGATCCGCTCCCCAAAATGTGCCATGTAATCCCCGAAAGATACTCAGAGAACGGTCACATCACGCTTTCAACTGTGCTATACCAGCTAATTTTCATATCAAAGGTCAACCCCAGGAATCTCATCTCATCTGCTAATGACAGTAAATCTGGGTCGAATCGGAGCTAAGGTGGTAATCGTCTTCTACGGCGGCAGAATTTAATGCAGATGGACTTCTCAGTTAAGAAACGATAGCCGTTTTCAGAACTCCATTCTTGAAGATTATCTAAACATTTCTGCATACAGCGTTTCCAAAAACGCTGTACGATGAGAAGTCATCCACTAATAAGCATGACGATACCCCTGAAGGAACACAATTCGAAATATAATTAATTGCTATAGCAAACAGTGTAACGCTTAGTACAGGTCACTGAGGCACTCCGTTTCCCTGAACAAAAAGGTTCCAAAAACGAGCTGATCCTTACTCGGAAAACGTGATCCTTCATAAACTCCTGAATGAACATTTATAAGCGTCCACGTATGTTCCAGGTGTGTAGAGAACATAGTATGCCTGCTCGTCAACAAGTGTCATACGCCTATTCAAGGTCATACATTTCGCCACGGTTTGACAATTCCTCATGAATCCATTCATGATCTGCGTCGATAATGACACAAGATGGTCCACGGTTGAAGGCGTCGTCGAAAACCGAACTGGAAGTTGCTCAGTAGGTTGTGACTTTCCAACCAAGATACCAACCGCCCATTGATCATGCGTTCCATCATCTTACAAACGCAAATGGTGAGAGAAACGGTGTGATGATGATGATGATGATGATGAGATGCGGTTTAAGGGTGCTAAACAGCTAAGGTCATCAGCGCCCTTAAAAGGTATAAAATGCAGTGTCCAAAAATAAAAGTCCAATAAAAAACCGCATAATTAAAAACGGGACACAAACCCACGAGCCCTAAAGGTAAAAAACAAAGCAACAAAAAACAAATATGAACACACTAAAAACATGGTCATTAAAAGAGTAAAACAACGCGTCAAGAACAGTAGAATGTCAGGGACACGAGCGCCATGTCCACTGGGGAGGAGATGCCCCATTAAAAAACAAGATAAAATTACACAGTCAAAAGACGCTCAGCGCATCAAATGCGTCTGGTATATCCAATGTCATTGATAAAACGTAAAAGACACTCTACAGCACGCGCGTCGTCTGCCAAAACGTTGGCTAGGCCAACAGGCAGACCAACACGAACGCGCAAAGGAGCTAAAACTTGACACTCTGCTAAAATATGACGCACCGTTAACGGTGCATCACACTGCTCACAGAGTGGTGCCGGGTCACCACTGAGCAAGTATCTATGGCTAAAAAGACAATGTCCGATTCGTAAGCGAGCTAAAATTACCTCTTCCCAACGACACGAACGAGAAGAGGTACCCCAGAGCAACGGAAGAGGTTTAACCTCCCGCAACTTGTTCCCCCTTAGAGCCGCCCACTCATCGCGCCAGCGCGAGAGGATACTGGTACGTAAAATAACATAAAAATCTGAGGAAGGAACAACACAGGTAAAACATCTGGGTGATAAAATGGCCGATTTGGCAGAGGCATCGGCAGACTCGTTGCCTGAGATGCCCACATGACCTGGAATCCACAGGAAGGAGACGCTGATGCCAGAGATATCAAGCGAGTGGAGCAGGTCATGTATCGCTGTACAAGAGGGTGGTAACCGTACAGCGCGTCAATACCCTGAAGGGCACTCAGAGAGTCGGTACATATAACACAGTGCCGTAAGTCGTGCCGCTGGATGTATAAAACAGATTGGAATATACTAAAAAATTCGGCGGTATAAATCGAACATTGTCCAGGTAAACGAAAAGTAAAACTCTGTACACCAAAAACAAAGGCACATCCTACTCCAACATCAGTCTTAGACCCATCAGTATATATAAAATGACAGTCGCCGAACTGCGCCTGTAGTTCTAAAAAGGCGGATCTAAGAACAGAAGCAGGGGTCGCATTTTTCGGCATCGACGTTAGCCCAAGGTGGATGTGGGCCTCAGCGCGCGACCATGGAGGAAAACGCGTTTCCCCTCGGGTAAGAGCCGGCGCTGGCGTAACGTCCAAATGCCGAAGTAGCAGTCGAAATCGAAACTCAGGAGGGAGCAATGCAGAGGAGCTAACTAAATATTGCCGATCAAGCGAATGTCGGGAAGGACGGGTTGTCAGGCAAGCTGGAGAGTCGACAGGCATAGCTGCACAAGAGCATCTCACGCCTGAAGTACAGCGGAGGCTCTGCAGCTTCAGCGTAGAGGCTAAGAATAGGGCTGGTTGGAAATGCCCCTGTAGCGACTCTTATGCCACGATGGTGAATGGCATTCAATCGACGTAACACAGATGGACGTGCCGACGAATAAACAATACACCCGTAATCAAACTTGGATCGGACCAAAGAGCGATAAAGGCGAAGAAGGACGGTCCGAACAGCTCCCCAGGATGTGCCACTTAAAACACGTAAAATATTAAGAGAACGGTCACACTTTGCTTTAAAAAAGGAAATGTGAGAAGTCCAGCTCAGCTTCCGGTCAAAGATCAACCCCAAAAATCTCACCTCGTCTGCAAATGGAAGGACCTCCGACCTAAGATGGAGAGAGGGCGGAGGGAAAGCCTTTCGGCGCCAGAAATTGATGCAGACGGATTTTTCGTCGGAGAAACTAAAGCCGTTAGCGTTACTCCAGGCGTAGAGACGGTCGATACAGCTCTGGAGACGGCGTTCGAGTAGACAGGTCCGCCGTGAACTGCACTAAATGGCAAAATCATCTACAAAAAGGGACGATGAAATGCCAGGTGGAATACAATCAACAATGGGGTTGATAGCAATCGCAAAAAGTGTGACACTGAGTACAGAGCCCTGCGGTACTCCGTTCTCTTGAATAAAACGACGATATAAAACCGAGCCCACACGTACACGAAAAACACGGTGCGTCATGAAATCCCAAAGAAATTTGGGAAGACAACCGCGGATATTCCATGCGTGAAGTGTACGAAAAATGCCGCCCCTCCAACAAGGGTCATAAGCTTTCTACAGGTCAAAAAACACAGCCACGGTTTGACACTTTCTCAGAAATCCATTCATAACATGCGTCGACTGGTGGCTTCGCGCAAACGGAAGGAAAAATGCCGTCTTGCCAAATACGGTTATAGACCTGTAAGAGAAAGAGTTTACTTTCGGCTGAAAGGTGCTTTAACATCAGGACATAAATGCCGTCCGGGCCAGGTGCAGAGTGCCTAGAACAATGAAGAGCGTGCTCCAGCTCCCTCATTGTGAAAAGTTCATTATAACACTCATTATTAGCAGACCGAAAATTAAAGGTGTCGGAATCCAGCCGGTCTTTGATAGAGCCAAAGCCGGCGGAATAATGGTCTGAACTAAATACCGCCTCAAAGGCAGCACCCAGAGTGTTAGCGATGGCAACCTGATCCACTATAGTGGCATTGGAAACCTGAAGGCAGAAACAGTACAATGCGACACTTTACCTGAGAAGCGACGAAGTTTATCCCAAAAACAGATGAAGGCGTAAAGCGATTAAAAGATTCGACAAAACGAGTCCACGACGCCTTCTTGCTATCCTGAATAATGCGACGAGCCGTGGCGCGCAATTGTTTAAAGGTCACCAAATTATCAAGTGTAGGGTGTCGCCGAAACACCCTAAGTGCAATCCTACGGGCACGAACGGCGTCCCGACAATCCTCGTTCCACCACGGAACAGGTGGTCGTCGAGGTTTAGAGGATGAATGGGGAATTGCGCGTTCGGCGGCAGAGAAAATCGTATACGTAAGGTGCTGCACTAGTTGGTTAATGTCGGCGAAGGGCTGATCGTAAAAATGCACGAGGCTGGATGACAAGCTCCAGTCGGCTTTTGTGAATATCCAGGTAGGTACTCTGGAATGCTGTACGTGGTGTGACAGAAGAGAAACAATGCAGCGATAATGGTCGCTGGAGTAGGTGTCAGCGACGACGTTCCACTGAAGACGACTAGCATGCTGAGGTGAGCAAATGGCAAGGTCCAGGTGAGAGAATGTACCAGAAGTATCAGAAATAAAAGTAGGAGCACCTGTATTAAGGACGGAAAGATTGAACTGGTAAAAAATGTCGGAAAGAAGAGTTCCCCTCGCACAAGCCCTTGGCGAACCCCAAAGTGGGTGATGGGCATTAAAATCTCCCAACAGAAGAAATGGTGTTGGGAGAGCGGACAGGAGAGCTCGAATGTCCGCGGGAGCGAGGGAAGACGATGGAGGTGAATACACAGAGCAAACAGAAAACAAAAAGCCGGGTAAGTGAAGGAGAACGGCAACAGTTTGCAAGTCGGATGTAAGTGTGATAGTTTGAAAATGAACGTCGTTACGCACTAACAACATGACTCCTCCATGAGCAGGAGATCCCTCCTCCGGTTCAAGGTCGTAGCGAACCGGAGTATATCCTCGGAGATCAAAAGGATCATGAGGGCGAAGCTTAGTCTCCTGCAAACAAACGACCATAGGTGAATGGGAACGCAATAAAAGTTGCAGTTCCGCCCTATGCGATCGTACACCACGTACATTCCAGGTCAGGATAGCCATTAAGAAAAAGGGGATAAACTGTCTTTTTAGAAGGGCGGCTTAAAATTACCTTTTTTTAACCTTTGGGCTCGGGCTTTTTGTATGGAGTTGGTCAGACTCCATAGCTTCCTCGAAGGGAGGGCCCACGCGCTCAGTGCCAGAAACCGATTCAAGCGCGGTGAATCGGTTCTGGGAGGCGATGGGTGAGGGGTGCTGCTGAGCGCGGCTTGTCCCAGGACCTTCCTGGGACAGCGACCTCCGAGGAGGAGAAGGTGAACTTTTGTTACCGCGCGCACCCGGAGGGTCTTTCAAAAAATCTTCCCTACGAAGTTTCTGCTTGGGTTTCTTTTCAACGGCTTGCGACTTTATTGACTTTGGACCAGGTTTATAGGGCTTGGTAATAGTAGCTTTAATGGACGGCTGGATGGTAGTGGCGGTTAATCCAGTCATGGTCCAGGTCTGAGTTTCGGCATCTACTCGTGGTACTGGCGAGGCAACAACAAAACTAAATGTGCCAGTTCGCAGGAGTGAAGGTTGCCGCGCATGGTAACGCGTCCGGGCTTCAGCGAAGGAGAGTTTTTCCTTTACCCGGATCTCCTGGATCGCCTTCTCGTCCAAGTACCGCGGACAGTCGGCAAACGAAGCAGAATGAGACCCTTTACAATTAACGCAGACGGGGGCTGTTGAACAGGTACCTTCGTGTGAGGGCTGGCTACATGTTGCACAGATGTTAACGGCACTCTTACATGAGACTTCCGTATGCCCAAAACGTTGGCATTTAAAACAACGCAGAGGTCTAGGAATATAAGGCCTCACAGAAATCCGTTCGTACCTTGCGGAAATGCTCGTGGGCAGATCGACGCCATCAAATGTTAGAGGCAGGGTATGAGTGGGTACCAATACGCCGTCGCTTTTGGCCTGCACTCGATGGACCGCTGTCACCTTCTGGTCTGCAAGATATTCCACCAGGTCCTCGTCCGATATACCATCGAGGCTATGCGTGGTGACAACGCCTCGGCAAGAATTCAAGGTGCGGTGCTTCTCAACACGAATAGGATAAACGTTTGACCTTCCTCAGTTCGTGAAACCACTAAGTAACTACCAATTGTCGGCGGTGCTACTTCTGTTGCAAGTACTTTACGGCGCTTATTATTAATAATGGAGAAAGTGTGCTCCATAGCGAAATAAATCCTCCACCATTGCAACCGTCTCCGACCTCGGGCTCTGACTTATCGGGCGTTACCCCGGCTTGGGTGAGTGGTCTATCTATACCCATCTCACCCCAGGGTCACACCTCCCAGAACATAGACAGAGGGACCCAATGGCCGTCGAAAGTCAGCAGCTCATGGAATGGCCCCCCGGCGGGACTACAGTTGAACAGCGGATACGAACACATATCCTACATGACGACCCCGGGTGGTGGGGATGACGCCATTACCCACTCACCCAGCTGCGCACGCGGTGCGCGGGTATCCGTCAGGCTGTGTCCACGGAGGACTAACATAAAAGGTTAAAAGAAACTAAAAGTGTGTGGGCGTTTCGCACTCAAGGTAGGCCGGCGAAGAAGTAAACGAGACGTGTAAATGAATGGGCGTGGGGCGAAATATGCATAAACAGAAGAGAAGAAAGAAGCGATGGCGAGGGGCGACGTGGAATGAAATGCACAGAACGCACGAGAGCCTACCTTGAGTCCCCCGGTCACGAGAACGAACCCACCTCGACCGGACGGGGATGATAGCGTTAAAATGGCTATGGATGGCTCGGGTACCCCGGGTGCGCCTAACCCGTACTCACAAAAGGTGAGCCCCTGGGGGAGAGAGAAATGGGACGGTAGCCTACGGAAGATGACGATCCTTTCCAGTTTTCCAAAGGGGTATGACGATAGCCCTTCGGCACTTTTCTGGGAAAGTGACGTCAACTCAAACACGATTACGGACCTCGAGCAGGAAAGCCTTACCTTCAAGAAAGAGCACTGCAAAATTTGTACCTGAATACCATCTAATCCTGGTGCTGGTACACTCGAAGATGAAATAGCATGCTCTAATTCCGCCATGGTGAAAAGGCAATTGTAATCTTCAAGGTTTTCAGAACGAAATGAGAAACATTGAGATTCTACATGAGTCTTAACTGGAAGAATCTCGGGCGAATAGCTAGGTGAGCTAGACATTTGAGCGAAACACTGCTAAATGTGTTATTTTCAGAAAATATATCAAGAGTTTCCGTAGCTGTTTTAAGAGGCGATTGGTATACGGGTAGACTTTCCGGACACACGCCTTTATTTATCCGATACAGAGGAAAGTGAATGTCGATTAAATGAAGCTACAAACTTACTCCACGATGTCGTTTTGCTATCCTTAATAATGTTTCTAGACTTGGCATGCGCTATTTTGTACTGAATCAGCTTATCCATTGTAGGCGATGATGATGAGATGCGGTTTAAGGGCGCTAAACAGCTAAGGTCATCTGCGCCCTTACAGAGTATAAAAAGTACAGTCAAAAATAAAACTTCGATAAAAAACCGCATAATTCAAAAACGGGACACAAACCCGCGATGTCCAAAAGATAAAAAACAAGACAACAAATTCCAAGAACGAACACAGTAAAACCATGGTCAATAAAAGAGTAAAACTACGTGTCAAGAATTTCAGAATGCCAGGGACACGAGCCGAAATGTCCATTGAGGAGGAGAAGCCCCATTAAAAAGACAATATAAATTCACAAAGTCAAAAGACGCTCAGCGCATCAAATGCGTCCGGTGAAATCAATGTCACTCAAAAAACGTAAAAGACACTCTACAGCTCGCGCGTCGTCTGCCAAAACGTTGGCTAGGCCAACAGGCAGACCAACACGAACGCGCAACGGAGCTAAAACTTGACACTCTGCTAAAATGTGACGCACCGTTAAGGGCGCATCACACTGCTCACAGAGTGGTGGGGGGTCACCACTGAGCAGCTATCTATGGCTAAAAAGACAATGTCCGATTCGTAAACGAGTAAAAAGTAGCTCTTCCCGACGAGAAGAACGAGAAGAGGTACCCCAGACTAACGGAAGAGGTTTAACCTCCCGCAACTTGTTCCCCCTAAGAGCCGCCCACCCATCGCGCCAGCGCGAGAGGATGCGTCAACGTAAAATAACATAAAATTTGAGGCAGGAACAACACAGGTGAAACATCTGGGTGATAAAATGGCAGATTTGGCAGCGGCGTCGGCAGACTCGTTAACTGAGATGCCCACATGACCTGGATTCCACACCAAGGAAACGCTGATGCCAGATGCACCAAGCGAGTAGACCAGGCTATGAATGTGCTGTACGAGCGAGTGGTAACTATACGGCGCCTGAATACTCTGAAGGGCACTCAGAGAGTCCGTAAAAACAACACAGCGCCGTAAGAGGTGCCGCTGAATGTATAAAACACATTGATATATACTAAAACGTTCGGCGGTATAAATCGAACATTGTCCAGGTAAACGAAAAGTAAAACTCTGTGCACCAAAAACAAAGGCACATCCTACTCCGTTATCAGTCTTAGACACATCGGTATACATAAAATGACAGTCCCCGAACTGCGCCTGTAGTTCGAAAAAAGCGGATCTAAGGACGGAAGCAGGGGCCTCATTTTTCGGCATCGACGTTAACCCAAGGTGACACTGGGTCTCAGCGCGCGACCATGGAGGAAAACGCGTTTCCCCCCGTGGAAGGGCCGGCGCAGGCGTAATGTCCAAATGCCGAAGTAGCAGTCGAAATCGAACTCCTGGAGGGAGCAATGCAGAGGAGCTAACTAAATATTGTCGATCAAGCGAATCCTCGTAAAATATCGCGAAGGACGGGTGCTCAGGAAAGCTGGAGAGTCGACAGGCATAGCTGCACAAGAGCAACTCACGCCTGAAGGACAGCGGAGGCTCTGCAGCTTCAGCATATAGGCTACGTAGAGGGCTGGTTGGAAAGGCCCCTGTAGCGACTCTAATGCCACGATGGTGAATGGCATTCAATCGACGTAATACAGATGGACGCGCCGACGAATAGACAATGCACACGTAATCAAGCTTGGATCGGACCAAAGACCGATAACGATGTAGAAGTACCGTCGGATCAGCTCGCCAGAATGTGCCACTTAAAACACGTAAAAGATTAAGAGAACGGCCACACTTGGCTTTTAAAACGGAACCGTGAGAAGCCCAGCTCAGTTTCCCTTCAAAGACCAACCCCAAAAATTTCACCTCGTCTGCAAACGGAAGTATCCCTGGCCCTAGTTGGAGAGAGGGCGGAGGGAAATATTTCCGGCGCCAGTAATTGAAGCAGACGGATTTCTCGGCGGAGAAATTAAAGCCGTTAGCGTTACTCCAGGCGTAGAGACGGTCGATACAGCTCTGGAACCGACTTTCGAGTAGACAGGTCCGCCGTGAACTGCAATAAATGGAAAAATCGTCAACAAAAAGGGACGACGAAATGCCAGGTGGAATACAAGCAACAATGGGGTTGATAGCAATTGAAAAAGTGTGACACTAAGTACAGAGCCCTGCGGTACTCCGTACTCTTGAATAAAACGACTAGATAAAACCGAGCCCATACGTACACGAAAGACGGGGTCCGACATAAACTGCCGAAGAAATATGGGAAGACGACCGCGGATATTCCATGCGTGAAGTGTACCTAAAATGCCGCCCCTCCAACAAGTGTCATAAGCTTTCTCCAGGTCAAAAAGCACAGCCACGGTTTGACACTTCTCAGAAATCCATTCATAATATACGTCGACAGGGACATCAGATGGTCGACGGTAGAGCGATAGCGACGAAATCCGCACTGAGCCTTCGCTAGAAGTATCTGAGACTCAAGCCACCATGTCAACCGCCCGTTGATCATGCGCTCCATCACCTTGCAAACGCAACTGGTGAGGGATGATGATGATGATGAGGTGGAGCTTAAGGGCGCTCAACTAAATTGGTTATTAGCGCCCTTACAATGTATGAAATATAAAATTGAAAAGTAAAAAACTAAAAAACCAAACACAAACCCGCAACTAAAAAACACAACAGACCAAAGACTAAAATCTACACTCTAAAATCATGGTCACTAAAAGAATAACACGAGTCAAGAACCGTAGAATGCAAGGTGCATGAGCGCCTTATGTCCGGGGAGAAGGGCCCCCATTAAAACTAACAATATAAAATAAAACAGCTAAAAGGCGCTCAGCGCATCAAATGCGACGGCTAAAACCAATGTCAGTGATAAAACGTAAAAGACATTCTACAGCATGCGAGTCGTCTGCCAAAAAGTTGGTTAGGCCAACAGGCAGACCCACGCGAACGCGCAGTGGAGCTAAAACTTGACACTCGGTTAAAATGTGACAGACCGTTAATGGCATAGCACACTGACCACACAGGGGTGCGGGATCACCACTAAGCAGGTATCTATGACTAGAAAGCCAATGTCCGATTCGTAGACGAGCTAAAATCACCTCTTCCCGACGAGAAGAACGAGAAGAGGTGCACCAGATTAACGGGAGAGGTTTAACCTCCCGGAATTTGTTCCCCCGGAGGGCCGTCCACTCATCGCGCCAGAGCGAGAGGATACGGTGACCTAACAAAACACTAAAATCAGATTGGGGAACAAAAGTTGTAAAAAATCTGGAGGATAAAATCGCCGATTTGGCAGCGGCGTCGGCAGACTCGTTCCCTGAGATGCCCACATGACCTGGAATCCACACGAAGGACACTTTGGTGCCAGAAGCTCCAAGCGAGTGGAGCAGGTCATGAATGCGCTGTACTAGGGGGTGGTAAGTGTACAGCGCGTTAATGCTCTGAAGGGCACTCATAGAGTCCGAACAAACAACACAACGCAGTAAGACGTGCCACTGAATGTATAAAACACATTGATAGATACTGAAAATTTCGGCGGTATAAATCGAACATTGCCTGGGTAAACGAAAAACAAAACTATGCGCAACTAAAATAAAGGCACATCCTACTCCAACATCAGTCTTAGACCCATCAGTATAAATAAAATGACAGTCTCCGAATGTTGCCTGTAGTTCTAAGAATGCGGATCTAAGGACTGAAGCACGGCTCTCATTCTTCGGCAGCAACGTTAACCCAAGGTGACAGTGGGTCTCAGCGCACGACCAAGGAGGAAAACGCGTTTCACGCCGAGGAAGGGCCGGCGCTGGCGTAACGTCCAAATGCCGAAGGAGCTGTCAAAATCCAACCCCTGGAGGGAGCAATGCAGAGGAGCTAATCTAATAGTGGCGATCAAGCGACTCCTCTAAAAATAACTCGAAAGACGGGTGGTCAGGCAAGCTTGAGAGTCGACAAGCATAGCTGCACAAAAGCATCTCACGTCGGAAGGACAGCGGAGGTTCTGCAGCTTCTGCGTAAAGACTGGGTACAGGGCTAGTTGGAAAGGCCCCATTAGCGACTCTTATGCCACGATGGTGAATGGCATTCAATCGACGTAACACAGTTGGACGTGCCGACGAATAAACAATACACCCGTAATCAAGAGTGGATTGGACCAAAGAGCGATAAAGGCGAAGAAGGACTGTGCGATCAGCTCCCCAGTAAACGATTAAGAGAACGGTCACACTTTGCTTTTAAAAACGAAACGTGCGAGGTCCAACACAACTTCATATCAAAAATCAACACCCAAAATTTCGCCTCGTCTGCAAACGGAAGTATCCCTGGCCCAAGATGGAGAGAGGGCGGAGAGAAATATTTCCGGCGCCAGAAGTTGATGCAGACGGATTTCTCGACGGAGAAATTGAAGCCGTTGGCGTTACTCCAGGCGTAGAGACGGCCGATACAGCTCTGGAGACGGCTTTCGAGTAGACATGTCCACCGTGAACTGCAATATATAGCAAAATCGTCAACAAAAAGGGACGATGAAATGCCAGGTGGAATACCATCAACAATGGGGTTGATAGCAATTGCAAAAAGTGTGATACTGAGTACAGAGCCCTTCGGTACTCCGTTCTCTTGATTAAATCGACTAGATAAAACCGAGCCGACACGTACACGAAAGACGCGGTCTGTCATAAATTCTCGAAGAAATATGGGAAGACGACCGCGGATATTCCATGCGTGAAGTTTACGTAAAATGCCGCCCCTGCAACAAGTGTCATAATCTTTTTCCAGGTCAAAAAACACAGCCACGGTTTGACACTTTCTCAGAAATCCATTCATAATATGCGTCGACAGGGACACCAGGTGGTCGACGGTAGAGCGAAATCGACGAAATCTGCACTGAGCGTTCGCTAGAAGTTTCTGAGACTCAAGTCACCATGTCAACCGCCCGTTGATCATGCGCTCCATCACCTTGCAAATGCAACTGGTAAGGGAGATAGGGCGGTAGCTGGAAGGTAGTTGGCGATCCTTCCCAGGCTTAAGTATAGGGACAATGGTGGCTTCGCTCCAAACGGAAGGAAAAAGGCCGTCTTGCCAAATACGGTTATAGACCTGTAAGAGAAAGAGTTTACTGTCGGCTGAAAGGTGCTTTAACATCAGGACATGAATGCCGTCCGGGCCAGCAGCGGAGTGCCTAGAGCAATGAAGAGCGTGCTCAAGCTCCCTCATTGTGAAAAGTTCATTATAACACTCATTATTAGCAGAACGAAAATGAAAGGTGTCGGAATCCAGCCGGTCTTTGATAGACCGAACGCCGGCGGAATAATGGTCTGAACTGGATACCGCCTCAAAGTCAGCACCCAGAGTGTTAGCGATGGCAACCGGATCCACTATAGTGACATTGGAAACCTAAAGGCCAGAAACAGTACAATGCGACACCTTACCTGAGAAGCGACGAAGTTTATCCCAAACAACAGGTGAAGGCGTAAAGCGATTGAAAGATTCGACAAAACGAGTCCACGACGCCTTCTTGCTATCCTGAATAATGCGACGAGCCCTGGCGCGCGATTGTTTAAAAGGCACCAAATTATCAAGTGTAGGCTGTCGCCGAAACAACCTAAGTGCAGTTCTATGGGCAGGAACGGCGTCCCGACAATCCTAGTTCCACCACGGAACAGGCGGTCGCCGAGGTTGAGAGGATGAACGGGGAATTGCACGTTCGGCGGCAGAGAAAATCGTAGACGTAAGGTGCTGCACTAGTTGGTTAATGTCGGCGAAGGGCTGATCGTCAAAATGCACGAGGCTGGAATACAAGCTCCAGTTGGATTTTGTGAATATCCAGGTAGGTACTCTCGAATGCTGTACGTGGTGTGACAGAAGAGAAACGATGCAGGGGTAATGGTCGCTGGAGTAGGTGTCAGCGACGACGTTCCACTGAAGACGACTAGCAAGCTGAAGTGAGCAAATGGCAAGGTCCAGGGAGGGAATGTACCAGAAGAATCAGAGATAAAAGTAGGTGCACCTGTATTGAGGATGGAAAGATTGAACTGGTAAAAAATGTCGGAAAGAAGAGTTCCCCTCGCACAAGCCCTTGGCGAACCCCACATTGGGTGATGGGCATTAAAATCTCCCAACAGAAGAAATTGTGTTGGGAAGGCGGACAGGAGAGCTAGAATGTCCGCGGGAGCGCGGGGAGACGATGGAGGTGAATACACAGAGCAAACAGAAAACAAAAAGCCGGGTAAGTGTAGGCGAACGGCAACAACTTGCAAGTCGGATGTAAGTGTGATAGTTTGAAAATGAACATCGTTACGCACAAAAATCATGACACCACCATGAGGAGGAGTACCTTCCCCCGGTTCAAGGTCGTAGCGAACCGGATTATATCCGCGGAGATCAAAAGGATCATGAGGGCGAAGCTTGGTCTCCTGCAAACACACGACCATAGGTGAATGGGAACGCAATAAAAGTTGCAGTTCCGCCCTATGCAATCATACACCACGTACATTCCAGGTCAGGATAGCCACGAATAAAAGGGATAAACTGTCTACTTAGAAGGGCGGCTTAAAATTACCTCTGGTTTAACCTAACTCCATAGCCACCTCGAAGGGAGGGCCCACGCGCTCAGAGCCAGAAAACGATTCAAGCGCCGTGAATCAGTTCTGGGTGGCGATGGGAGAGGGGGCCGCTGAGCGCGGCTTGTCCCTCGAGATTCCTGGGACTGCGACCTCCGAGGAGGAGAAGGTGAACTTTTCTTCCCGCGTGCACGCGGAGGGTCCTTCAGAAAATCTTCCCTACGAAGTTTCTGCTTGGGTTTCTTTTCAGCGGCTTGCGACTTCATTGACTTTGGACCAGGTTTATAGGGCTTGGTAACAGTAGCTTTAATGGACGGCCGGATGGTAGTGGCGGTTAATCCAGTCATGGTCCAGGTCTGAGTTTCGGCATCTAGTTGTACTGGCGAGGCAACAACAGAACTAAATGTGCCAGATCGCAGGAGAGAAGGTAGGCGCGCATGATAACGCCTCCGTGCTTCAGCGAAGGAGAGTTTTTCCTTTACCCGGGTCTCCTGGAACGCCTTCTCGTCCAAGTACCGCGGACAGTCGGCAAACGACGCAGAATGAGACCCTTTACAATAAACACAAACGGGGGCTGTTGAACAGGTACCTTCGTGTGAGTGCTGGCTACATGTTGAACAGATGTTAACGGCACTCTTACATGAGACTTGCGTATGCCCAAAACGTTGACATTTAAAACAACGCAGAAGGCTAGGAATATAAGGCCTCACAGAAATCCATTCGTAATCTGCGGAAATGCTCGTGGGCAGATCGACGCCATCAAATGTTAGAAAGAGGGTACGAGTGGGTACCAATACGCCGTCACGTTTGACCTGCACTCGATGGACCGCTGTCACCTTCTGGTCTGCAAGATATTCTACCAGGTCCTAGTCCGATATACCATCGAGGCTATGGGTGGTAATGACGCCTCGGCACGAATTCAATGTGCCGTGCTTCTCCACACGGATGGGATAGCCGTGGAGAAGCGCAGCGCGCAACAAGGTCGTACTTTGCTGATCGGACATCGTTTGTGCTAATAAGGAACCATTCCGTAGACGAGTGCAGGACTGAACCGCACCAGCAATAGCACCAATGCCTTTTTGAATGCTGAAAGGGTTCACCTTCTCAAAACTTGGTCCTTCTTCGGTTCGTGAAATGACCAAGTAACAAGTAGTTTTCGGTGGTGTCACTTCTGTTACATAAACGTTTCGGCGCTTGTTGGTATTAATGGAGGAAGGGTGCTCCATATCGAAATAAATCCTCCACCATTGCAACCGTCTCCGAGCTCGGTCTCTGACTTCCCGGGCGTTACCCCGGCTTGGGTGAGTGGCCTATCTATACCAAATTCACCCCAGGGTCACACCTCCCAGAACATAGACAGAGGGACCCAATCGCCGTCAGAAGTCAGCAGCTCTTGCAATGGCCCTCTCGCGGGACTGCAGTTGAACAGCGGATACGAACACATACCCTACATGACGACCCCGGGTGGTGGGGATGACTCACCCAGTTGCGCACCAGTGCGCGGTTATCCGTCAGGCTGTGTGCACGGATGATGATGATGATGATGAGATGCGGCTTAAGGGCATTAAAAAGCTAAGGTCATCAGCGCCCTTCCAAAGTATAAAATGTACTGTCAAACAATAAAAGTCCTATAAACAACCGCATAATTAAAAACGGGACACAAGCCCACGAGTCCAAAAGGTAAAAAACCAAACACCAAATACCAAAAACGAACACACTAAAAACATGGGCAATAAAAGAGTAAAAACAACGTGTCAAGAACTGTAGAATGTCAGGGGCACGAGCGCCAATGTCCATTGGGGAGGAGATGCCCCTTTAAAAAACAAGAGAAAAGTACATATTCAAAAGACGCTCAGCGCATCAAATCCGTCTGGTAAATCCAATGTCATTGATAAAACGTAAAAGGCACTCTACAGCACGCGCGTCGTCTGCCAGAACGTTGGCTAGGCCAAAAGGCAGCCCAACACGGACGCGCAAAGGAGCTAAAACTTGACACTCTGCTAAAATGTGACGCACCGATAAGGGCGCATCACACTGCCCACAGAGGGGTGCGGGGTCATCACTCAGCAAATACTTATGACTAAAAATGCAATGCCCGATACGAAGGCGTGTTAAAATTACCTCTTCCCGACGAGAAGCACGGGAAGAGGTAGCCCAGACGAACGGGAGAGGTTTGACCTCCCGCAACTTGTTCCCCTGGAGGGCCGTCCACTCATCGTGCCAGCGCGAGAGGATGCGGCGACGTAAAATAACACACGAATCTGACGAGGGAACAACAGAGGTAAAACGTTTGGGTGATAAGATCGACGACTTGGCAGCGACATCGGCAGACTCATTACCTGAGATGCCTACATGACCTGGAATCCACATGAAGAAGACGCTAATGCCAGAGACACCAAGCGAGTGGAGCAGGTCATGAATGCGCTGTACGAGCGGGTGGTAAGTGTACAGCGAGCTAATACTTTGAAGAGCACTCAGGGAGTCGGAACAAATAAAACAGTGCCGTAAGTCGTGCCGCTGAATATATAAAAGAGACTGATAAATGCTAAAACTTTCGGCGGTAAAAATCGAACATTGCTCTGGTAAACGAAAGGTAAAACTATTTCCACCACAAAAAAGGCACATCCTACTCCAGCATCAGTCTTAGTTCCATCAGTAAAGATAAAAGGCAAGTCCCCGAATTGCGACTGAAGTTCTAAAAACGCTGATCTAAAGACTGAAGAAGGGGTCTCATTCTTCGGCATTGACGATAACCCAAGGTGACAGAGGGCCTCAGCGCGCGACCATGGAGGAAAACGCGTTTCCCCCCTTGGAAGGGCCGGCGCTGGCGTAACGTCCAAATGCCGAAGTAGCAGTCGAAATCGAACCCCTGGAGGGAGCAATGCAGAGGAGCTAACTAAATATTGCCGGTCAAGTGAATCCTCGAAAAATGCCGAGAAAGACGGGTGGTCAGGCATCCTGGAGAGCTGATCGGACCGTCCTTCTACATCTTTATTGCTCTTTGGTCCGATCCATGCTTGATTACGGGTGAATTGTTTATTCGTCGGCGCGTCCATCTGTATTACGTCGATTGATTGCCATTCATCATTGTGGCATAAGGGTCGCTACAGGGGCGTTTCCAACCAGCCCTGTACCTAGCATATATGCTGAAGGTGCAGAGCCTCAGCTGTCCTTCAGGCGTGAGGTGCTCTTGTACAGTTATGTCTGCACTGCTGTCACCTTTTGGTCTGAAAGATAATCTACGAGTTCATCGTGCGACATACCATCGAGGCTATGCGTGGTAATGTCGCCTCGACAGGAATTCAATGTGCGGTGCTTCGCCACACGAATGGAATAGCCGTGGAGAAGCGTAGCGCGCAACAAGGTTTTACTTTGCTGATAGGACTTCGTTTGTGCTAATAAGGAACCATTCCGTAGGCGAGTGCAGGACTGGACCGCACCAGCAATAGCATCAGTGCCATTTTGAATGATGAAAGGGTTCACCTTCTCAAAACTTTATCCCTCTTCGGTTCGTGAAATGACCAAGTAACAACCAGTTTTCGGTGGTGTCACTTCTGTTACGTAAACTTATCGGCGCTTGTTGGTATTAATGGAGAAAGGGTGCTCCATAGCGAAATAAATCCTCCACCATTGCAACCGTCTCCGACCTCGGGCTCTGACTTCCCGGGCGTTACCCC
Organism: Deroplatys truncata; assembly: GCA_030765065.1. Taxonomy (NCBI): domain Eukaryota; kingdom Metazoa; phylum Arthropoda; class Insecta; order Mantodea; family Mantidae; genus Deroplatys; species Deroplatys truncata. The sequence continues at coordinate 179,363,892 of CM060975.1, read as the reverse complement.
GGCTTGGGTGAGTGGCCTATCTATACCTAGCTCCCCCCGGGGTCACACCTCTCAGAACATAGACAGAGGGACCCAATCGCCGTCGGAAGTCAGCAGCTCATGCAATGGCCTCCCCGCGGGACTGCAGTTGAACAGCGGATACGAACACATATCTTACATGACGACCCCGGGTGGTGGGGATGACGCCATTACCCACTCACCCAGCTACGCACCCAGTGCGCGGGTATCCGTCAGGCTGTGTCCACGGAGGATTTAAATAAAATGATAAAAGTAACTAAAAGTGCGTGGGCGTTTCGCACGCAAGGTAGACCGGTGAAGAAGTAAAAGAGATGTGTAAATGAATGGGCGTGGGCGAAATGTGCAGAAGTAGAGGAGAAGAAAGAAACGATGGCGAGAGGTGACATGGAGTGAAATGCACAGAACGCTTGAGAGCCTACCTTGAGTCCCCCGGTCACGAGAACGAACCCACCTCGACCGGACGGGGATTAATGGGTGAAAATGAGTGCGCCTAACCCGTACTCACAAAAGGTGACCGAGAAATGATATGCTAAGCAGCAGATAGAATCGGCTCTGTGTGATGCCGGGTTAAAACATTCACATTGTCGTGCTCATTGCATTCAAACACAGCCAACTGGGAGTAAAGCTTCCATTTTGGTTGATCCAAGCGCCATTTAGGCAGACGTGTGGAACATATATCTTGTGTTAAGATACGAATAAAGCATGGAAAGTGGTCACTAGAATGTAAATCAGAGATGACAATCAATTGTAATGAAACTCTAACTGTAGTGAACAAACTGCTATATCAACACGTGAAAAGTGTTGGAGTATGAAAGAAATGTAGGCTCTACAGTGTTCAGAAGAGCTGGGTTATAAATATCCAAGAAACCGGCGATTAAATTGCTTCTGTCATAAGCCCGAGTTGAGCCCCAAAGAGAGATTACTGAATTGATCTTACAATAACAGACTTGGAAGATGATAATGTAGGTGTTGATTTCGAGGGCTTTGGAAGTGATCTGGCTATAAGAATTTTTTCTGAAATTGTGGCCCCGTTAATATCGCGTTCTGAGTGGCAATTTCCCGACTCGGTGGCGCTTTCGCTGCAACTGAGCTATAGGTACTGGATTTCGGAACAGAGGGTTCGCGGATGTAGCAGGAGTTTCCGGGCTTCCGAGAAGGATACCTTCTCCCTAATCTGGATCTCCTGGATCGCTTTTTTTCTTTAAAAAGGGGCAATCTCGGGAACTCGATGGATGTTCACCGCTGCAGTTAACGCACGTCGGAGCTGATATGCATACTCGATCGTGTGAGATGTCTCAACAGTTAACACATATAGATTCACCGTTGCAGAAATCACTGGTATGTCCAAAATGCTGACACATATAGCATCTCAGCGGGTTTAGGATATATGGCCTAACTTAATGGCTTCATAACCTGTCTTACTCCTTTGAGAGAGAGAGAGAGAGAGAGAGAGAGAGAGATCTACGCGATCAAAGGTAAGGAACAGGGTACGAGTGTGCACGAATTCACCTCTTTCTCTTTGGAGGACCCGATATACAGATGTCACTCCTTGATCTTCAAGATTTTCTTTACGGTTTGGTCTTTTACGGTCCAATGTTCGGGTGTTTACCACACAGTCCTGTGCATCTCAATCGTATAGGGTAGCTGGCTAACATATTTGCTATCTGGGATGCTGATTGTGCTCCAAACAGGAGCGTGCCATTGCGAGATCTAATAAATGATTTAACTGTACCAGCAATGTTATCCAGACCCTTTTGAATCACAAATGGATTCACCGAATAAAATTTCTTTCCTTCCTCTGTTCTAGTTATGACCAAGTGGCGAGGACAACTAGATTAAACTACTTCTTTTCCATTAACCTATGTTGTTTTTTAATCTTTTTGCATCCATGTTGTATTAGTCCTCCACCAATGCAAATGTCTCCGATGGCATGCTTACATTCTGGGGGCCACTCCAGCTTAGGTGAGAGTCCTGGCCTGGACCATGTTCAGCTTAGAGTCTCACCTCCCAGTTTATAGATAGAAGGCCCAATCGCCTTTAGGAGTGTAACAACTCATGCAATGGTCCCTCCCCGGGACTGACCTTTATAAGCGGATACGAACACAGTCCTACATAATACTCAGGAGCTGGGAGTTACGCGTTACCCAGTCACTCCATGCGACGCCCCTGCTCCGTCTCGTGCAGACTGTGTCCAGGGAGGTAAACGATAGTTGGTGAAACACACTTGTGAACCTAAGTTGAACGGGGGTTTGACATAAGCCCTCTCAGCTCTCAAAGGAGCTCAATCAAGAGTGTGAATTGCAACCCTGGGAGTGCCAATCCCATACCTACCGTAGTATTCACCTGGGGGGAAGCGGTATGAAGAAAATACTGCATGGCATTATTAAAGTAGTGGAAATCTATCGATGTGTTGCACAACGGTGTTGTTATGGAAGTTGCACATTTTCATGAAAGATTTCTGTTTATTAGTATAAATTCCTTTTAAAAAGGCGATACTAATTATAAAATAATTTTTTAAAATATGCACCATAATACTGCAAATAAACACAGTTTAATAGGTGAAAGCATGCTCAATGCGTTAATAAAGTCCTCTAGTTGGACATATTTAACTTCAGGCAACTTTTGGATATAAATATAAAAATTCATTTGATAAGTAGAGTACAAAATGTAATTTAGCACCCACATATATGGAAGTTAATGTATTCACACTTTTCAAGTTGTGATTACAGTGAAATTGTGAACATAGTAAATGCTAACACTGATATAAAGGAACCTGTGCCAACATTTTTATACTAATAATCGTGAAACAAATAAACAAACAATAAAACTGGTTGCATTTTCAGTAAAATACTTGAACAAAGGTGATAGAAATCAGAAAGGCTGGTATTAGAATCAGTACACAAACAAAACAAAACAAAAAAAAGATTGAAGTACATTGCTGTTTATAATACACAGACACTTAAAATGTTCCATTCCAGAAGCACAAAACGATTGAAAGTGCTTAATATAAAGATTTAATCACTTGTAAAATCCAGTATTAAATGAATACCGTTAAATAAATAAGTAATATGTATTTGCTTCACAAAGTCTTGCATCTTCTCCGGGAGTCCAGTGCTTTCTAGTGATTTTTGCCACCTAAATCTTTCTTCTCTCTAAGTTATTGAGTTTCGACGGTAACCTATATAATTTATTATCCTTTAGTGCCCTCGTAGTGCACAGCAATCTGGCATTTTCACTCATAAATCAGCTTCCACGCAGCTGTTTCCTTATATTTACATTGAGGCACCCAGCCCAAGATGGCGCGCGGATCTAGGTGATCAGCTGACCGCCAAGCGCAAGCCATATTGACGGCATTCGCAAGATAAATCAGTTGCTGTACGTTGTATATACAGATTTTCACTATTAGTGAATTCTGTGTCTCTCTGTGGCCTGTGGGCTATGGCGCCCTGTAGTTTCTTCACTTCATCCCTTCCTCATAGGGTGGTAAACACACACAGTGTGCCAGTTTCCTACTCCGTTGTAGGTATACCCTATGCGAAGAAGTTATAAAAATTAGAAATGTTTTCATGTAAATGCGTTTTTTCTTTCTTTCTTTCTTTCTTTCTTTCTTTCTTTCTTTCTTTCCTTCTTTGAGTAGCAAAATTACTTGGAAATCTTTGCTCTGTATCCTTAAAACGAACTGAATTGGCGTACGCGCGCATACAAGCAAAATGCATTTTCTTCGTATTTAGGGACTTGAAAACTGCATTTCCAGCTAAATGCCGATATCTGATTTTAAAGTAAAATGCAATACTTAAATACGAGAAAATAAAGCCAGCTAAGTAAGATTTTTGGTTTTTACCTTCCCTATGTAAATGTGATAACATACCACTAGGTAAAGGAAGCATTCCAGCCAAAAATTGGATATTGTTATTTCATAGGAAATATGCTTGAATAAAAAAAAACATTTTTACAAACGGCTCTCTCTCTCTTTCTCTTCAGTACCTCTCCCAAAGATGGAAAACCAATATTTTCAAGAAAATTCACTCCACACCTACACTTAGTTGGATTGGAAAATTTTGATTTTCTAAAAAAATGGCTCTAAGGATATTTATTAAAATTTTCCGAAAATTACCTACTCAATCCTCTTCAATCTGAAAGAATGTCGTATAATTTTGTATAATGATTGCATTACAGATAAACAAAAATTTACTGAACAGAAAATTATGTCTTTAAAATTTATTTCAAGTAAGTTTTTTGTGGTTTAAGCAGTTTGCCAGATATTCGTTGTTATTGATATGAATTTTAAATATTTTGTCATTTCAATTTCTTTTGACCTTTGTAGTGGTTATCATTCAGTTATTTCCCCTATCTTATGAAAAGAGAATGGAATTTCAAGACCAGCATATAGCGATTCGTTTTAAAACATTTGGCTATCGCGTCTTTTGTATCCTATTTGTACCTATAACGAAATCTCTAGTGAAACTGTTTCTGCAAAAATTTTATCTCGATTAACCTTGTAGGTGTAAAAAGTCATGTGAATTTAACACATCAGATTTTTACTTTAGCAGAAGCGCAGCAATTCTTCAGTATTGATATGCACAGCGTATGACGTGATCATGCTGTCTGTTTGTATTAATCTAGAGACGCAAGCTTACATACAGTGACCTACATACTAGCGCTATGTCTTTGTTCATTGTGAGGAAGACAGCTACATCGCAATTGCAGAACGAAACCAAACGCAAAGGAGAGCCAATAGCAAAAGGGTAGAGGACACATGGTAACCACGGTACGTCTTTCCTTAGAATTAATTAAAAACATGATACTATGTATTTTGTTTTCTCTATCCCAAACCTAAGCAAAAGGAACCATTACCTTCATGCAGGACGACCCATAAGTGGCGGGGGGGGGGGGCTGGACTCGTGTCGGCGACGCGGGATTTCGGGAGATCTGGGAGTCATAAATACATAATATCAGAAACTCGAAGAAAAAAATGCGAGTAAAGGGCATTCGCGTATTTTAATGCATCTTTTGGTTCTTGGTATATTTATGCCTCAACCTTTATGAACCTTGGTTGTTACTTATGAAATTTAAATTCATAACTACTAATATACTTCCGCAACAACGTAGTGCATGTACCATCAAATTCAGCGACGGCCTCGACAATAATATTTCAGCGGCTTTGTATTTTATGTTCTGCGTATATTCTGATCTTTGATGTAAACATGCACATGCCGAAGTCAGTATCCATATAAAAGTAAAAATACTGGGCATGACCGTTAGGTAACAAACGCGCTAAATCCATGTTAAAACTTGTTTCAAAATTTATTTTGCCTGTCTCTAGATTGCCGCGGTGACCGCTGTCTTATGCACATTAGTTTGTACTTCAGACAGCGGTGATTTTCATTTCAATCTTCATGCTGTAGTCTAGCAATTGCGTATGGAAACACACAGCCAATTTCTTAGATTTAATTAAGTTCATGGTTGCCAGTGGGTTAACGGCAGCGAATTGTTTGAAAGTCGTTCCTTATAACAGTGGTTAGCTGATTAATTCAGTGCAGTTATAATTGTCTGCGGAGTAGTTTGGTAGGTACCGGGTATGTTAAGTTAACTTCTATAATAGTTATCATCATAAATCAGGTGTTAAAACAGCTGAAGAACGAAAAAAGAAGAAAACTATTAGGAAGAAATTGAACAATGTAAAATAATAACCACTTACTTCTCAACAGTCAAATTCTAAGACATAGTCAAATACAGAAGCAGAATATAATGCAGGTGAACTTGTTCCTATTACATATCTTGAATGTCAGGTACCTAGTATCTATTTACCATTACCAGCAGCTCAGGTTAAGACAGAAATTGGCTTTAACAATGTGTCAGACTCAGAGTCTACTTCGACAGACAGCTGGGATTCTTCAGATCCTGGCCACTAGCCACCAAAAATTACAAACGTTATGAGGGAAATAACTATTAAAGAAAGATTTATCTGAAATAAATATTGGAAGTTTGCAAGGATGCCTCAAAGAAGAGCAAATTTGCAGAGCATCATCTTTATTCTAAATATGCTTCTGGAAAATGTCAAACGAAGAGAGTGTTAGTCAGGAGTAATACTGAAAATAAAAACCTTTCTGTGAACTATGTTTGTTGTTTGTCATCTTGTAAATCTAGATTAGCTAAACGAGAGATATTTGACTAAGTGATCATGATGGAAAGATTTATATGAGAGTCTACCTCAACATGAAAACAGTTTTGGCCATAAAACTAAGTGTGTCTTGGAGAAATCCGGAACAGAGTTTATGAGGCTCTGGAATAGATAGCTTACAAAGACAAACATCTAAAGAACAGGAATGTATGAAATACTTCTGGAAAAGCTACTGGATGTTACTCCCTTCTTTGCCTCTAGAAACCTTGATTTAGAGTCAATATTAGCAGATCAGGAAATCATGACAATGGCAATTTCTTAGATGTTAGTGAGCTCTTGGGAAAATATGATTCATTTCTTAGAGAACATACTCTTCGAGTTTAGAAGTTTCAAGAGGAAAATACAAAATTGTCCATTATTTATCCCGGAGAGCGCAAGCTGAATTTCTGTGGTTATGTGCAAACAAAACATTACAATACATATACAAGAAAGAGATAATGCTAGTATTTGCCATTCGTGTGTGAGGCAACACTTAATCTATTAAAACAGAGCAGAATATTTTAAAATTAAGATATATTTTTATTGTGAAAATGGAAAATATATGAATGGTCCCAAGAGTTGTAACGGCCAGTCCTGGGTAATGGCATATTCTTATTTACAACTCAGGACGATCACTTCAAAAACTTTCGGAAAATCAATGGAGTTCAATGGCATAATTTTATCTCCAGGCTGCCACAGATAGCATGAAATCTTCGTTGTGGTAAAATAGACTGTAATCTAATCAAAGCAGCTGTATCACAATAACAGGATTGATTATTTCCGTAAATTTAAGTATATAGTTCTCGCAATAATTTGGGCAGATACCCTTGAGAATGTCAAATTGTGAGTGTTATTCTACAAAGCTAGGATATAACTTTACTGCAGCAAAAGCAAAATGTACACAAACGTAAGAAGACATGCAGAAACTGAATGTTTATTGAATTACTTTGCTTATAAAAGCTAAACGAACTGCAGTTGAACTACAAATGCTGCCCTAACAAATCTACCCATTCGTCAGAAATGAAAGAAATCGAATATTTTTGTTTCAGAACGAGGGGAAAACTATAGGTTATTTTACAACTTTGAAAAACTATTCCAAAACAACATTTTAAGATCCTTACTCTCCTAATCTATCTGTAAAACGTATGAATCTCACGTTTTATCTGCGGTGTGTTCGAGCTTTTGAGGTGCAATACCTATTGGTTACAATATTTAACACATATAAGTACAGGTTATACAACATAGGGGGAAAACCTCCTACACTGCTCCGCATTGCATAGATCTATTGCGGCTACCACCCTCCAGAGAAAATGAATGAATGAAGTGAAGGCACCACCGGAGACTACAGGCCGCAGGCAGACATTCCACAAAGACGTGAGTAAGTCTAAAAGTTCCATTCTCGAAGATCTTCCTCCTACCGGAGTTGCCTAGAGAGGGCGATGAACGACCAGTCGACCAAGCAATCCTCTAGTACTGCTGGGAGTACTCTTACCTTTGAGTAAGCATCCGCGCCAACTGTACGGTACCGATATGCCACGAAACTTAGAAGCGCACCTTCGATCAGAAGGAAACGGAATGAAAGGGAAAAAACAGAAAGGAAATCGTGGTAGATGAGAAACCGCCATAGCATTCACTTACATAACCACGAAATACCCAAGGTCAGAATGGGCGGTTGACGGGAATTGAATCCGAGACCTTCCAAATGCGAGGCTCACACGTTACCGCGGAGCCACCTTACTAATGCTTTATTATTTTAATTAACTAAACTGAACTAGAACAAGGTAGGTGCTTGTTGCACTACGTATTTTATGCATATCCTACACATTCACTCAGGTCTCCTTACATAGTGGACGTTGTACGCGAAAGAGCCCGTAGAATGTACGCTTAGCTGCACCTCATCCGCAACAGCTGGTAAATATACCCGGACAATACGACAGTCGGCTGCAAGATGAACCTGGGCGGTAACTCCTGGCACTTCATCCACGTTCAACCCACACCTGCAATATAAGCAGCATTGGGCCTGGTCACGGCTGGACAGATGACCATTCAGCCGTACACCCCACTGTGTGTACGTGGCACTTCATTCACCTTATGTACCTAATTCTTTCTGTATTCTCACTAGATAGCACTGCTTTACTTAACACTCCTGCAAGCGGTTGGCTAAGTTAAGCAGCATCGGGCTTGATCATCGCTTGTATGGATGACTGTCCTGGTCCAAGCCGATAGCAACACGAGAAACAACTAACCGCTCTTCATCAAGCATACTCAACAGAACCGTTTGTTTATAGACTGTATCTATCACATCGCACGGGTAAGTTCGTATTTCAACGGTTAGGTACCGTGGCGATTTGCTTTCTACCCGAGTTAACTCAGGCGAACTATTATTTTTTGTTCGCTCACAATAAATTGCTGTCCTTGTTGAGTTGTGCTTATCTCTATCACCGGCCCATCTGCACGAAATGAATGTGCATGCAATATCACCAGCACTCTTAATGCTATAGTTGTTCATGGTATGCTAGGATCGTTTCGTAAAGGTGTGTTTCTTGGATTCAGAAAATTTAAAAACCAGCATTTCCGGCTAAATTGCGATATAAATGCTTTTGAACGTTTGCAATAGTTCTTCCACTAGAGTAGAGGAAAAACACTCAATTGTTTTGTTTCTAATAAGCTCATGATTAGGGTATACTTGACTTGCTTATACAAAATGAAAAATTTCTCAACACTCCTTGAATAGCAAGATGCTGAACTGAAATTAGATGCAACTGAAATTAGACAGATATTTATCGCAAGTAACAGGGAATAGCTAGAGAAATGATCTTTTATACGACTAAAGTGCAGAATGACCATGGAATGATAATATAGACGATAGGGAAAGTCCTGCTGCTGTTGCGTATAACCTGTTATACATGACAGTATGACTGCAGCTTAGAGACTTCATATCTTGATACCGTTAAAGCATTTTTCCCGGGAAACACTTTTGTGACACCATAAGAAATGACAGTAGCTAGCCCGTGAGTTTTCTTTAGATTTTTCTGTTTCGATTGATGAAGATGCACGAGAGAAGGAATTTATTTCAGCTAGACCCTGCTAGGCAATGTATGTTAAATTTAGGTCCGGGGCAAACGGTGATCATTATTCTTAATCGTCACAGCATTGCCCTGAATATACACACAATTCCCACGAAGCTGAGTTCATTATGGCAGTCCATCTAAGCTGTAATTTGAGAATCCCGACCATTTGGCCTGACCTAGGCTTGTGTCAATCATAGAAACCGGTCACGCTCTAACCGGCGTACATTTTAAGATATCGTATTAGTAGCATATATAGAGGTATTCTGGCTCAATTTTGCGTTTACATGGGAAAAGATAGGGAAAACGAAGGTGGATGTGACGGGTCAATGAGGAAAATGCGTTTAGTGGGGAAGATAGGGAAAACGTGATTAGCAACAATATAATGATTCCAGCGGACTTAATATGCAAGAATGTGTATTCATATGCTAATTAGGTTTCCACCCACCCCCTGCTCCCGCCCCCTGGTACCTTTTGCTTGCAGCTGCGGTCGTAAATTTTGTTGAGTATAATGGAAAGCTTGACACAGGTAAGCAATTAAGGTTAATGCAATACCTGTCAAAATGAACAAAGGGTATAATAAATTACTCTTGCAACAATAGAGAAAACTGCAGTATTGTAAACAAAAGATGAGACGCTATTGTCCCAGCTCTATTGAATTCCCTGCACGTGTTCACTTTTAGGAATGCCACCTGCAACCACCAACCTCCCAGTCGCATTGTTTGACGACCACGTGCAAAAGAACAAATGTTGTCCTTCACCGTCGAAATGAACAACAAGCGTGATACAAAAGAGAAAGCTGAAGGTTTGCTAACAAAGATAGCAGATTCTATTGTCCCCCCATATCTTTGTCCAGAGCAAGACTTCAGTAGAAAGACCACCCGTGTAGCACCCATTCCACTGGAATATAACAAAGAGGCAGGCTGGCGTAGCGTTAACAAAGGAAACTCGTAGAGGCTTTATAGCTGGTCTTGTCTTTGTTTGAACGAGGGAAAAGAGAGATGGCTCAGTTCCCACGGATGATGATGATGATGATATGCGGTTTAAGGGCGCTAAACTGCTGCGGTCATCAGCGCCCTTACAATGTGTAAAATATAAGGTCAAAATATAAAAGATAGGTAAAAGAACCGCATAATTAAAAAACGGGACACAAACCCGCGATGTCAAAAAGCTAAAAATAAAAATGATATAACAATAACAATAACGATAACAACAATAAAAACAATAACAAAAAATAACAATAACAACGATAATAACAATAACAACAATAATAACAATACAAATATCTGAAAAACCAACACACTAAAAGCATAGGCAATAAAAGATTAAAACGTGTCAAGAACTGTAGAATGTCAGGGACACGAGCGCCAATGTCCATTGGAGAGGAGATGCCCCATTAAAAACAAGAGAAAAGTACATAGTCAAAAGACGCTCAGCGCATCAAATGCGTCTGGTAAATCCAATGTCATTGATAAAACGTAAAAGACACTCTAAAGCACGCGCGTCGTCTGCCAGAACGTTGGCTAGGCCAACAGGCAGACCAACACGGACGCGCAAAGGAGCTAAAACTTGACACTCAGCTAAAATGTGACGCACCGTTAAGCGCGCACCACACTGCCCACAGAGTGGCGCGGGATCACCACTCAGCAAATACTTATGACTAAAAATGCAATGTCCGATACGAAGGCGCGTTAAAATTACCTCTTCCCGACGAGAAGCCCGGGAAGAGGTACCCAGACTAACGGGAGAGGCTTAACCTCCCGCAACTTGTTCCCCCGGAGGGCCGTCCACTCATCGCTCCAAAACGAGAGGATGCGGCGACGTAAAACAATAAACAAATCTGACGAGGGAACAACAGAGGTAAAACGTCTGGGTGATAAAATCGCCGACTTGGCAGCCACATCGGCAGACTCATTACCTGAGATGCCCACATGACCTGGAACCCACAAAAAGGAGATGCTGATGCCAGAGACATCAAGCGAGTGGAGCAGGTCATGAATGCGCTGTACGAGCGGGTGGTAACTGTACAGCGAGCTATTACTTTGAAGAGCACTCAGGGAGTCGGAACAAATAAAACAGTGCCGTAAGTCGTGCCGCTGAATATATAAAAGAGACTGATACATGCTAAAAAGTTCGGCGGTAAAAATCGAACATTGCTCTGGTAAACGAAAGGTAAAACTATTTCCACCACAAAAAAGGCACATCCTACTCCAGCATCAGTCTTAGATCCATCAGTAAAGATAAAAGGCAAGTCCCCGAATTGCGACTGAAGTTCTAAAAACGCTGATCTAAAGACTGAAGAAGGGGTCTCATTCTTCGGCATTGACGATAACCCAAGGTGGCAGAGGGCCTCAGCGCGCGACCATGGAGGAAAACGCGTTTCCCCCCTTGGAAGGGCCGGCGCTGGCGTAACGTCCAAATGCCGAAGTAGCAGTCGAAATCGAACCCCTGGAGGGAGAAATGCAGAGGAGCTAACTAAATATTGCCGGTCAAGTGAATCCTCGAAAAATGCCGCGAAAGACGGGTGGTCAGGCAAGCTTGAGAGTCGACAGGCATAGCTGCACAAGAGCATCTCACGCCTGGAGGACAGCGGAGGCTCTGCAGCTTCAGCATAAAGACTGGGCACGGGGCTAGTTTGAAAGGCCCCTGTAGCGACTCTAAGACCACGATGATGATTGGGATTCAAACGACGTAACACAGATGGACGTGCCGACGAATAAACAAAACACCCGTAATCAAGTTTGGATCGGACCAAAGAGCGATAAAGACGAAGAAGGACGGTCCGATCAGCTCCCCTGGATGTGCCACTTAAAACACGTAAAAGATTAAGCGAACGGTCACACTTTGCTTTTAAAAAGGAAACGTGCGAGGTCCAACATAACTTCCTATCAAAAATCAACCCCAAAAATTTCGCCTCGTCTGCAAACGGAAGTATCCCTGGCCCAAGATGGAGAGAGGGCGGAGGGAAATACTTCTGGCGCCAGAAGTTGATGCAGACGGATTTCTCGGCGGAGAAATTAAAGTCGTTGGCGTTACTCCAGGCGTAGAGACGGTCGATACAGCTCTGGAGACGGCGTTCGAGTAGACAGGTCCGCCGTGAACTGCAATAAATAGCGAAATCGTCAACAAAAAGGGACGATGAAATGCCAGGTGGAATACAATCAACAATGTGGATGATAGCAATCGCAAAAAGTGTGACACTGAGTACGGAGCCCTGCGGTACTCCGTTCTCTTGAATAAAACGACGAGATAAAACCGAGCCCACACAAACACGAAAGACGCGGTGCGTCATGAACTCCCGAAGAAATATCGGAAGACGACCGCGGATATTCCAATCGTGAAGTGTACGTGAAATGCCGCCCCTCCAACATATGTCATAAGCTTTCTCCAGGTCAAAAAATACAGCCACGGTTTGACACTTTCTCAGAAATCCATTCATAATATGCGTCGACAAGGACACCAGATGGTCGACGATAGAGCGATAGCGACGAAACCCGCACTGAGCGTTCGCTAGAAGTTTCTGAGACTCAAGCCACCATGTCAACCGCCCGTTGATCATGCGCTCCATCACCTTGCAAATGCAACTGGTGAGGGAGATAGGGCGGTAGCTGGAAGGTAGTTGGCGATCCTTCCCAGGCTTAAGTATAGGGACAATAGTGGCTTCGCGCCAAACGGAAGGAAAAATGGCGTCTTGCCAAATACGGTTATAGACCCGTAAGAGAAATAGTTTACTGTCGGCTGAAAGGTTCTTTAACATCAGGACATGAATGCCGTCCGGCCCAGGAGCGGAGTGCCGAGAGCAATGAAGAGCGTGCTCCAGCTTCCTCATTGTGAATAGTTCGTTATAGCATTCATAATTAGCAGACCGAAAAGTATATGATGCGGAATCCAGCCGGTCTTTAATAGAGCGAAAGCCGGCGGAATAATGGTCTGAACTGGAAACCGCCTCAAAAGTAGCACCCAGAGTGTTAGCGATGGCAGCCGGATCCACTATGGTGGCATTAGAAACCTGAAGGCCAGAAACAGTACAATGTGACACTTTACCTGAGAAGCGACGAAGTTTATCCCAAACAACGGATGAAGGCGTAAAACGATTAAAAGACTCGACAAAACGAGCCCAAGATGCCTTCTTGCTATCCTGAATAATGCGACGAGCGCTGGCGCGCGATTGTTTAAAAGTCACTAAATTATCAAGTGTAGGGTGTCGCCGAAACACCCTAAGTGCAGACCTACGGGCACGAACGGCGTCCCGACAATCCTCGTTCCACCACGCAACAGGTGGCCGCCGAGGTTGGGAGGATGAACGGGGTATTGCGCATTCGGCGGCAGAGAAAATAATAGACGTAAGGTGCTGCACTACTTGGTTAATGTCGGAGAAGGGCTGGTCGTCAAAATGCACGAGGCTGGAATACAAGCTCCAGTCGGCTTTTGCGAATATCCAGGTAGGTACTCTGGAATGCTGTACGTGGTGCGACAAAAGAGAAACGATGCAGGGGTAATGGTCGCTGGAGTAGGTGTCAGCGACGACGTTCCACTGAAGACGATGAGCAAGCTGGAGTGAGCAAATGGCAAGGACCAGGTGAGAGAATGTACCAGAAGAATCAGAAATAAAAGTAGGTGCACCTGTATTGAGGATGGAAAGATTGAACTGATAAAAAATGTCGGAAAGAAGAGTTCCCCTAGCACAAGCCCTTGGCGAACCCCATAGTGGGTGATGGGCATTAAAATCTCCCAACAGAAGAAATGGTGTTGGGAGAGCGGACAGGAGGGCTCGAATGTCCGCGGTAGCGAGGGGAGACGATGGAGGTGAATAGACAGAGCAAACAGAAAACAAAAAGCCGGGTAAGTGAAGGCGAACGGCAAGAGCTTGCAAGTCGGATGTAAGTGTGACAGGTTTAAAATGAACGTCGTTACGCATTAACAAAATGACACCTCCATGAGCAGGAGTACCCTCCTCCGGTTCAAGGTCGTAGCGAACCGGAGTATATCCTCGGAGATCAAAAGGATCGTGAGGGCGAAGCTTAGTCTCCTGCAAACATACGACCATAGTCGAATGGGAACGCAATAAAAGTTGCAGTTCCGCCCTATGCGTTCGTACACCACGTACATTCCAGGTCAGGATAGCCATGAATAAAAGGGGAGAAACTGTCTATTTAGAAGGGCGGCTTAAAATTACCTTTTGTTTAACCTTTGGGCTCGGGCTTTTTGTATGGAGTTGGTCAGACTCCATAGCTTCCTCGGAGGGAGGGCCCACGCGCTCAGTGCCAGAAACCGATTCAAGCGCCGTGAATCCGTTCTGGGTGGCGATGGGTGAGGGGTGCCGCTGAGCGCGGCTTGTCCCAGGACCGTCCTGGGACAGCGACCTCCGAGGAGGAGAAGGTGAACTTTTGTTACCGCGCGCACGCGGAGGGTGTTTCAAAAAATCTTCCCTACGAAGTTTCTGCTTGGGCTTCTTTTCAACGGCTTGCGACTTCATTGACTTGGGACCAGGTTTATACGGTTTGGTAACTGTAGCCTTAATAGACGGCCGGATGGTAGTGGCGGTTAATCCAGTCATGGTCCAGGTCTGCGTTTCGGCATCTACTCGTGGTACTGGCGAGGCAACAACAGAACTAAATGTGCCCGATCGCAGGAGTGAAGGTTGGCGCGCATGGTAACGCCTCCGGGCTTCAGCGAAGGAGAGTTTTTCCTTTACCCGGATCTCCTGGATCGCCTTCACGTCCAAGTACCGCGGACAGTCGGCAAACGAAGCAGAATGAGACCCTTTACAATTAACGCAGACGGGGGCTGTTGAACAGGTACCTTCGTGTGAGGGCTGGGTACATGTTACACAGATGTTAACGGCACTCTTACATGAGACTTGCGTATGCCCAAAACGTTGGCATTTAAAACAACGCAGAGGTCTAGGAATATAAGGCCTCACAGAAATCCGTTCGTACCCTGCGGAAATGCTCGTGGGCAGGTCGACGCCATCAAATGTAATAAACAGGGTACGAGTGGGTACCAATACGCCGTCGCGTTTGGCCTGCACTCGATGCACTGCAGTCACCTTTTGATCGGATAGATATTCTACGAGATCCTCGTCGGATATACCATCGAGGCTATGGGTGGTAACAACGCTCCGACAGGAGTTGAATGTGCGGTGCTTCTCAACACGGATGGGGTAACCGTGGAGAAGCGTAGCGCGCAACAAGGTCTTACTTTGCTGATCGGACTTAGTTTGTGCCAATAAGGAACCATTCCGTAGACGAGTGCATGATTGAACCGCACCAGCAATAGCATCTATGCCCTTCTGAATTATAAAAGGGTTCACCTTCTCAAAGTTTTGTCCTTCTTCTGTTCTCGAAATGACCAAGTAACAACCAGATGACGGCGGTGCTACTTCTGTTACAATAACTTTTCGGCGCTTATTTGTATTAATGGAGGAAGGGTGCTCCATAGCGAGATAAATCCTCCACCATTGCAACCGTCTCCGACCTCGGGCTCTGACTTCTCGTGCGTTACCCCGGCTTGGGTGAGTGGCCTATCTATACCAGACTCACCCCAGGGTCACAACTCCCAGAACATAGACAGAGGGACCCAATCGCCGTCAGAAGTCAGCAGCTCATGCAATGGCCGCCCTGCGGGACTGCAGTTGAACAGCGGATACGAACACAAACCCTACATGACGACCCCGGATGGTGGGGATGACGCCATTACCCACTCACCCAGCTGCGCACGCGGTGCGCGGGTATCCGTCAGGCTGGGTCCACGGAGGATTTAAATAAAAAGATAAAAGAAACTAAAACTGTATGGGCGTTTCGCACGCAAGGTAGGCCGGCGGGGAAGAAAAAGAGATATGCGAATGTCGTGGTGCGAAATGGCCGGAAATTGATAAGGGAAGAAAGAAACGATGGTGAGGTGCGGTATGGATGGAATGCACAGAACGCACGAGAGCCTACCTTGGGTCCACCGGTCACTTGAAGAACCCACCTCGACCGGATGGGGGTGAAGGGATGAATGTGGCGATGATTGGCTCGGGAACCCCCGGGTGCGCCAAAAACCCGTACTCACATAAGGTGAGCCCCTGAGGGGATTCCCACGGAGAACAAGCATCATATAGCTGCTAGACCATAAATTCAACCCGCTTGACAAGGGTACACCCTCATTAATTTTAGTTTCCCGACATCCTGGCGTCCATGCTACCATTAATTACGGGACCTTCGCCATCCCAGCTCCTGCGTTGCCTAAGGCTAGTTCTCCCGGCGAATGCTCAGCATGAGATAACTCCATTGGATGCAATAATCACGTACATGTAACATCTCCCCCGCCATACTGATGCCCTGGAATCGCCCGAGGGCTTTAGGTCCCTATATACACAGCTATCGACGGATGCTTAAGCCACCGCGAGTTTATTAACTTAACGCTATAACATCCATGTGGTACTGCTTAATCGAAGTCAGTGCAATTGTCTTCTACACAGCATCCATCGTCATTGATATATAATGCAAGGTGAGTGAGTTTTTTACAAAACTATGTGAAAACACTTCATTTCTTTAATAATTAAATTCAGAATTTTTTAAAAAATGTAGAGCTTTCATCAATGGTGCAAATAGTACTTTAGATCCTAAAGCATAAACATTCATACAATTTCACTAAACATTCTTCTTCCATAAACATTCATACGACTTTCTCAACACATTCTTCTTCTATTAACATTCATACAGTTTTCTCTAATCATTCTTCTTCCATACACATTCATACGATTTTCACAACGCGTTCTATTAACATTTATACTTTTTTCTCTACACATTCCGCTATTAATATTAATACGATTTTCTCTACACCTTCTTCTTGCATGTACACTCATACAATTTTCTCTACACTTTCTTCTTGCATGAACATTCATACGATTTTCTCTACGCATTCCTCCTGCATAACAATCATACGATTTTCTCCACACTTTCTTCTTACACGAACATTCATACGATTTTCTCTACAGATTCTTATGCATAAACATTAATACGATTTTCTCAAGACATTCTTCTTCTACTAACACCCATACAATTCTCTCTACACATGCTTCATTTATAAACATTCATTTGATTTTCTCTACACATTCTTCTTGAATACACATTCATACGATTTTATTAACTCATTCTTCTTCTATGAACACCCATACGATTTTCTCCATACATTCTTCACATATAAATCTTCATACGATTTTCGCTACACATTCTTCTTCCATAAACATTCATAATATTTTCCCAACACATTCTTCTTCTATTTACATTCTTGCGATTTCCTTTACACATTCTTCTTCCTACAACATTCATACAATTTTCACAACACAATCTATTAACATTCATACCAATTTCTCTAACCATTCTTCTTGCATAAACATTCGCACGATTTTCCCAATTCGTACTTTTTCGTCACACATTACTTTCTCTACTCATATATCTTTCATCAGTTATAAAAACAATCGAATTTACACGCTTAACCGTTTTCAAAGGTATTACTGCAAACGCCAAGCTAGTCGCCAAAGGAGCGGGCTCTCGATTCAACCATCTAGTACAGGATCATACAGAACCTGTTAATAGCAATTTCACATCAGGATACAACATGCCAACACACCTGATGGGAGATCAGGCGTGAGCTGAGCCACTGCATAGCAGCTATATCTCTAATGAAATTAGTAGCCCCCGTCACCAATTTTTCGGGGGGAGATTATATCATAACACTGCCACCAGGATTTGAGGATGCAGAATGCAGACATGGACAGTGCAAAAGAGCAGTTTTGCACATGCAATACCTGCGACTACAGAGCTGCTGCAACACAAATGTTTAAGGATGTGAATGGTGAAGATGATGATGATGAGATGCGGTTTAAGGGCGCTAAACTGCTAAGGCCATCAGCGCCCTTACAATGTATAAAATAGAAAGTCAAAAATATAAAAGAATCGCATAATTAAAAAACGGGACACAAACCCGCGATGTCCAAAAATTTAAAACAACAATAATACAACAATGCCAAAAACTAACACACTAAAAGCATAGGCAATAAAAGATTCAAACGTGTCAAGGGCTATAGAATGCGAGGAACATGAGCGCCTTTTGTCCTCTGGGGATTAGAGTCCCCATAACAACAGACAGAATAAAATTACTAAACTAAAAGACGCTCAACGCATTATATGCGCAGATTAAAATCACCGTCATGAATAAAACGTAAAACACATTCTACAGCACACGTGTCGTCTGCCAAAACGTTGGTTAGGCCAACAGGCAGACCCACACGAGCACGAAATGCAGCTAAAACCTGACACTCTGTTAAAATGTGACGCACCGTTAAGGGCGCATCACACTGCCCACAGAGTGGTGCGGAGTCACCACTGAGCAAATACCTATGACTAAAAACACAATGTCCAATCCGTAAACGAGCTAAAATTACCTCTTCCCGACTACACGAACGAGAAGAGATACCCCAGATCAACGGGAAAGGCATAACCTCCCGCAACTTGTTCCCCCGGAGAGCCGTCCACTCATCGCGCCACGCGAGAGGATGCGGCGACGTAAAATAACACACGAATCTGACGAGGGAACAACAGAGGTAAAAAATCTGGGTAATAAAATCGCCGATTTGGCAGCGGCGTCGGCAGACTCATTACCTGAGATGCCCACATGACTTGGGATCCACATGAAGGAGATGCTGGTGCCAGAGACACCAAGCGAGTGGAGCAGGTCATGAATGCGCTGTACGAGTGGGTGGTAATGGTACAGCGCATTAATACTCTGAATGATGATGATGATGATGATGATGTGGGGTTTAAGGGCGCTCAACTACTAAGGTTATTAGCGCCATTACTATGTGTAAAATAGGAACGGTAAAAGCTAAAAAATTAAAAATCCACACACAAACAGCTTGGTCATAAACACTGAAAAACACAACAGACCAATTATTAAGATCAACACACTAAAACCATGGTCAACAAGTGTATAAAACGTGTCAAGAACTGTAGAATGCGAAGGACACGAGCGCAAATATCCACTGGGAGGAGTGCCCCCATTAAAAGATAACATAAAATCAAACAACTAAAAGGCGCTCAGCGCATCAAATGCGACGGCTAAAATCAATGTCAGTGATAAAACGTAAAACATATTCTACAGCATGCGCGTCGTCTGCCAAAACGTTGGCAAGGCCAACAGGCAGATCAACACGAACGCGCAACGGAGCTAAAACTTGACACTGCTAAAATGTGACGCACCGTTAAGGGCGCATCACACCGCTCACAGAGTGGTGCGGGGTCACCATGAGGAGGTATCGATGGCTAAAAAGACAATATCCGATTCGTAGACGGGCTAAAAGCACCTCTTCCCGACGAGAAGAACGAGAAGAGGTACCCCAGACTAACGTGATGATGATGATGATGATGATATGCGGCTTAAGGGCGCTAAACTGCTGAGGTCATCAGCGCCCTTACAAGGTATAAAATATAAAGTCAAAAAATTAAAAGACAGGTAAAA
The DNA here is from genome assembly GCA_030765065.1 of Deroplatys truncata. Classification (NCBI taxonomy): domain Eukaryota; kingdom Metazoa; phylum Arthropoda; class Insecta; order Mantodea; family Mantidae; genus Deroplatys; species Deroplatys truncata. Next base: position 179,344,143 of record CM060975.1, on the reverse strand, counting down.
AACCGCATAATTAAAAACGGGACACAAACCCGCGATGTCAAAAAAGTTAAAAATAACAATAGAATAACAATAACAATAAAAACAATAACAATAATAACAATAACAACAATAGTAACAATAACAATAAATATGTCTCAAAAACCAACACACTATAAGCATAGCCAATAAAAGTATAAAACGTGTCAAGGACTGTAGAATGCGAGGGACATGAGCGCCATATCTCACTGGGGAGTAAGTCCCTAGTAAAACATACAGAATAAAATAACAAAGCTAAAAGACGCTCAGCGCATCAAATGCGACGATTAAAACCAATGTCACTTATAAAACGTAAAAGACATTCTACAGCATGCGCGTCGTCTGCCAAAACGTTGGCTATGCCAACAGGCAGACCCAGGCGAACGCGCAGTGGAGCTAAAACTTGACACTCAGTTAAAATGTGACGCACCGTTAAGGGCACGTCACACTGCTGACACAGCGGAGCGGGATCACCACTGAGCAGGTAACTATGACTAAAACGACAATGTCCAATTCGTAAACGGGCTAAAAGTACCTCCTCCCGACGTGAAGAACGAGAAGAGGTACCCCAGATTAACGGGAGCGGCTTAACCTCCCGCAACTTGTTCCCCCGGAGGGCCGTCCACTCATCGCGCCAGCGCGAGAGGATGCGGCGACGTAAAATAACACACGAATCTGACGAGGGAACAACAGAGGTAAAAAATCTGGGTAATAAAATCGCCGATTTCGCAGCGGCGTCGGCAGACTCATTCCCTGAGATGCCCACATGACCTGGAATCCACATGAAGGACACGCTGATGCCAGTGACACCAAGCGAGTGGAGCAGGTCATGGATGCGCTGTACAAGCGGGTGGTAATGGTACAGCGCAGCAATAGTCTGAAGGGCACTCAGAGAGTCCGTACAAATAAAACAGTGCTGTAAAGCATGCCGCTGAATGTATAAAATAGATTGATAAATGCTAAAAAGTTCGGCGGTAAAAATTGAACATTGTCCAGGTAAACGAAACTTAAAACTACAGTGACCAGAAATAAAGGCACATCCAACTCCAGCTTCAGTCTTAGATCCATCGGTAAAGATAAAATGGAAGTCTCCGAATTGAGCCCGTACTTCTAAAAAAGCCGATCTAAAGACTGAAGCAGGGGTCTCAGACTTCGGCATCGACGTTAGCCCAAGGTGACAGTGGGCCTCAGCGCGAGACCATGGAGGAAAACGCGTTTCCCCCCGTGGAAGGGCCGGCGCTGGCGAAACGTCTAAATGCCGAAGGAGCTGTCGAAATCGAACCCCTGGTGGGAGCAAAGCAGAGGAGCTAATAAAATAGTGACGATCAAGTGACTCCTCGAAAAATAGCTCGAAGGACGGGTGGTCAGGCAAGCTTGAGAGTCGACAAGCATAGCTGCACAAGAGCATCTCACGCCTGAAGGACAGCGGAGGCTCTGCAGCTTCAGCATACAGGCTAAAAACAGGGCTAGTTGGAAAGGCCCCTGTAGCGACTCTTATGCCACGATGGTGAATGGCATTCAATCGACGTAACACAGATGGACGTGCCGACGAATAAACAATACACCCGTAATCAAGCTTGGATCGGACCAAAGAGCGATAAAGGCGAAGAAGGACGGTCCGATCAGCTCCCCAGGATGTGCCACTTAAAACACGTAAAATATTAAGAGAACGGTCACACTTTGCTTTTAAAAAGGAAACGTGCGAGGTCCAACACAACTTCCTGTCAAAAATCAACCCCAAGAATTTCGCCTCGTCTGCAAACGGAAGTATCCCTGGCCCAAGATGGAGAGAGGGCGGAGGGAAATACTTCCGGCGCCAAAAGTTGATGCAGACGGATTTCTCGGCGGAGAAATTAAAGCCGTTGGCGTTACTCCAGGCGTAGAGACGGTCGATACAGCTCTGGAGACGGCGCTCGAGTAGACAGGTCCGCCGTGAACTACAATAAATAGCGAAATCGTCAACAAAAAGGGACGATGAAATGCCAGGTGGAATACAATGAACAATGGGGTTGATAGCAATCGCAAAAAGTGTGACACTGAGTACAGAGCCCTGCGGTACTCCGTTCTCTTGAATAAAACGACGAGATAAAACCGAGCCCACACGTACACGAAAGACGCGGTCCGTCATAAACTCCCGAAGAAATATGGGAAGACGACCGCGGATATTCCATGCGTGAAGTGTACGTAAAATGCCGCCCCTCCAACAAGTGTCATAAGCTTTCTCCAGGTCAAAAAATACAGCCACGGTTTGACACTTTCTCAGAAATCCATTCATAATATGCGTCGACAAGGACACCAGATGGTCGACGGTAGAGCGATAGCGACGAAACCCGCACTGAGCGTTCGCCAGAATTTTCTGAGACTCAAGCCACCATGTCAACCGCCCGTTGATCATGCGCTCCATCACCTTGCAAATGCAACTGGTGAGGGAGATAGGGCGGTAGCTGGAAGGTAGTTGGCGATCCTTCCCAGGCTTAAGTATAGGGACAATGGTGGCTTCGCGCCAAACGGAAGGAAAAATGCCGTCTTGCCAAATACGGTTATAGACCTGTAAGAGAAATAGTTTACTGTCGGCTGAAAGGTTCTTTAACATTAGGACATGAATGCCGTCCGGCCCGGGAGCGGAGTGCCGAGAGCAATGAAGAGCGTGCTCCAGCTCCCTCATTGTGAATAGTTCGTTATAGCATGCATCATTAGCAGACCGAAAAGTATATGATGCGGAATCCAGCCGGTCTTTAATAGAGCGAAAGCCGGCGGAATAATGGTCTGAACTGGAAACCGCCTCAAAGGCAGAACCCAGAGTGTTAGCGATGGCAGCCGGATCCACTATGGTGGCATTAGAAACCTGAAGGCCAGAAACAGTACAATGTGACACTTTACCTGAGAAGCGACGAAGTTTATCCCAAACAACGGATGAAGCCGTAAAACGATTAAAAGACTCGACAAAACGAGCCCAAGATGCCTTCTTGCTATCCTGAATAATGCGACGAGCCCTGGCGCGCGATTGTTTAAAAGTCACCAAATTATCAAGTGTAGGGTGGCGCCGAAACACCCTAAGTGCAGTCCTACGGGCACGAACGGCGTCCCGACAATCCTCGTTCCACCACGGAACAGGTGGCCGCCGAGGTTGGGAGGATGAACGGGGTATTGCACGTTCGGCGGCTGAGAAAATAATAGACGTAAGGTACTGCACTAGTTGATTAATGTCGGAGAAGGGCTGGTCGTCAAAATGCACGAGGCTGGAATACAAGCTCCAGTCGGCTTTTGCGAATGTCCAGGTAGGTACTCTGGAATGCTGTACGTGGTGCGACAGAAGAGAAACGATGCAGGGGAAATGGTCGCTGGAGTAGGTGTCAGCGACGACGTTCCACTGAAGACGACGTGCAAGCTGGATTGAGCAAATCGCAAGGTCCAGGTGAGAGAATGTACCAGAAGAATCAGAAATAAAAGTAGGTGCACCTGTATTGAGGATGGAAAGATTGAACTGATAAAAAATGTCGGAAAGAAGAGTTCCCCTCGCACAAGCCCTTGGCGAACCCCATAGTGGGTGATGGGCATTAAAATCTCCCAACAGAAGAAATGGTGTTGGGAGAGCGGACAGGAGAGATCGAATATCCCCGGGAGAGAGGGGAGACGATGGAGGTGTATACACAGAACAAACAGAAAAGAAAAAACCGGGTAACTGCAGTCTAATGGCAACAGCTTGCAAGTCGGATGTAAGTGTGACAAGTGTAAAATGAACGTCGTTACGCACTAAGAACATGACACCTCCATGAGCAGGAGTACCCTCCTCCGGTTCAAGGTCGTAGCGAACCGGAGTATATCCTCGGAGATCAAAAGTATCGTGAGGGCGAAGCTTAGTTTCCTGCAAACATACGACCATAGGCGAATGGGAACGCAATAAAAGTTGCAGTTCCGCCCTATGCGATCGTACACCACGTACATTCCAGGTCAGGATAGCCATTAAAAATAAGGGGATAAACTGTCTACTTAGAAGGGCGGCTTAAAATTACCTTTTGTTTAACCTTTGGGCTCGGGCTTTTTGTATGGAGTTGGTCAGACTCCATAGCTTCCTCGGAGGGAGGGCCCACGCGCTCAGTGCCAGAAACCGATTCAAGCGCCGTGAATCGGTTCTGGGTGGCGATGGGTGAAGTGTGCCGCTGAGCGCGGCTTGTCCCAGGACCATCCTGGGACATCGACCTCCGAGGAGGAGAAGGTGAACTTTTGTTACCGCGCGCACGCGGAGGGTCTTTCAAAAAATCTTCCCTACGAAGTTTCTGCTTGGGCTTCTTTTCAACGGCTTGCGACTTCATTGACTTGGGACCAGGTTTATACGGCTTGGTAACTGTAGCCTTAATAGACGGCCGGATGGTAGTGGCGGTTAATCCAGTCAAGGTCCAGGTCTGAGTTTCGGCATCTACTCGTGGTACTGGCAAGGCAACAACAGAACTAAATGTGCCAGATCGCAGGAGTGAAGGTTGGCGCGCATGGTAACGCCTCCGGGCTTCAGCGAAGGAGAGTTTTTCCTTTACCCGGATCTCCTGGATCGCCTTCTCGTCCAAGTACCGCGGACAGTCGGCAAACGAAGCAGAATGAGACCCTTTACAATTAACGCAGACGGGGGCTGTTGAACAGGTACCTTCGTGTGAGGGCTGGCTACAGGTTGCACAGATGTTAACGGCACTCTTACATGAGACTTGCGTATGCCCAAAACGTTGGCATTTAAAACAACGCAGAGGTCTAGGAATATAAGGCCTCACAGAAATCCGTTCGTACCCTGCGGAAATGCTCGTGGGCAGGTCGACGCCATCAAATGTAATAAACAGGGTACGAGTGGGTACCAATACGCCGTCGCGTTTGGCCTGCACTCGATGAACCGCTGTCACCCTCTGGTCTGCAAGATATTCCACCAGGTCTTCGTCAGAGATACCATCGAGGCTATGCGTGGTGACAACGCCTCTACAAGAATTCAAGGTGCGGTGCTTCTCAACACGGATAGGATAACCGTGGAGAAGCGTGGCGCTCAACAAGGACTTACTTTGTGCCTCGGATTTGCTTTGAACTAGCAACGAACCATTACGAAGCCGAGTGCAGGAAAGAACCGGACCAGCAATTGAGTCAATGCCCTTCTGGATAATAAAAGGGTTCACCTTCTCGAATGATTGTCCCTCCTCGGTACGGGTAATCACTAAGTAACAACCAGCTGTTGGCGGTGCTACTTCTGTTACTAAAGTTTTACGGCGCTTGTTGTTAATAATGGAGAAAGGGTGCTCCATAGCGAAAAAAATCCTCCACCATTGCAACCGTCTCCGACCTCGGGCTCTGACTTCCCGGGCGTTACCCCGGCTTGGGTGAGTGGCCTATCTATACCTAGCTCACCCCAGGGTCACACCTCCCAGAACATAGACAGAGGGACCCAATCGCCGTCGGAAGCCAGCAGCTCATGCAATGGCCCCCCCGCGGGACTGCAGTTGAACAGCGGATACGAACAACAACCCTACATGACGACCCCGGGTGGTGGGGATGACGCCATTACCCACTCACCCAGCTGCGCACACGGTGCGCGGGTTTCCGTCAGGCTGTGTCCACGGAGGATTTAAATAAAAAGATAAAAGTAACTAAAACTGTGTGGGCGTTTCGCACGCAAGGTAGGCCGGCGGGGAAGAAAAAGAGAGATATGCGATTGTCGTGGTGCGAAATGGCCGGAAAGTGATAAGGGAAGAAAGAAACGATGGTGAGGTGCAGTATGGATGGAATGCAAAGAACGCACGAGAGCCTACCTTGGGTCCACCGGTCACTTGAAGAACCCACCTCGACCGGATGGGGGTGAGGGGATGAAGGTGACGATGAGTGGCTCGGGAACCCCCGGGTGCGCCAAAAACCCGTACTCACATAAGGTGAGCCCCTGAGGGGCCCCGACTAACGGAAGAGGTTTAACCTCCCGCAACTTGTTCCCCCTAAGAGCCGCCCGCTCAACGCGCAAGCGCGAGAGGAGACGGTAACGTAAAATAGCATAACAATCTGAGGAAGGAACAAGACAGATAAAACATCTCGGTGATAAAATGGACGATTTGGCAGCGGCGTCGGAAGACTCGTTGCCTGAGATGCCCACATGACCTGGAATCCACAGGAAGGAGACGCTGATGTCAGAGGCACCAAGCGAGTGGAGCAGGTCATGTATGCGCTGTACGAGAGGGTGTAACTGTACAGCGCGTTAATACCCTGAAGGGCACTCAGAGAGTCGGTAAGTACAACACAGCGCCGAAAGACGTGCCGCTGAATGTATAAAACACATTGATATATACTAAAAAGGTCGGCGGTATAAATCGAACATTGTTCAGGTAAACGAAAAGTAAAACTCTGTACACCAAAGACACAGGCACATCCTACTCCAAAATCAGTCTTAGACACATCAGTATATATAAAATGATAGTCCGCGAACTGCGCCTGCAGTTCTAAAAAGGCGGATCTAAGAACGGAAGCAGGGGTCGCATTTTTCGGCATCGACGTTAGCCCAAGGTTACTGTGGGCCTCAGCGCGCGACCATGGAGGAAAACGCGTTTCCCCTCGTGTAAGGGCCGGCGCTGGCGTAACGTCCAATGCCGAAGTAGCAGCCGAAGTCGAACCCCTGGAGCGAGCAGTGCAGAGGAGCTAATTAAATAGTGCCGATCAAGCGAATTCTCGTAAAATGTAGGGAAGGACGAGTGGTCAGGCAAACTGGAGAGTCAACAGGCATAGCTGCACAAGAGCATCTCACGCCTGAAAGACAGCGGAGGCACTGCAGCTTCAGCATATGGGCGAAGAAAATGCCTGGTTGGAAAGGCCCCCGTAGCGACTCTTATGCCACGATGGTGAATGGCATTCAATCGACGTAACACAGATGGACGTGCCGACGAATAGACAATGCACCCGTAATCAAGCTTGGAGCGGAACAAAGAGCGATACAGGAGAAGAAGGACGGTTCGATCTGCTCCCCAGGATTTGCCACTTAAAACACGTAAACGACTAAGAGAACGTTCACACTTAGCTTTTAAAAAGGAAATATGCGAGGTCCAACACAAATTCCTATCAAAAATCAACCCTAAAAATTTCATCTCGTCTGCAAACGGAAGCATCTCCGGCCCAAGATGGAGAGAGGGCGGAGGGAAATATTTCCGGCGCCAGAAGTTGATGCAGACAGATTTCTCGGCGGAGAAATTAAAGCCGTTGGCGTTACTCCAGGCGTAGGGACGATCGATACAGCTCTGGAGACGGCGTTCGAGTAGACAGGTCCGCCGTGAACTACAATAAATGGCAAAATCGTGAACAAAAAGGGACGATGAAATGTCAGGTGGAATACAATCAACAATGGGGTTGATAGCAATCACAAAAAGTGTGACACTGAGTACAGAGCCCTGCGGTACTCCGTTCTCTTGAATAAAACGACTAGATAAACCGAGCCCACACGTACACGAAAGACGCGGTCCGACATAAACTCCCGAAGAAATATGGGAAGACGACCGCGTATATTCCATGCGTGAGGTTTACTTAAAATGCCGCCCCTCCAACAAGTGTCATAAGCTTTCTCTAGGTCAAAAAATACAGCCACGGTTTGACACGGAAATCCATTCATAATATGCGTCGACAAGGACACCAGATGGTCGACGGTAGAGCGATAGCGACGAAATCCGCACTGAGTGTTCGCTAGAAGTTTCTGAGACTCAAGCCACCATGTCAACCGCCCGTAGATCATGCGATCCATCACCTTGCAAATGCAACTGGTGCGGGAGATAGGGCGGTAGCTGGAAGGTTGTTGGCGATCCTTCCCAGGCTTAAGTATAGGGACAATTGTGGCTTCGCACCAAACGGAAGGAAAAATGCCGTCTTGCCAAATACGGTTATAGACCTGTAAGAGAAATAGTTTACTGTCGGCTGAAAGATCCTTTAACATTAGAACATGAATGCCGTCCGGCACAGGAGCGGAGTGCCGAGAGCAATGAAGAGCGTGCTCCAGCTAACTCATTGTGAATAGTTCGTTATAGCATTCATTATTAGCAGACAGCAAATTATATGATGCGGAATCCAGGTGGTCTTTAATAGAGCGAAAGCCGTCGGAGTAATGGTTTGAACTGGAAACCGCCTGAAAGGCAGCACCCAGAGTGTTAGCGATGGCAGCCGGATCCACTATAGTGGCATTGGAAACCTGAAGGCCAGAAAGAGTACAATGCGACACTTTACCTGAGAAGCGACGAAGTTTATCCCAAACAACAGATGAAGGCGTAAAGCGATTAAAAGACTCGACAAAACGAGTCCACGACGCTTTCTTGCTATCCTTAATAATGCGAAGAGCCCTGGCGCGCGATTGTTTAAAAATCACCAAATTATCAAGTGTAGGGTGTCGCCGAAACTCCCTAAGTGCAGTCCTACGGGCACGAACGGCGTCCCAACAATCCTCGTTCCACCACGGAACAGGTGGTCGCCGAGGTTGGGAGGATGAACGGGGAATTGCGCGTTCGGCGGCAGAGAAAATCGTAGACGCAAGGTGCTGCACTAGTTGGTTAATGTCGTCGAAGGGCTGAGCGTAAAAATGCACGAGGCTGGAATACAAGCTCCAGTCGGCTTTAGTGAATATCCTGGTAGGTACTCTGGAATGATGTACGTGGTGTGACAGAAGAGAAACGACGCAGGGGTAATGGTCGCTGGAGTAGGTGCCAGCGACGACGTACCACTGAAGACGACTAGCAAGCTGGAGTGAGGAAATGGCAAGGTCCAGGTGAGAGAATGTCCTAGAAGAATCAGAAATAAAAGTAGGTGCTCCTGTATTAGGATGGAAAGATTGAACGGGTAAAAAATGTCGGAAAGTAGAGTTCCTTTCGCACAAGCCCTTGGCGAACCCCACAATGGGTGATGGGCATTAAAATCTCCCAACAGAAGAAATGGTATTGGGAGAGCTGACAGGAGAGCTCGATTGTCCGCGGGAGCGAGGGGAGACGATGGAGGTGAATACACAGAGCAAACAGAAAACAAAAAGCCGGGTAAGTGAAGGCGAACGGCAACAGCTTGCAAGTAAGTGTGACAGGTTTGAAATGAAGGTCGTTACGCACCAAAAACATGACACCTCCATGAGCAGGAGCACCCTCCTCCGGTTCAAGATCGTAGCGAACCGGAGTGTACACTCGGAGATCGAAAGGGTCGTGAGGGCGAAGCTTGGTCTCCTGCAAACACACGACCATAGGTGAATGGGAACGCAATAAAAGTTGCAGTTCCGCCCTATGCGATCGTACACCACGTACATTCCAGGTCAGGATAGCCATGAATAAAAGGGATAAACTGTCTACTTAGAAGGGCGGCTTAAAACAATCTTTTGCTTAACCTTTGGGCTCGGGCTTTTTGTATGGAGTTGGTCAGACTCTATAGCTTCCTCGGAGGGATGGCCCACGCGCTCAGTGCCAGAAACCGATTCAAGCGCCGTGAATCGGTCCTGGGTGGCGATGGGTGAGGGGTGCCGCTGAACGCGGCTTGTCCCAGGACCTTCCTGGGACAGCGACCTCCGAGGAGGAGAAGGTGAACTCTTCTTACCTTGTGCACGCGGAGGGTCCTTCAGAAAATTTTCCCTACGAAGTTTCTGCTAGGGTTTCTTTTCAGCGGCTTGCGACTTCATTGACTTTGGACCAGGTTTATAGGGCTTGGTAACAGTAGCTTTAATGGACGGCCGGATGGTAGTGGTGGTTAATCCAGTCATGGTCCAAGTCTGAATTTCGGCATCTACTCGTGGTACTGGCGAGGCAACAACAGAACTAAATGTGCCAGATCGCAGGAGTGAAGGTTGGCGCGAATGGTAACGCCTCAGGGCTTCAGCGAAGGAGAGATGTTCCTTTACCCGGATCTCCTGGATCGCCTTCTCGTCCGAGTACCGCGGACAGTCGGCAAATGACGCTGAATGGGACCCTTTGCAGCTAACGCAGGCGGGGGCTGTGGAACAGGTACCTTCGTGTGACGGCTAGCTACATGAGGCACAGATGGTAACGGCACTCTTACAGGAGACTTGCGTATGCCCAAAACGTTGGCATTTGAAACAACGCAGAGGTCTAAGTATATACGGCCTCACAGAAATCCGTTCGTACCCTGCGAAAATGCTCGTGGACAGATCGACGCCATCAAATGTTAGAAACAGGGTACGAGTGGGTACCAATACGCCGTCGCGTTTGGCCTGCACTCGATGGACCGCTGTCACCTTCTGGTCTGCAAGATATTCTACCAGGTCCTCGTCCGATATACCATCGAGGCTATGGGTGTTAATAACGCCTCGACAGGAATTCAATGTGCGGTGCTTCTCGACACGGATGGGATAGCCGTGGAGAAGCGTAGCGCGCAACAAGGTCTTACTTTGCTGATCGGATTTCGTTTGAGCTAATAAGGAACCATTCCGTAGACGAGTGCAGGACTGAACCGCACCAGCAATAGCATCAATGCCCTTTTGAATGATGAAAGGGTTCACCTTCTCAAAACTTTGTCCTTCTGCGGTTCGTGAAATGTCCAAGTAACAACCAGTTGTCGGTGGTGTCACTTCTGTTACATAAACTTTTCGGCGCTTGTTGGTAGTAATGGAGGAAGGGTGCTCCATAGCGAAATAAATCCTCCACCATTGCAACCGTCTCCGACCTCGGGCTCTGACTTCCCGGGCGTTACCCCGGCTTGGTTGAGTGGCCTATCTATACCAGACTCACCCCAGGGACACACCTCCCAGAACATAGACAGAGGGACCCAATCGCCGTCAGAAGTCAGCAGCTCATGCAATGGCCCCCCGCGGGAGTGCAGTTGAACAGCGGATACGAACACATACCCTACATGACGACCCCGGTTGGTGGGGATGACGCCATTACCCACTCACCCAGCTGCGCACCCCGTGCGCGGGTATCCGTCAGGCTGTGTCCACGGAGGATTTAAATAAAAAGATAAAAGAAACTAAAACTGTGTGGGCGTTTCGCAAGCAAGGTAGGCCGGGAGGAAGTAAAATAGAGGCGTAAATGAATGAACGTGGGGCGAAATGGGCAGAAATAGAGGAGAAGATTGAAACGATAGTGAGGTGCGGTATGAATGTGATGCAAAGAACGCACGAGAGCCTACCTTGTGTCCACCGGTCACGAGAAGAACCCACCTCGACCGGATGGGGGTGAGGGGATGAATGTGGCGATGATTGGCTCGGGAACCCCCGGGTGCGCCAAAAACCCGTACTCACATAAGGTGAGCCCCTGAGGGGGTACATGAAAGAAAGAACAAATAGGAAGGCCACTCTAAAAGTTTTGAAAATGGCCGCAATAAAATATTAAAAATTTAGATTTGATCATTGCATCTTTTCAAAACGTTCTTTATTGCATTCTATACACCGACTCATCCTTTCAACCATTTTTCAAATGCTGTGAACGCCATTTTTCTTTGGACAGAGTGCAAATACATTCTTCGTAAGCAGCTACTGCGGCTTCAGGTGACTCAAATTGTTGAACTCGAATTTTTTCTTTAATTTTGGGAAATAGAAAAAGTCGCATGGGGCAGGTCTGGACTGTAGGTAGGATAACACAAATATCTGACTCCTACAGAAATTGGTTTGTTGCTTGTGCAGTGTGGGCAGAGGCATTATCATAGTGCAACAAAATTCCATGCAGACCAGTGTTAGAACGGTTTTTTCTCGGTTCATTGAGCACTTGTGGCAGACATTTTGTGGTATGCCGTCTGGCAATAACAGTGTTTTGTCCCTCATGCTGTGCTATAATGTGATTCTGGAATAGAATGATGATGATGATGATGATGATGATGATGATGATGATATGCGGTTTAAGGGCGCTAAACTGCTACGGTCATCAGCGCCCTTACAATGTATAAAAGATAAGAACAAAATATAAAACAGGTAAAAGAACCGCATAGTTAAAAACGGGACACAAACCCGCGATGTTCAAAAAGCTAAAACTAACAATAGAACAATAACAAAATAACAATAAATACAATAATAACAATAACAATAACAACAATAATAACAAGAACAACAATAATAACAATAACAACAATAATAACAATAACAATAATACAAAGTTCTGAAAAACCAACACAATAAAGCAAGGGCAATAAAAGATTAGAACGTGTCAGGAACTGTAGAATGCGAGGGACATGAGCGCCATATGTCCACTGGGGATAAGAGTTCCCATAAAAACAGACAGAATAAAAGTACTAAGCCAACAGACGCCCAACGCATTAAATGCGCAGATTAAAATCACTGTCATGAATAAAACGTAAAACACATTCTACAGCACGCGTGTCGTCTGCCAAAACGTTGGCTAGGCCAACAGGCAGACCCACACGAGCACGCAATGCAGGTAAAACCTGACACTCTGTTAAAATGTGACGCACCGTTAAGGGCACGTCACACTGCCCACAGAGTGGTGCGGGGTCACCACTGAGAGAGAGAGAGAAGTGGGAGGATAAAGGGCGCAAAACCAGAAAGGTCATTAGCGCCCGCCACAGATAAAATACAGGTTAGTGAGCAGTTAAAAAGCCAAACAGACAATAGGGCCGAGAAGGAAAGACATAAAAGCTATAAAATGTCAGGTTAAAAGTCCACGAAAAAGAATAAAAGAGTCAGTGTCAGAGACTGTAGAACGAGAGGCTTAAAACAAGGCAGCTAAAAAAAATGGGTCTATAACACTAAAAACCAGAAAGAACGAACGCAGAGTGGTCAAACGCTGTCCTGGAAGCTGCTGCGCCGAATGAAAGTTAAAACACGTTCCACAGCCAACATGTCCGCTAAAATGTCGGGCAATGCTACGTCCATCTGCAGAGCAGTACGAAGAGTAGCGAAATACTGACACTGCTCTAAAACATGCCGCACCGTCAACGGCGCACCGCAACGATTACAAACGGGAACGGGCTCACGGCGCAACAAGTGACAGTGGCTAAAACGACAGTGCCCGATTCGAAGTTACATAAAATAACCTCCTCCCGACGGGAGGATCGGGAAGAAGTAGCCCAGGCCGAGGGTAAAGGCTTTATCTCCCGCAATTTGCTAGCCTGGACAGAGGACCAGGCAGAAAACCATAGAGAGAGAATAGACTTCTTTAAATAGTGACTAAAATCTCCGCAGGAACAGAGGAGCTAAAACAAGAACGAGAGAAAATAGCGCTCTTGGCAGCAGCATCTGCACCTTCATTACCAGGAATGCCAACGTGTCCAGGAACCCAGACAAAGAATAGGCTGACTCCATCAGAGGTAAGCCGGTGGGAACAATCCTGGAGACGCTGCACGATAGGATGGCGTACGTACAGCGCACGAAGGCTAGAAAGGGCGCTTAAAAAGTCCGTGCATATAACACAATTCTGCAGACCACGTTGACGGATAAAAGACAGAGCTTGTTCCAGAGCAATAAGTTCAGCAGTAAAAATCGAGCACTGGTCAGAGAGACGAAACATAAAACGTTCTACACCAAATAAAAAGGCACATCCAACTCCACGGTCATCCTTTGAGCCGTCGGTATAAATAAAACAATGGCTGCCAAAGTGAGACTGAACTTCGGCAAAAGCCGAACGGATGACCGGAGCGGGGGTCGTGGACTTAGGCATGGACGTCAAATCAAGGTAGCAAGATACTCCAGAATGCAGCCAAGGGGGGAACTGTGTGTGACGTCGTGGAAGTATAGTGGGCAATGTGATATTTAAATTCCGAAGTATCCGGCGGAAACGTACTCCTGGCGGGAGCAAGGCCAGGGGTCGAGACGCATAATGACAATCCAGCGAGTCCTCAAAGAAAGACGAATAAGTGGGGTGTTGAGGCATACAGGACAACCGACAAGCATAGCTGCAAAGAAGAACGTCACGACGATAAGAGAGCGGAGGTTCTGCAGCTTCTGCACAAAGACTCAAAACAGGGCTAGTACGAAAAGCACCCGTTGAGAGACGAAGGCCGTGGTGGTGGACTGGATTCAAGCGACTCAGGATGGAAGGTCGCGCAGCAGAATACACAATACACCCATAGTCAAGCTTAGAGCGAACCAATGATCGATAAAGTTGCAAAAGGACCGTGCGATCTGCACCCCAGGATGTGCCACTTAAAACACGTAAAATACAAAGAGAACGTTCACACCTTGCTTTCAAATAGCTGATATGCGACGACCAACACAACTTCCTATCCAAGATTAACCCGAGGAATTTCGTTTCGTCCGAAAATGGGAGGAGTGCCGCACCGAGTCGGAGACAAGGTGGAGGGAACTCTTTACGGCGCCAGAAGTTAATGCAGACTGTCTTCTCCGGAGAAAATTGAAACCCGTTTGCAACGCTCCAGGAGTGAAGGGAGTTAAGACATTGCTGCAGTCGGCGTTCCAAAAGACAGGTGCGACGAGAAGTTGCGAAGATGGCGAAATCGTCAACAAAAAGCGATGAGGAAATTCCAGCTGGAACACAGTCAGCAATGGGGTTAATCGCTATAGCAAACAGTGTGACGCTGAGTACCGAGCCTTGAGGTACTCCGTTCTCTTGGATAAAAAGTGAAGATAAAATCGATCCCACGCGCACACGAAATATCCGGTCCCTCACAAACTCACAAATAAAGGCAGGGAGACGACCACGGAAACCCCACAGATGGAGTGTACGAAGAATGCCAGTCCTCCAACATGTGTCATAAGCCTTCTCCAAGTCAAAAAATACTGCCACAGTCTGGCACCCTCTCAGGAAGCCGTCCAGAATGGAGGTCGGAAGATGGACAAGATGAGCCACAGGAGAACGGTGTCGGCGAAAACCACATTGAACATTCGCTATAAGGTTCCGAGACTCAAGGCACCAGACCAAATGCCCGTTGATCATGCGTTCCATAACCTTGCAAGTGCAACTGGTTAAGGAAATCGGGCGATAGCTAGATGGTAGGTGGCGATCCTTTCCGGGTTTCAAAACTGGAACGATGGTGGCTGCTCGCCAACCTGTAGGAAGAGTACTAGTTTCCCAGATGCGGTTGTAAATCTGAAGGAGAAAGCGCAGTCCAGCAGAGGAGAGATTTTGAAGGAACACCACGTGAATAGAATCAGGCCCAGGTGCGGTAGGCTTAGAAGATGCTAGGGCATGCTCTAGCTCGCGGAAGGTAAATGGGCGATTATATACCTCCTGGTTGCTGGAGTGAAAAGAGAGTGCATGGGCCTCCACCGCGGCCTTGTGTGGAAGAAAACCCGGGTCATAACGGGCAGAGCTGGAAATGCGTTCAAAGTGTTTTGCCGAGGATGTCGGCAATAGCAGGTGGTTCGCAAATAGTACTAGAGCCTACCCGAAGACCGGGAATAGAAGAAGAACGGGTCTTGCCGGCCACACGCCTAAGTTTGTCCCAGACAACCGATGTAGGTGTAGAGCTATTGAAACCGGCTACATAGCGCTCCCAGGAGGCTTTCTTGCTGATGCGAATTACTCTGCGAGCCTTAGCGCGTAATTCCTTATAACGGACCAGATTAGCAAGAGTAGGGTGCCGCCGAAATATCCTAAGAGCACCGCGTCGTGCACGAACGGCGTCCCGACATTCCGCGTTCCACCAAGGGACCGGTAAACGCCTGGGATGTGAAGACGTGCGGGGAATGGAACGTTCCGCAGCGGCGAAAATGACAGTACGCAGGTGTTCCACCATGAGATCCACAGAGGAAAAAGCGCAGTGAGAAAACCGCGCTAGACGGGAAAAAAGGGTCCAGTCAGCTTTGCGGAACTGCCATTTAGGAAGGACAGGTGAATCGACAGAAGAAGATAGGAGAGTAATTACGCACGGAAAGTGATTGCTAGAATGTGTATCAGCTATGACATACCATTCCATACGATGAGCAAGCTGCGCAGAGCAAAGACACAAATCCAGATGGGAAAATGTGCCGGTTGAATCGGAGAGAAAAGTGGGTTCGCCGGTATTCAGAACAGAAAGGCAGTGCTGATCAAGAAGTGCAGCCAAAAGTTCGCCCCTCGCGCACGCCCTAGGAGAACCCCAAAGAGGGTGGTGTGCATTGAAATCCTCCAAGAGTAAATAAGGGGCAGGGAGCTGTAAAATCAGGCGGTCTAGGTCATCCTGTGCAAGAGGAGAAGAAGGAGGAACATAGAGGCTACAGATACAGAAGTTAAAACCAGGAAGAGAAAGGAGGATCCCAACAGCTTGCAGAGGTGTGGCAAGCGGAACCCGATTATAAAACACATCATCGCGAACAAGTACTGTAACACCACCGTGTGCAGGAGAACCATCCGCTGGAGCAAGATCGAAGCACTCCGGAGTATACCTACGAATGGCAAAGGTATCCTGAGGTCGAAGTTTTGTCTCCTGTAGACAGACGACTAGGGGGTAGTGAGTGTGCAGTAGCATGTCCAACTCCGCTCGGTGTGCACGGAGACCACGGATATTCCACTGAAGGATGTGATTAAGAGCCATAAATATCAAGATAGGCAAGAAGTGCGTGCGGGTAAGGCTATTTAATAGCCGCAGTGGATCGGTTGAGTTTCACCTTTTTCTTCCGGGTAGGACTGCGCCCCGGCCGAGAATGCGCAGGCCTCTCGAATCCCTCCGTGCCACCATCGCTGCTAACTGAATCTGAGCAGGTGGTGCGAGTCCTGGAGCGAGAACGGGAGCGACCCGTGGGACGACGAACAGGTGATTTGCGACTGGTGTGGTCAAGAGAGGTGGAACCTGCGGTCGAAGCTGATGGGGCGGAAGCATCTTTTGTGCGAACAGGAACCGGCGAGGGAAGTACCAGATCCGAAGGTTTATCAGTTTGGACCCCAATGGAAACCTGCGAGGGCGAGCCGGGACAGGTCTGCACAACGGCATCCTGTTTCCGGACACCGAGGCGGACGGCAGCTGAATACCGCATGGTGGATGTAGGGTGTAGTTCGTGATAGCGCTTCCTCGCTTCTGGAAAGGTCAGGTGTTCCTTCACTCGAATCTCCTGTATGGTCTTTTCCTCCAGAAAGCGTGGGCATTCCCTGGAGTTCGACGGGTGTGCACCCCCACAGTTTACACAGGCGGGGTCCGTAGCACACATGGAATCATCGTGACTGTCGCTTCCACAACGAGGACAAACTGGTGAGCCAGTGCAACGTTGTTGTGTATGACCGAATTTCTGGCAGCGATAACAACGCATGGGGTTAGGTACATAGGGACGAATAGCTGCGCGCTCATAGCCGCACAAGATGAACTGCGGTAGCACGGTTCTTTCAAAGGTAAGAAAGACCGTGCGCAGCGGAAACGGTTGATTGTCCCTCCTCCCGATTAGCCTGTATGCCGCAATAACACCTTGGTCGGAGAGACAGTTGACGATGTCTTCATTAGAAAGTCCGACCAAACATGAAGTCGTAACCACACCACGACAGCTGTTAAGGGTTTTGTGTTTGTCCACAGTCACTGGGTAGGAACCTAGTAGACTGGCCTTTAGCAGTTTAGCGGCCTGGGCGTCTTGTGCAATTTCAATCAGTAAGCTTTCATCCCTACACCGTGTAGCATTCTTCACAGGACCACAGATTCTATCAACCTCCCGCTGAATGTAAAAGGGGCTGAGGTGCTTCATATCTTTGCTGTCGCTCTTTAGCCGCATAACGAAAAAACGAGGTGTTGAAATAGTGGAGCGCAGAGGAGCCATAATGGAAAGGTCCCCCTTCCGGAACCGTCGGCGTCAGCCTGCCATCCGGGGGATGTAGAAGAAAAGACACCTGAATCCTCCGGTCTGTGCCGGCCTGGAGCACCCGCTCCAGGCCTGATCTCAGAGAATACCTCAGAAAAGTTACCCTCCGACCGTCACTACTTACCGGTTTACGACACGTTCACCATAGGCAGGCCCGACTTTACGCCCCTACCACTGGAATAACCGCCAGTGGCCCCCCACTTTAGGAGACGCTGCCTCAACAGAGTCAACGTGGATTCAGGGGATTTGTGGTAGATTACATCGGGCCCCAGACAGCGGTAACACGTCGAGCCCCCCCGGACAACCCAGCCACTCGCGGTCGCCGAACTGTCCGAGGGGCACCCGGCCCCTATGGGGCTACGTGGGTGTACGTGACAATGGAACGGCTCCGCACCTAGTGTCGCAGGAAAGGGGTAGTGAGGAGGGTTCACTCAACCTTCACAATTGAGACCTTCGGAGAGCACACAAGTTGAAAGCTGCGCCGAAACCGTGGGACAGCAACCACGGAAATAGAAAAGATCCCTGTTGGTGAGACAGGAGTAAATAAGCCTAAGATGCCTAAACCTAGTATAAGGAATAATTCTAGAAGAGGAAGAGTAAAGTAAAGAAACAACGTGGCTAGTCCAGATGGGGGTGAGGGGATGAATATGACGATGATTGGCTCGGGAACCCCCGGGTGCGCCAAAAACCCGTACTCACATAACGTGAGCCCCTGAGGGGGTCACCACTGAGCAAATACCTATGACTAAAAACACAATGTCCAATCCGTAGACGAGCTAAAATTACCTCTTCCCGACGACAAGAACGAGAAGAGGTACCCCAGATCAACGGGAAAGGCTTAACTTCCCGCAATTTGTTCCCCCGGAGGGTCGTCCACTCATCGTGCCAGCGCGAGAGGATGCGGCGACGTAAAATAACACACGAATCTGACGAGGGAACAACAGAAGTAAAAAATCTGGGTAATAAAATCGCCGATTTCGCAGCGGCGTCGGCAGACTCATTACCTGAGATGCCCACATGACCTGGAATCCACCTGAAGGACACGCTGATGCCAGAGACACCAAGCGAGTGGAGCAGGTCATGTATGCGCTGTACGAGTGGGTGGTAATGGTACAGCGCATGAATAGCCTGAAGGGCATTCAGAGAGTCCGTACAAATAAAACAGTGCCGTAAGTCGAGCCGCTGAATCTATAAAACAGATTGATAAATGCTAAAAAGTTCGGCGGTAAAAATTGAACATTGTCGAGGTAAACGAAAAGTAAAATTCTGAACACCAAAAACAAAGGCACATCCTACTCCAACATCAGTCTTAGACCCATCAGTATATATAAAATGACAGTCCCCGAACTGCGCCTGTAGTTCTAAAAAGGCGGATCTAAGAACAGAAGAAGGGGTCGCAATTTTCGGCATCGACGTTAGCCCAAGGTGGATGTGGGCCTCAGCGCGCGACCATGGAGGAAAGCGCGTTTCCCCTCGGGTAAGGGCCGGCGCTGGCGTAACGTCCAAATGCCGAAGTAGCAGTCGAAATCGAACCCCTGGAGGGAGCAATGCAGAGGAGCTAACAAAATATTGGCGATGAAGCGAATCCTCGTAAAATACATCGAAGGTCGGGTGGTTAGACAAGCTTGAGAGCCGACAAGCATAGCTGCACAAAAGCATCTCACGCCGGAAGGACAGCGGAGGCTCTGCAGCTTCTGCGTACTGACTGGGTGCAGGGCTAGTTGGAAAGACCGCTGTAGCGACTCTTATGCCACGATGGTGAATGGCATTCAATCGACGTAACACAGATGGACGTGCCGACGAATAAACAATACACCCGTAATCAAGCTTGGATCGGACCAAAGAGAGTTAAAGGCGAAGAAGGACGGTCCGATCAGCTCCCCAGGATGTGCCACTTAAAACACGTAAAAGATTAAGAGAACGGTCACACTTTGCTTTTAAAAAGGAAACGTGCGAGGTCCAACACAACTTCCTATCAAAAATCAACCCCAAAAATTTCGCCTCGTCTGCAAACGGAAGTATCCCTGGCCCAAGATGGAGAGAGGGCGGAGGGAAATACTTCCGGCGCCAGAAGTTGATGCAGACGGATTTCTCGGCGGAGAAATTAAAGCCGTTGGCGTTACTCCAGGCATAGAGACGGTCGATACAGCTCTGGAGACGGCGTTCGAGTAGACAGGTCCGCCGTGAACTGCAATAAATAGCGAAATCGACAACAAATGATGATGATGATGATGATATGCGGTTTAAGGGCGCTAAACTGCTGAGCTCATCAGCGCCCTTACAATGTATAAAATAAAAGGTCAAAATATAAAAGACATGTAAAAGAACCGCATAATTAAAAAACGGGACACAAATCCGCGATGTCAAAAAGCTAAAAATAACAATGATATAACAATAACAATATTGATAACAACAATAATAACAATAACAAAAAATAACAATAACAACAGAAATAACAATAATAACAATACAAATATCTGAAAAACCAACACACTAAAAGCATAGGCAATAAAAGATTAAAACGTGTCAAGAACTGTAGACTGTCAGGGACACGAGCGCCAATCTCCATTGGCGAGGAGATGCCCCATTAAAAACCAAGAGGAAAGTACATAGTTAAAAGACGCTCAGCGCATCAAATGCGTCTGGTAAATCCAATGTCATTGATAAAACGTAAAAGACACTCTACAGCACGCGCGTCGTCTGCCAGAACGTTGGCTAGGCCAACAGGCAGACCAACACGGACGCGCAAAGGAGCTAAAACTTGACACTCTGCTAAAATGTAACGCACCGTTAAGGGCGCACCACACTGCCCACAGAGTGGTGCGGGGTCACCACTCAGCAAATACTTATGACTAAAAATGCAATGTCCGATACGTAGGCGTGTTAAAATTACCTCTTCCCGACGGGAAGCAAGGGAAGAGGTAGCCCAGACTAACGGGAGAGGCTTAACCTCCCGCAACCTGTTCCCCCGGAGGGCCGTCCACTCATCGCTCCAAAGCGAGAGGATGCGGCGACGTAAAACAATAAACAAATCTGACGAGGGAACAACAGAGGTAAAACGTCTGGGTGATAAAATCGCCGACTTGGCAGCGACATCGGCAGACTCATTACCTGAGATGCCCACATGACCTGGAATCCACAAGAAGGAGACGCTGATGCCAGAGACATCAAGCGAGTGGAGCAGGTCATGAATGCGCTGTACGAGCGGGTGGTATGTGCACAGCGAGCTAATAGTTTGAAGAGCACTCAGGGAGTCGGAAGAAATAAAACAGTGCCGTAAGTCGTGCCGCTGAATATATAAAAGACACTGATAAATGCTAAAAGGTTCGGCGGTAAAAATCGAACATTGCTCTGGTAAACGAAAGGTTAAACTATTTCCACCACAAAAAAGGCACATCCTACTCCAGCATCAGTCTTAGATCCATCAGCAAAGATAAAAGGCAAGTCCCCGAATTGCGACTGAAGTTCTAAAAACGCTGATCTAAAGACTGAAGAAGGGGTCTCATTCTTCGGCATTGATGATAACCCAAGGTGACAGAGGGCCTCAGCGCGCGACCATGGAGGAAAACGCGTTTCCCCCCTTGGAAGAGCCGGCGCTGGCGTAACGTCCAAATGCCGAAGTAGCAGTCGAAATCGAACCCCTGGAGGGAGCAATGCAGAGGAGCTAACTAAATATTGTCGGTCAAGTGAATCCTCGAAAAATGCCGCGAAAGACGGGTGGTCAGGCAAGCTTTAGAGTCGACAGGAATAGCTGCACAAAAGCATCTCACGCCTGGAGGACAGCGGAGGATCTGCAGCTTCAGCTTAAAGACTAAGCACGGGGCTAGTTGGAAACGCCCCTGTAGCGACTCTAAGACCACGATGATGAATGGGATTCAAACGACGTAACACAGATGGACGTGCCGACGAATAAACAAAACACCCGTAATCAAGTTTGGATCGGACCAAAGAGCAATAAAGGCGAAGAAGGACGGTCCGATCAGCTCCCCAGGATGTGCCACTTAAAACACTAAAAGATTAAGAGAACGGTCACACCCTGCTTTTAAAAAGGAAACGTGCGAGGTCCAACACAACTTCCTATCAAAAATCAACCCCAAAAATTTCGCCTCGTCTGCAAACGGAAGTATCCCGGGCCCAAGATGGAGAGAGGGCGGAGGGAAATACTTGCGGCGCCAGAAGTTGATGCAGACGGATTTTTCGGCGGAGAAATTAAAGCCGTTGGCGTTACTCCAGGCGTAGAGACGGTCGATACAGCTCTGGAGACGGCGTTCGAGTAGACAGGTCCGCCGTGAACTGCAATAAATAGCGAAATCGTCAACAAAAACGGACGATGAAATGCCAGGTGGAATACAATCAACAATGGGGTTGATAGCAATCGCAAAAAGTGTGACACTGAGTACAGAGCCCTGCGGAACTCCGTGCTGTTGAATAAAACGACGAGATAAAACCGAGCCCACGCGCACACGAAAGACGCGGTCCGTCATGAACTCCTGAAGGAATATGGGAACACGACCGCGGATATTCCAATCGTGAAGTGTACGTAAAATGCCGCCCCTCCAACAAGTGTCATAAGCTTTCTCCAGGTCAAAAAATACAGCCACGGTTTGACACTTTCTCAGAAATCCATTCATAATATGCGTCGACAAGGACACTAGATGGTCGACGGTAGAGCGATAACGACGAAACCCGCACTGAGCGTTCGCTAGAAGTTTCTGAGGCTCAAGCCACCATGTGAACCGCCCGTTGATCATGCGCTCCATCACCTTGCAAATGCAACTGGTGAGGGAGATAGGGCGGTAGCTGGAAGGTAGTTGGCGATCCTTCCCAGGCTTAAGTATAGGGACAATAGTGGCTTCGCGCCAAACGGAAGGAAAAATGCCGTCTTGCCAAATACGGTTATAGACCTGTAAGAGAAAGAGTTTACTGTCGGCTGAAAGGTGCTTTAACATCAGGACATGAATGCCGTCCGGCCCAGGAGCGGAGTGCCAAGAGCAATGAAGAGCGTGCTCCAGCTCCCTCATTGTGAATACTTCGTTATAGCATTCATCAGTAGCAGACCGAAAAGTATATGATGCGGAATCCAGCCGGTCTTTAATAGAGCGAAAGCCGGCGGAATAATGGTCTGAACTGAAAACCGCCTCAAAGGCAGCACCCAGAGTGTTAGCGATGGCAGCCGGATCCACTATGGTGGCATTAGAAACCTGAAGGCCAGAAACAGTACAATGTGACACTTTACCTGAGAAGCGACGAAGTTTATCCCAAACAACGGATGAGGGCGTAAAACGATTAAAAGACTCGACAAAACGAGCCCAAGATGCCTTCTTGCTATCCTGAATAATGCGACGAGGCCTGGCGCGCGATTGTTTAAAAGTCACCAAATTATCATGTGTAGGGTGTCGCCGAAACACCCTAAGTGCAGTCCTACGGGCACGAACGGCGTCCCGACAATCCTCGTTCCACCACGGAACAGGTGGCCGCCGAGGGTGGGAGGATGAACGTGTTATTGCGCGTTCGGCGGCAGAGAAAATAAGAGACGTAAGGTGCTGCACTAGTTGGTGAATGTCGGAGAAGGGCTGGTCGTCAAAATGCACGAGGCTGGAATACAAGCTCCAGTCGGCTTTTGCGAATATCCAGGTAGGTACTCTGGAATGCTGTACGTGGTGCGACAGAAGAGAAACGATGCAGGGGTAATGATCGCTGGACTAGGTGTCAGCGACGACGTTCCACTGCACACGACTAGCAAGCTGGAGTGAGCAAACTGCAAGGTCTAAATGTGAAAATGTACCGGAAGAATCTGAAAGAAACGTAGGCTCGCCTGTATTGAGAATAGAGAGATGGAACTGGTCAAAAAGGTCGAAAAGAAGAGTTCCCCTCGTACAAGCCCTTGGCGAACCCGACAGTGGGTGATGGGCATTAAAACCTCCCAACAGAAGAAATGGTGTTGGGAGAGCGGACAGGAGAGCTCGAATGTCCGCGGGAGCGAGGGGAGACGACGGAGGTGAATATACAGAGCAAACAGAGAACAAAAACCGGGTAACTGCAATCTAGTGGCAACAGCTTGCAAGTCGGACGTAAGAGCGAGAGTTTGAAAATGAACGTCGTTACGCACCAACAACATAACACCTCCATGAGCAGGAGTACCCTCCTCCGGTTCAAGATCGTAGCGAACCGGAGTGTACCCTCGGAGATCGAAAGGGTCGTGAGGGCGAAGCTTGGTCTCCTGCAAACACACGACCATAGGTGAATGGGAACGCAATAAAAGTTGCAGTTCCGCCCTATGCGATCGTACGCCACGTATATTCCAGGTCAGGATAGCCATGAATAAAAGGGATAAACTGTCTACTTAGAAGGGCGGCTTAAAAGAATCTTTTGCTTAACCTTTGGGCTCGGGCTTTTTGTATGGAGTTGGTCAGACTCCATAGTTTCCTCGGAGGGAGGGCCCACGCGCTCAGTGCCAGAAACCGATTCAAGCGCCGTGAATCGGATCTGGGTGGCGATGGGTGAGGGGTGCCGCTGAGCGCGGCTTGTCCCAGGACCTTCCTGGGACAGCGACCTCCGAGGAGGAGAAGGTGAACTTTTGTTACCGCGCGCACACGGAGGGTCTTTTACAAAATCTTCCCTGCGAAGTTTCTGCTTGGGTTTCTTTTCAACGGCTTGCGACTTTATGGACTTGGGACCAGGTTTATACGGCTTGGTAACTGTAGCATTAATGGACGGCCGGATGGTAGTGGCGGTTAATCCAGTCATGGTCCAGGTCTGAGTTTCGGCATCTACTCGTGGTACTGGCGAGGCAACAACAGAACTAAATGTGCCAGACCGCAGGAGTGAAGGTTTGCGCGCATGGTAACGCCTCCGGGCTTCAGCGAAGGAGAGTTTTTCCTTTACCCGGATCTCCTGGATCGCCTTCTCGTCCAAGTACCGCGGACAGTCGGCAAACGAAGCAGAATGAGACCCTTTACAATTAACGCAGACGGGGGCTGTTAAACAGGTACCTTCTTGTGAGGGCTGGCTACATGTTGCACAGATGTTAACGGCACTCTTACAGGAGACTTGCGTATGCCCAAAACGTTGGCATTTAAAACAACGCAGAGGTCTAGGAATATAAGGCCTCACAGAAATTCGTTCGTACCCTGCGGAAATGCTCGTGGGCAGATCGACGCCATCAAATGTAATAAACAGGGTACGAGTGGGTACCAATACGCCGTCGCGTTTGGCCTGCACTCGATGGACCGCTGTCACCTTCTGGTCTGCAAGATATTCTACCAGGTCCTCGTCCGATATACCATCGAGGCTATGGGTGTTAATAACGCCTCGACAGGAATTCAATGTGCGGTGCTTCTCCACACGGATGGGATAGCCGTGGAGAAGCGTAGCGCGCAACAAGGTCTTACTATGCTGATCGGATTTCGTTTGGGCTAATAAGGAACCATTCCGTAGACGAGTGCAGGACTGAACCGCACCAGCAATTGCATCAATGCCCTTTTGAATGATGAAAGGGTTCACCTTCTCAAAGCTTTGTCCTTCTTCGGTTCGTGAAATGACCAAGTAACAACCAGTTGTCGGTGGTGTCACTTCTGTTACATAAACTTTTCGGCGCTTGTTAGTATTAATGGAGGAAGGGTGCTCCATAGCGAAAAAATCCTCCACCATTGCAACCGTCTCCGACCTAGGGCTCTGACTTCTCGGGCGTTACCCCGGCTTGGGTGAGTGGCCTATCTATACCAGACTCACCCCAGGGTTACACCTCCCAGAACATAGACAGAGGGACCCAATCGCCGTCAGAAGTCAGCAGCTCATGCAATGGCCCCCCGCGGGACTGCATTTGAACAGCGGATACGAACACATACCCTACATGACGACTCCGGGTGGTGGGGATGACGACATTACCCACTCACCCAAATGCGCACCAGTGCGCGGGTATACGTCAGGCTGTGTCCACGGAGGATTTAAATAAAAAGATAAAAGAAACTAAAACTGTGTGGGCGTTTCGCACGCAAGGTAGGCCGGCGGGGAAGAAAAAGAGATATGCGAATGTCGTGGTGCGAAATGGCCGGAAAGTGATAAGGGAAGAAAGAAACGATGGTGAGGTGCGGTATGAATGGAATGCAAAGAACGCACGAGAGCCTACCTTGGGTCCACCGGTCACGAGAAGAACCCACGTCGACCGGATGGGGGTGAGGGGATGAATGTGGCGATGATTGGCTCGGGTACCCCGGGTGCGCTTAACCCGTACTCACAAAAGGTGAGCCCCTGGGGGGCTGGAACAGAAGTAGCTTCAGCCCCTAGACTGAATGATGAGGTCATTTATCATCGTCGTGCTGCTAGGAAGGATACTTAACTTCCAATGTGCAAACAAACGAGAGAACTATCAACTTAATTATATAAATAGGAAAAGAAATTGTGGACAGATCAGAAGGTATATTCATTTGGATGACCAGCCACTTGAGACTTCGCCCCGGTTCATCCAGGAGACACACTTATCAGGTGGAGCATGCTTGATTGGATTTAAGCTGATGGACAAGAATAATTGTTTATTCCAAGGATTTTACGCTAGCAAATCCCTAGGAAAATAGTGTTTCCAAATGCAACGGTGAAATTTCCAAAGTTTTTCCTTTCTCTAATTTCTGATAATAGTAATAGGCACATACGAACTTGAAGTGGATTATTTGTTAGCAGTACGTTTGGGAACCAATTTGAAGTGGATATATTTGTCGGTGATGATGATGATGATATGCGGCTTAAGGGCGCTAAACTGCTGAGGTCATCAGCGCCCTTACAAGGTATAAAATATAAAGTCAAAAAATAAAAGACAGGTAAAAAACCGCATAATTAAAAAACGGGACACACACCCGCGATGTCAAAAAAGTTAAAAATAACAATAGAATAACAATAACAATAACAATAAAAATTATACAATAATAACAATAACAACAATAGTAACAATAACAATAAATATGTCGCAAAAACCAACACACTACAAACATAGCCAATAAAAGATTAAAACGTGTCAAGGACTGTAGAATGCGAGGGACATGAGCGCCATACGTCACTGGGGAGTAAGTCCCTATTAAAACATACAGAATAAAATAACAAAGCTAAAAGACGCTCAGCGCATCAAATGCGACGATTAAAACCAATGTCACTTATAAAACGTAAAAGACATTCTACAGCATGCGCGTCGTCTGCCAAAACGTTGGCTATGCCAACAGGCAGATCCAGGCGAACGCGCAGTGGAGCTAAAACTTGACACTCAGTTAAAATGTGACGCACCGTTAAGGGCACGTCACACTGCTGACACAGCGGAGCGGGATCACCACTGAGCAGGTAACTATGAGTAAAACGACAATGTCCAATTCGTAAACGGGCTAAAAGTACCTCTTCCCGACGTGAAGAACGAGAAGAGGTACCCCAGATTAACGGGAGCGGCTTAACCTCCCGCAACTTGTTCCCCCGGAGGGCCGTCCAATCATCGCGCCAGCGCGAGAGGATGCAGCGACGTAAAATAACACACGAATCTGACGAGGGAACAACAGAGGTAAAAAATCTGGGTAATAAAATCGCCGATTTCGCAGCGGCGTCGGCAGACTCATTACCTGAGATGCCCACATGACCTGGAATCCACATGAAGGACACGCTGATGCCAGTGACACCAAGCGAGTGGAGCAGGTCATGTATGCGCTGTACATGCGGGTGGTAATGGTACAGCGCAGTAATAGTCTGAAGGGCACTCAGAGAGTCCGTACAAATAAAACAGTGCTGTAAGGCGTGCCGCTGAATGTATAAAATAGATTGATAAATGCTAAAACGTTCGGCAGTAAAAATTGAACATTGTCCAGGTAAACGAAACTTAAAACTACAGTGACCAGACACAAAGGCACATCCAACTCCAGCTTCAGTCTTAGATCCATCGGTGAAGATAAAATAGTAGTCTCCGAATTGAGCCCGTACTTCTAAAAAAGCCGATCTAAAGACTGAAGCAGGGGTCTCAGTCTTCGGCATCGACGTTAGCCCAAGGTGACAGTGGGCCTCAGGGCGAGACCATGGAGGAAAACGCGTTTCCCCCCGTGGAAGGGCCGGCGCTGGCAGAACGTCTAAATGCCGAAGGAGCTGTCGAAAGCGAACCCCTGGTGGGAGCAAGGCAGAGGAGCTAATAAAATAGTGACGATCAAGTGACTCCTCGAAAAATAACTCGAAGGACGGGTGGTTAGGCAAGCTTGAGAGTCGACAAGCATAGCTGCACAAGAGCATCTCACGCCTGAAGGACAGCGGAGGCTCTGCAGCTTCTGCATACAGACTGGGTACAGGGCTAGTTGGAAAGGCCCCTGTAGCGACTCTAAGACCACGATGATGAATGGGATTCAAACGACGTAACACAGATGGACGTGCCGACGAATAAACAAAACACCCGTAATCAAGTTTGGATCGGACCAAAGAGCGATAAAGGCGAAGAAGGACGGTCCGATCAGCTCCCCAGGATGTGCCACTTAAAACACGTAAAAGATTAAGAGAACGGTCACACTTTGCTTTTAAAAAGGAAACGTGCGAGGTCCAACACAACTTCCTATCAAAAATCAACCACAAAAATTTCGCCTCGTCTGCAAACGGAAGTATCCCTCGCCCAAGCTGGAGAGAGGGCGGAGGGAAATACTTCCGGCGCCAGAAGTTGATGCAGACGGATTTCTCGGCGGAGAAATTAAAGCCGTTGGCGTTACTCCAGGCGTAGAGACGGTCGATACAGCTCTGGAGACGGCGTTCGAGTAGACAGGTCCGCCGTGAACTGCAATAAATAGCGAAATCGTCAACAAAAAGGGACGATGAAATGCCAGGTGGAATACAATCAACAATGGGGTTGATAGCAATCGCAAAAAGTGTGACACTGAGTACAGAGCCCTGCGGTACTCCGTTCTCTTGAATAAAACGACGAGATAAAACCGAGCCCACACGTACACGAAAGACGCGGTCCGTCATAAACTCCCGAAGAAATATGGGAAGACGACCGCGGATATTCCAATCGTGAAGTGTACGTAAAATGCCGCCCCTCCAACAAGTGTCATAAGCTTTCTCCAGGTCAAAAAATACAGCCACGGTTTGACGCTTTCTCAGAAATCCATTCATAATATGCGTCGACAAGGACACCAGATGGTCGACGGTAGAGCGATAGCGACGAAACCCGCACTGAGCGTTCGCTAGAAGTTTCTGAGACTCAAGCCACCATGTCAACCGCCCGTTGATCATGCGCTCCATCACCTTACAAATGCAACTGGTGAGGGAGATAGGGCGGTAGCTGGAAGGTAGTTGGCGATCCTTCCCAGGCTTAAGTATAGGGACAATGGTGGCTTCGCGCCAAACGGAAGGAAAAATGCCGTCTTGCCAAATACGGTTATAGACCTGTAAGAGAAATAGTTTACTGTCGGCTGAAAGGTTCTTTAACATCAGGACATGAATGCCGTCCGGCCCGGGAGCGGAGTGCCGAGAGCAATGAAGAGCGTGCTCCAGCTCCCTCATTGTGAATAGTTCGTTATAGCATTCATCATTAGCAGACCGAAAAGTATATGATGCGGAATCCAGCCGGTCTTTAATAGAGCGAAAGCCGGCGGAATAATGGTCTGAACTGGAAACCGCCTCAAAGGCAGCACCCAGAGTGTTAGCGATGGCAGCCGGATCCACTATGGTGGCAGTAGAAACCTGAAGGCCAGAAACAGTACAATGTCACACTTTACCTGAGAAGCGACGAAGTTTATCCCAAACAACGGATGAAGGCGTAAAACGATTAAAAGACTCGACAAAACGAGCCCAAGATGCCTTCTTGCTATCCTGAATAATGCGACGAGCCCTGGCGCGCGATTGTTTAAAAGTCACCAAATTATCATGTGTAGGGTGTCGCCGAAACACCCTAAGTGCAGTCCTACGTGCACGAACGGCGTCCCGACAATCCTCGTTCCACCACGGAACAGCTGGCCGCCGAGGTTGGGAGGATGCACGGGGTATTGCACGTTCGGCGGCAGAGAAAATAATAGACGTAAGGTGCTGCACTATTTGATTAATGTCGGAGAAGGGCTGGTCGTCAAAATGCACGAGGCTGGAATACAAGTTCCAGTCGGCTTTTGCGAATATCCAGGTAGGTACTCTGGAATGCTGTACGTGGTGCGACAGAAGAGAAACGATGCAGGGGTAATGGTCGCTGGAGTAGGTGTCAGCGACGACGTTCCATTGAAGACGACGTGCAAGCTGGAGTGAGCAAATTGCAAGGTCCAGGTGAGAGAATGTACCAGAAGAATCAGAAATAAAAGTAGGTGCACCGGTATTGAGGATGGAAAGATTGAACTGATAAAAAATGTCGGAAAGAAGAGTTCCCCTCGCACAAGCCCTTGGCGAACCCCATAGTGGGTGATGGGCATTAAAATCTCCCAACAGAAGAAATGGTGTTGGGAGAGCGGACAGGAGAGCTCGAATGTCCGCGGGAGCGAGGGGAGACGATGGAGGTGAATATACAGAGCAAACAGAAAACAAAAAGCCGGGTAAGTGAAGGCGAACGGCAACAGCTTGCAAGTCGGATGTAAGTGTGACAGGTGTAAAATGAACGTCGTTACGCACTAAGAACATGACACCTCCATGAGCAGGAGTACCCTCCTCCGGTTCAAGGTCGTAGCGAACCGGAGTATATCCTCGGAGATCAAAAGGATCGTGAGGGCGAAGCTAAGTCTCCTGCAAACATACGACCATAGGCGAATGGGAACGCAATAAAAGTTGCAGTTCCGCCCTATGCGATCGTACACCACGTACATTCCAGGTCAGGATAGCCATTAAGAATAAGGGGATAAACTGTCTATTTAGAAGGGCGGCTTAAAATTACCTTTTGTTTAACCTTTGGGCTCGGGCTTTTTGTATGGAGTTGGTCAGACTCCATAGCTTCCTCGGAGGGAGGGCCCACGCGCTCAGTGCCAGAAACCGATTCAAGCGCCGTGAATCGGTTCTGGGTGGCGATGGGTGAAGGGTGCCGCTGAGCGCGGCTTGTCCCAGGACCATCCTGGGACAGCGACCTCCGAGGAGGAGAAGGTGAACTTTTGTTACCGCGCGCACGCGGAGGGTCTTTCAAAAAGTCTTCCCTACGAAGTTTCTGCTTGGGCTTCTTTTCAACGGCTTGCGACTTCATTGACTTGGGACCAGGTTTATACGGCTTGGTAACTGTAGCCTTAATAGACGGCCGGATGGTAGTGGCGGTTAATCCAGTCAAGGTCCAGGTCTGAGTTTCGGCATCTACTCGTGGTACTGGCGAGGCAACAACAGAACTAAATGTGCCAGATCGCAGGAGTGAAGGTTGGCGCGCATGGAAACGCCTCCGGGCTTCAGCGAAGGAGAGTTTTTCCTTTACCCGGATCTCCTGGATCGCCTTCTCGTCCAAATACCGCGGACAGTCGGCAAACGAAGCAGAATGTGACCCTTTACAATTAACGCAGACGGGGGCTGTTGAACAGGTACCTTCGTGTGAGGGCTGGCTACAGGTTGCACAGATGTTAACGGCACTCTTACAGGAGACTTGCGTATGCCCAAAACGTTGGCATTTAAAACAACGCAGAGGTCTAGGAATATAAGGCCTCACAGAAATCCGTTCGTACCCTGCGGAAATGCTCGTGGGCAGATCGACGCCATCAAATGTAATAAACAGGGTACGAGTGGGTACCAATACGCCGTCGCGTTTGGCCTGCACTCGATGCACTGCAGTCACCTTTTGATCAGATAGATATTCTA
The DNA here is from genome assembly GCA_030765065.1 of Deroplatys truncata. Taxonomy (NCBI): domain Eukaryota; kingdom Metazoa; phylum Arthropoda; class Insecta; order Mantodea; family Mantidae; genus Deroplatys; species Deroplatys truncata. Next base: position 179,312,732 of record CM060975.1, on the reverse strand, counting down.
CGAGATCCTCGTCCGAAATACCATCGAGGCTATGGGTGGTAACGACGCCTCGACAGGAGTTCAATGTGCGCTGCTTCTCAACACGGATGGGGTAACCGTGGAGAAGCGTAGCGCGCAACAAGGTCTTACTTTGCTGATCGGACTTAGTTTGTGCCAATAAGGAACCATTCCGTAGACGATTGCATGATTGAACCGCACCAGCAATAGCATCTATGCCCTTCTGAATTATAAAAGGGTTCACCTTCTCAAAGTTTTGTCCCTCTTCTGTTCTCGAAATGACCAAGTAACAACCAGATGACGGCGGTGCTACTTCTGTTACAATGACTTTTCGGCGCTTGTTGTTAATAATGGAGAATGGGTGCTCCATAGCGAAAAAATCCTCCACCATTGCAACCGTCTCCGACCTCGGGCTCTGACTTCTCGGGCGTTACCCCGGCTTGGGTGAGTGGCCTATCTATACCAGACTCACCCCAGGGTCACACCTCCCAGAACATAGACAGAGGGACCCAATCGCCGTCAGAAGTCAGCAGCTCATGCAATGGCCCCCCCCGCGGGACTGCAGTTGAACAGCGGATACGAACACAAACCCTACATGACGACCCCGGGTGGTGGGGATGACGCCATTACCCACTCACCCAGCTGCGCACGCGGTGCGCGGGTATCCGTCAGGCCGTGTCCACGGAGGATTTAAATAAAAAGATAAAAGAAACTAAAACTGTGTGGGCGTTTCGCACGCAAGGTAGGCCGGCGGGGAAGAAAAAGAGAGATATGGGAATGTCGTGGTGCGAAATGGCCGGAAAGTGATAAGGAAAGAAAGAAACGATGGTGAGGTGCGGTATGGATGCAATGAAAAGAACGCACGAGAGCCTACCTTGGGTCCACCGGTCACGAGAAGAACCCACATCGACCGGATGGAGGTGAGGGGATGAATGTGGCGATGATTGGCTCGGGAACCCCCGGGTGCGCCAAAAACCCGTACTCACATAAGGTGAGCCCCTGAGGGGATATTTGTCGGTAGTTGGAAGATGCTTCATGTTTATCTGCACCACGTATGGGAGCCAATTTGAAGTGGATGGTTTGTTAGCAGTTGCAAGATGCTTCATGTTTATCTGCACAACGTATGGGAGCCAATTTGTCGCGGTCACTTCGTGTTATCTTATTTCTGAGCGCCTGTTATTGTTTTACTACCTTGAATGTTGGGTTCATTGTCCTCCGGCTAGCTATTATTTCTCGGTCGAGCACATCTCTTGATCAGGGTGTGTAAACGGAAAGGATTTGTTACTCAAAGATAACACTGATAAAAGAATTTGTTTTTACACTTTTATTACCGTCACAATTTATTAAGTTCACATATTGACTCTTGATACACGCCAGACTGAAACTGTTCTATTTTCTAATATCACTATAACCACTTATTTACTGCACATTATTAATTCCCGTGTTTCACATTTATAACAAACTTTAAGACGCGAGAGATTCTGTAGAATTGCGACGTGTATCTCGCGAACGATTCTGATGAACTAAGCGACGTTTAACTTCTGAATGATTCTGTTGGACTCAGCGACGTGTAATGCGTGGATGATTCTGTTGAACTGGACAATACTTGCCTCTGGCTTTAGCTATTTATACTCTCACACCCTAATATGCCTAAAGATTATAATCGAGCTGCTATTGGTTAATAAAACGCGCCAACATTAGTGTCTATTTTTATATCCAATCAATATTATGAACACATATGCTCTAGGGAAAATATTCCCGCTATTTCTAAGAAAAGCGCGCCAATCTGACGTCATTTGCTTGGTTCTAATAATTGATAAACAACTCACCCCCTCGCTCATTGTTACCCGCTCTTATCGTCAGTTTCAGTGAGGCCGTGTAAACTTATTTCCTAACAATGCTTATAATTAACAAACATCTCAAATCATTATCATACAATAATGCTTATTTATACTACAATCACTCTGGCATTTACATTATTGTGATACAAATTACTGCCACAAACTAAATAGGGGACCTTTAAGCAGAAATTCTTGCAAAGTCAGATAATTTACACATAATTGAGAATGCGGTCTAGAATGATAAGTTGGCGGGTTTATGATCAGAAAAGTGTCAAAAAAACTTTCCACCGCCACCGTTAACGAGTATGGTAAGAACTCTGACAAGTAAGTATCTGGTTTACTTTATTCGCCACCTATCTAGAGGCACCTAAGGATTTGAAATGGACATTTCTCCGGAAATGCGTGAGTTGAAATTCACTGAACCCCCAAAAGTTAGGAGTTTTTATTAGATCAACTTTTATGCATAATTGGAATACACATTTCAATTATATTATTGAATACAATAGGGGAAAAGTTTTGAAGTGATAAAATAATATAACAATCTATTCACAATATACATTATTTTATGGTTAGCGCGGGCGCGCGCGTACGTGTGTGAATCTAATCAGAAAAATGGACCACGACTCGTGATATGGCAAGATGAGAAATCACGCGGTAACTATCTAAATTGCATTACATTTGTGGCGTCTCATAATAGGATTAGCGTGCTATGCGCAGGATATCACAACGAAACAATGTTCTACCCGATATGTAAAAAATCTGATGTGTTACACTCACATGAGTTTCTCTACTCTTGTACAAACTATTTTACAAACGCTTATTCTCCATATGCTTCATGTTAACCCAGATGTTAATCTTATTGCAAATTTTCTTGAAGGTACAAGGGGAGTATGGTAGGCTTTAAACGATAGTCAAATCTTTTATGAGCTGGTTGCTATGTGGCGCACTCCATTCTCTTTGCATGTCCAGTGCATAAAAATGAATAACGAATTCCCATTTGAGAAAAGTATAAGTATTGGAAAATTTAAGGAATAACAAGCAATATCTCGAAAATGGTTCACTCAACAAAAAAAAATGTATATGACAAATTGTGTATTTTAACGCGATCTACATTTTTTGTGTAGTAACATGTTGTCTATCTCTTATGGTTTTCCAGTTATGCAAAAGTCGTTTACAATGAAAATTAGTTTTGGAGACATTCCCAGAAAATTCGAGATATACATTTCCATTGTCATTAAAATATTTTAAACATGATATTTTAATCAAAATCGTTAGTCATTTTGAGAAAAATAAAATTTTCGAAAAATGTTCCAAGTAAAGGGTAATCTGAGCTGGGGGATTTTCTTGAAAACCTTTGTGTCGCATCTCTGGAAGATACTGAACCTAAATACCAAGTTTGGTGTTAATCCAACTGTTCGTTTCTGAGTTATGCTGTTCACAGACAGACACATACACGGACATGTTTCCAAAAATGCGTAACAGATGGGAAAACTCATAGATCGAGTGTCCACGTTTACTATCGAAGAAGGAGACTGATGCAATACTGCGCTAGATTCGTATGATGCTCCATTTGAATATATTCACCAGGAAATCAGATTCAGCCAGCTGATTAGCTGGAATAACTTTGTCCCTGAAGCCCCAGAACGTTCCAATAGAACAATCATTGGAGAAAATCAATGTAATTGGTATTACTGTGATCAACGTTAGGAATAGAAGGTTTCAAGGTTCAATAGAGCAACCTAATAACGAACCTTTGGATCTATCTAAAGAGGAGGATTCAGGCATGTTTCAAGAACAGATTCGTTGACACTGACAGCAATAGTATAACTCATTGTGATGGAAATTGCAATCACAAGTGACCGCAGATGACTGAACTAAAACTCTGAAACCTCTTAATGTTACACAGCACCTTAACGCGTATGAGGTATCTTTCTAGCCCTTTCGCTGGTTTCAAGGTCCGCGGATGCTAATCACGCTATAAAACCACCTATATTTAACTTCTGAATAATCTCGCTAATCGCATCAGAAAAGTCATTTTTATCTTGTGTATGGAACATTATTACCAATCTTAGCAAGTCTACCAAATCATTAAGATCGGTGTAGGGTATAGCATCTCCTCAATATTCGCTTTGGATATATCTGCTAATCTTGGTAAGTTGACACTAGAATGCTTGCCTTCATTGGTGTGTTTATTCCGAGTTTGCTCATTCAAAGAAACTGCTCTGATTGATTCATCCATGGAAGCTCTTGATGTTATTTCAGGATCACTTGAATTGGTTCCAAGTACTGTACATCTTGAATCCCGCTCTTCGGAACATAAGATATTTCAGGATAGCGTTGGGGGGGTTGTAGTCACTACACAGCTGGTCATCTCTTTATAGCATCTTCTCCTATATTGCTTGAGTCCTGAATTAGTTCTGTTTTTAAAAGTTCTATTGCATATGCAGCACTTAACAAAACGATTCCTTCTCGCTTGGGAAGCATACGAAGAATTAAGTGTCTCGTAAATTGACTGTAATTGAACATCTTTATGAGTATTCATGCTCAAGCAGCATATATCAACTAGTCAAAGTATACTATAGTTGTTGAATTCGTATACGACAACAGGAGACTGAACTATTATTCGATTTTTACGTATTTATACACGATCTCAGGCTTTGATATATATATAAACAGTCATAAAGGAAATTAGACCAAACGAAATATTTAGTATTCATACATTAATGTTGCAATTCTGTTAATTATAACTATTTCATTAAGTGCACGCAGATTCAAGTAGCGTGAAATGGATTCATACGCGTAAGAGTACAACCTTGTTTGCTAGTTAGCACTGAGAAAGTGCAACCTGAGTGAGATACGGGTCTAGCTAGGTCGAGTCTGATGCTTATGCATCCTACTTTAGCGAAAATGGTGTACATATCTGAGAGCTTTTAGCGAGAGCGGGCTACCTTTTATTAAAGTGAGTGGGTTACCTTTTTGCGAGAGTAACTCACCTTTTTGCTTGAGTGGGTCACCTTTTTGCGTGTGTGGGTCACCCTTTTGCGTGAGTGGGTCACCTTTTAGCGAGAGCGGGCTACCTTTTTTAAAGTGAGTGGGTTACCTTTTTGGAGAGTAACTCACCTTTTTACGTGAGTGGGTCACCTTTTTGCGTGAGTGGGTCACCTTTTTACGTGAGTGGGTCACCTTTTTGCGTGAGTGGGTCCACATTTTGCGTGAGCGGGTCACCTTTTTGCGTGAGCGGGTCAACTTTTTTGCGTAAGTGGGTCACCTTTTTGCATGAGTGGGACACTCTTTTGCGATAGTGGGGCACCTTTTTGCGTGAGTGGGTCATCTTTTTAGGTGTGTGGGTTACCTTTTTAGCATGAGAGGGTTACGTGATGGACATGTCTACAAATAGCGTTCTAACTTTGACAGGAAGCAGCTTTCCATGAATTTCGCGTCCAAAGTCGCTTTCAAAGTCTAACACCTGAATAGGCAGCAGGCAATCTTGCTTCACCAGCTTCAGCTTGCCTGCTAAAATAAAATAAATCACCCTTAATGTATATATGCTAATGAGTGTAAGTAATGGCAAAGTATAAGAGCAATACACTAATAAAAATCAACTAGTATACCACAAGAACTAACAAGGTTAAGCTCGCAAGAGGCTCTGGTTTAATTAACTCTCTCATTAACATGACACCATTTGAAGCACATTTGACTGGTTACAGATACTGCGGACCTGGGACAAAGCTAGAAAAAACATTAAAGCGAGGAGACCCTGGAATCAACCCGTTAGACGAAGTATGCAAACTTCACGACATGCCTACGCTCAGCATAAGGACTCTGGTTCAGAAACCTTGCAGACAAAATATTGGCTGAAAAGGCATGGAAAAGAGTGCAATCATCTGATGATACATTAGGTGAAAAGTTGGCAGCGCGACTAGTAACAACAGTTACAAAGGGAAAGGTAGCTGTTGGTGCTGGATCCAAGAAGAAACGAGGAGGATTTCTACCTCTCATACCACTTATTGCAGCTCTAGGTGCTGCCACTGGAGGGGTAGCGCAAAATGCCTCTGCACTAAATAAGAAAAAGGCAGCAGATAAACAAATAGCCGAAATGATGAGGCATAAGACAGAAATTGAGGGTAAGGTGTCTGTTGGCAGTGGGTCCAAAAAGAAGAAACAAAGAGGATTTGTACCTCTCATACCAATTATTGCCGCCCTAGGAGACGCCGCTGGAGGTGCATCACAAACTGCTACAGCCGTAAATAAGAAAAAGACTGCAGATAAACAGCTTGCCGAAATGATGAGATATAACAGAGAAATTAAAGCAAGAGGGAGGGGCCTTCGAGTGAAGGTGGCCGCCGAGGTTGAGAGGATGAACGGGGAATTGCGCGTTCGGCGGCAGAGAAAATTGTAGACGTAAGGTGCTGAACTAGTTGGGTAATGTCGGCGAAGGGCTGATCGTAAAAATGCAAGAGGCTGGAATACAAGCTCCAGTCGGCTTTTGAGAATATCCAGGTAGGTACTCTGGAATGCCGTACGTGGTGTGACAGAAGAGAAACGATGCAAGGGTAATGGTCGCTGGAGTAGGTGTCAGCGACGACGTTCCACTGAAGACGACGATCAAGCTGGAGTGAGCAAATGGCAAGGTCCAGGTGAGAGAAGGTACCAGAAGAATCAGAAATAAAAGTAGGTGCACCTGTATTGAGGATGGAAAGATTGAACTGGTAAAAAATGTCGGAAAGAAGAGTTCCCCTGGCGCAGGCCCTTGGCGAACCCCACAGTGGGTGATGGGCATTAAAATCTCCCAACAGAAGAAATGGTGTTGGGAGAGCGGACAGGAATGCTCGAATGTCCGCGGGAGTGAAGGGAGACGATGGAGGTGAATACACAGAGCAAATCGAAAACAAAAAGCCGGGTAAGTGAAGGCGAACGGCAACAGCTCGCAAGTCGGATGTAAGTGTGACAGGTTTAAAATGAACGTCGTTACGCACTAACAAAATGACACCTCCATGAGCAGGAGAACCCTCCTCAGGTTCAAGGTCGTAGCGAACCGGAGTATATCCTCGGACATCAAAAGGATCGTGAGGGAGAAGCTTAGTCTCTTGCAAACACACGACCATAGGCGAATGGGAACGCAATAAAAGTTGCAGTTCCGCCCTATGCAATCATACACCACGTACATTCCAGGTCAGGATAGCCACGAATAAAAGGGATAAACTGTCTACTTAGAAGGGCGACTTAAAATTACCTTTGGTTTAACCTAACTCCAAAGCCACCTCGAAGGGAGGGCCCACGCGCTCAGAGCCAGAAACCGATTCAAGCGCCGTGAATCGGTTCTGGATGGCGATGGGTGAGGGGGGCCGCTCTGCGCGGCTTGTCCCCGGAGCTTCCTGGAACTGCGACCTCCGAGGAGGAGTAGGTGAACTTTTCTTACCGCGCGCACGCGGAGGGTCTTTCAAAAAATCTTCCCGACGAAGTTACTGCTTGGGTTTCTTTTCAGCGGCTTGCGACTTCATTGACTTTGAACCAGGTTTATAGGGATTGGTAACAGTAGGTTTAATGGACGGCCGGATGGTAGTGGTGGTTAATCCAGTCATGGTCCAGGTCTGAGTTTCGGCATCTACACGTGGTACTGGCGAGGCAACAACAGAACTAAATGTGCCAGATCGCAGGAGTGAAGGTTGGCGCGCATGATAACGCCTCCGGGCTTCAGCGAAGGAGAGTTTTTCCTTTACCCGGATCTCCTGGATCGCCTTCTCGTCCAAGTACCGCGGACAGTCGGCAAACGACGCAGAATGTGACCCTTTACAATTAACGCAGACTGGGGCTGTTGAACAGGTAACTTCGTGTGACGGCTGGCTACATGTTGCACAGATGTTAACGGCACTCTTACATGAGACTTGCGTATGCCCAAAACGTTGGCATTTAAAACAACGCAGAGCTCTAGGAATATAAGGCCTCACAGAAATCCGTTCGTACCCTGCGGAAATTCTCGTGGGCAGATCGACGCCATCAAATGTTAGAAACAGGGTACGAGTGGGTACCAATACGCCGTCGCGTTTGGCCTGCACTCGATGGACCGCTGTCACGTTTTGGTCTGCAAGATATTCTACCAGGTCCTCGTCCGATATACCATCGAGGCTATGGGTGGTAATGACGCCTCGACACGAATTCAATGTGCGGTGCTTCTTCACACGGATGGGATAACCGTGGAGAAGCGTGGCGCGCAACAAGGTTTTACTTTGCTGATCGGACTTAGTTTGGGCCAATAAGGAACCATTCCGTAGACGAGTGCAGGATTGAACCGCACCAGCATTAGCATCTATGCCCTTCTGAATTACAAAAGGGTTCACCTTCTCAAAGTTTTGTCCTTCTTCTGTTCTTGAAATGACTAAGTAACAACCAGATGTCGGCGGTGCTACTTCTGTTACAATAGTTTTTCGGCGCTTGTTGGTATTAATTGAGAAGGGGTGCTCCATAGCGAAAATAAATCCTCCACCATTGCAACCGTTGCAACCGAGTATGACTACAGAACAGAAAACTGCTATAAATGAAGGCGGCTATCACCTTGTGTATATGGGACAAGAGACGTAGCTAGCGGGTATCGACGTCACAAGATTACTTTTTTACAAAAAGGGTATATTAAAACAGTTTTTTGCATGCGTTAGCTCAGTTCAGAAAAAAAATAATGCATCTCGGAAAAAAGAAGAAAATTCTTAATGTCATTTTTTGCATGGAATAGTTCTAACTTTTTGACCTTTTAAGATTAATTTGACATAACTATACTGCATGGATAAAATCTTGTCTTTGTAGGTGTAAAAAGAACGAATATCTCGAAATTTCAGATTATAGCCAGACGATAAAGTGAACATATATATGTTATTTATGACTTACTATTTTCACTTCTCAGATCGTTACAATAATGGATTGTATAATTTTCAGACGAGTTCAAACATGCAGGTGAACCCTCAAGCGGAGGAAACGCAACTGAAGAAGGTGGCTGTAGCTAGCAGAAAAAACTGTTATTATCGTTTACATGTGGTTCTATCTGAAAACGGCTTTCTAAAGTGTTAAAATGGAACATTCTTTCTGTAATATATAAAGCTTTGTAGTTTTAATCACAGCACTTTTTATCATTTTTCAGACACTGCAGTAAAAAAAGAAATCCACGGAAAATTCAACAATATAGACTCCATGACAAGAAAAGGTGAGTTATTGTTTTTCTTATTGTTCGCATGTATGTGTTAAAACAAAACATTACTTTTTGAAAAATAATAAAGTAATCGGATAAGAGGATAATTTTTTCAGCTTAAACATTCAACAAAAGTATAACTTGACAATATTTCTTTTCAGCTATAAGTAAAATTCTATTTCATATTTTAAGATATAACTTTAATGTCAGT